>VDFB02270651.1:118999191-119541328 GCA_007258455.2 Sequoia sempervirens
GGATCCTGCACAAACCCTTGTGGTTGTTCCATGTAGATTTCCTCCTAAAGGTCACCATGAAGAAAGAGCCTCCACATCCCATCATTAGACTTTAATGATGTGCTACAACTATAGTAAGGACAAGTTAGATGGAATTCATCTTAGTAACTAGTGCAAAATTTTTAGAGTAGTCAATCATAGGAACCTGGGAGAATCCTTTTTCTACCTAGAAATCATTGTGCTTGACAACTGACCCATCTACTACAAGTTTTGTCGATGGTTCTTAGCCTATCACTTCTCCATCCTATGAAGAACTTTCATCATGATGTAAAGTCTCCAATGCAATAGTGGATGGAGAAGTGGTAGGAGAAGAACTAGAAGAGATCTCCTCAAAAGAAACACTCCTCTCAATGAAAAAATCATGAGTGGCAGGATGGAGAAGCCTATAACTTTTGACATCATCTAGATGCCCAAAAATTATGCAAGGATTGCTCTGCACATCCATAGCCTTGCATTTCTCTATTGGAATAATGGCCCATGCAAGAGAACGAAACACTTGAAAGTGCTTAACTATGGGTTTCCGACCAATCCAAGCTTGAAAAGGAGTTGTACCCCCTTCACAACTTTACGAGGAACTCAATTTTGGATGTAACACACATAGTTGACGGCCTCTACCCAGTACTAAGGTGCCAAAGATTTGGAGTGTATCATACAATTGGCCATCTTCAAGGACCTATTCTTGTGTTATGTGACACCATTTTGTTGAGGACTATATGGAACAGTGTGCTACATATTGATACCTTCTGAAGCACAAAAGTGTTCAAACGGGTTGTTAACATGTTCATCCCCATTATCTATATCTAGAGTCTTGATGAACTTCCTAGATTATTTCTCTACAAAAGCTTTGAAATCTAAAAAATGAGAGTATGTGCAAGATCTTGATGGTCCAAAAAGTGGCGATATGATGGGTGTGTGTAGGGTAAGTGGCTAACGACACTTGTTTTTACCCAAAATTGATGAAAGGAAAAGGGTTTTTAAAGGAGAATCTCAACTTTCCACCAATATAAATTATGCTTTACTTTGAATTTAATAAATAATTATTATTCATTTTCTATTTGAATTACAACTAAAGTCCTAATTGATAGGCTGATTGAAAAACATCTATAGCTTTCAAACAATATCACATTTTAATGTAGAAAAATGTGTCATTCTATCTTCATACATACTATAGGATTAAAACATAAATAAATTAAATTTTCATGAAGTTTGACCTAAGGTGGTCGGACATCAGTTTTATATTTTTAAAAGTTGTAATAAAAATTTACCATAATTGTTATTTACTTGGAAAAATTACAAAAAAATATGCATCACATTGGGACATGAGTCCTCTACTTATAAGTAAAATATTATAAAAAAATTATCATTTTATTGTGGTTAGGGTGGTCAAAGTGACACCTACTTCTTATTTTTTCCCTGAAATTTAAGTACTACTGCATTGAAATTTCAAATTTTCACCAAATAGATTTTTGTCTTTAATTAAAGCTAGCAGTTTAGAAAATACATTTAATTTGCTATAGATTCTATTCTTACATATTTTTGAAATAATATAGATAACTTATTCAAATTTTTACATCAAGTTTCCTAACTCTAGTTTTTCTAAATTTTTTGCCACTTAAGGGCCTATTTTTTCCATGATGATCCTACATATACCCATGATCAAAGACCTTAAACTTCTATTTGAGAAAATAGACCCAAGTGTATCTATAAAATTAGTCATCAATAAATGTCATGACATATATAGCCCTGCTGAAAAATGGTTATGGAAATGGTTCTGCCAAGTCACTATGTACCAACTCCAATAGATTTGTAGCTCTCCATGCTTTCCCTTCATCATTTTTCTCCTTAGGATGCTTACCAAGAATGCATCCTTGGAAAAATCCATCAAAAAATCAAATAGAAGGCAACCCTAAAACCATGTCATGTTGATTGAGTTATTTCAAGTAACAATAGTTCAAGTTACCAAACCGTTGATTCCATAAACAACTCTCCTCATCTGCATGAGTAAGGCCATCAAAGGAGAGTCAAGAACAAAGTGAGAAAACTGATATAGTTTGGACTGATGATCTGATTTTCCCACAACTGTCAACCAATTATGTATTTCACTATTGACCTCTATATCTAGAGTGAACTCAACTCGCTTTTCAGAACAAGTGTGAGTGGTCTAATAAACAAATAGGATATTAGTTGACAAAGATAAAACATAAAGAGCATCCTCAAATTTCCCTTCACCCACATCTATAGACCCTCTCCCATGCACTTCAATAGGAGTGTCATCACCCATAAGTACGGTAGGTATAGAACATGGCTCCAAAGAGGTGAAATTATGCTCTAATGAGGCCATGTGCTATGAAGCACCTACGTCAATGATTCAAGACTTTGGTTGTGAAGCAATAGCAACTAGGGCCTTTCCCTTTCCTTTCCCCTTAATTTTGTCTAGAAGAACCTTTTGGTGAACTCTGTTTGACTAAATCAGGCACCTTGATATTATTCTTTTCTAGAATATGTGAAAGGTGGCCAATTTTTTTCTTTAAAAATTTATGTTCATCATGGCTAGGCCTCTTATAGTAAGAACCATTGACCTTCTCCTTCTTAGGTTGTTCACCTTTTGATGAAGGGGTCTGATTAACTGCTTTTGAAGTAGCAAATTTATAATCTTTCTTCTTCTCTCCTTAGTTATTTTTTTCTTACCTTGCTTATTAGACCCTTTCTATTCTTTAGTTCCTTGATTAACAGCCAAGGAATGTGACTTAGAGGGTTTAATTGTACCCATTAGAACCAATTTTTCCTACTCCCTAGTGATTTCTACAAAAAAGTCATCTAAAGAAGGCATTTTATATGTGGAACCTAGGGCACATTTTGTAGCATAGAATGTAGAAACAAATACAAATTAGTTAGGAAAACACTTTGAAAGAATACTCAAGATTAGTTGCTTATCATCCATCTTGATTCCAAAATGTTCCAATTTCAATCCAAAAGCTTTGAATTTTGTGAAGAAGTCTTGTATGGTGTCAAAATTAGGACTCAACTCTATGAGTTTGTTCTCCAATTGATGACTTCTTAACTTATCTTGCTTACTAAAGAGTGTTTCCAATGTGGTCCACACTTCATTCGATGTTGCAGCAGACTCAATATGAAAAAGTAAGTCTAGAGATACTGACATACACAAAGTACCAAAAGCTTCATCACATTTGTTAAACCATTTAATCTTTTCTACATCATCTTGTGGTTCAATTTCAAGTCCCATTGTTACATGATCATATCCATGTCTTTTCATTTATATTATCATCTTAGATTTCAATTCAAAATAATTATATGGAGTTAAAATGGGAATTTTAGATGCATACATGAGAGAAAAAAAGAAGATTGCAAAGAAGAAAGAAAAGTGAGAAGAAAGAAGACACATGAGACACCCCCCTTTGCACTAGTAACATTATTATTTATTGATATCATCTCCAACCCATGCACTTTTCATGCTTATCCTTCAATAAATGTATATGATTGTTGCATTATGCATTTTTAATACTACTTTCTATATTTTCTTACCATCCTTTACCCTTTTATATGTTACACATGATGAACACATTATTAATATTAATTTAGATGATTCATATTTTTACATTCTTATCTTTATGTTACATTAATTTTAATGTACATCTTTATCACTCCATCAATTCCTTGCATCCCATAGATACAACCAATTTAACTTGGGTATATATTATCTCTAGCATTTTTATAACTATGTTTTCAAGTAGTGCTAGGTGCTACAAAAAATCACCACCATAATTAAGTTAAATTCTAGAACATTACTAAAATCTAGTAGATCATAGTTTTCCACCATCAAGTATGGTTACATTATTGTACTCAAATGAACTATCTTTGTACTAATTTTTAAACAATAAAATTCTTTCTAAATTTAATCAATTGTATTTTTTATTTTAGTTTGTAAGTTCCTAGTTTGTATTAGATTTTCACTTGTGAGATAGGAGGTACTCATTGTACACTTCAATGAATCTTATTTTCAAGATTTTTGTACATATTTCATTTTGAAGCACATGCTTACACTGAGACACCTTGTGGGGAAAAAATATAATGGTGTAATTCCCATACCCATATCATTTCCCATATAGTTTACCTTATTTTAAGTAAATATCTAGTTATACATGCCCATAATAACAAATGATGTTATCTTATGCAAAGTTGTACTCATTCCCCTAGTTTTTATCCACCTATATAGAAACATAGTCATATACACTTATTCCTACTGTATAATTATAAATTGACACTTCTACACTTTCACCTTATGGAAGTATGTATTTAGTCAACATATGGATTTGACTACTTGATAATTCTTATAGTTCACACATTCATATACATCTATCATTTGTTTCATCCTTGTCTTTGAATATTCCTATTAATTTCTAGAAGAATATGCAATTAAATATTTTTGTTTTCAATTATTGGTACACTTTTCTATATGTTGACCAATCATAACATATCCCCTTGTGATGTATTGACAATTGATAAAATATTATTATAAATATTGTCAATCCATAAGTATCTACAAGCATAAAACAAGTCAATACATATCAAATGAATTTAATACAATTAGTTTTTAGATCACATAAGACATTTTTAAAATAATAGACAATTTTGCATTCATGTATTCATACATGATCCCGAGATTTATCCTTTTGTCTAGAGTCAAAATTAATATTCTAATTGAAGAGATGATTACTAATCTATCATTTAAATTGATCTTGATCTCAATCTATTAGAGTTATTATATTTTTTATTACCAAACTAAGTACATTTATTTATATTTAATTTATTATAACAAATAAAAATATCTAAATTCATAATTTTTAAATTATTAATATTAATATACATTTATATTTATATATTTAATTTAATTAACCTAAATAATTTTTTTTACCTTAAAATTTAATATTCTATAATTATCTAAGGAAAAAGATGGAGGATCACCTAAACAGTATATTAAAATAAAGAGAAAATTATAATGGAAGAGCCAAAAAAAAGCAATTGGCAACAATCTGACCAAATACAACATAGAGGCTACATAAATTATTATATTCCCTTTCAATGTGAACAAGGGAGCATATGACAAGATCCTCATTTAATTTTAAAGGATATTTTTTATGTTTCTACACAATGGTCCATTGACTATCCATAAAATCCATCTCAAAATATGAAGGATGAGCAAATAGAATGCTCAAATTCCTAATCTTCATATGTTTATTTTGATCCTCAACTTTCTCAAAATCTCCAAACTTGTTTAACTTGTGGTCATATGGAGGAAAAACATTCTTCTCAATATATTTTGTTAAAGGGGCCATTTTTGGTGTTGAAATTTTCTATTTTCTATGTTTTTGAGTAGATAAACAGGGAAAGGTCCCTGATCCCATGGTTACAAATGCATGTTAGCAAACAAAGAAATAGGTTGGGAAGAGTAGTGCTAGTCTCAACCAGAAAACATCAAAATGGCACGTAGACCAAGTAACCAAAATTGCAACCAGAAAACCATCATCAGCATAATAAAAAACAAAATCCCCAAATTAATCCCCAAAATAGTGCACAAACCATTTATGAGGTCAACCAAAGTCCAGTAGGTACGATACCATAACATTACTATCATGATATAGCACTCTAGGATAATAAAACTAAGCATTAAAGTAAATTCAGAGTAGCCATATAACCAGATCAGAAAGATAAGTCCTAAGGCTACACCCAACATGGCACGACACATGATTCCATTAGTAACCTTCATAATCTTCCACCACATGATTCCACCTCATAGCTAACTAGATAGGCCAAACAACCCTCCAAAACACAACAACACAACACCCAATCACTAGAACCTCCCAATGGGTGGACAAAACAACTCAAAATTCCACCCAATTATTTTAGATTTTAAAACATTTTGAAACCAACAGATCATGATTCAACCATCTCACAACATTCTTAACTCTTAGAGATCCCAATGAAATCTAAAATCAACAACAAATTTGAAGTAGCAAATACTCTCTGTCATCCAACTTACTTTTCCACCTCTATAGGAGAAGTTGCTATGAGAACTCTGTCCACTACAAATAAAGAGTCTCCAACATACTTGAACTCCACCTTGATAGGAGTGGTTTCCACCTAAAATGAAGCTAGAAGGGAGAAGACTTATTGAAGAAGCATAAACAACTCACCCCACTCTCAAAACCCTTCTCCACCTCCATAGGAGAGGTTTCCACCTCAAAATGAGAGGACTCCAACTCAATAGGAGACACCATTTGAAGAGCCTCAAAGGTAGCACACACCCCTGTAGAGAGAATACACATAGTAACCATGGTCAATAGGAGCACCTAGGCCTTCAATGGGAACTTTGGAAGCAACCCCACCAATAAATACATCTACAAGCATTGCTTAAGAAAAGTAGATATACCAAGATAGAAACCCACAAAAGCATTCTCCAACATCACAAACAACTTCCCCAAAAAAGCTTTCAAACCAACCCCAATAGGAGTTTGATCAACTATAGATTCACCTAACAAAGCATAAAGAAACTTAAAATTCATAAACTTAGAAACCACCTCTTCTAATATGGTCAACAACTGGGTGTTCCTAGCACCATTGAAGATCATCATTAACAAAGAAATCTGCAAAACCAAAGTGTACTCATCACCTTTGATACTCATAAGAAAACTAAAAAAGGGGGGCACCCTTCTAGGGAGGAGGACATTGAATACTTCCTCATACACCATATATTTTTCTTTTCACAAATAGCCTGCGAAACAATAGGAACATTAACCATGACAGAGAACCTTCCAAGTACAAATATGTGGAACCCAAAAACAAGGGAGTCCACAACACCCTTGAGGACCATCTGCAAAGCTAATAAACTAGGGCAAAGACCCCACCACCATCCGACCCCAAACACCAAGCTAACAACAACACCCATGATCAAGGGAGTCATCCTGTGGAATGAACCAAGCCATAATGTAGAATGGGGACTTCACAACCACCCAAGGAAATAACAAGGAAAACCCCAAATCCTCAAACCAAAAGAGAAAGAGGACCAACTAGAAAAAGAACTAGACACAAGGAACCACCTTCCAAGCATCAACACCCAAGGGATTAAAGAAAAACCCATGGCAAAAAACAAGTCTTGGCAGGGAAGAAACTATAGTCTCAAAGGCCAAAGACTGGCTAGAAAATGAACAAAGGACTTAAAAAATTAGGTGAAAACACCACCAAAGCTTTCTGAAGAAAGCAACTATAGCAAAGCACCCTCAAACCAAGAACCAATGACCAACTCAAAGCATAAGACCTTGATCCAAACTAGGCACACACCAATAGGGTAGAAACCAGACCCAATAGACCCAAAAAAAATGCCTAGCCAAAGAGAGGCTAAGAGGTAGAGAAGAAGAACAAAGAAGAAACACAAAAGGCAGAGCAATGCTCCAAACCCGAGCTAGGAGAGTCTTTAGCTCATAACGGAACAAAAAGAATACATTAGGGAAGGGCCCATAGCTAGCTCCATAGCTCACAATAGCCCTCCACAGCTTGATCAAAGAAAAAGCCTCTGCAAGCCACAAACCAAAGCACTAGGCCAACGCAGGCCCCAGACAGGAGCCAACGATAAGACACCAACATCCACAGACCAAAAAACAAAGGAAAAAGATTCCCCAAAGCAAGGTGGCAACCAGAGGAACACCAAACTCGAGCCCAACAATCTAGGATGAAGCTACTAGCCTCCAGGAAGCACTGAATCACCATCATCATCCTCCGAATCAGACTCTCCATCCTTAGAACTAGCAGAAAAATTCAAATACCCTTTCCTACTCACAACACTCATCTTGGTTGTTTCACTTTGTACATTATATTCTAATTTATTATGTACCTTGCTCATATAATTTTTTATATATTTGACCATGTGATAATTTTTTTAAAACATATTGTAAATAATACTCTATCTCAATAAAAATCATTATATTATAGATCACATAGATCCTTATACACTAAGAAATATTGTAGATGCCATGAATTGTAGAAGGTTTTCTTAATAATTTATTATATAAGCTCATGAATAGTGATTGATTGTAGAAAAATAATAGTGGGATTGTGTAAAAGCTCATGCATGTTTATCATAAGACTTGTGTGGTTTTTCTCTTTCCTTAACTTGTAGTGGAAGTTATTGAAAGGAAATAAGGCTGAAAATTGAATATAGTATTTGATTTTATAATACAAATTTAATCCAAAACATCAATGCAAAAAATACGAACACAATAGAATCTAGAAAAATATTAAACATTTAAAAGGTTGTTTTTCTTTTTCTTTTCTTTTTTTTTGATTGGTAATTCTCAGGCGAGGCTGAGCACTTTTGACTGGAGCTATGAACTAGAGAACATACAGCCAAGGCTGCGGGGACACTTTTGATTGGAGCTATGAACCAGTGAGACCACATTGTTGAGTGGCCTCATCCTTAGATATGTACGGAAAGTAAAACCTTTACACCTTTGTGTTGTCTTAACCTTATCACTCCAAGACCAACTGCACAAAACCTCCTGGCATGAGAGACTCACAAGGGTCTGATACAAAACCGAATGGCATGAAAGACCCATGTGGGTCCAACATAAGTCCACGAGCAACACACACCATCAAGAATCTGGATCCATGAGCAGCACACACCTATAGGGACAAGCACGCTCAATAACCACGTCCACCAAGATCACCTATATGTCCTCCAAGATCAGCCACCACAATATCCTCCAAGCACAATGTGGGACTAGTAGCAGTATAAACACCGCTAGTAAGCTAGGCGAGGATTTGAACCTTGGTTGCACCACAAACGGGCAACCATCTCACCATTACACTAATAGGTGATCCCCAACATTAAAAGGTTGTTAATGCTCATATAAATAATATATTTAATGGCTAATGTTTTAGAGTTTTTTGGTTTTTGATGAGAAAATAACTATATTTAATTGTATTAGAAAGGCTATTCTTTGGGCATAATTTTGGTAATATTCTTTTAGAAGGTTATGGACCTTTACAATGAACAAGATATAACTTTTGATTCATTCTTTGTGAATCATTCAACTTTATCAATAAATAAAAAATCATCATTGAAGTATAATAGATATCACCAATTATTTTCAATATCTAATTATTTATACTTAATCATTTCTAAATACTATATAACATGAGATGTACAATTTTATTAATCTATTTATATTTTAAATAAAAAAAATGATACAATTTTTATATCAAATGAAACTTCAAATATTACAAATCAACTAATACAATTATTTATAAAATTATACTTATACCAATTCAATACGAAAACAATAAAAATTCAAAAAAAAAATGAAAACAAAAATTCTACAGCATAATTTAATCAAAGAAATTAATTTTTTCGAAGAGAGGAAAAAATTGATTGTAAAAGAAAGTTAAGGAAAAAATATCCTGATTGCAGTATAATATCACCAACAAAACTCAAACATTACAAACGACCAGTCAAAACAGTACTGATCAATACAATAAATTGATGTTCCTATCGTCAATCTTTCAAAACTAAGATCATTTTAGCTTAGAGTTATTCTCTTGTATTTAATATTTTGAAGCATGATATTTATGGTTTGAATGATTGATAGTCCTGCAACATTTTTCTTTTATATTGAACAAAACAAATAATTAACTTACGAGAATGAAGGTACAAAAATAGCTGAAATAAATAGCTGTGGAATGGGTTGTATGATTACTGATATTATTGTACTGCTATGAAATAACTATGATCAGGCTCTAATGGCAGAATAATTGGTAATACCTATATGTTATACAACTTATTTTGTCTTTTTATTGTGGACAGCCTTTCAACTTTTACGCTAGTTGCTTTGACTAAGGAAACATTTGCAGTTTCTGTTTCCCGCTCTGATAAATCATGGCACACCTTTTCGTACACCAAAATTTTAGATTTTCTTTTGTCCCCACCTGCCACTCTTCAAGGAAGAAGAGTGCCCTGCAAGTCTTTGAAAAGCCCCACCAGTTTGTTGGAAACATTAATGGATTCCTTTGACCGGATGATAGAAAATGGGGTTGAAGGGACAGTATAAAATCAGAAGGCGAAGGATGGTCTTGAAGGTAAATGCAGAAAGAAGCGATCGTTTCAATGACATTTGTGAAGTTTTTTATTTAAAAACATTTATTATATCTATAAAGTAAAAGTATGTGGTTCAATACATGTAAGAACGTTTACATGAATCAAGAACTGGTTTGGTTCACCAAAACATAAGTTATAAAGTAAAAATAGTAAATTATAAAGTTATCATTTAGTTAAGCATATGCAGTTGTATTAAGAGGAGGGTGGTGGATCATTTTTTCAAGAAAACATTTATAGGAAGGTTTCTTTAGAAAGCGGATTAGGGTCCTCTTATTTATTGTGGGAATTTGATATGATGAACAATGCAAGTACATCATGGTTAAAAGACAGAAGCAAGATAATATTCACCATTTTATATAATAGAAGGTCAATCAAAGAAGCTAGAAGTCTTACCATGTAATGGAGTCTATGACTTCTACTATAGAGGCAATTAAAAGCAACTTTAATTGTGTGAATAACTACTTCACATAGGATTAGGAAGGATTTCTCTTATGGTACATGTCACATTCTCCTAATGTCTTATATGTGTTGGAATTTCAAATTCACCTTTTCAACATAAACTTGGATATGAAATTATGTAAAGGTGAGAACATGGTATTTTCATTAAGAAAAAAAGAAAACTCAATAACCTCAACATTGAAAATCACATTTTTTAGAGATTCTTAGAGTTGGAACTTAATAAAATCTCTAAAATAATTTTAAAATTTCAAAATATAATATAGAAAAGGAGTTGAATCCCCAAAGAGAAGTTCTCCAATAAACAATCCCATTAAGAAATGGGACAAAAGGATATGGTTCCAATTCCCAACACTCTAAACCTTGGGGTAGGTCCAAAAAAAATATTTAAAGGTCTCTAGTCTATTACAAGATGGAAATCTTGGATGAGTCACTATGTGAAATCAGTTTTGAAATAAGAATCTCTTGGTATACCAAAAAAAAGAGAAATTGAGAAATTTTAGGTTCTAATCTAAATTGTCAAATGTGCCTAAGTTTACAAAGTCAAGCCTAATGTGAGAATCAAGTCCTCAATGGTAGTTTATATTGTGAATGGTAAAAGAGAAAAGAACTAAGGAATTTGTAAGTAGGTCCTACCATTTAATACTTGAATGATATGTCAAAATTTTATGGTACATATTTTCATGCCAAGAAAGAGGTGTTTTAAGGCCTAACTTTTGAAACATAATATCAAGGAAAATCTCCTCAATATGCAAAATAGAATAAAGGACCACATTACAAGTTGATAGAGTTTTTATTGTTTCATCAACAAAGCCTGGATCCATTTAGGGAATGTATTAAGTCTATAAAATGTGAATTCTCTATTCATAGAGAACTTGAGAGAATTTTTTGTAGGTGTTTTAGCAACAGGAAGGTTAGAGTTATTAAAAATAGAAAAGATACCAAAAATTATGAGCATTGAGAGAAAACCCTAACTTGAAACCATATTTAACCCACATAAGGAATTATTTATCATTCTCTAAAGCCTTCCAAATTCTCTAAGCCATAAATGAGACTTTCATCTTGACTTACACAATCATAATAAGAGAAATAAATGGGTTCACTGAAAAGTGGCCATTAATAATTTGTTGAGATAAATGTAGAAGATAAATTCCCTTCACTAGCCCTTCTTTGGCTTTATGAAGAAGTTAGCAAAATGTTTTCATAGACAACATATGGATCAAATTGATAAGAGTTCTACCATATTGGTTTTAATAGACTAAATTTATTCAAAAAGATATCATTAATGAATAGGAAAGTTAACACAAGGGAATAGGGTTCCACCTTTTAGGAGATGGAACTAGGGAAACTATTCCACTCTTAGTTCATTAAAGGAAACCCTTGATCCCTCAACTAAGTGGCTCAATTGAGTGAAGGATGGGTGTAAGAGAGGTTTCCTTAGGTGTTATTAATAAAGGGGGGTTCACCACTAAGAAAATGCTTAGAAAGAAAGAAATGAAAGCAATATGTAAAGCTAGCTATGTGAACTAGAAAATGGAGCTTGAACTAAGAATAATAAACTAAGAGAAACAAAAAGGTACCTGAAAGATAAAATATGATTAGACAAGGCTTGGAAACCCTAAAAAATTGTTGCTTTAAGGAGTACTAGGACTCATATGCTAGACTGGGTGATTTAGTACCATTATAGGGTTTCTGCGCAAGATCTGAACTCTCTAGGTGACTGGTTAGAATCTTTTGAAAACTGGTAAAATGGATTTATTGGGACTCATATGCCCAGACTGTTGCAAAGTGTCCAAATTTTTCACAAAGTGTCCTATTACCAGAATCTTGAACTGAAACTTTGTGACCCTCTGAGTATAGATTAAATAAGAACTTTCCCATTGATTTCATGTAGATAAATTGGATATATTGATCTAGATCTGAGTTTCTGTGATCCTTGACAACTTATGACAACTTTCAAGTAACTTTTGCAACTTTACAATTTTGGTTCTTTCGAAGGCTTCAAATCCACTTTATCTTCAACCTATAAACCTACAACATTCAGAGAGAGGGAAAAAATTGTTGTTTTGTTAGGGAATGTGGGTTTTCCTTGGTCAAATCCCATTTTGGCAATCAAACCTTAATGAGAAATGAAGCATGAATGAAATGAAACATGAAACACAAGATGAAATAATAAAACCTTATTCGAAACCTTGTAGATCTGCAAATAAGCATGAAGTGGCCTCATTGGATGTAGATCTTGATCATGATTCTTGATGAAAGATAACTCCTTTGAATACTTGAATTGATCTTGAATAATACATCACAACCTTAGCTCAAAATCACATGCATGATGCATCAAGCCTTTGACATGATAATGGATCTTGATTTCTAAAAGAATCTTCTACAAATCTACCCTTGAATGCCTTCTTGAACACTCTTGGATACTCTATAATGCTCTTGTGAAATCTTAGGATGCTTCACTCAAAATTTCTAGGTGAAACTAAGTAAAATAACCTTGTATTTATACTTGTTTATGCCAAAATTCTTGAAATTGCAACACTACAAGCCGGCATCAGATCTAGGATAATAAAATCTTGCCAAGGATTTGATTTAAATTAGGTTCTGGTTAAAGCGAGACTCATACGCTAGTTAGGGCATATGAATCCCAGTGTCTTAAACATAAGACACAAACTCAAAAAAGTGTCTTGTTTAATGTGAAATTTAAAATTAGGTCCCAAGACCTAGGTGGGACTCATACGCCCAAGGTGGCATATGAGTCCCAAATCACTAGATCTGGAACACACAACCCCAAACATTAAATTATGATTTTTCATTTGATAAATGTTGGGATCGTCCTTAGAGAAATGCATTATATTAGGTTTGTGGATGCATAATGGGACCAAATAAGGCATAAAGAAGTCCAATTTTAGTAGGGAGGGCCCAAACAAGTGTGAAAATGTAAAGGGATCATACATTTTTCTACACTATAGAAAGAAAGCATATTTCAAAACAGGACTTGAACTATAGAGATGAAAAATTCTCTAAATCTAAGAGATTTAAGAATAGCCAAAATGAATGCCATTCAGGTATGGGATTTATCACCCTTCCTCTTTGCATATCCTGCCTTTATAGATATATATTTATATGTGGGTGCATCAATATGTCCTTTTGTCATATATCTTAATGCCATTTTACTTAAATAAGTGTTATTGGAAATTAAGAGTTGCACCACCATCCTATGCCCATGTTAATGGTAACATTATTCTTTTTAAATATCATCTTCAACCTATGTTTTTATCATGCTTATCATACAGTACATTTATATGATCATTATATGATAATATTTTAAAAGTCATTTCTATGTCTTCTTACCATTCTTTATCCTTCTATATGTGTTACACATGATATATTAGTTATTAATATTACTTTAATTGATTCACATTCTAATATTATTATCTTTAGATTATGTTTATTTGCATGTACAACTTGCTCACTCCATCAATTCATTGCATCCTATGGATACAACCAATTGAACTTGGGGCACATATTATCTCTAACATTCCTATGATTATTTTTTTATGTAGTGTTAGGTTTTGCAAAGAATCATTGTCATAATCAAGTAAAATTATATCATATTACTACAATCTAGTAGATTATATTTTTGCACAATCAAGTGGTGTCACATTGTTGTAATTAAGGGGAGTACCTTTGTATCACTTTTTAATCAACATAAATATTTCTAACTTTACTCGTTATTTTGATTTTACTTTGAAGTTTTTATTTTGTATAAGATTTTCACTTGTAAAATAGAAGCTACTAATTTTACACATTACCTCTATTTTGTAGGATTTTTGTAGAGTGCATATTGAAACACATAATTACATTATCACACCTTGTTGGGACAATATATAATAGTGCAATTTGCATGCCCATGTCATTTCCCATCTAGTTTTTCCTATTTCAAGAAAATATATAGTTATACATTCCCATAATAAATAATGACATGATCTTGTACAAAGTTGGATGTATTCCCTTAGCCTTTATAGACCCATACACAATCATATTCATATAAACTCATTCGTAACATATAATTATATATTGACACATACAATTTAACCTTAGTCAAGTATTTATCACATCAACTTATTGATTTGACTACTTCCTCATTCTTATAGTAAATACATTAATATACACATACCATTCTTTTCATCCTTGTATTTGCACATTCCTATACATTCTCCCTATCTGGGTATGTGCATGGTCATGATGGGCCGAAAAGTGGTGATATGATGGGTATGTGGTTGACGACTTTTTTTTCACCCAAAATTGATGAAACAAAAAGGGTTTCTAAGGGAGATTCTCAACTTTCCATCAATATAAATTATGTTTTACTTTTAATTTAATAAATAGTTATTATTCATTTTCTATTTAAATTATGACTAAAATCCTAATTGATAGGCTGATTGAAAAACATCTATAGCTTTCAAATAGTATCACATTTTTGAATCCAAAACATGCATCACATTCTATGCTTCACATACTATAGGATTAAAATAAAAATTAATTTCATGAAGTTTTGACCAAGTTAAGGTGGTTGGACATACGAGTTTTTATATTTTTCTAAAAGTTGTAATAAAAATTCATAATTAATTATTTACTTGGAAAAAATTACAAAATAATATGCATCATATCAAGACATGAGTCCTCTACTTATATCTAAAATATTATAAAAATATTATCATTTTATTATGGATAGGGTGGTCAGACACCTACTTCTTATTTTTTTTTTTATTTTTAAGTACTACTGCATTGAAATTTTAAATTGTCACCAAATAGATTCTTTAAAAAAAAATAAACCTAGTAGTTTAGAAACTACATTCAATTTTCTATATATTCTATTCTTGCATATTTTTGAAATAATATAGATAAATTATTCAAATTTTTATGTCAAGTTGCCTAACTCTAAATTTTTTGAATTTTTTGCCACTTAAGGGCCTATTTTTTCCATGATGATCCTGCACATACCCATCCATGTCTCATTTACTATTACCATGCATATAGTTTAAATCTTAATGTTAAAAAAATAATTTTTTATTCATATGAATGGGAATATACCTAACTAGTTCACATATTAAGTCTACTAAGTAGGGGTCTAGGAATATTTCAAGAAGTCGTAAGTTGTCATGTCATTGTATCTTATCACATCACTAGATGCACCATGTTATAAGATTAAAATACTTGTCATGATCTTTTCTTGTCCTATCTCTCAACCTTTCCTACATAAGTAAGGCTTCATGTCTATATCTTGTATCATATTGTATCATGTATCATTGATCCATTATTTATCATTGTACATCATTTAATCCATCATCAAGTAATATAGCCTCTTGCTCTACTCTCTTGTGCAAGTCTATCTTTTATTTTTTAGGTGATCATGAGTATGTGAGATCACTATGATCTCTTGCATGGTTTCAAATATTGAGATTTGCAAACCCCTTCTCAAATTTGAGGGTGATTCCGACATGAGCTTTTTCTAGATGTATTTTGACAAAAAATAACCCCCATTTCATATAAAACACTTGCTATTTTGGGGACAAGAAAATTTCAGCCATTTTAGGAGTCTTCATATTTTTGGTTAGAAAAATTCCATATATTCATATAGAATCCATATTGGTATGTGGAATTTGTACAATAAGTACATGTTTCAACCCATATGATTGATCATTATTATATTCTACAATTAAGTGCAATCAAAAGAATATTTTATAGCATATTCACAAGTTTGCATAGAGGTTACATCAACATCACATTGCTCGGGTATGACATTGGTCAATATTTTTTTATTTAAATATATTTTTCTATTTGCACCTATTTACTTATCATGATTTAATAGTGTATTTACAAGTTTGCATAGAGGTTACATCAACATCACATTGCTCAGGTATGACAACGGTAAATTTTTTTTTATTTAAATATATTTTTCTATTTGCATCTATTTACTTATCATGATTTAACAACTGGTTCTACATGAAGGGTCTTGTAGCAAGAACTTGACACTAATATCCAATGGGTGATAGGGTGATCCCACTTTTCGTGCCTCATCACTCTACCCACCTACATCACGTCCACCTGACTAGCCTAGCTAGTTCCTATGCAATGCCTAGATTTGATCTTTTGGTCTTGTGGGCAACCAATCTCTAGGCCAAAGGGCCTAATTTTTTTCTCTTTTTGGCAACTATACTAGAATTGGAAAAATTGTTGTAAGTTATGATCCATAAGCTTGATTTTTATAGATAAGGTATTGTTAGAAAGATGGATTATTGCACTTTCTAGTGGTGTATGTCTCATTGCCAGATTTGTCTAATAATATAAGATATTACCTATTGAAGTCAAATATCCCATTTAGACCTCCAAGTTCATAATTTTCTTCCTATTTATCAAATTTTCATTATTCTTATGGGATTGGATGGGTATTAAGGAGCTATTATGATCTATCCATGCATTTTCTAGAATAAAAACAAGTATATTTTATTTATTTTTTTAAAATATTACACTTTGATTGATTACTTGGATAAGCTAACACTTTGAGAAATTTTTTCCTTCTTAGGGTGCTTCATTTTTAGTACTCATCATATTTGGGATTTTCTAATTGTCGTTGAAAGTTGTTTTATTTACAAATTTAGAGATATATCTTAGTTCATTATAGGTTTTTCATTTCATCCTTCTCTAATCATATTGAAAATGGGAAAGTATAAACAAATGATAGATGAAATCCTAAAACATCTGCATTGGCTTCATCTTTTCCTATATTTGTATGTTTTAGTTTCGCCTCCAAGTACTACTAGTAAGAAATTTATTTGGAATTAAAAAAGAATCATATCCTAGGAGTGATTAGTTTCCATGTTGATGGTGAAACTTCAAATTTCATTGCACGCATTTATTATCCTCATGCTCTTTGGATAAAATTTGAGAGATATATGGAGATTGTAATACACTTTCATTCCTAGATGATCCTATTCTAGACTATCTTGTATCTCTTGATGGTTTAGATAACATACCATATCTCTATCATATTGCTCAAGAGTTTGATACTTTAAATAAGTATGAATTTTTAGATGGTGATGATGAGGTATGTTCAAATTATCCTTCTCCTCTGATAGAGATAGTTGTTGAGCCTTCAAACTCCTTGATTCATTATACATAATCATTGATTGAGATTCCCATCATTCCTTCCCAACAGAACCATTCAATCATAGTCTTTTAAATTTAACTTTGTGGGATGAGCATTTGATAGTTATATCAGATTTATTTTATGAGTCTCATATTTTAGATTTAAAGGAAATAATTAAGGATATTCATCTACTCTTCAATGATAGTTATTTCCCTAATATTGTAAAGCCATTATTACCTTTGGAGATTATTGTTCATAAGTTTCCATGTAGTCCTATTTTTTCATCTTCTTTGATTGGGGTAGCACCTAATTTTGTTGTGGAATACTCTAACATTGAGATAGTTGATAAGTTTTTGAACACCCATCATGGAAATTATTCCCTCATCTCTCTTCTTGAAGTTGGATTCTCTTATACTCCACCATTGGACTTGTTTTGATTAGATTGAAATGAGAAGGGCTAGTAACCATTACAAAACAACCATAGAGGTAGACGGGGAACTCATGAGCAGTGAGAAATCCAAGAAAGTAAAACATGAACAGTTCGACCAACAAAATAAAACAAAAAAGAAATCCCACAGAGTCCAGACCAATATAGAACCATAGGAAACCTACAAGTCTCCAAACAACTTGAGACCAGTGATTGCATTCTATTCCCGAGACAAGAACTGGAGCTTCTTTTTGAAAGTCACAAGCCCCTATTGAATGGATTGGGTAGTTATTGTGACATCACGAGCTGAGGTTTCTTCCTTTTTACCCTTATTCTACATATGACCACCCTCCACACTGTCCACAACCTACTTCCCCTAGCACTTCCTTAATTCCTCCTAAAAAAATTGAAGAGTGAGGGAAGTGTTCTTCATGGTCTCTTTACTATAATTTGTGATGACCCTAAGGTATTGCATTGTCTTTTCTTGGTTTGATGGATGGTATCAATCTCAATCAATGAATTCTTTTTTTCATCCTTCGCACCAATGATGGCCTGTAAATCTTCCAACTCCTTTTCCCACCTCACCCACTTCTAAAAATACTTCACCAAAGAATCAATCATGTTCCAATGCTCCTTGTTCTCCACCTCCCCTGGCCACAAGACTTGTTGCTAGAGAAAATTTCCCTCCAAAATTTGGATTCTTTCTTTATTCATGACCAGCTAGTCTAAGAGCCACTTCATGATATCCTTCTAAATGCTACTAGTGTCTGAAATTTCATTGAATTATTACCTAAGGGGTCAGTAGGGGCACAAACCGACCTAGGTTCAGTTCTAGTTTCCTCTAGATTGATGCATAGGTTGGGAGAATTTTGAGAGTTAGGATTAGAAATGGAGGGGGTATTGGGAACATCTAAGATATTCACATGAGCCAAAGAGTGCATAAGAGAGTTGGGTGGGGTGGGATTCAACAACTCATCGTTGTTTGCATTGTTGGAATTCCCTAACCCAAAATTAGAAATAGTTGTGGGTTTTGATAGAGGGGTGCATTTGATGGGGATAGGGGCTTTATCATTTATCGGGTCTTTACCCTAGGCCTGGCTACTATGACGACTGGTAGGAGGGGTTTCATCGATAGTAGTAGAGGGGTTGGGGTCCATAGGGGGATTGGTGGAGTCATGGATGGTCAGAGTGTTCTTGTGAATAGAGGTAGGGGATGGAAGCAACACAAAATGAAACTTACAGAGATGGTAAATAAGGCCCTGGTGAATGGGTAATTTCTTGCATTTAGCCTAGACACTTCTAACATATTTCTCAAGTGAAGATAGGAGCTAAAAGGAGAAATTCATTTTGAAATTATACCTAAGATGACTAAGCATAAGGAAAATATGGGTGTGGAAGTAGTGAAAAAACCTTTTGTTAATGAAATACCTCATGAGGATTTCAACAATTATGCTCTAGATGCTAGGCAGGTCTCCGTGGTTAAAGCAATTATGTAATCTATTCAATCTCTTGCCATCTTTCAAGAAACATTTCATGTCTTCTTGGTAATTACTTTTTGAATTATGAGGAATGTAAATCCCTTCTAGAGATAGCCCTATAACCTCTGCAATAAGCTTAGGAGTCACCATGAAAGAGACCCCTCCAATAATAACAATTTTGCCCACCCAAGAATTAGAAAAATCCAAATAAATCTTGGGGCTATTCCATTTCATCCCCTTCACATACAAGGCTAGCTTTCCCCATTCTAGAATGGCCCAAACCTCCTTGTATTGCTTCCATCCATCACACTTGGTAGTTTCATCCTGAACCAAATCACTTCCCACTACTAAAAACACAAATTTCAAAGCAAGGAAACACCAACAATAAAAATGGCTATACAAAAACTAGAGCTGTAAATAAATGTAAATATGAAAGTATTTATTAGCAGGCTTAAAGTGCCATAATTGAAGAGCATGGAAACTATCAATACGAGCTGACATCATACTCAACTTAATCTCATTTGGAGAGTACTTTAGTATTATGTTGAATTAATTTAAGCACCTGACTTGTGATATGGAGGATATTATCCCATTTTAATAAATTTGGAGCAAAAGCTCCAAGATTTACTAAGGCATCAACAATTTTATTGTTGCTCCTATACATGTGATTAACACTATAGTTCCCAAGGGTAATCATGAGATTGTGAGACGATGCCACGAGGTCTTGGAGAGTCTAGCAGGGAGAGGCTTTCCTAGTCAGTATTAGAGTCATATTTCTAGAGTCCCCCTCTATAATCAAATTTGAGATCCCAACTTGTGTGGCAATTTAAATTTCATGGAAGGTTGCTAGCAGCTTGGAAAAACTAGAATATTAGACCCCCATGTTGACTGCATAGGTTATAATTAATTTCCCCTTGTGGTCATGGATGACCCCACCCCCACCTACCCGACCTGGGTTAGGTTTGGCCAAGCCATCAAAATTAAGCTTCAACAAGCCAAGCTTGGGGAGGGGGCGGACTAAGGCATAGTTTTCTTATTCTACGGGATAAGAGAACTAAGGGAATTAAGGGCCATTAAAATATTCCAAGCAGATGCAATTGAGACCTCTAAAAAATTAGGATTTCTTTTAGGCTTGCAAGAGGTAGCAAAATCAATTCAACAACCTGACTAATAATCTTGTTGGCCACTACCCATCCACAAGGACCTATTATTTCTAAAGACTTTGTTATTGTACTCCTTCTAGAGCACCCACCCCATGAAGAACAAAGATTTCCACCAAAGCTCAACAAGCAAAGGGTGAGACACTAGGGGGGACCAACAGTCCAGAATCTTGTGAACATCCTTTTTCTAGACCCAACAAACTTTGAAAAGAGATTGGATTTTTTTGCTAACCTGCTAAGAGTAGGAACAATGGAAAAGCAAGTGAGAGATGAACTCAAATTCATTCTCACACAAAAACGTTGATTCCCAAGTTGTATGCCTTCTTTTTAAAAATTATCTAGAGTGAGGATCCTTTTGTGATAAACAATCCACCAAACCAATTTGACTCTAGGCAAGGAATTTCCTCTCCATAGCCACATCCAATCAAACATAGGATTCCAAAAACTAGAGAGGAGATTGTAGCCAATCTTGATAGAATACACGCCATCTCTAGAAGCCATCTAGACCTAAGAGTCGAGCAAGTCAAAGGGGAAGAAATTGTGATTCCTGACTATTCTGAGTTCTTCAACATCTAACCAAAGGGGGGACAAAACTAGTTAGGGTCAATCTTCCATCTACATGGATCAATAGAAAAATAAATGTAATCTAAGACCTTATCACCCAACTAGATACAGAGGTCTAGAGAAATAGTAGACAAAATAAGATGGAGACAAAGAGCCTATGAAGACAGCCAATTATCTTCCCAAAAATAGAAAAAGGTTGATGCAAAAACTCTTACACAATCAAATCCAAAAGTCATCTAGCAATAATCTCAAAAATAGAAAAAGGTGCCCGATCTGACCAGCTAAGAGGACCCTAAAGAGAGTAGATTCCTGATTTTTAAAAGGTTATTCTAGATCACATAACCAGTAGGAGGAACTCCATTGCCTAGCATAAAGAGACAATCCTGTCCTTTAGAATAGAAATCCATTCCATTGAATTGTTAAGAAGTTTCCACGAAATTTTGGTTATAAGTGCCATGTTCATCGGTCTTATTTTTCTCAAGTCCAAACCTCCATAACATTTCCTAGAACACACATTATTCCAATTCACTAGAGATAACCTATTCCTTTCCTTGATCCTCGACCACATAAATCTATGTTAGATTTGTTCAAGTTTGTTCAACCACACCGCGAGCATAGAAAACAAAGACACTAGGTACACATCTAAAATTTGAAGGGTGGTCTTAAGAAGAAAAAGATTACCAACATTGTTGAGAAGGGAATCCTTCCACATAGCGAGCTTCCTCTAAACCCATTCCAAAAGAGTAGACTAGACATAATTTTCCACTTTGCCAATAGTAAGTGGCATACCCAAATACGTCAGGGGAAGGGGTAGGGACTAACAATTGAGAGTTCTAGAAATCCTAGCTTGAAGAGCAGGGTTGAGATTCAAGAAAAACATAACACTTTTATTAAAATTGATACACTGCCAAAGGCCTTAGTGAATTTCAAATGAATATCCATCCAACCTTTAGCCTCATCTAGAGTGGTCTCCCACAACAAGATCATGCCATCAACAAATTGTTGATGAGATATAAATTGATAGACAAAGGAATCCCACTAGAGATCCATTCAAAATTTTGCATTCAAAATTATGACCAATCACCTTAGTTATCAAAATAAAGATATAGGGAGATAATGGATCACCCTGGCAAATTCCACTAGAAGTTGAGAAAAAAATTGTGAGGTGACATTGATAATGATATAGTATTTGAGGGAGATCACACAACTCTAAATGAGTTCCAACAATTTACCAGATAATCCAAATCGGTGAAGAACTTCAAAAAGGAAATCTCAAGGCACCTTGTCACAGGCTTTGGAGATATCGAACTTAAGAGCCATACCTTCATTTCTACTTTTATCCATGGAGTGGAGGGTTTCATGCACTAACATAATAACATTAATTATCTAACGCCTTGGCACAAATTCTTTCTATCTAGGATGTATCAACTTGTTCAAGTGGGGTTTAATGTGATTAACTAGTAATTTGGAGCATATTTTGTAAAACATATTGCAGAGAATAATAGGCCTAAATTCAGTCAACTTGTTGGCCCCTTGATGCTTAGGGATAATAACAATGAAAGTGTTATTGAATTTTTTAAGGATTTTACTAATAGAGAGAAATTTAGCCACTACAATCGTGATGTCCTAACCAACATTATCCCAAAATATCTAAAAAATGAAAGGAGGAAAGCCATCTAGGTCAGGATCTTTAAAAGGGCTAAGGGAAAATGCAACCTCGTGAATCTCATCCACATGAGCACCACCTTCCATAGACATAACCTCTTGCTAAGTTAGATGCCAAAAGATAGCATTGAGGATGTCACCTGCCAGAAACTCCATCAGGTGTGGGTTGAGAAGGTTAGGGAAAAAGGAAACACCAACACGAGCTAAATCATCTTCATCAGTCAATGTGGATTTATCTTCAAGGATAAACTTAGAGATAGTATTTCTCTTATGTGTCATTGTCATCATGTGAAAGAATCTAGAGTTTTTATCCCCCTGATAGAGCCATTGATTCTTGGAATGTTGTTTCCAATAAACCTCCTCGTCAATAATATTATGTAGTTCAGTGAGTAGGGTTTTTTCCTTAGCAACAAGATCCACCAAAAAAATAGAGTCCAACTATTTTTGAACTTGTTGAACTCTTTGATGAAATTCCTGACAATATGCTTCATATGAAGGCTATTAAGCCCTCAAATATTCCAAGAGAGGATTAAAATTTCTTGCTATGTCTGGAGCTAACCTACTCTAGTGTTGTCTAGTTGCCATTCACAACGTATTTAGCCATGTTTTTTTGCATGGTAACTTTACCAGGTTTCCTTTTTTTCCCTAGCAGCAGTACCCACATATGCAAACTTCTAAGGGTTGAACAACTTGAAAGGACTGAGAAAGAAAGTATTCACTAGAGAGGGGGGATAACACAAGGGATGACCAGAGAAACACAAGTAGGGATCTCATCAATCACCAACTACGGGCCAACATCATGTCGTAGAGGAGATGGGTTTAAAGTGGAGACCTCTAAACATAACTTGCAAGAATCCACTAGAAAAAAACTGGTCAACCACAAGAAAGAAGAGTGGGGACACTAGAAGTTGGGAAGAGGGAACAAGTTCAACAAAAGAAGGGACTTGAGAAGGGGAAGGGGCTAGTAAGCCAAAAAGAGAAAACTCCTAGAATGAGGGAACAAGAACTAGAGGGGGAGACTAGGGAGTCGATATAGATAACACCAACACTAGAATAGAATCCCTAGCATCGAGGGCTATAGCCTCAACTTTACCCTTAGTGGACTTGAGCAGACCTTTGGGGAAATTATTACAAATATGACCAATAGAAGAACAATTTTGATAAAAAGGGAGCATATTTTTCATATTCAATGGTTTGGGGCCACTTACCAAGCTTGGATTCTAGAATAATCGAGGTTAGGAGGACCTTATTTATCTTAATACTGATGCAGAAATGGGAAAACACTAGCCTAGACATTTCTTTGGTGACATAATCCAATGAGAGGATGTTTCCAAAGGAGTTGGCCACTCTCGTGATAATGTCTTCATCCCATAACTCTAAAGGGAGGCCTGGTAGATGAACCCAAGTAGGAAGCGTTTCCACTAAGTGAGAAAAAGAGTCAAAACTAGGGCACCATTTGCAAAAGGTAAGGATCTACTTACCAAAGAACCAGAGGCTACAAGTGTTGGTAGCCAAGCAGTCCTCATGAAGATTGAAGTTGAAACAAAATAAACCTTTCAAAAGAGTTGAATTAGAGAAAGAGCCTTTAACAACCCACTTGGAAGAAGCCCATTTATGAACATATTCAATATTGGTCCTTCTTCCCATGAACCTACCAACCAGGTAGTTTTCCATTTTGGAAATCGAACAGTCTAGAGATGGGTCCTTGATCTTTGTAGTAGTACCCTTCTCTAAATGCATGTTTTGGATCCCATCCTCGACCACACAACCAATCGCAAAGGAAATTTTTGGAAAAAGACCTTTCTAGTTAAGCAGTGGGGGTACATTTTCAAAAGGGACAAAAAGCACCCAAAGACCCATGAGAATCTTTGGGGGACCCACCCTACCTGACATAACTACTAGAATCCCCTCACACCAGAGAAAATTAACCAGGAGATTCCCGCCCAACACCATTTTCCTATGCACCCCTCGTTTCAAAAGCTCCACCATTGGACTTGTTTCTCCCTAAAGGGAGAAATGTTTTTTGCATACATTGGATTTGATTTTATCTTAAATCTTTCACCATTGGCATAGGAGCTACTTCATTATGGGGGATCTATAGTCTCAATATTTCTCTCCTATTGGGGGGATATCTATTGTATATTTGTGATGGATGTATTCCTTCGAGGGCCATGTTGATTCCTCCATTCATCACTTATTTCATCACTTGTAAATGATTATTTTCTTACATTCTCTCTTTTGGAGAGGAATTCTTTCACATAGGATTTTTCTCCTTTTCTTTGTTTTTGAGAGATTTTTTTATATATGGGTAGCTAACATGGCCTAGTATTTAGGATGAATCCTTGCTTTATTGCATCATTTTTGAATTCTTGTATTTTTCTTCTTCTTTCTAAGTTACACATAAGGGGGTGTTTTGGTGTGAATGATGTATGTTACCTAACTAATTCTCCTAGTTAGTCTTATTCACACATGTTCACAAGTTATGTTTATTTAGGGGACTAGGATTCTTTCTAAAAGTATTAAGTTTTCATGTGATCTTATCTTATCTTAGTTTTAAATGTCTCATTTCATAGAACTAAGGCACTTCTCATGATCTTGTCTACTCATATCTCCCAAACTTGCCTATATAAGAAAGGAATCATATGTATATCATGTATCATCTTGTATCTTGTATCATTAATCTACTATTGATCATTGTACATTATTGCATGCATAATCAAGAAATATATCATTTTTCTCTACTCTCTTTAGAAGATTATCTTTGGTTTTGCATGTGATCCTATGGCATGTGAGCTCACTATTATCTCTTTTAATTTTAACCTTTTCCTCTAAAGACCAACTAAGCACAATTTTGTGTGATTTATTACTTTGTATTTGTATTTAAAGGTGGTTAATGCATTTATTTTACACATTGAGTATTCTTAAAGATTCCTCTCACATTCTAAGAAGAAAAAATACTTTCATTGACACACTAAAAGGAATATAGTTTTGCACAAAAATTCTAGAAGCAAAGGTATTATTAAATATTGTTGTTTTGAATTATTCATATACATTTCTATAGGTTGACATATAAGAGCATTCCCCTTTGTGACATATTGACAAATGTTAAAATATGTTTATAAATATTGTCAATCCACAAGCATCTGTAATAATAAAAGAAAACAATACATATCAAATGAATATAAGAAAATTAGTTTTTATATCACATAAGACAGTTTCACAATGCTAGTCAAGTTTGCATTCATGGTTCGATACCCGAACCCTAGATTTATCTATGTATAGAATAAAAAATAATATTCTAAGTGAAAAGGTGATTACTAATATATCATTTAAATTGTTCTTGATCTCAAGACATTAGAATTATTACAATTTTTAATTACTAAACTAAGCACATTTATTCTTTTTTTATTTTCATATTTCATTCATCGTAAGCAATAAGAATATTAATCTTTACAATTGACAAATTATTAGTCTAAATTAATATATATATTTATGCTTATATATTTAATATAATTGACCTAAAGAAATGTACTTTGCTCATATAATTTTTTTATATAATACTCCATGTCAATTTTTTTTTTAGAACTCATTGAACATGGTACTCTATCTCAATTAAAAAATATATATTATAGATCACATATATCCTTATATTCAACTTTTATTGTTAACATGAACTAACAAATATTATAGATGCTATCAATTTGTTAAGGTTTTGATTAATAGTTTATTTTATAAGTTCATGAATGGTGATTGAATTTATAAAATATCTGGGGTGATTGTGTAACAGCTCACGTAAGATATTTGGAAGACTTGTGGGCTTTTGCTCCTCCTTTAACTTGAAGGTAAATAGCCGTGGAACGGGCTGTATGATTACTGATATGGATGCACTGCTATATAATAGCTATCATGAGGCTCTAATGGCAGAATGATAGTAATGTTATACAACTTATTTTGTCTTTTTATTGTGGACAGCCCTGCAACTTTTATGCTAATTGCTTTGACCAAGAAAACATTTGCAGCTTGTGTTTCCCGCTCTGATAAATCTTGACACACCTTTTCGTACACCAAAATTTTAGATTTTCTTTTGTCCCCACCTGCCACTCTTCAAGGAGGAAGAGTGCCCTGCAAGTCTTTGTAAAGACCCAGCTGTTTGTTGGAACCATTAATAGATTCCTTTGACCGGACGATAGAAAATGAGGTTGAAGGGACAATAAAAAATCAGAAGGTGAAGGATAGTCCTGACATTGAATACAGAAAGAGGCGATCGTTTAGATGACATTTGTGAAGCTTTTATTAAAAAATGTTTATGATATCTATAAAGTAAAAAGATTAGAAATACATGTAAGAATGTTTACATGAAATTAGAGCTGGTTTGATTCCCCGAAGCATAAGTTACAAAGTAATAGTAAGTTATAAAGCTGCCATTCAGCTAAGGATATGTAGCTGTATTATGAGGGTGGTGGATCATTTGCCAAGAAAATAATTATAGGAAGGTTTGTTTAGGAAAAGGATTAGGGGTATTTATTATTGTGGGAGTTCTATATGATCAATAATGTGAGTATATCATAGTTAAAGAGGTAGAGATAAAATAATACTGGACCAATCAAATTCTAAATATACTAAGTTTTATTATGTGATGGGGTATACTATTTCTATTATGAAAGAGGCAAGAAAATGTAGATTCAATTGTATGAACAATTATTACTATTTCACTTGAGATTAGAAAGGATTTTTCTTATGGTACATGGCACACACTTCTAATTTTTGAGAATGTCCTATATGTGCTAGAATTTTAAATCCACATTTATCACCTAAGTTTGGATATGAAAGTATGTAAAGGTGAGAACAATAAAATGAAAATTCAATAACCTCAATATTGAAAATTGCATTATTTCTAGACTTTTAGAGTTCAAACTAAATAGAAGTTCTAAAATAGTTCAAAATTTTAGCAATGTAATATGGCCAAAGAGTTAAATCCCCTAAGAGAGAACTTCTCCAAGAAATAATCCCATGAAGAAAGGGGAAAAGGGTTATGGGTCTAATTCCAAGCACTTTAGGCTTTAGGATAGGTCCAAAATAGATGCTTGAAGGTCTCTTAAATCTATTATAAGGAAATCTTAGATGAAATAACTCACTACATGTGAATACCTTTTTGAAATAAGGATCCCTTGGTAAACTAAAAGATGGAAAGTGAGAAATTCTAGGCTCTAATATAGATTATCAAATGTGCCTAAGTTGACAAAGTCAAGCCTAAGAGGAGAATCAACCCCTCAATGTTAGTTTAGATTGTGAAGGGTAAGAGAAAAATTCATTAAGGACTTTGTAAAGAAGCCAAACTTGTACCATGTAATTCTTGAAAAATGTATCTAAATTGTACACTTTATGTCTTTCCTTGCAAATAAAGCAATGTTTGGAGGCCAAAAAATTTTAACCATAATATCAAGGTCAATTTGTTGAACTTGCAAAAGGGAAAGCACACCCATATTAGAACTTGATAGGCTTTTTGTTGTTTCATTGATAAAGGGATTTGTTCTAGAGAGGAGAATAAGTATCTACAATGTAAATTTTATTCTAAAAGAGTTTGAAATATTTGATCCTAGGTGGTTTAGCATGAGCAAAGAAAGAGTTATTAATAATAGGCTATTTCTAAAAATTATGGTCATTAAAATAAAGATCTAATTTGAAACTACCTTCTATTGGACTCAGGGAACACTAAGAGGGGGGGCTGAATTAGTGTTCAACAAGTTTAACTTTCAATTTAGATATTAAATAATTTTAGCATATGAACAAAAACCAAGATGCAAGCACATAAACAAGATGATCAAGACACCATAAAACCAATATTTTTAGGTGGAAACCCTATTAGGGGAAAAACCATGGTGGAGATTAATACACAATTTATACCCTATTAAAAGTATGAACAAAAGGGAATGCACTTGCATTAAAGCACACTGCCTAGAGCTCACTGCTGTTGATAGTGTTTTGATGCACTTCTCACCATAGGCAGTGCGTAGGTGCACTACCTCTCTTGAAAGACAATCACCAACAATCAAATTGCAGAACACTATCCCAAGGTCTCTCGGATGTCAGGTCTTGACAGTGCTTAGATACCTCAGTAGTTTGATGTGATTTGTTGGAATCACAAGGCGGTCTTACATAGGAAATATAAAGCATGGATACAAAGCGTGGAAGTTGAATCTTGGAATGGAGTTCATAGGATGGAAAGTTGTCATGTGCTAGCTGTAGGTTCAAACAATAATCTTGGACTCCATTTTATTTTTGGATTTGGCTTTACAATGTACAATGAACCTTAGCATAGGTCAGTTATTAAAAAAAAGGAAAAGGCGAGGAAGGGGGGAAGTTCCTAAGTCTACAACTAGCTATGAATAGTGACAATGGAGTTCCTGCAATGGACGATTTATTAAAACAATATCCCAATTAACCAGGGATTTCACAGTATCAGGGAAATTATGCTATCTTCTAAGGTCTGCAAATATTTTATCCTTCGTCCACCACATATATGCATGAATCAAAGATAAATGTTTGGAGCAGCTTTGAAATCAAGTCCAGGCTAACTTTGCACAACTATCTACCATCAGCAAACAACAAAAAGTATGGACAAAGAAATCATCAACATGGCAGGAATTTCATAATCACCCAACAACATTTCTAAAATCTACCCAAGGAAAGAAAACACCTAACTAGAACAGCAGTAAGATCTAAGCTAAACATCTAACATTAGAGACTGAATCAAGTAACATGAGAGAAACCAAGAAAATGCACCAAGTCAATGCCCTTTTCTTATAAATTTCTTCAGCATGCCTTTACAACAACTCAACTCTCTCTTTGCAAATGAGAGGAGAGCCCTATTTATAGTTTTCCAAAAGTTAAATAAATGGCCAAGATTCATTCTCATTGTGTGGCCAAGATTCATTACAAAATAGGGTTTCACCTACCCCCAAATAGATCACAATTTAAAAATTACATTCTTGTATCTTCCCTATTTCGTCTTCTAGCTGATGGCACTGTAGCTCTTTTGTCATTTAGAAAATTGTTGTTTTTTGCTATAGCTACTCTTCAAAAAGCTCTTCATCTTTGGCTGGGCTATCTTCTTTTTCCCTGAAAGCTGTGCATTCGATGAATTTGAGGACTACCTCCTGGAGTTTGTCTACTTCAATGACTTCGCATCGCAGCGCCTAGTAGCTCCACTCCTTTGCATTTTCTTCCAGCCTTTTCCAATCTTCATCATATTTTGAGCCTTGGTCTCTAAACAGCTCTGAATGGTCAAAGGCACGGGCAACAAAAATTAAGAACTTCGTTGTGATTTCTCCGGCCATCCCATCCTTCATCTTTTCCTGGAAGTAGGGTTTGATCTTCTCTGGATCCATTTGCACAGTGGGCATATCATATCCCATCATTAGCTTAAGATATCGGGCACATTCTACCCGGATTTCCTTGATCCACTCAATGTCTGGATCCACCCTGCCCAAGATTTGCTCCAACCTCTCCTTTCGGTTGTCGAAGTCTCTGCGCTATACATCCATTAGCCAGTGATCTTCCTTTTTAAATGCAAGCTTCTCCTCCCATGTGGCTTCAGGCATCGAAAGGATAGCTTCAATCCTTGGAAAGGTGGAGTCATAAGTTTTAGGGAAATTGGTGTAGAGCCTTTTTGTGCTCTCCAGAGACTGCATCAGATCCAAGAACTTGTTGGCTATTTGCACAGCCAAGCTGATGCCCATTTTTCTAATGTATGAGACTTGTCAGAACCAATCCTCGGTGGTCTTTTCCAAGTTCTTTCTTCTTTCCATTTTATCTATTTGCTCCTTGGAAAGCAATTGAGGTCCAATCGTGGATATAGTAGGTAGGTCATCCACTGAAGACCATTGTTGTATGTAATCTGTTAGGGTTGCAACCTGTGCCTTGAGCTCATCCTTTGAGATTTTATCCTACTTTATCAAGTGCACCACTATCGCCACTGACTCCTCAAGGTGCTCGACCTTCTTCTCTCTAGTTGTAGTTCTCAAGTCAATGGTAGAGATATTATAGCTTACCCCAGCTTGGCCCATGGTGGGCATTGCAATTTGTGCTGCTCGGGAGTCGGAAGCATCCATGGTTACTCTGGATCAGACCTTGGGCTTCTTCTCCTTCTTCGTTGTGATCTGGGCTTGAGCTAAGATGGCCTCCAACCTTGCCCTTGGGTCCTTTAGCACAAGGGTCATTTTGTTAAGTTGCTTCTCCAACCATTCAAGCACAGCAGACTTCCCTTTGGGTGAATCATGGCTACCTTCGCCCTTCTCAGCCAAGGGCAAGATTTTTGCCTCTTTTTCCTTTTGGGATTCTTCTTTCTTTTGGGCAGCATTCTCCTCCTCTTCATCAGAGTCATGAATGAACACGAGGCGTTTGACAGGCAGCTTGGTGGATGGTTGCTGGATGGGAGTTTCTTCTTTTGTTGCTTCTTCTTCTTTCCTTTCCTCAGTACCCTTAGCCTCGGGGCTTCTGACAACATGGGTCTCAGCCTCAGTCAAATCCTTTATCTATTGCTCTTCTGGTGGCTGCCCCTCTTCGTCATGTGGTGACCCTTCCACCACTGTCCCAATGTCCTTCAATTGTTGTGCCATTTCTTCTTCAAGGTCATCATCAAATGTTTGGATGATTTTCCTAGCACCCGAGCCATCCTCCTCATCCCCGCTCTCAGAGGAGCCCATCTCCTCCTCCTCATAAACCACCTTGTTGATGGTTCAGTGCTCGTACTCTAGGTGTTCATGATACTCATCAGCCTCCTCTTTGACAGATTTCAAGGCCTCCTGTTCTCGCTCCTCCAACTCCTTTGAGATTTGCATTGTGGCCTCCATAGCTGGCAGCCCTGTCGGCAGTTGTGAAGGTTGAGTAATTGCAAGGACTTGGGCAAGGGCTGCTTGGAGAGTTGGATCCATTAATATCTAGGAGAGCTCGGCGGGAAGGTTTTGCATGTGTCTCGTAAGAGGCTCGGGCATAATGGCAGCGGGAATAGGCGATGTTATGGTTGCTAGAGCAAGCGATGTGATTGGTGACATAGTAGTAGAGGAGGGGGGAGGTCATGGTGGAAGAGGAGTGAATAATTATCACAAACTCAGCCGGAGGTGAAGGGGCAAGGTGGAAAAAAATGTCCACTGCCGGCGGAGATGCAGCGACCATAGCCAGGGAGGTGGGCGGTGCAACAGGAGGAGTAGGAAGAGCCAAGGGAGGCTGTAATTCTTCCACACCTCCTGCCTGTTTAAGCCTTTTGGGGGACAAGCTTCCTGCTTCTTTCTTTGTAGAGGCTTTGGGGTCTGAGGACTACTCGGCTTCTATTTCCTTTTTCTTCCTGAGCCTGGTGATAGAAGGAGACTTGGAGGTCCCGCCAGTTGACGTGGTGGCAGCAATATCCTTCGTGGCACTCGGCTCGCTCTTGAGCCCTTCATAGGTTAATACTACTCCTTGTCACTTTAGATAAGCCACCTTCCCATCAATCCACTCCTTGGTACGAGTTAAGATTGGCTGGGTTATGGTGTTCAAGTCATCGACCTCCTGTTCATCCTAGTCAATTGAGGGTATTGGCAGGTTGGCAACCATAGGGTACCTCGAATGCATGATTGTGGAATCATCCTCCTCGACTTTGTCCGGTACCAAAAATGGTTGTACCCTTCTTAGGAACTGCACAGTTATGCATATATAGTGCCTTGTGTGCACTTCTTTGTCATCTTGGCAGTCAGCCCAGAAATCCTCAATGTGATATTGATCGGCATAGGCTGGCCCAAGTGTCTTCCTAACATGACCATGTAGGTCCATCCGTGGGCGAGCAGTGTGCCAGTTGAAATGATACTCCTTTAGCTCCTTCTCGGAGTTACCATCACATTGTGACATCTGCAGTCAGTACATTCCCTAGCCAAGGGTCATGGGATAGGAGATCCCTGCTATGTGCTTGTTGCTGAAGATGGCTTGCAGGTGTTGGAGCTACCGAGAAAGCTCCAAGAGGATGATTTTGTCATTTGGGTATCGGGGCAGCCTATTTGGCCTTGCGATGAAGCCTTGAGCCCAGATATATGTAAATTTTGGATACTGGATAAAGAGGAATTTGTATTGCTTTAAAAGCACTCTGAAACTGTGGGAGACCCTCCTCTCAAAGTCCTCGACAAACAACCTGATGATATGGCCAATGAAAGCGTCATTAACTCTACAGTAATCTTTCAAGAAATTTTGGTACTGGAGCTACTGATACTTATCAAATGGTTTGAGTCCTCGCTTCTGCCCCTAATCGGGTGCTACAAACAATCCGCTGTACTATCTTTGATCTACCAGGCAATATACGATGTGGGTGATCCCATAATAGTGATTTACAATTTTTGGCCAAACTGGACACTGAAATTATTATTTTTAACTAAATCTTCACATTCAGGCACCTATAGCGGCTAAACTGTGAGGAATTTGAAGATAGTGCAAACTAGAGTCTCATCAAATTTTGTCTGTAGATTCTAAAAATATTTTTTTCAAAATTTTTGGAATCAAATTTCACTTCTTTTTCCATCTCCCACAAAAATTGATTTTTTTGAAAACAACATTTTAAAAAGTGACGCATACCGTATAACACATAACTTTTTTTCCATGAAGGATAAAATTCTAATTCTTTCAAATTTGGATTTGTAACTCTGATAGCTAGTGCTTACACTTGGTTATATAGTTTTTTATTAAATTATTTTTTCTTAATCAAATTTCAAAGTCAAACGAATTACAATTCAGACACAGCGTGACCATATAACGTGTAACTTTTTTTGTATATGTCAAAATTTAATTTAATTTTTTTTGTTGGATCAAGGACTTCAATATCTGGTGCACTCATATTTTTTAATTTTTTTTTTTGGATAATCTTCTATTTTTCCACATGTGAAGAACAAAGAAATTCATTTTCGATGAAAAACCTATGTTTAATAAAACTTAAAAAACAAATACATAACAAAACCAAAACATATTAAAATTATATTCATTGGATAGCTTGTTCTGAGGAATACCATAATAATTTCAAATAAATTTTAAATGAATTCATTTGATCCCCCAAAAGCTAAATCAAAAGTGATTTTTTATCAGCATTTTGATAGGTGTAAAGGAGATGCATTTATAGGTATGGTTTAAAACTAGCGAGGTTCTATCGAAGGGGTTTTGATCTAAGGTAATTTGATCAAACCCTCTTCAATTGGAATCCTTAAAATAGAACTTTTAAAGGCTTAAATCATTATATTTTTTAAAAATATGTGATTTCAGCTAAAATTTGTTCATCTCAGGAATTGTAAACCACTATTATGACAGCACCCATATAGGAGGTCATATAGAACTTGGAACTCTTTTTCACGTTGACAAACTGCTCATGGAAGCAGTTGCTTATGATTCCTCCCCAATAGAATGAAACCTTCGTGGTGACGTCCTCGTTTCCCCACATGATCTGTTCAATGAAATAGGCCATCCATTCTTGGAAGTAGGCAGTCATTGGAAGACCCATAACCCTGCTCAACATGGTTACCAGGTCATGGTAATCCTCATGGAAATCGCTATGGAAAAGCTCCTAAGGAACTTTTGCAGCGCTACCTCGTCTTTCCTTAAGCCAATGCAGATTTATTGACTTCTTACATGCTGTTGGATTATCATCCCATGTTGTCTGACACTCTTCTATTGTGGGGACCTCCATCTGTTGGAATGTGGGAATGTGGAAGGTCTTGGTGATCCCCTCTGGTGACATGTCTGCGAGGATGTTTCCCTCCTTATCAACAATTGTTCTAGTATTGGTTTGGTAGGCTTCTCGACAAGCCATGACTAGCTCAAGCACCACAAGAGATGGAGGGAAACCGGCAGCCTTAGCTATTTCACTCTGCCTTATCAATCTGACATTCTTTGTTGTCGGGTTGACCCTGACTCTCTACATGAATTCATCTATATCTACCTTGCCAATGTTGGTGTTTGTAATTTCCTTCCAGTCTGTAGTGACCTTTGAGTGGAGCGGCTTGCCCTGGAATTGATACTTCATCTGGTGTTTGTCTTCTTTCCCTCGATGGGTCCTTCTTGATTTCTTACCCTTGTCCCCTTCGGCGGATGCCCTTGAAGTTCCTGCACCCAATTCCATATATTCTGCAAGCAAGGGCAAAGTAAGCAAAATGGGTCATGAAAGCATTCATGTTAGTCCATATCTCAAAAATAATATTCATTTCGGATAATCAATCAGGTATATCATGAATTTTCATCTCTAGATGCTATTGATCTTTGGTTTAGGGCATTTGGACAATCTGGGCCTGGAGGGCCAGACTTCCCTAGCAGGCATGCTCTCTAGAAGGGAAAATGTAGCGGAAAGCTCTCGGAGACCTTCTTTGGTCAAATTTTAATATTTTGAGAAGCTCATGATGAAGAGGACCAAAAATCTGCATGTGGGTCAAAGTTAGATTCCAGATTTGGGATCGTTTGGATGGATTTAGGAGAGCCTGGAGGTCTCAAGCTGGAAAGCTGCCAGGAGGTAGCATTTTGGAGTGGCAGAGAGCATACGGCAATCTGAGGAAGGAAGTACGAGGTCAGGGGCCCAAAGGGCTAAACGGCGGCCATCATGTCTTATTTTGTTCTAGAGGGCTCAGGCCGGTGACACCGGAAAGATGCACGAACTTCGCCGTTTAGGATGACAAACATCGAATGGAAGCCTGGGAGGGGAAGTCTGGCGATAGGGGCCTAGCACTATGACATGGCAGAGCCCGGAGGTCGGGGTGTCGGGCGACATTCTCTATTAGTAACGGCTGGTGAGGACAGGAGTCCCGAGCCACGTGGCCCAGCGAGTAGAAGGCATTTCAGAGTGTTTAGTGAGATCCTATGGCGAACGGCGGTCCAGGGCCTGGAGGTCAGACGGACGTTCAGATGGCGAGGAGCAAGACCAGGCCTGAGAAATGGATCCAGTGTTGAACTTTATTTATGCCTCGGCAGTGGATGGAAGGCTGGTACCCGGAGGCCAGAGGGACGAAGAGATATCGCCGTGAGGACGATGGACAAAGAGGTGCGGAGAATCGGCTTTCAGAGCCCAAAGGGCCGGAGGATGCGTTGAGTGAAATTTCCAGATGTTAACAGCGGACACGAAGGTAGAGCCCACAGACCATGACGCCGGGCGGGATTCACCGTGAGGAAGACAGCAAAACACTCGCAAAACCCTGGGCGTGGAACCCTGGGGTCCCAGGCTCGGGAGGCCAACAGGATGCCGATGCGGAAGCATAAGCCAATGGCGGGGTAGAGGGCAGGGTCCGGAGCGTGGAGGAGCCGAAAGAGCTCACCGTAGCGGATGGTGGAAAATTAAACAAGGACACCCGGTGGTCGGAGCCCGAAGACCAAGAGGACAACCTTAGTCAAATCGGCAGAAGGAAAAACCAAATGGGAAGGCGGAGCCCGTGGACTGGGACGCAGGTAGGGATTTGTCGTGGATGACTGCAAAACACTCATGGAACCTCAGGGGCAGAACCCCAGGGTCCTGGGCCTGAGAGGCCAATAGGACGTACACTCAGTTTCAAAGTTCCATGGCGAGGTGAAGATCAGGATCCAGAAGCTGGGAGGTAGGGTTCGGACTGTAGTTTAGGCACAGCGAAATCAAGGATGACTTCTGAATGGGGAAGTCCGATGGGACAGGCCTGGAGGGCCAGATCACCGGCGGTGGCAAGGTTCATTCAAAGTTTATCGGATGGCGAAGCATAATCCCAGGGACGAGGGAGACAACCTCCCTACACGAAGAATGACCGAGGATAGTAGAAGTCCTGGTTTGGTGAGGAAGGCATGATAGAAGGTCCCTCAATTTTCTAGCACATGGGTTATGAGTGCAAGTTGGTGTTCTACCATTTTATGCCTTGTTATCAATTGTTCATTTATTTAAATCTTTCAAAATCATGAAAACGATGCACGGGAGGGCAAACGGATGGCCTACCTAGAACCCGCGGAGTGGGGAAATGTGGGATCCACTGATGGTTGATGGAATGATGTGGAGGGCAATGATTGTGACGATGCCAAAGACGGTGGGCTCCAAATGGCAGTTGGTCCAATTCGCTACAATCCTGTTTGTGAAAATGACTAGCCAGAGTGGGCATTTTATACCTCAACTGCCATGAATGATCACATTTATTGCAGGTACAGTCGACAAAAGGTTGGTGGATTTGAAAATAGGTCAGCAACAACAGCGGGAACACTGGGGCACGGTGGCTTGGAAGGCGCAACATGGCGGCCGTTTGATGTTTTCACGTTGGTTGAATGGCGACGACGGAAAGTGGTTTGGTGCCCGGAGGGCAGGACGCTATAGGGAGTCCGCTATCGCAGAAAGCCAAACACAGACGGAACCCCGGAGGTGGAACGCTGCTAGGAAATAATTCACAAGTTTTTTCACGTAGCAGATGAGGGATTGGACCCTGAAGTCTGGAAGGACGCCCGGTGGACGCCACTGGGAACAGTAGTTCCAGCAGGGAAACTCGAAGAGGGAATCCCGGACGCCAGGCTTGACAGGGCTTGGGGCCGTTTTAGGGCCAAATTGCTAGAGGGACCCTGTGAGGCAACATAACGCAGCAAAACCAAAAGGGGGAGGCATGGTCAATTTATGATGAGACTTTGAAGCAACATCAATCATCCGAGACATCAAAAAAAAGGGGGGGCACGCAAACTAAGGCAACGACAAAAACAACCCGACGATGCAAAAGAAAAGAGGGTCCCCGTTCTGAACAGGGCGTGTGTGCTAGGGGCACAACAAATGGCGACTTCACTGGAGAATGCTCCCGAGCGTTCTAAGGATAAATATTCAATCAAGACCCAGAATCTCTAGTTTTGCAAATCAGGAGTGGCTTCCAAAGATGAATTTGGGAGGATGAGATCCTTAATTAGGTCAGCTTACAGGACATCTCAGAAGTGTGTGTGTAGTGAGTTCATTCATTTCTTTGGGATAGTGACCAAGGTTACCAATTCAATTGAGCGAGCTACATAAATTGTCTAAACACCAAAAATAACCTGGACATTACCCCGCTGCCAGTTAGGCGTCTATAGCCCCGATGGAGTTGTCACTACAATCTTGTGGATATTGCTCTACTGCCAGTTGGGCGTCCATAGCCCCGGTAGAGTTATTTGAACACCCATACGGTCATTTATTTCATTTTTTCAGAATTTCCTTTTTCTCTTTTGCTCTGATATTTCACTTCTCTTTTATCATTTAGTTTGACTAGGTAAGCATTGAAGCCTACAATGGGTTTGAGACTGCAGTGGTCACTAGAGCAGACTTGAGATTTTTCACTCACTAGGGTGTCATAACAACTGTGGCACGGTCTTTTAGAAATAAATATTATGAGCTTTGCGCGAGATCCAAGATGTGTGTAAGAAGATCTAGCCAAGGGTCAAGTTCTAAGCAGAATTCAAGTAAGGAAATCATTCACAGGCAGCTTTCAAAGACTGATAATCGAGAGTGAATGTTTAGCCCAAGAACATAAAGAATAGATAGTAAAGTGAACTGCTTGTCGAGCAAGCACGACCACCGCACAGGAGTGGGAAACCACTTTCAAAACCAAAACTGTCAAGAGGGAGAAAACAAAAAAGTGACACAAACAAAATGGAAGCAAGCCAGAAAGCAAACTACCCTAAGCTATGTACAAGTATTTACAATGATGGGCTCGAATGAGCTCAATCCTGGAAGTAATGCTTCAGGTGCTACCCATTGACTGGCAACAGGACACTCTCACCAGTTAAGGTCTTTAGGCAGAAGGCATTACCTCCCAAAATCTCAGCTATTTGAAAGGGGCCAAGCTAAAGCTTGTCAAATTTGTTGTGTTCCCCTTTCTTTTCATGGGTCTCGTCACAATATAGGACCAAATCTGCAATTCTAAAGGCCTTGATCTTGGCTCGACGGTCGAACCATCTCTTAACTATGCCTTGATGTTTGGCAAAATTTTCTATTGCGTAGTTTTGGACTTCCTCTAAATGCAAGAGCTCAGGTAGCTGAGCTTCCCTACTATCTCCTCCCTCATAAAAATTGTTGATGAACTAAAGCGTAGGATTTTTGAGATGGATGGGGAATATAGGTTTTAGGCCTTAAACGAGGTCGAACAGGGAATCATCGAGCGCAGCCTTGTGGCGAGTGCGATCAGCCCAAAGGGCGAAGCGGAGCTAGGTATGCCAGTCCTTGGGATTCCTATCTAGCAGCTTTTTGATCATAGTAAACAGGTTTTTATTCGTGGACTCGGTGAGGTCGTTGCCTTGAGGGTAGTAATTAGATGAGAATTTAAGGGAAATCCTATAGTCAAATGCCCAACTAGCAAATTTTAATGAAGCAAATGTAGGTCCATTATCACATACCAAAGCATAAGGACAACCAAAGTGATTTAAAATGAAAATTTCTAGGAAATTAGTAACTACTTCAGTTGTGCATTGCATACATACTATTACTTCCATCCATCTAGTACAGTAATCAGTAGTGGTAAGAATATACCTGTGTCCCGCAGACGATGGAGGGCTTACCAGACCGATAAAGTCGAGACCCCATTGCGCAAATGGCCTTACCTCCAGCACAGGCTACAGTGAGACATCAACATTCTTCTCCCTGGTGGCAGCGGTCTGGCATGTGTGACATGAGCGAACATGGCAATGGGCATTCTTGAAGACGGTTGGCCAATAATACCCTGCCCTCAATATCTGATATGCTGTGGAAGAACCTGAACCATGGCCCATGCCAAATTTGTTGTGAAACTTTTTCACGACTCGGTCTGCTTCTTCCTTGCTGAAGCATCTCAAATAAATGCCTTCATGATTCTTCTTGTAGAGAATGGAACCCTGCAACACGTAGCGATTTCTTTTTAATCTCAGGGCCTGCTTTTGGACTCCTTGCATGTGCGGCAGATATTTATGGTTCAACAGATAGTAGACGACATTCTGGTACCACTCTCCGGGGGAGACATCCTCAAGTTGGTACTGCTACACAGTGAGTTCGGGTCCAGCTTCTACTACTGTTTCAGCAATTGTGCAGGTGAGTGCCTACCCTCTCATTAGTTTCATTGGTTGGATCTCCATCTCATACTCTTGGAGCAAGGTGACCCATTTAGCTCTTCATTCACCCAATTCATTTTGCATGAGCAGCATTTTTACTGTTGGGTTGGGGACAATGGCAAACACCTTATTACGTAGGATGTAGTGTCTAAATTTTTTCACTCCCCTGACAAGAGCATACGCCTATTTTTCAATGTTGTGATAACGCAATTCATTATCCTTGAGGGGAGCACTCATAAAGGTGATCGGGTGCTTATTTCCTTCATCGTCCTTCTGGGTCAACATGCTAGCACATGAATGTTCTGAAGCAAATGAGTAGATGTAGAATGGCTTCAGATAGTGTAGACTGACTAACACAGGGGCCTCAGCAATGGTCTGTTTGATTTTTTCAAAGGATTGTTTGGCATCGGGCGTCCATTCAACTTTGGCATCTAGTTTTAGCATGGCATTGAGAGGCTTAACAATCTTCATGAAACCTGTGATGAATTTCTAGACAAAGTTGATCTTTTCAAAGAAAGATTTTAATTCTTTCTTACTTCCTAGGGGTAGGATTTTGAGTAAGGATTCAATACGTTTAGGGTCTATGGAGATTCCCTATTTTGAGATGATATGCTTGAGCAATCTACCTTCAGTCACTTCGAAAATGCACTTCTTGGGGTTGAGGGAAACCCCAAACTCCCTGCACCTCTAAAATACCTTGCATAAGTCAGAGATGTGATCACCTCGCCTTTTAGAAAATATGGTTAAATCATTGATGTAGATGATTATGCACTTGCCAATTAGGTCCTTAAAGGTGATATCCATGGCGTGTTAGAAAGTGGCACCAGCGTTGATGAGCCCAAAAATCATTCTTCTGTATGCGAACGTCCCCCACTTAGTGGTGAACATCGTCTTGTGATGATCCTCGTATTTTACCATTACCTGGTTATACCTGGAGTATCTGTCGAGGAAAGACATCATCTGGGAGCCATTGACGATCTACAGCACCTCATCCAGTGAAGGTAAATTAGATAGTTGTCTTTCTCTGAGGCATGGTTCAGATTGCGGAGATCCACACATAATCTAATCTCCCCATTCTTTTTTTTGACTGGGACCAAATTGGCCACCCACGTGGAGTGCCTAATCGGAAAAATGATTCTTGCTAAGAGCAACTTTTGTACCTCTTTGTAAATGACAAGTTCCAACAAGGCATTTATAGGGCGCTGCCACTGGTGGAATGGCCTCACTTCCGTCTTGAGAGGGATGGTGTGGGTAATGACAGAAGTGTCATAAGTTTTTAAATCTTTGTAGATCCATGCCACCACATCACGGTACCTCCGCAACACATCCGTGATTCCCTTCTTTTCCTCTGGCGTGCACACCTTGTCGATAAAAATATTCCTGATCTCCTCAGCTGTCCCAAGGTTGTGAGCATCACATTGGTTGTTTATGGCCTCCTTTTTCATATGCTGATCTTGATCTCTAATCTAGTCCAAGTCAAATATACATTCCAACTGAACAATGCCTCTAGGGATTGTGTTGGTTTTTAGGTTAATAACCCCCTCTATGTCCAGTTCGGCTTCCTGTGGATCAATTTCATCAATTATTTGAGCTGCGAAGACATCAAAACTTGTGATGAATTGAAGGATATGCTTGTCATCATCGAAGACTTGCAAATGGATAACATTATCTAGAACCAATGGTGTGGAAGTTAGTTCAACAGTAAATTTCTTGAGCCCAGATAGAGAGAGGGGTTACAGAGTGCTGGCTACTTGAGCCAAGGCATCAACTGTATGATTCTGAGCATGAGGGATCAATTATATATTGAATACATCTAAGCCCTCCAAGAGATCCCAAACCCTATGTTTGTAGTTTGTAAGTCTTCAATCATGACAGGAATACAATTTCCTGACCTACTTAACTACGAGCTCGGAATCTCCTAAAAACTTGCAACATTTTTACATTTTTCTTCAAGGCCATGAGAAGGCCAAAAACTAAGGCCTCGTATTTCGCTACGTTGTTGGCGCAATAGAACTGCAATCGGTGGGTAGTGAGAAATGTCTTACCCGTTGGATTGATGAGTTCGAACCTAGCCCCAGCTCCTTGCCTAGATTTTGATCCATCAAATCGGAGAGTCTAGCATGCGGAGGGTTCCTTTTCTTCATGTCTGATTAAGCTTCCATTCCCTTTCAGCTGGGTGGTCAACCCGGTGACCTTAGGAGAATTTATTGGTTCAATGCATTGATCAACAGGTGGTCCTGTTGGTGTCTCCTTTGGCATTTCTATCTGAGGAGCAGCTATTTTTTTAACATGTGCAACTGCTACTTGGCACAAGCAACAATCAAACTCGGAGTCTGCAGCATTGTGAACCTTGCACCAGTTTGGTAACAAGAGATCTTGTAAATTCATTCGAGCCCCTAGGTTGAACTGATCCCTTGTGCACTTGTCCATAAATTCCTGGAAGCCACTGAGTAGTCCCTAGTTGTCATCCTTGTCAGGCTCATCATCGACTTCTATCAATATTTTTGTGTCTGGGGGCATTCATGTAGAATCAGTTGGAGGACTACATAGCACTAGTAACACTTTTCCCACACCTTCTTCCTAAAGCTCGACCTCATTTTGGTAGGAAAAAGGGTGGTAATTCCCCAAGTCGGTCTTGGCGAACAAAACCTCGTTGAGATTATTGTATTCCGTGATCATGTACTTCATACAGGGTTCACGGTCAATACAGATTTGATTTGGCAGCCCCTTCCATGGCAGCCACATGTGAGAAAGGTCTATGGTGGTGTATCCATTCAGGACCTTGGTGAATTCCCTTCCCAAAATGATTCCATATGCATCGAGAATATCAGCCACTTGAATATCAATGACCTATTGTATCCATGGGTCTATAGCAATCTGCATCGGGATACGATTTATTTCGCCTACAATGTTGATCTCTGTTTTGTCCAGCTAGGTCACCTTCCTCTTTGAAGTCGTGGGGGTGATGCCAAGAGCCTTGCATACTGCCAAGGGCATGACATTGGCAGATGCTCCTGAATCAAGCAGACAGTTATGCAACTTCTTCGCAAAGATCCTAATGGTGGTCAGGAAAGAGGGAGTTTTCGGTCTCCCTTGGAAGATGCCTGTAGGCATGTCCATGTGAGCTATCTGACCTTTGTTCTTATTACTACCCATATCCTTGGTCTACCTAAATAGCTAGTCCTTGGAAAGCTACCTATTAGCCATTTTCGGCTCCTTTTCAATTTGTTTACTTACAGATTGATTCACGGGAATATCTTTCCTTTTCCTAGTGTTATCCTCTATCTTTGGTTCTTTCCTAGGCTCTTCAAAGGTAACCCTCTTAGCCGGTGTTTCTTGTATTATACTAGAAGACGGAGTCCCATTAAGAACCCTAAAAAAAGCATGCCTTATAGTAAGGACTTTGAGTAATTTGAAGGTTGACAAGCTGATTTTTACCTTCTTGAACTATTCTGCCACATATTCACCCATTTGTTCATTTTCTGAACTAAAAGCTTAGCCTATGGCAGAACTAGGAGGTTGGGCCTTCATTTGTTTAGATGGATTTTGGGGTTGGCCTTGAGGCTGATTTTGTGGCTAGTTGTGAAATCCATTCTTGTTGAGGTATTGGGTGGGTATATGAGGAAGCCAAGGGTTATTACTGGCATTTGGATCACGCAGAGTGGCAAAATTGTTTGGTGGGGTAGAAGTTGTAAAGGGTGCGCCCGCCTGCCTATTCCTAAGGAAGTAGGGAGTCGATCATTGATGGAACATGTGGACCTCATCTACAAATAGTTCTTCTTCATCTACTGGACCATTATCTACTAAATCAAAGAGCTGAGCCAAGGTTTGTTAATTACTTACCTCTTGCGCTTCTTCACCCTCAATAGGAGTAGACTCGACTTTGGGCTTGTTGCAGTCACCTTGCGAGAATGGTGCTTGATTAACCATAAGATAGGAGGAATCATATGGCTTAGATGGGATGATGTCCCTACAGCCGACATTGTTGACTGAGTTTTGCACCTCCACTTGGAAGATTTCAGCAGCTATTTGGAACTCGGGACAATCCAACTCAGAGTGTCTGCTAGTTTTGTGGATTCGACACCATCCAGACAAAGCTGCCTTAGCAAGGTATACACCGCTAGATGTTTTTTCGTTGCTTATTGGTTGATCGAAAGGTGTAGGGACACCACCATTGTTGGGCCTAGTGTTCCACGTGCGATTTTTCCTTTAAGATGGTCTCCTTTCTGCATTCTGATTAGCGTTTTACCCCCTCTCATAGTTCTGCCCGGAGGAAGTGCCTACTTCTCGATTATCTCTATTGCCCCTATTGTCTCGGCTATCCCGATTGAGATTGGCCTAGAAATTACGCTACAAGGCCTGGAACTGATTATTCTAGTTTTTTAGGTGCGTCATTTTTGTGGACATTTTCTTTATCATCTCAGTTAGTTCCTCTAATTTGTCTTTCTCAGTCCCGCTCCCAGGCGATGGCACCAAATTTTGGAGAAAAGCGGGCGGGGCTGTCGGCTAATTTTGATAGGCTGGAGGAAACTCTGGTCCTGATAGGTACAATGGCACCTGGGGCTACTAGGGATACGCCTGTTACTGTGGAGTAGCCTGAGAATAGTTATACTGCTGCTGAGGCTGCAAATAGGAAGGTGTGGGAGGCGCGTAATTCAATGGCTACCCTAAATGTGGCACCATAGGCAATTGAGGCACTTGGTTCATGAGAGGGGTTTAGTAGGCAAATGCCTGATTAAGCCCCTGAATCTGCATTAGGTGGGCTACCGGCCCCAAAGAAGGCAGCAGGCTGGAGATATTTTGTCCCAAGTCTGCACTGGCGACAATGACTTTTGCATAAGTGATTATCAGGGTAGTGAGCGGTGGGCGCATCATTTTCACCAAGGCCGACGTGAGGTTGTCTAGTGTTGCATAATAGACTGGGAGAGCTGCCGCATCATTATAGAGGTACGGATCCTGAAGTCTTGTGTAGGCCCGATAGAAGCGGTCGTTGAAGGAGCCAAGATGTTTGTTGAATTCCCTCATGACAGACATGAACTATTGGTAAAGCTTCGAAGGGTTGATGGGGATCTTGTATTTCTGTAGAAACGCATCCTTCATCAGGTTCCATGAGGTAATGGATCCCTTTGGCAGATTAATGTACCAATAGAAGGCCTCTTCCCCTAATGAATGCAGAAAGAGGTGTCATGCCACGTCCTCATGGTCAACTTGCATTTCGGTAATCGTTGTCTCAAATATTTTGATATGCTCCTTAGTTGTTCTTTGCAGATCACGTGGATGGAACTTCGAACAAAAGCTCTCCAGATTCTTGGGCATATCATTATAGGCAGTGAAGTGTATAGGTGAAGGGTTATGTGCTAACCAAGCCATGGAGGGTGGAAGAGGTAGTGTTTGCTATTGGAGAACGAGAATTTGGGGTTGTATTTGCAACACAACAGCAATCTGAGGCTGCACTTGAGCTATGGCTGCTTGGACTGCACTTTGGGTTAGAAGGGCTGGGAGAGGAGCAAACCCCTAGCTGCCAGAGATAGGAGGCGCAAATGCGGTTTGAGATGGTTGGGTGGAAAATGAAGGCCAGCCAAATGAAGGTGAGGGTGGAATGGAAGCAGATGGAATGGAGGAAGAGGAAGAGGCAACGCTACTTCCTTGAGCTCGATTTGCCCTCGTAGGGGGCTGTAATTTTTCAATTTTTTTCTTGTTTGGCATTGACCATAGAACCCTTTGAAATCTCTCCGGAGAGAATGATCTGATTCAATCCAGCTTCACCTTTATCCCTTAACTTGGTATAACCTCCTAGAACCGCCCTCCTTCTAGCGCTAGTTCTGTTGATGGTGTTTTTATGCACTTCTCAACATAGGCAATGCATAGGTGCACTACCTCTCTTAAAAAAAATCTCCCACAATCAAATTACAGAACACTATCCCAAGGTCTCTCGGATGTTAGGTCTTGACAGTGCTTAGATACCTCAGTAGTTTGATGTGATTTGCTAGAATCACAAGGCGGTTTTACATAGGAAATACAAAGCATGGAAGTTGAATCTTGGAATAGAATTCATAGGATGGAAAGCTGTCATGTGATGGCTGTAGGTTCAAACATCAATCTTGGACTCCATTTTATTATTGGATTTGGCTTTACAATGTGCAATGAACCTTAGCATAGGTCAGTTATTAAAAAAAAGAAAAGGCGAGGAAGGGGGAAAGTTCCTAAGTCTGCAACTAGCTATGAATAGTGACAATGGAGTTCCTGCAATAGACGATTTCTTAAAACAATATCCCACTTAACCAAAGATTTCACAGTATCATAGAAATTATGTTATCTTCTATGGTCTGCAAATATTTTATCCTTCATCCACCACATACATGCATGAATCAAAGATAAATGTTTCGAGCAGCTTTGAAATCAAGTCTAGGCTAACTTTGCACAACTATCTACCATTAGCAAACAATAAAAAGTATGGACAATGAAATCATCAACATGGCAAAAATTTCATAATCACCTAATAGCATTTCTAAAATCTACCCAAGGAAAGAAAATAGCTAACTAGAATAGCAGTAAGATCCAAGCTAAACATCTAACATTAGAGACTGAATCAAGTAACATGAGAGAAACCAAGAAAATACACCAAGTCAATGCCCTTTTCTTATGAATTTTTTCAGCATGTCTTTACAACAATTCAACTCCCTCTTTGCAAATGAGAGGAGAGCCCTATTTATAGTTTTCCAAAAGTTAAATGAATGGCCAAGATTCATTCTTATTGTGTGGCCAAGATTCATTATAAAATAGGGTTTCACCTACCCCCAAATAGATCACAATTTAAAAATTACATTCTTGTCTCTTCCCTATTTCATCTTCTAGCTGATGGCATTGCAACTCTTTCGTCATTTAGAAAATTTCTATTTTTGTTGTAGCTACTCTTCAGAAAGCTCTTCTTTGGCTAGGCTATCTTCTTATTCCTCGGAAGCTGTGCATTCGATGAATTTGAGGATTACCTCTTGGAGTTTGTCTACTTCAATGACTTCACATCACAACGCCTGGTAGCTCCACTCCTTTGCGTTTTTTTGCAGCCTTTTCCAATCTTCATCATATTTTGAGTCTTGGTCTCTAAATAGCTCTGATTGGTTGAAGGCGCAGGCAGCAAAACTCAAGAACTTTGTTGTGATTTCTCTGGCCATCCTGTCCTTCATCTTTTCTTGGAAGTAGGGTTTGATCTTCTCTAAATCCATTTTCACAGTGGGCATATCATAGCCCGTCATCAGCTTAAGATATCTGGCACATTCCACCTAGATTTCCTTGATCCACTCAATGTCTGGATCCACCCTACCCAAAATTTGCTCCAGCCTCTCCTTCTAGTTGTCGAAGTCTTTGTGCCATACATCCATTAGCCACTGATCTTCCTTTTTAAACACAAGCTTCTCCTCCCATGTGGCTTTAGGCATCCGAAGGATAGCTTCAATCCTTGGAAAGGTGGAGTCGTAAGTTGCAAGGAAATTGGTGCAGAGCCTTTTTGTGCTCTCCAGAGACTGCATCAGATCCAAGAACTTGTTGGCTATCTGCACAGCCCAGCTGATTCCCATGTTTTCGATGTATGAGACTTGTCAGAACCAATCCTTGGTGGTCTTTACCAAGTTCTTTCTTCTTTCCATTTTATCTATTTTCTCCTTGGAAAGCAATTGAGGTGCAGCCATGGATGTAGTAGGTAGGTCGTTTACTGAAGACCATTATTGTATGTAATCTGTTAGGGCTGCAACCTGTGGCTTGAGCACATCCTTTGAGATTTTATCCTGCTTTATCAAATGCACCAATGTGGCCATCGACTCCTCAAGGTGCTCGACCTTCTGTTCTCTGGTTGCAGTTCCCAAGTCAATGGTAGAGATTTTATAGTTTACCCCAGCTTGGCCCATGGTGGGCATTGGGATTTGTGTTGCTCGAGAGCTAGAAGCATCCATGGTTACACTAGATCAGACCTTTGGCTTCTTCTCCTTCTTCATTATGATCTGGGCTTGATCCAAGATGGCCTCCAACCTTGCCCTTGGGTCCTTTAGTATAGGGGTTGTTTTGTCAAGTTGCTTCTCCAACCATTCGGGCACAACAAACTTCCCTTTGGGTGAATCATGGCTGCCTTCGCCCTTCTCAGTCAAGAGAAAGATTTTTGCCTCTTTTCTTTTGGGATTTTCCTTTCTTTTGGGCAGCATCGTCCTCATCTTCATTAGAGTCAGGAACGAACACGAGGTGTTTGACAGGCAGCTTGGTAGACGGTTGCTAGATGGGAGTTTCTTCTTTTGCCACTTCTTCTTCTTTCCTTTCCTTGGTACCCTTAGCCTTGGGGCTTCTGACAACATGGGTCTCAGCCTCCGTCAAATCCTTTATCTGTTGCTCTTCTGGTGGCTACATCTCTTCGTCATGTGGTGACCCTTCCACCACTATCCCAATGTCCTTTAGCTTTTGTGCCATTTCTTCTTCAAGGTCATCATCAAATGTTTGGATGATTTCCCTAGCACCTGAGCCATCCTCCTCATCCCCGTTCTTAGAGGAGCCCGTCTCCTCCTCCTCATAAACCACCCTGTCGATGGTTTGGTGCTCGTACTCTGGGTGTTCATGATACTCATCAGCCTCCTCTTTGACAGACTTTAAGGCCTCCTATTCTTGCTCCTCCAACTCCTGGCGGCCCTATCGGCGGTTGTGAAGGTTGAGCAGTTGCGAGGACTTGGACAAGGGCTACTTGGAGAGTTGGATCCATCAATATCTAGGAGAGCTAAGGGAGAAGGTTTTGCATGTGTCTCATAAGAGCCTCGGGCACAATGGCAGCGGGAATAGGCGATGTTATGGTTGCCAGAGGGAGAGACGTGATTAGTGACATAGCAGTAGAGGAGGGGGGAAGTCATGGTGGAAGAGGAGTCAATAATTATCACAGACTTGGCCAGAGGTGAAGGGGCAAGGTGGACAGAAATGTCCACTGCCGGTAGAGATGCAGCGACCATAACCAGGGAGGTGGGCGATGCAACAGGAGGAGCAGGAAGAGCCAAGGGAGGTTGCAATTCTTCCGCACCTCCTTCCTATTTAAGCCTTTTGGGGGACGAGCTTCTTGCTTCTTTCTTTGCAGAGGCTTTAGGGTCTGGGGACTGCTCGGGCTCCGTTTCCTTTCTCTTCCTAAGCCTTGTGACGGGAGAAGACTTGGAGGTCCCACCAGTTGACATGGTGGCAGCAACATCCTCTGTGGCACTCGGCTCGCTCTTGAGCCCTTCATAGGTGAATACTACTCCTTATCGCTTTAGATGAGCCCCACCTGCCCATCGATCCACTCCTTGGTACGAGTTAAGATCGGCTGGGTTATGGTGTCCAAGTCATCGACCTTCTGTTCATCGCAGTCAATTGAGGGTATTGGCAGGTTGGCAACCGCAAGGTACCTCAGATGCATGATTGTGGACTCGTCCTCCTCGACTTGGTCTAGTACCAAAAATGGTTGCACCCTCCTTAGAATTCCGGTACTGGAGCTATCTTGTTTGAGTCCTCGCTTCTGCCCCTGATCAGGTGCTACAAACAATCCGCTGTACTATCTTTGATTTGCCAGCGAATATACAAGGTAGGAGGTCATATAGAACTTGGAACTCTTTTTCATGTTGACAAACTATTCATAGAAGTAGTTGCTTATGATTCCTCCCCAATAGAATGAAACATTCGTGGTGACGTCCTCGTTTCCCCACAGGATCTGTTCAATGAAATAGGCCATCCATTCTTCGAAGTAGGCAGCCGTTGGAAGACCCATAACCCTGCTCAACATGGTTACCAGGTCATAGTAATCCTCGTAGAAATCACTACGGAAAAGCTCCTGAGGAACTTTCGTAGCACTGCCTCGTCTTTCCTTAAGCCAATGCAGATTTATTGACTTCTTGCATGTTGTTGGATTATCATCCCACGCTGCCTGACACTCTTCTATTGTGGGGACCTCCATCTGTTGGAATATGAGAATGTGGAAGGTCTTGGTGATCCCCTTTGGCGACATGTCTGCGAGGATGTTTCCCTCCTTATCAACAATTATTCTGGTATCAGTTTGGTAGGCTTCTCGGCAAGCCATAACAAGCTCGGGTGCCACCAGAGATGGAGGGAAACTGACAGCCTTAGCTATTCCACTCTGCCTTATCAATCTAGCATTCATTGTTGTCAGGTTGACCCTGACTCTCTGCGTGAATTCATCTATATCTACTTGGCCAATATTGGTGTCTATAATTTCCTTCCAGTCTGTACTGACCTTTGAGTGGAGTGGCTCGCCCTGGAATTGATACTTCATCTGGTGTTTCTCTTCTTTCCCTCGAGGGGTCCTTCCTGATTTCTTACCCTTGTCCCCCCCAGCGGATGCCCCTGAAGTTCTTGCACCTGATTCCATATATTCTGCAAGCAAGGGAAAAGTTAGCAAAATGGGTCACGAAAGCATTCATGTTAGTCCATATCTCAAAAATAATATTCATTTCGGATAATCAATCAGGTATATCATGAATTTTCATCTCTAAATGCTATTGATCTTTGGTTTATGGCATTTGGACAATCCAGGTCCGGAGGGCTGGACTTCCCTGGCAGAAATGTTGTCTAAAAGGGACAACGCAGTGGAAAGCTCCTGAAGACCTTCTTTGGTCAAATTTTAATATTTTAAGAAGCTCATGATGAAGAGGACCAAAAATTAGCATGTGGGTCGAGGTTAGATTCCAGATTTGGAATCGTTTGGATGGATTTAGGAGAGCCTGGAGGTCTCAAGCCAGAAAGCTATTAGGAGGTAGCATTTTGGAGTGGCAGAGAGTAGACGGCAATCAGAGGAAGGAAGTCCAAGGTTCGGGGCCCGGAGGGCCAAAGGGCAGCTGACATATCTTATTTCGTTCTAAAGGGCTTGGGCCGACAGCACCAGAAAGATGCATGAACTTCGCCATTTAGGATGGAAAACATCGGACAGAAGCCTGAGAGGGGAAGTCTGGCGACAGGGGCCTAGTGCTATGACATGGCAGAGCTCGGAGGTTGGGCTACCGGGCGGCATTCTCTGTTAGCAACGACAGGCAAGGATAGGAGTCTCGGGCCACGGGGCCTAGCAAGCAGAAGGCATTTCAGATTTTTTAGCGAGATCCTATGGCGAACAATAGTCTGGGGCCCAGAGGTTAGATAGACGTTCGGATGATGAGGAGCAAGACAGGGCCCAAGAAATGGGTCCACCGTTGAACTTTATTTACGCCTCGGCAGTAGATGGAAGGCCAGAACCCGGAGGCCAGAGGGACAGAGAGATATCGTTGTGAGGACGATGGATTAAGAGGTGCAGAGACCCGGTGCTCAGAGCCCTGAGGGCCAAAGGACGCGTTGAGTGAAATTTCCAGATGTTAACAGTGGACACGAAGGCAGAGCCCGCGGACTGGGATGCTGGGCAGGATTCACCATGAGGAAGACGGCAAAATTCTCGTGAAACCCCAGGGTCCCGGGCCTAGGAGGCCAACAAAACGCCGATGCGAAAGCATAAGCCAATGGTGGGGTAGAGGGTGGGGTCCAGAGCACGAAGGGGCTGAAAGAGCTCACCGTAGCGAACGGTGGAAAATTAAACAAGGACACCCAACGGCCAGAGCCCGAAGACCAAGAGGACAACCTTAGTCAAATCGGCAGAAGGAAAAACCAAATGGGAAGGCGGAGCCCACAGACTAGGTTGCCAGTAGGGATTTGCCATGGATGACTGCAAAACGCCCGCAGAACCCTGGGGTCCTGGGCTCGAGAGCCCAACAGGACATACACTCAATTTCAAAGTTCCATGGCGAGGCGAAGATCGGGATCCAGAAGCTAGGAGGCAATGTTCGGACTGCAGTTTAGGCAAGGCGAAATCTAGGATGACTTCTGAATGGGGAAGTCCGATGGGATGGGCCCGGAGGGATGGATCACCGATGGCTGCAGGGTTCGTTCAAAGTTTATCGGATGGCGAAGCACAATCCTGGGGCTGAGGGAGACAACCTCCCTACATGAAGAACGACCGAGGACAGGAGAAGTCTCAGTTTGGTAGGGAAGGCATTATAGAAGGTCCCTCAATTTTCTAGCACATGGGTTATGAGCGCAATTTGGTGTTCTACCATTTTATACCTTCTTATCAAATTTTCATTTATTTAAATATTTCAAAATCATGAAAATGATGCATGGGAGGGAAAACGGATGGCCTACCTCGAACCTGCGGAGTGGGGAAATGTGGGATCCACCGACGGTTGATTGAATGACGCGGACGGCGATGATTGTGATGATGCCGAAGATGGTGGGCTCCAAATGGCAGTTGGTCCAATTCGCTGCAATCCTGTTTGTGAAAATGACCGGCCGGAGTGGACATTTTATACCCCAACCACCATGAATGATCACATTTATTGTAGGTACAGTTAGCAAAAGGTTGGTGGATTTGAAAATAGGTTGGCGACGGTAGAAAGCCCAATTCCAATAACTGTATTGCCCAATTCTGAATGGGGCGTGTGTGCTAGGGGCACAACAACTGCCTTACAAAATGTTTGTGATTACAACAGAAATGAACTGAGAAGATAGTATCTACAAATGCTTGGATTCAATTCCAATGAAGCTCATAAAACAAATTTTGGACCTTCTATCCAATTCACAGTTTTGTTCTACTCTGCTCTGCTCTACTACAACTCTTCTACTGCACAAGCAAAAATTTACCCAATAGATCTTTTGATGTATGCTCATACAACTTCTCTGAACATTTTCATTCAAACCTTCTTACAACATCATGCACACTTACAAAAATGAATTTCTGATCTCATATATATATCTGCGAGCAAAGATTTTAATCACTTAAGTTGACTTCAACAAAACATGAAATATTCTCCAATAGTCGGCTCAAATGACCAATTAAAATTAATGCACACCCACACAAGTTGGCTAGACTATAGCTAGGACTCAAATCAAAATTCCCAACACAAGAAATATTAAAACATTTTTTCCTTATGGGTATGTGCAGGATCATCATGGAAAAAATAGGGCCTTAAGTGGCAAAAAATTTAGAAAAATTAGATTTAGGCAACTTGATGTAAAATTTTAAATAAGTTATCTATATTATTTCAAAAATATATAAGAATAGAATATGTAGAAAATTGAATGTAGTTTCTAAACTAATAGGTTTGTTTAAAAATAATAAAAATCTATTTGGTGAAAATTTGAAATTTGAATGCAGTGGTACTTAAATTTCAGGGAAAAAATAAGAAGTAGGTGTTTGTCTCACCACCCTAACCACAATAAAATGATAATATTTTTTTATAATATTTTAGATATAAGTAGAGGACTCATGCCCCGATGTGATGTATATTTTTTTGTAATTTTTTTCCAAGTAAATAATTAATTATTAATTTTTTATTACAACTTTTTTAAAAATATAAAAACCCGTATGTTTGACCACCTTAACTTGGTCAAAACTTCATGAAATTCAATATTTCTTTTTTTAATCCTATATTATTTGAAGCACAAAATGTGATGCATGTTTTGGATTCAAAAAATGTGACATTGTTTGAAAGCTATAGATGTTTTCCAATCAGCCTATCAATTAGGACTTTAGTCATAATTTTAATAGAAAATGAATAATAATTACTTATTAAATTAAAAATAAAGGATAATTTATATTAGTGGAAAGCTAAGAATCTCCTTTAAAAACCCTTTTCATTTCATCAATTTTGGGTAAAAAAATAGTCGTCAACCACATACCCATCATATTGCCACTTTTTGGCCCATCATGATTCTGCACATACCCTTATACATCTGCGACAGGATATATACACCAAGTCGGGCATAATGAGAAAATAAATAATAAATCATTCTACCAAATCTCTTAACTTGCACACGGATTGATGTAACACCACAAAAATTACCAATAAGGTAACATACAAGGTTAGCAAGCTTTCCTGGGGGTCCACAACACAAAATAATGATACGGTGCAGCATACAGACTAACTTGTCAACCAAATACCCTATTCTTCATGCTTTCTGCCAGTAACACACTGCATACTACAATTTATGTTGGTGCAAGTAGATCCTGATAACAAAAAATTGCAGACCAACCTTTAGGATAAACTCACCATGATGAAATTCCCTACATTCATGCATTTATGTACAACCTTATGTGACAACTAAAATTTGGTTTCAAGTCATGATTCAAAATACACTTCCAACTGAGTTGACAAACCTAAAAAAACCAATCAAAACCAAAACAACACACAAAACTTCCGTAAACCTAATAGAGGCTTTTTACAATTTAACTTGCATCCTCAACCTCAACCATAACCAACCCAATCTATTTCAAATCAAGTGACAGCTATTAGGAAAGTTGCACCTTATCATTATGGAGATCCGAACAGATATTTCACTCTTTTACACAATACCCTCCATCACACAATGAACCAATTAATCCAAAAATGCATGCTCAATTTTCTACCTGTTCGACCACTTGATCCAAATCAGCCATTACCAGCTACATTCAAACCTAATGCTTATTGTCACTTTCATTGTCAAAATGGCCATGCCACTGAACATTGTAAGTGTCTTAAAAATTTAGTTCAAGACCTCATTGATTCAAGTGAATTGACCATTGCATGTGTTAATGATGAAGGCAATAAGTCCATTGAACCTCCTAACCATAATTTAAAAATTTTCACCAATCCTATGTTGAAACATACTACCTCATTTGTCAAGGCTAGTAAACCATCCAAGCCTAATGTAATGACTATTGATACCAATAATGAACAACATGATACAACTCCTATTATTTTTGAAAAGGAAAAAATAGGTTTTATAGGGACCTGAAACCACAGAGTTTAAACAACAAAGGATAACATAAAAAGTTCAAACAAGCAAATGGCTGTCCCAAAAAAGAAACGACAGCACCAAGAGACAACATGGCCCAAAAAAGGACCACCCAAAAAAATAGCAACATACACCACCACGCTACTCCAAGGTATTCAGTAACTCCTCAGCCTCTTCAACATCCTGCATGTCCTGTAACCCCTGCTTGAGAATTTGAGCTGTATGTGACGAAGTCATGGTCTTTCTCTTAATGTTAGCTCGGGTACGAGTCGAAATCCCTTCACCAGCCGATCTGTTGCCTCCCCTGTTCACATCCAAGTCCACGACCAGTGAACCCTTTTAGTTTTTTTCAAGCTTTTCCACCATCACATTGATGATAATGGTGTTATGCCTAGCGATTTTGTGATTGTTCGCAACAGTGGCCCTAATGTTTTGGCCAATCTTGGACATGTTGCACTCGATACTGGTCAATCTATCCTCCTGTGATTGCTATCTTTTCCTCGGTAAGGGAGTTTGTTGTCCTTCATTATCTCTATGATTCCAAATGATCTTCTGCTCCAAGTCTGTGACCCTATTGCTGAGATCAGTGAAACGGCCTTTCAAATCACAGACTTCTTTCTGGGTCCACTTGAGAATAGTGAAAATTCCATCCATACTTTTTTCTGCTATACTCATCATGTCCTCAGGCTTGAGCTTATTCAAGGCTGAATTAATTTCATCCTGAATAGGGGATTCATAATGATTATTCCCCAATCTTCCAGATGCAGGGGCACTAGGGGCCGATTCCTTACTGACCATGGGTTTATTAGAGAGGATTTCCATTGAATTCCCAGAATACGAAACAAGTTTTGTAACAAGGGTGCCTTTAAAACCAAGGGACAAACCCGAAGTAGGGCATCCAAGAGACGGCTCGGGATTAAGACAAGGCAGTGAAGCAAAACATGGACTAGGGCACTCATGCAGATGCTGCAATTTACGACAAGATAGCGGGGTTGAATCCTTAAGGGTTTTCCGACAAGATAGGGACTGGGGAGCAATGGTTTCATGACCAGCAAGAACACAAGTAGGGGGTGCCCGAGGTTCGATCTCCCTACTACTTTCTGTCTCCTCATCATCCAAATCTTCAATTTTAATATTTTTATGCAAAGAAGGTAAATTTTGAAAATGCTCAAAAATGAGCCTAACAAGACCAGGGTGAATAATAACATTCCTCCTGGGGTTTCTTTCCACATCATCTAGGCAATTCTTCAAAGAAGAAAATAAGTAAAAAGGCATAGATATATGAACCTTGTGACGGAAATGGTTCAGTATGGCAAAGTGGTAACCATAAACTCTGGTGAAGTGCCCATCAACCATGATATATTCCATAATGACTCTTAAAACTTTCCTCCATATAGATTTGATGGACTCAACATCAAAGTAGTTATTGGCAACCTTAACCATCTTCGCTTTCTCCTTATCTTTTTTGGGAAATTTAATGACTGCTTCATCAGAGAATCGCCGGTCCTGATAGAATTTAACACCCTCGATTGAAAGACCCATTATCTCACCAATTAAGTCCTCACTCAGCTTAACATTCCTACCAAACAGCACAATCTCACTATTTTTCTAGTTTTTAACAAAATAGTCCAGCATCCCCTCGTCCGTACCATGGAGCTTTTCCAAATACGGGATTAAACCTCCCTTTTCAATTCTTTCCCACGCTTTAGCGTTCTTTCTGTGCTCCTAGAAATTGCTCGGCTCCACACGTTTTTTTTCTCTTCCCATATTTAGAACTCTATAAAACAACACTCTATAGTTGCTCTGGGTCCCGTTTAGGCATTTTTTGTCGAACACCCAGAAAGCGTGCCAAAGACTCTTCTTAAAAAAAAATGATGTTGGTCCCATCAAATCTAATGAAATCGATGTACCTGATCTTTATCCGTTTCATCATGACTAAGACTGCCTTCTCTTCCATGCACTAAATCATAATAAATTAGTGCTTTCACTTCAGAATGGAGGTTATCATTCTTCCTCCACGTGTTTTCCCCACCCTTCTTAACCCCTTCATTGGCGAAGAAATCTGCCATCTTATTGTCTTCTCTATAGGCGTGGGATACTTTCACTTTATCAAATTTACTTAATAAAGTTTTCGTATCTTTGATCCATTTTTTGATGGTCCATGAGGGGGGTAAGCCAAAGAATGCAATTTATTATATTTAATGAATCACCCTCCAACCAAAGATATTTCATGTTGATCTTGAGGGCTAAGCTGACCGCATGAAAAGCCCCAACAGCTTCCGCAACATGATTAGTTTGAGTTCCAATGTCCACAACAAAATCCGCAATAAATGCCCCCGAGTTGTCCCTTAAAACACACCCACTGCCAGCTTTCCCAGGATTACCTTTAGCCGCACCATCAAAATTGGCTTTCAACTAGCCCAAAGGTGACAGAGACCAATTAGCATTCTCTCTCCCACAAAAACCAGGTTTGAGGACATTTGACCCAACTAATTTTGAATTCCACTTTTCGGCCATAGCAATATCAAAAGGAGACCAGATAGCTTTCTCAAACATTTTTTTAGGAATTAGAGATAAGTTTTCCTTTATAGCCCTTACAATTTTAGCATGCAAGTCCCCTTCCGACATCTCTTTATCCCTAAACACTCTGTTGTTCCTTTCCTTCCAAATATTCCAAGACACAAAAGGTAGAATAAAAGACCATAGCTTTCTCACAAAAAGATTTCTTGAAGGAGCTTTCCATTGTATGAAGAAATCTTTGACAAAGGAAAGAAAAATCCACACCACATCAAGAAGTGCCAGAAATTTAACCCAAATATTCGACACAAAAGGGCAATGAAGAAAAAGATGATTAACAGACTCGACTTCATTCCTACACATATAACATCTATTTGGTAATTGAATTCCTTTTTTTCCAAGATTGTCCAAAGTGAATCTTATTTTGTAGCAGTATCCAATAGAAAATATTGATTTTCAGAGTCAGGTGATTAATCCAAGCCTTAGCCCAAAAGGGAGGAGGTCCCATCAGACTAACCAACATAGAAGTGGCCGAGGAAACTTAAAAAATACCAGACAGCAAGATCCTCCACCTGGTGTTGAGCTGGTCTTAGGGCTCTGAAAGCTGACTGAACAGGGCCAAGATCCTGACTGATGGTTATCAAATCAACCCAACCACCATTCCTCCAATAATCTTTAACCAAGATTCCAAATTCTTTTTTACAGTCATTCATCCATTTACTAAATTTCTTTATTTTGATTAAAAGATCTTTAAAAAGGCACCTATCTTCCCAAAATCTAACATAATTTCCATTTCCAATCAACCATCCAATTCCCATTTCCAACAACTTTCTTCCTCTACCCATATCATTCCAGCAGACAGACCCACAAGGTAAAGAAGAAGAGTTTATAATCTCATTAGAAGACTCATAGTTATTAAAATATTTGGCTTTTAAAGTATCACGCCATTCTCCATTTGAAGTAAGAGTTCTCCAAAGCTGTTTAGCAAGAAGGGACATATTCAATACTTTAATTTTCCTTAAACCCAGGCCCCCCTTGATTTGGGTCTACAAACAATATCCCATATGACAAGTGGCATTCTCATCTTGTCCTCCACTCCAGACCATAGAAAACTTTTCTAAATTTTTTCAATGGCCTTAGCATATTTAGCAGGAATTTTAAATATATTGAGAGCATAAATAGGGAGATTTTGCAGAGAAACCTTAAGGAGCTGGATTTTTCCCGCTTGACTGAGAAGAGCACCTTTCCACCCCGATAGCTTCTTATTGAATTTTTCTACCAAAGAAATCCAGAACAATTCTGAAGGTTTAGAACAAAGAGGTAAGCCAAGATAGGTTGACGGAAGAGGCTAACTCAGCATCCAAGAATCTGAGCAAGTTTGACTTGTCTATACTCCAGAATATTGATGAAAAGAATTGAACTCTTAGCCCTGTTGACAACTTGCCCAGAAGTAGATTCATAAAGATTCATAATTTTTTTTAAAGTCTTAGCTTCAGTCACAGTAGATCTTCCCATGAAAATGGTGTCATCAACAAATTGCTGGTGGGAACAGGTAAGAAGAGAAGAAGAAAGTCTTAAGCCAACAAGGGATTTTTGATCAATAAGCTTTTTAATATTTCTCCCCAAACTCTCAGCCAAGATAGTAAACAGAATAGGAGAAATTGGATCTCCCTGTCTAAGGTCTCTGGAGGTATGAAAAAACCTTGATGGTAATCCATTCAAAATGACAGAGGAGGTAACTGTCGAGACAAGATGGTTCACCAACTGAATGACTCTATTATTAAAACCAAACTTGTCCAGGATTTTAAACAAGAAATTCCAATCAACCCAATCATAGGCTTTGGAAATGTCTAGCTTAATAATAAACCCTTCAGTTTTTGAAACCATTAACTAATGTAAGTTCTCATGAACAGTGACAACTGAGTCCAGAATGTACCTACCTGGCACAAAACCATTTTGCTGCGGGGCAATAATTTGGGGCAGCACAAAAAGCATTCTTGAAGTTAACACCTTCGAAATAATTTTGTAAATAGAATTACACAGGCTGATTGGCCGAAAAGCTTGAAACTCTGAAGCCCCAGGTTTTTTAGAAATAAGGACCACAAAAGTAGCATTCAATTCTTTCAATAGACGTCTTGATCTAAAGAATTCCTTGACAATGTTCACCACATCCAGCTCAACAATTTCCCAAAACACTTGGAAGAAGAATAAAGGAAAACCATCAGGTCCAGGAGCTTTGTTGCCATCAAAAGAGAAAACAACTTTCTTTATTTTTGCATTGGAAGGAATAGCAGTGATCAAAGAATTCTCATTATGACCAATCACTTGAGGTATAGCCTTAATCAAGGAATCTTGAGCTTCAGTAACAATCTCTCCATTACAAGAAAGAAGGTTGCTAAAAAAAAGGATAGCTTGTTCCCTAATATCATCTTCCTCCTCAAATCGAGTCCCATTAGAAACAATATGAGTGATTCTGTTAGCAGCCCTATGTTTTGAAGTAGACAGATGAAAGAATCTGGTATTCCTATCTCCCTCAGTCAGCCAAGACACCCTAGATCTTTGCCGCCAAAACACTTCCTCTTTAGCAATTATGTCATGCAATTGAATGAGAAGTTTTTTTTCCTCTTCTCTGTAATTGTCAATGTATCCCCATTTCTGGATTTTAACTTGAATCTCCTGAATTTTGCCCTGAATTTCTGTTTTAGTGCCAAAAATATTCCCAAAGGCATCCTTTTTCCACCTTCTCACATTATTTTTCACTTCCTTTAATTTTTTAGCAATCCTGAACATCACTGTGCCAGTAATATCTATATTCCACCAACTACGAATTTCCTCAAAAATTTGAGGATGGGAAAGCCATAATTTTTCAAATCTGAAAGGGAAGTTCTTTTTCACCCTAGTAGGATCTGCCAAAAGACAAATGGGAAAATAGTCAGATCCCACCCTTGACAAGGCACTCAAAGCACAAAAATAGTCTATAAACCATTGACCAGAAACAAGGGCCCTATCAAGCCTCACTTGGATCAAGTTAGGCCCTAATCTCCTATTAGTCCAGGTATAAGAAGCCCCTTGAAGATCTAGGTCAATCAAGGCATTACTGTTTATGAAGTCGGATAGGCCAGATTTACTTTCCTAGTTGATTTGAGAACCCCCAAATTTCTCATCGTTGAGGAGAGGAGTATTGAAATCCCCCATCACCATCCAATGTTCATTGACAAAACATCTTCGAAAACCAGATAACTCTGACCAAAAGGAATTTCTAGCATTCTTACAATTCAGGGCATATATATTGGATTGAATCCACCAAAAAATGTCTCTTATGTGGGTGAATCTAGTGGCCACAACATTACCATTTTCCATTAAGGGCTCACCTTTAATAAACATCTTATTCCAAAAAGTTACTATTCCCCCTGAGGCACCCACAAAACTCTTTCCATGAACTCCACAGTTCTGAAAATTTTTAAGACTTTCTACTTTATCTTTAGGCATTTTAGTTTCTTGATCAAGAAGAATATCAGGTTTGTGGTCCCTAACAAAATTTTGCAAAACATCCTTTTTATGATGGCTATTTAGCCCTCTTATATTCCATGACGTAATTTTCATTTTTTACCTAGGGATTGAAGTATCTTCGGGATGGTCATTTGGATCCCATCCGCAATATCCTGAAAGCTTCCTTGCTCCCTTTGCCATTTTTATGATTTTCTTCCCAGGAAAGGCTTGGTACTTCCACAATCTGCCTTGGCTCTAATTCTGGTGACCATTCCACTTGAAGTTTCCTTATTCTTCTTTTTTTCTTTTCTGGACTTTGAGTGTGAGATAACCTCCTTCCCACTCAGTTTCATCTTGGCTTTCCAACTCTCTGCTTGATTCCCCATCCTTCTCAAAGAACAACCTCTGGTCCCAAGGGAGGGTATCCATTAAACCATTCTTGGCTTCTGAAGTATTGAGATTAGGTGTTTTCAAATTCATGCTTTGGGTCTCATAAGTATCCTTCACTACCTCCAAAGTAGCAATCTCCTGATCCTAAACCCCATTAGAGCAAGGGTTACCAAAAGGAGAATGATAGGGGGTAGGAATTCCTATCTCCAAGGACTAACCCATAATGGGTATTTCCTCCAGCCTAGGAACATTCATACATCTAGCCATCAGCAAAGGTGAGGACGGGACAAAACTCATATCTTCATTACTAGTTACAGCCTTCTTCAGGGTTTCCCAAGCTCCCTCCACAGAAGGATTACCTTCCTTTCTTTCCTCAGGAGGTGAGAACAAATATTTAGAATCCTTAGGAACCTGAGAACAGGTACCATCAGACTCAGGGCAAGCATCCTTGTTCAAGCATTTATGGATCTCCGTCATATCTTATGGAAAGGTGTGTCTATCAGGATTCTCCTTCGCATTTGGGATAGGCAAATGCTTCACCTCCTCTAATTTTTTACTCCAGACATTCTTAGTGTTGGCTACTTTCTCCTTTTCACTTTTATTATTTAGCGGGAAATTTTTTGCCCAATGCCCAGATTTTTGGCATTTGAAACAAGCAAAGGGTGTGGTTTCAAATTCAATAGCTCGCTTCCACACCCCCAGTTTAGATTGGATGTCAATCGAAGAGGGGAGAACACTATTTTGAGAAACCCCAACACAGATTCTAGCAAAGACCAAACACTTTCTAGCCACGGTCATTGAGTCAATGGACAAAAGTTCTCCAAAAGAGCTAGCAATCCCGTTGAAGATATCCATATTCCAATACTCCAAGGGGAGACTAGGCAATCTGGCCCAGACTGGCACCATTTCAAAGATTGAATCAGATAGATCTACCCTAGAAGACCATTTCTTCAGGGCCAAGGAAGACTTTCCGATAATCCAAGGACCACCGCTTCGAACAGCCCTGGAATCCTCTTTACAGGTGAACTGAAAAGTAAAAAAACCTCTTGGGAGCACTGCTACTGAAACCAGGCCACTGGTTTTCCATTTTTCTTAACAAACTCCCTTACCACTTCAATATTAGGTCTAGGACCCAAAAAGTTTCCAATCAAAACATTCTCCATCCTAGCAATATTATGGTCTATGATTTCATCTGGCACAGAAATAGAAAACTTACCAGATTTTGAATTAGATAGGATATGCACAGGGGGAAAAGATGATTTTTCATTTGGCTTAAAGCCAAACAACGAATTCCACTATTTACCTTTTTCATCCCCCTTGACCGACAAATCCACGACAGCTTTGGGAACTGAAGTTCCATCCTTTCCACCTGGATCCACCTGGACTTTTTCGTGGATGTCCTTTTCATCAGAACCTAACTTACCTTTCTTTGAACCCGATGAGGTCTCCGCATTCACCTGAGATTCCCTCGAACCCCCACCCTCTACACTGTTCAAAGATTCAAAACCTGACTTTTCCCGCTCATTCGCACCAGTTCAAAGATACAACTCCTATTGTTACCCAAGCTAGTCCTATGGATAATCTTGTGGCTACAACAAACATTATCCCTCATAAGGGCCAAACCACAAAATCACTTGATATTACTTTTTCTACTAAATACATACTCCAAAAGCTTCTTGATGGTCCTCTCTACATAGCTGGTAGAATCTATGATAAGCCCACTAATGGGATATTAATAGATCCTACTTCTATTGTGAATGTGATCATAGAAGAGTTTTTGGTATTACACGAATTATATCAAGATGATTACAATAATCCCACTGCATGGATTAAAACACATAATGATTTTGCATTCCCTACGATTGGATCGATCGTGCTACCCTTACAAATAGGACCTAAATTTTTGGCAGTAACATTTTCAATTATTCCACAAGCTGACTAATTTCATTTTCGGCTAGGCCTCCCTTGACTTTGCTCAATGAAAGCAGTCATGACAACGAGATAGTCACCATACACCATAGTGGCTTTAATCCTTTATCTTCCAAAGGTAACTTCTCATTAGAAGCCTTTAGATTGAACCCATAGAATTGGTCACCCCTTGCAAATACTTCTTTTTCATAGCCTATGAAAAGTTTAAAGCCAAAAAGATAGACAAATTTTCCTTTTGAAACTTATCCCCGACCACCTCCACACCTCTTAGTATAGATGAAACCAAGCTTCAACCTGAGTTTGACATTGAGAAAACCATAAAACCTCCTAAACAATCACCCCTTGAGATTTCCCTGCCATCATTTAAATGACCAAGGGAATATGAACCAATCCCTACTCAGCCTCCTCACCTTAAACAAGTTTACAAAGAAAAAGAGAAAGTGGTTGATCCCTCCTCTTCAGTTTCTTCTATTCTATGACTCAATCTACTCTTACACCTCAATAGCTCCAAAACAAAATTTAACGGAATTGCGGCACTAGGGAACGAAGGCGTCATTTTCATCTCCTCGCTCATCAATCTCACATAGAAGACAATAATGAAAATTAACCTTTACCTTTGATAGAAGTAATGGATGACCACCCTCCTTCTCCTGACCCACCACAAGATAGTGCAATACAACAATTGCAACAAATTGAACCAATCCAACAACCTCAGCTTTTGATACATCCATCTTTAGAAATCACCCTTCGTCCTCCTATTGTCATTGATATTGATAATGATGGTGATGGTGATGGTGATGATGATGGTGGTGGTGATGATGATGTGGAAATTTCCAAAATCAATGAAGAATCACATAACAATTTAAATTCTTTATTTTCATCTACAATGAGCTTAAATGATACATCCTATCCACCAAGTGAACAACTTGGTGTAACTCCTGGTTTGACACTTGCAATTATTCCTTTGGATAGTCAACTACCCTCGCATTACACTGAACATGATTGGGAGGTGGATGACCTGTTAGATGGTTGACTTGCATTCACTTAACCAACCTTTTTAATTTTCTCTTTTTTGTTTTCTTTTTGTGTATTGTGTTCCCCTGTATCGTGTGTTTGATGTTCTATCTCTTTGTACATTTCTTCTATTTGTACCTCTATTCTTCTATATGCCGTGCATTGTATTTTTCCCTTTTTGTTTTATATTTTCCTTTTGGGGATGATGCAAAGCATATAGACAATCTATGTCTCTTCCATGTTGACCCAAAAGATCCTTTTCTTTTTCTCTTTTTGTTTTGTGTTTTCCTTTTGGGGATGACACAAAGCGTAGAGACACCCTATGTCTCTTCCATGTTTATCCACAAGGTCCTTTTCTTTTTCTCTTTCTTTTTTGTGTTTTCCTTTTGGGGATGAAGTAAGGAATTGAGATTGAAATGTCTCCTTCATGTTGATCCAAAATATTTTTCCTTTTCTTTTACCTTCTCATTTTCTTTTCGCTTGTGTTTTCCTTTTTGGGGTGATCCAAGGAATCGAGACCAAAATGTTTCTTCCATGTTGACTCATACAGACTTTTTTTTTCCTTTGTTTTCTCTCTCTTTATGTCATTCTTCTCATTCTATGTATTCAAGAAATGATGACAATTCTGAGCTCTTTCATATAAACACATTGCAGTAATGAACATATTGACTCCAAATCCATAGACCCCTTATGTGTTTGGTGTGTTTTCCTTTCTAGGGAGCAAGTCCCTTTCTTTATTTTTCATTTTCCTTTAATGGCGTAGCGTAACTTCAAAACATATGACATGGCATAAGGCTTTCCAAGTTGGCTCTCATGTCCTGTTTTCTTTTTTCTTTTTCTGTCCTTCTCTACTTTAAAGTAATTACTCACAAAACGATGTGTAGTAATTCCTTTAAAGTGGGGGGGATACATTACCATCAATTCATTTGCATTCTTGGTTCTTAGTGTAGCATTGTCATTTGCGTGATGTGTTTGTCACTTTGTGGATGAAATTGGGTGTGATGTCCTTCATAAGTCTCATCTATCTCAACATATTACATTCCTCTTGGTGGCTTGATGTGACTCACTACATCCCCTAAGTTGTGAATATACTATTCTTTGATTGGTCCTCTCTTGGAGACATTAGACAGAATATTCCCTAAGTGACTAATCTTGCATAAACTGAACAAGACTCCTTTGAACATCTTTTCACATTTTACATTTTACATCTCTACATTTTGCATAACATGGCTTGCATGCCTGTGGTACCTTTTATCTTTGTGTTCATAAACATTCCTTTTTCTTTGTGCCACCTTGTTAAAGTTATCAAATGGGTATAACTTTGGCATGGTTGAGTGGGAAGCCCACCTAGTGGCATGAATTTTCCCCATAGCCACCTTTGTGTTTTGTGAATGCATACCAACTAGCATATAGATATTACTTTTTGGGCTTTCTAACCCCGTGGACAACTAGTTTCATGATGCCAGAGTGAGTATACAATTGGTTCTTCTCACCTTGCAAAAAAATTGAAGTTCCTTGGCCCTAGAGTGAGTACACATTCTCTTCCTCATCCGATTCATCTCAACACTTGTGTGTTCCTTTGTTCTTATTTCTAGTTTTCCATGGGATCTTCATCCTAGGGGCTTGATCATTCCTCTTGATCATTGTCATTCCATCTTGCTAACATGAGAGCATTTTAACCCTCCCCTCATTGTTCATGGTTTCTTTAGTGTGATTTTGATGCAGGTTCATCCTCTCACTAAAGTGGGGGCTAAATGTGCCATAGAAAAATGGTCCCTTGTCATTTTCATGGAATTTTAGTTCTTGTTTCATGGTGTTGGAACTATGTTTCTTTGATTTTATGTTGTTTCATGGCTTGAACACGCTTATTTAGGTATTAAAACTCAAAGAATGATGTCTTGTGAAGGTGTTGTGAAGTGTTGTAAGACATTTCTACATTCTTCTAAACTCTATTTTATGAAATTCACCTAAAAACCACCTTTTCACACATCAACAAGCTCTATTTTGAAGTGTTGTAAAGTATTGGGGTATATGCATGATCATGATGGGCCAAAAAGTGGTGATATGCTGGGTATGTGTAGGGTATGTGGCTGACAACTTTTTTTACCCAAAATTAATGAAACGAAAATGGTTTTTAAAGGAGATTATCAACTTTCCACCAATATAAATTATGCTTTACTTTGAGTTTAATAAATCATTATTATTCATTTTCTATTTGAATTATGACTAAAGTCTTGATTGATAGGCTGATTGAAAAACATCTATAGCTTTCAAATGGTATCACAGTTTTTGAATCTAAAACATGTGTCACATTTTATGCTTTGCATACTATAGGATTAGAAAAAAGATGAATTTCATGAAGTTTTGACCAAGTTAAGTTGGTCAAACATAGAAGTTTTTATATTTTTTAAAATTTGTAATAAAAAATTCATAATTAATTATTTACTTGGAAAAAAATTACAAAAAAATATGGATCACATCAGGACATGAGTCTTCTACTTATATCTAAAATCTTATAAAAATAATTATCATTTTATTTTGGTTAGGGTGGTTAGATAGACACCTACTTCTTATTTTTTCCTTGAAATTTAAGTACTATTGCATTGAAATTTCAAATTTTCACTAAATAGATTTCTTTTTTTAAAAATAAACCCAATAGTTTAAAAACTACATTAAATTTGCTACAAATTCTATTCTTACATATTTTTTAAATAATATAGATGACTTATTCAAATTTTTATGTCAATTTTCCTAACTCTATTTTTTTTGAATTTTTTACCACTTAAGGGCCTGTGTTTTCCCATGATGATCTTGCACATACCCCTTGTAACAAGCTTTCATGCTCTTCTAGGCATGTTTTCACTATTTACACCCTTATCATGCTTTATTTTGTCTCTTTATGCCCTCAAATGATTTAATTAAGTGTATTTTTGAATTTTATCTCGACAAATCACATTAAACACAACATTTTTCCCAACAAATGTTTTTAGGTCCTAGGTGGGACCCATTCACCATGGGTGCAAATGAGTCCCCCTTGGCCCCAAATTCAAATTATTTCAAATTCCCTTTCAGGATTTTATTCAAAAATCAATTGTTGTCAGCCTATGATTAGGTATGAATGAATATTAAGGCACAAGAATTTTCCACCTCATTTTAACCCCCATTCATCAAGTTCACTTATCCACCTATTCACTTAAGTATTCAAGAATTTTACATCAATAGTTCAAGTACTTTGAAGCAACCATTGACATTACTTCAAACTTGCATCATCAAGAGTTAGGTGAGTTGATGCCACTTGCATGTTATTAGTTTGTCTTTCTCTTTCATTACATTGTCTTTTCAAGGGTTTAAATACCAAAAGTGGGGTTTGACCAAGGCAAACCCCTATTCAATAACCCCTAATCATTTTTCCCCTTTTGCTTCTTTGTTTGTATATTCGATAGGTTATTAGGTGTTGAAGAGTGATTTTCAGGTCAACTTAAGTCAAAATCAAGCTAGGAGAGAGTTATTTGTCTATTTTCTACAAATTTGACTTTGACAACCTGACAAGCAAACATTCTCAGATCTAATGTTGCAAAGTTGATTCCTAGTTTTTTAGGAATTTGGGGGAGGATTTATTTGCCACTTGTGGTGATTGAGTCCCACCTTAGGACTGAAAATTTTATTTTTTGTCAAATTTCATATCCCGACAAACAGAAACAAACTCCTGATAGTTTTTCACTAGTAGGTGGGCTGATTCGCCACACTGGGCGAATGAGTCCCACTGTGAAAAATTAGTAAAATTCATCATCATCCAAAACACTCCAAAATCATCACACTTTTTCCAGGTGCACTCTATTTTATCCCATCTCTTTCCATTGTGCATATTTCTTCATTTACACAGTTATTTGCATTTCACACTATGTTTAGAAACAAGTCATAAATTATATTAGTTTTGCATTTGTTTCTAGCCATTCAAATTAGTTAAGTGCATTTATTTAACTTCATTTACATCACATCACATCACACACATCCTAATTTGGGTCATACATCAAAATTTTTGGCCCTATCTCTCTCCTTTTAGGTGAAAAAACCTAGAAGTGCAAGAGTAGTCTATAAGGTCCTAAAAATCTATGTTTAAAAAATAAATGCTATTTTTAAAGAACATAAATAAATTGCATGGAAATAATGATTAATCTAGAAAACATAAATACTAATTTCCATGAATGAATTCCAAAGAAGATTCAGTTTCATCTTTCCATAAGTTTCCATCATTGCTACTATTAAACTTAACAGATAACTACAAAACTTAATTCCTACAAACAACATCTAAATCTTGATTAACTCAAGAACATTTATAATGATTCTAATAAACCATTCTAACCATGATGAAATTCACTTAAAAGTGATTAAACATAATTGTTAAATAATGACTCACAAAATTAACATTCCAAATTTAATATCCAATGAATAGAAATAACATAAACTTAGAAAAATACCACATAAGGTCAATTCCTTTGGTTGAGCGAGCCCTACTCTTCCTTCGGTGAGACCTCAAACATAGTGATTCAAGTTAACTTCCTCTTTTCATTCAAATTGATCAAAATAGGGATGCATAAGAGAGTAATGGAATCATTACAAGATTCTAGGCAAAAATTATCTAAATCCTCTCTAAAACCTAAGGATGGATATTTATAACTATATCCTTATTGAATTCGAAACATGGCGTTAATTGCCAAGATTGAAGGCTTCTAAACCAAAGAATAAAATAGAACTATTAAAACAAGACTAAAAATAGACAGAGGGAAAATTCGAGATCAATGTTGGGACAAGAAGTTCCTAAACCAACTAAAAGTAGCTGATTTGAAAATTTAGTAATTCATCATCCAGCTAGGCTGATCAATGGTGTGATTGTCTTCATGTGGTTAAACATGGAGTTTAACTTTATCTTTGAACTAAGTCATCAATCATTAGTCTTTAAATACCCTGAATAAGATCCTTAAGAATAGGATACCAATTATGACAGTAAAAGATTAAAATTGCATAATTAACTCATCATTATCACCACAAAAGCAACACATTCAATATAGAGAATTACCTATAATATATTTACCAAAATAGCCAACATAAAGTAAAACGAGTAAATATATCAGTCTATAGTCTACCACTAGTCATGTTAATTAATAAAATAAACGAGTCTTTTAAACCATAAAATGACTATTTGAAAGTATTTATGAGCCCCTCATCATAAGGTAAGTGGAAAATGTTTCAAAGTTATTGTGGAAAGGTAGCATTGACAATATAGTGTTTGAAGAAATGGTGAGCAAGCTGAAATTGAGGAGAATCAAACATCCCAACCCCTACAAAGTTTTGTTGTTATAAAAGGAGCATCAATTGTTGGTGAATGAGAAATGTATGGTTAATTTTAAAATTGGGAACTACAAAGATGAAATAATGTGTGATATAATGCCAATGGATGCTTTCCATATTCTTTTGGGAAAACTATGGAAATTTGATGCACAAGTTGTTCATGATGGGAAAATGAATACATACAAACTTAAGAAAAGTGGAGAAGAGTATATATTGACCCCCTTGAAGAATAGAAAAGGAGAAGATGAAGACAAACCAAAGGTATGCTTGGTTTCCAAAAAATAAATTTTGAAAGAATTTGGGTATGTGTAGGATCATGCTGGGCCAAAAAGTGGCAATATGATGGGTGTGTGCAGAGTATGTGGCTGGCAACTTTCTTTTTACCCAAAATTGATGAAACGAAAAAGGGTTTTTAAAGGAGATTCTCATCTTTCCACCAATATAAATTATGTTAATACTTTTAATTTAATAAATAATTATTATTTATCTTTTATTTGAAATACAACTAAACTCCTGATTGATAGGCTGATTGAAAAACATCTATAGCTTTCAAATAGTATCATATTTTTGGAATCTGAAACATGCATCACATTTTATGTTTCACATACTATAATAGTAAAAAAAAAAATGAATTTCATGAAGTTTTGACCAAGTTAAGGTGGTCGACATACGAGTTTTTATATTTTCTAAAAAATTTAATAAAAAATTCATAATTAATTATTTACTTGGAAAAAAATTACAAAAAAATATGCATCACATCGATACATGAGTCCTCTACTTATATCTAAATTATTATAAAAAAATATTATCATTTTATTGTGGTAAGGTTGGTTAGAAAGACACAGGCCTACTTATTTTTTCCTCGAAATTTAAGTATTACTACATTGAAATTTCAAATTTTCACCAAATAGATTTTTATTTTTTTAAAATAAACCTAGTAGTTTAGAAACTACATTCAATTTTCTACAAATTATATTCTTACATATTTTTGAAATAATGTAGATAACTTATTCAAATTTTACGTAAATTTCCCTAACTTTGATTTTTCTGAATTTTTTGCCACTTAAGGGCCTTTTTTTCCATGATGACCTTGAACATACCCATTTAAAAAGGAGAAATCATGTTTTGCAATAATTTCCAAGTTTGCAGCAATTGCGATGGTGAACAAAGAAAGTGAAATACCCATGGAAGTTCAAGAAGTTTTGAAAGACTATATTGATATATTAATGGAGTTACCCAATGGATTTCCAACCATGAGGAGCATTACTCATTGCATGGATTTTATTTTTGGTGCAAATTTACCAAACAAGGCATCATATAGAATGACACCAAAACAAAATGAAGAGATAAATAGGCAAGTGCCATAGTTGTTGGATAAGGGGCTGATTAGAGAGAATTTGAGTCTCTGTGTAGTTCAAGCAGTGTTGGCACCAAAGAAAGATGGGGATTGGTGAATGTGTACAGATTTGAGAGAAATAAATAAGATAACCATCAAATACCAATTCCCATTACCAAGAATGGATGATATGATGGATTGCTTGAGTGGAGTGAAATATTTCACAAAGATTGATTTGAAAAGTGCTTACCATTAAATATGAATAAGAGAGGGAGATGAATGGAAGACCACTTTCAAAACCAAAGATGGATTGTATGAATGGTTTGTAATGTCATTTTGATTAACGAATGCTCCATACACTTTCATGATATTGATGAATAAATTTTTGAAGCCATATCTTGGTAAGTTTGTAATTGTGTATTTGGATGATAGTTTTATTTTTAGTAAGACAAAGGAAGAGCACTTGTTGCATGTTAAAGCTATTATACAAAGGCTAAAAGAAGAAAAATTAATGGTGAATTTGAAAAAGTGTAGTTTCATGAAAGAGGAATTGGTATATATTTGGTTTTTGTAATTTATAGCTCAATGTTCTAAAAATAGATCTGGAAAAATTTAAAATAATTGTTCAATGGCCTTCACTAAAGAGTATGTTTGATGCAAGAAGCTTCCATGGATTGGAAAGTTTTTATAGGAAGTTTATTAGAAATTTCAGTGGGATATGTTTACCAATTATAGAAACAATGAAGGGTAATAGAAAATAATTCGTTTGGACAACTGCAACAAAGAGGAGTTTTAATATTTTGAAGGAAAAAGTGATGGAGCAGCTCATGTTAGCACTTGCAGATTTTGGAAAAGTCTTCCAAGTTGATTGTGATGCAAGTGGGATAGTGATTGGAGGAGTTTTTACACAAGAGGGAAGACTAATAACATATTTCAGCAAGAAGTTAAATGAAGCAAAAAGGAACTATTTTGTGTATGATCAAGATTTTTATACAATCGTGCAAGCTCTTAAGAAGTGGTGACATTACTTGCTTCTGAAGGATTTTATTTTTTATACTAATTATCATGCATTACAATATACAAATAGTCAAGCTACCTAAGCATAGCCAAAATCATATGAAGTGGGTTAAATTCATTCAAATTTATTCTTTTGTATTGAAACATAGAAGTGGAAAATCAAATAGAGTTGTTGAATGAAATGAGAGTAAGTGTTGTTGGATTTGATTCCATGGGAGAGTTGTATGAAGAAGATGCTAATTTTAAAGAAGCTTGGGCAGCATGTAAGAATCCAATGGGGGTGTATAGAACTCCATGGTTGGAGTATTTTATTCAAGAAAATATATAGTTTAAAGGAAAAAGATTGTGCATACCTCACGGTTCTATGAGGGAAAATTTGTTCAGAGAGAAACTTAGTGGAGGTTTGGGTAGACATTTTGGAGTGAACAAAACATCAATAAAACTAAATGAAATTTATTATTTGCTCAGAATGAGTGCATATGTAAAAAGGATGGTGCAAAGCTGTAGAGTATGTCAATATACAAAAGGAGTGAGACAAAACACGAGATTGTACCAACCATTGCCAATATCAGAGAGACCATAGGAATGCATTAGCATGGATTTTGTTTTGTGTTTGGAATGAACACAAAGAGGTAATGACTCAATTTTTTTTGTAGTGGATATATTTTCAATAATGACTAATTTTATACCATGTAAGAAGTGTAGTGATGCTTCCCACATAGCAAATTTGTTTTTTAAAGAAATAGTTTGGTTACATGGATTGCCAAAATGTATTATCTTAGATTGAGACACAAAGTTTTCTGGTCATTTTTGGTGTAATTTATGGAAGAGAATGGGAACACAGTTGTGCTTTAGCTCAACCTACCATCCTCAAACAGATGGTCAAACTGAAGTTGTGAATCAAACCTTGGGTAATTTTTTGAGGTGTTTTCTTGGGGATAAACCAAGTCAGAGGGATTTGATATTGGCACAAGCTAAGTTTTTTGATAATAATTCAATTAATTGAAGTGCAAGAAAGAGTCCATTTCAAATTGTGTATGGGTACAGTCCAAGAGGTATTGATGAATTGAGAGATATTGTAGATTTAAGTAGAAAAAGTGTTGTAGAAGAGGATTTTGCTAAGTACATACATGATTTGTAGACAGAGGTGAAGGAGAATTTGGAGAAGAGTGCTAATAAATACAAAGAGTACACTGATGTACATAGAAGAGTGCAAGAGTTTTAGATTGGTGAGCTTGTAATGGCACATTTGAGTAAGGAGAGGTTCCCATAGGGAACATATAATAAGCTAAAATGGAAGAAAATTGGCTCATGCAAGGTTCTATAGAAGTTCTCATCAAATGCATATGAAATTGAGCTTCTCATTGGTGTTGATATCTCTCCAATATTTAATGTTGTTGATTTATACAAATACCATGAAGGTGAATCTGGTGGACAGTAGAGTATATCTTCAATTTTTTTGGATATGCAAGGCTAGATGCATCAATTTTTGGAGCAGAAGTGTGAACAAATTGATCAAATCATTGATTCACATATTGGTAAATGCACAAGAAAGAAATAATATTGGGAGTATTTGGTACGCTGGAAGAATCATGTAGCAGATGAAGCTTCATGGTTCAACACTTCATAATTGGATAAGTTTGGAATTCCAATTCTAGAATTTCCCAAATGTTCACGAGCTTTATGCTCATGGAAAATTTATCATACCTGGTTTGTTTGATGTCAAATCATTTGAGTATCTATTAATCTAGTTAAATTTTTCATTTTCAATTTTATTTGGTTGTTTTCAAATTTTGTTATGATGTTCAAACTTGGTGATCTGAGTCTTGTCCATCTGGAACTTCTATTTGGGAGCTTTCTGTAATTTTTATATCAAAACCCAAAGGTTGTGAAAATCAGTGAAATTAACATTTACAATTGCAGATTTCATGTCATTTTAAAATGCCAATATGTATAACGCCCAAATTGGCCGAGTACCATAGCATTGGCATGGGAACTAGGCAATTGAAATGCCCATTTGTGGGGTAGGAAAAATAGAAAAAATATTAAGTTTTTGATGTTGGTAGGAAATTAAAAGCCATGAAAAAAAGCACAGTTGGGAGAGGCATTGGGGTGACCAAAAGTATGAGAAAAAAAGAAGTGACAAAACGTGTGAAAATAAGGGAGAAAATCAACCACTTGGCTAGCAACTATTCTTTTGGTAAAATTTTTGTTTGAAAGCATCTTTTCAGTATGAAGTTGGAGGGATAAGAGGAGATAGAAGTTGAACAAGTACATAGAGAATATAACATATATTTTTGGGCATGTCTTCCTTTACATTTGAAAATGTGAGATTTTAAATTTGAACCATTGAATGAATTGTGACATTGGTTCCAAAAGTTTGTATAATTAATTTTTGATTCAAAATTGGTTATTTGAATGAGTTATTGGCTATGTAACCTCTTGGTCTGGTAAGACACAGAGCTCTTATTCTACATTACATAGATTGAACCAACTTAAATATAATGCATAAAAATAAATTTCTAGGGTTCAAGACACTTGATAGCCTAAACCAACCTTTTAGTACAAAGGGACATGCTCTATCTATGCATATCAATAATGTGGGTCTCCCATTCTCTTTAGGTATGCAACATATGTTTGATGAAAATATGTGGAAACCTCAAGTTTTCTAAGGATTGGCTAAAAGTAAGTCACACAATAGATTAAGAATTTTCCATAAGTTACTAGAACAGAGCCAACAAGAGGAATACAAAAATGGGTTACTTATAACATGTATAAAATAAAATTTACCATCCAAAAAATAAACCTAGTATTCTAGCTTTTTTACCTACTAAAGAGTTCATATTGCCAAAGAATGGATGAAATGCATTTGAAGGAGAAGGGATTACATAGAACATAAATAATTCTCCTTTCACAATCCATTCAAATGAAATGTATTTCAATTAATCCATCTATGAAAATGTGTTTTCTTTACATCATAGAATCTTCCCCCACTAAAGGGTTAACCCAAAGTCTTTAGAAAATAGATTAATCTAGTCCATGTCTTTTGAGAAATGAGCTTAATTTTATTTAAAAGTAAAAAATGGGTTGTCAAAAAAGTGCCCACTAATAATATATTGAGATGAATGTAGAAAATTTTTCTCCATTATCTCTAATCAACATTTATGAATAAGAAGGTAGCCAAGAAACAAATCAAATAGGTAAGATTCTTACAATAAGAATCTTAATAGCCTAAAGTTATTCATAAGAAAGATTTTTTTTTTTTACAAAGGGCATTCAATTATGTCATAGGATTTATTGAAATAAAGCTTAATAAAGTAAATGTGCACTACTAATAAATTGGCATATTACATAATCTCATAAATGACAATAATGTTGTTCAAAATATTCATAGTTTTTATTGAACTTTTTACCTTAGGTCACAAAACAATAGGAACCAAAATGTAGATACAAAGAACATAAGATTTAGCCAAGATATTATAAGATACATTCAATAAAGTGAATAAGTTCCAACTCATGATCATCAATATTAGGAATAAATATGATTTTACACAACTTAATGAAATGATGAAAATGTGGTTGGGGAAATGCTAGCTTATGGTTTAGGACATAGAGTATACCCACACACACCTTTCCAATTCCATTCAAGAGTAACCCTTGAGATCTCTTCACAATGGAGAAAGAGATCTTGCTAAGGGATTTCCTAGGGGCTTAAGATGATCTATCAAGGGTTTCACCACCAAGTTTCAACTTAGACAAGATAATAAAATTCACAATGGAATATAAAACACTAATTGAATGCAAAACAACAATAAATGACCTAGAAAGATGAACAAAATGTAACAGAATGTTATGATATAGAAAGTGTGCACCTGGGATACAGAAGAAGGAATAATGGAGATCTAGAATGTTAGAAATTTTGCTATCACAGTTGACTAGGACTCATTCACCAAGCTAGGTGAATTAGTCTAGTTTTTGGGAAAATGCACTGGAGTAGGTTTCAGCCAAAAGTGTATCCAGATCTGTGAAAATATTTTTCATGCCTATACAATGGGACTCATAACCACTAGTGGTGAATTTGTCCACTTCTACTCTTATAGAAATTTTGAATCTGATTTTGTGCCTCTTAGTTTTCTCTACTCTTCTTGATTGATTTATGGGTCTGAAACTACAAATTTCCACCTATAGGTCTTCTCCAAGCTTCTCCAAGGCTTAATAACACTCTTGGAAACTTTGAATGATTCACAACACTTCTCCAACCTTGCTTCTTGACAAATTTGCAACCTAGCCCTACAAATCACACACAAGAAGATGGAAAAATGTTGTGGGGGTTAGGGAATATGAGTTTTCCTTGGTCAAACCCCTTGTTGGAAATTAATCCTTGAAATGAAAGAAAATATGAATGGAGAATGATGAATGAACAAATAAAAATGTTGCAACTAACCCAACCCTAGCAATAAGGGGCTGCAAGTATGCTTGAAATGGCTGCAATAGATGTGGTTCTTGACTCTAGCTTGAATGATGTTGATCTTGCTTGAAACACTTGCTTGAATCATAAAACCCTACACCACTATTGTTAGTACAATAACAAACATGATGCAAGAAGTCTTTGGCATGATTATTGATGCTTGAAGAATGCTCTAATATGTTTTATAATCTACCTTTGAATACTTTTGAATGCTCTTGTGAACTCTCTTGAATTCTATGTGTTGAATATGAGTGAAAGAATCTTGCATTTATACTCAATTATGCAAAAATTCCTAAACTGGGGCCAACTCAAGCATAATAAAGCCCAATATTTGATAATAGGCCTAGAAAAGTGTGAAAGTGTGTTACAACACTTTACAACACTTAAAAATAAGGCAAGATTAATGATAAAAAGAGGCTATTTAGGTGTAATTCATTAACAAGACCTTAGAAAAGTGTGGAAATGAGTTAGAACACTTCGCAACACTTAAGTAAGGTACCATTTAAATTCATTTAGTTCACAAGGGCCCAATACCTAATGTGAATATGTTAGGCATATTGCAACACTAAATCAAGGCCAAGTTAAGAGGACCTTTTTCCATCATTACAATTAATAATAATGCCTAATGATTTATTTTGGAGAACTTATAGAATTATAAAAAGAAAAAGGATTTTTTATTTATTTTATATTTTCATAAGAGCGAACTAAATCACATCAAGTGTGAGAAATATCACATGAAGTTTTAGTCTAACATTGGAGGAAACAATATCAATGTATTTATCTGAGGCTTCAACATATTTTGTAGAATCCTCATAGCCTAAAACTAGCTTTATAATGTTCAAGGATTTTTTGGATATTATCAAGGAGAGAAAAAAATCAATCATGTGAGGACTAAATATCCTTAACATATTCCTTACATTAATTGAGGTGAAGGGATTTGAATAATTATTTCAAATACATTGAGCAAGAATGAAAGGTGTTTTCCCCTAGAAATGTGAGCTTAGTGAGGCATTATTGCTAGGAGATGAGCTACAAGACCATATTCAATATTCAGCTTTCCCTTTCAAAATCTTACTTGTAGAGAAACGAACAAGAGAAAATAAAGGTTGAGTGGTCTAGATAAAGACAAACCAATTAGAGGGAATTAATTGTGTCCATATATAGACACATACTTGTTTCTATGGATTAATGCACCTGAAAAATGGAGACAAAATGACAAAAATGAGTAGTATAGGGTAATTCTTACAAGTGGAAATGCTGAGGACTTACACTTATCAATAAGTAGAAAAAATGTGTCTCTTTGGTGTAAGAACTAATTTACAACACTCCCTAGACCTAACAAAGGAAATGCACACATGGATTTACTACTTTATAGAAACCTTAAGGGTAAATGCATAGAAATGAGGGACCAAAAAGAGGTTTGAAGGGACTATTTTTTAAAAAAAAAATAGAAAATACTGATCTTGGATGAGAAATTGAAGACAGTTATGCTAAAATTTATGGTACTAATTTTTTATTAGAATATTTAATGTGAAGAATGCTATATATAATATTGTTGTGGAGATTATTGTTTAAGTAATGACATTAAATATTGAAATAATATTGTGCTTGCAATGTGATTGTCCTTTAATAATTAGGTCCTAAAGACATATATTATGACTTTAACAAGAAACATCACAATATAACTATAATTATAATAATAGCATTCTAACACTTGGTATTCTTACATAAAATACTAATCTATAAAAACAACCTATATAACAAATTTATAAATTAAAACTCCTATTTATGTGATAATTATCAATATATTCATTATCAAAACTACTATGACTTATCATAAACCACTTATAAATTATATAGACAAGATTAAATCTACTAGGGATTTGTTGGTGGAATCTAGGTCTGTTAAGACCAGTGATACCCACTTCCCTCAACCTTCCTCATGATTATTCTTTCATGGAATGCAAGGGGTTGAATAGCGTCTCCCATCAAAAGGCTATTCAGGATTTGATTGTGCTTCATTGTCCAAATATCTTTTGTGTTCAGGAGACTAAGCTTTAGGTGGATTTCATGCTTCAATATGCTCCTCATATTTGGTTTTCTGGTCAGTGTCAGTGTATTGGTTCTAGGGGAAGTTCTGGAGATTTGGCACTTTTCTGGGATCCTCGTAAGGTTGTTCCTCACTAATGGATTTCTATCCATTCCTCTATTTCTATGGTGGCTTCAGTTTTGGATTCTGGTGAGACTATTTTGGTTAGGAATGTTTATGCTTCAATTGAGATCTATGGTAAAATCTAGCTTTGGGCCCATATCAGGTATGTTAGGTCTTGTACACCTTATTTGCCTTGGATCTTAGCTAGTGATTGCAATTATGTCTTGTGTTTGGAGGAGAAAAGAGGGGGGTTGTCGATATTGGGTCCTACTTCAAATTTGTTTCAAGCTAATGTGGATTCTCTTGCTCTTGTTGATGTTAAACCCTCTAATGACATATTTACTTGGAATAATAGGCGGAGTGGGCCAGAAGTGATTTTTGAGTGGTTGGACAGATTTCTTGTTTCTAGTCTTTGGGTTGGGGGTAGCTTGGTCACTTGCTCTAAGATTCTTGATTGGTGTGGCTTTGATCATTGGCCAATTAAGTTTTCACCTTCTTCATTATCTAATCCAAAGAATCCTCCTTTTGAATTTGAACTTATGTAGCTTCATAATTCTTCCTTGTATAATCTTCTTGCTTAGTGCTGGAAGGATGGAGCCCCTACATGTGGTACAACTATGTATGCTTTTATTAAGAAGTTGCAATATGTCAAGTATCTTCTTAAGTGATGGAATTGATTATGTTTTGGCAATTTTCAGGCCAAGAAAAGGGAAGTGCAGGATCATCTTGATATTATTACTATCTAAATTAGGGATCTAGGATTTTCAAAGGCTCTTGGGAAAACTGAATCCCAGGCTCTGAAATTGGTGGAGGAGTGGGAGCTTTGTGAGGAGATATTCTCGAAACAAAAGGCTAGGATTGACTGACTTCAAGAGGGTGATAAGAATATTGCCTTCTTTCATCATTTTGTGTAGGCTCGTCAGAATAAGTGTTATATCTCTTCTCTTGTTAATTCTAAAGGCTTTTCAATATCTTTGCAACAGGATTTGTCCAGTGAAGCTTGCGAGTTCTACTTTGCTCTGTTTACTGAGGATTCACTTTTTGCTGAAGCTTATGAGAATATGATTTTTGCTTATGTTCCTTCTTTGATCTCTAATGATTTGAATGCTTCTGTTATACGTTTGATTACTTTGTCTAAAGTGGAGGAGGTTGTGTTTGGGATGAATAAGGGGAAAGTTCTTGGCCCTGATGGTTTCCTAGTTGAATTTTTCTAGGAATTTTGGGAAATTGTGAAGTTGGATTTGTTGGAGGTTGTTCATGAGTCTTTTCATAATAAGCAGATGCTTTGTGCCTTGAATGCTACTTTTTTTGTTCTCATTCCTAAGAAGGAGGGTGTTGATAGGCTTGAATTCTTTAGACCTATTGTGCTCTATAATGTGGTGTATAAGATTATTATGAAGTTGATTGTTGAGCATCTTAAATCTTGTTTGTCTATTGTCATTTCCCAGGAGAAAGGAGGCTTTGTGGTAGGTCATCAAATTTTGGATGGGGTGGTGGTTTCCTTTGAGGTCATTCATTCCATGGAAACCTCTAAGGATAGGTCTATTTTCATCAAGATGGATATGGCCAAAGCGTACGACAAAGTTAAATGGAGATTTCTTTAGAGGATTCAATTGGCCTTTGGGTTTTCTTTTGATTGGGTGAGTTGGACTATGAGTTGTGTGACTTTTTCCTCATTTTCTATTATTATGAATGGTGAACCTTCAAAGCTTTTGGTGCTACTAGGGGCCTTCATCAGGGGGATCCGTTCTCTCCCTATCTATTTATTATTATGGCATAGGGCTTGGGTCACTTTCTTAAATTTTGGGTCCCTCAAGGATTGATTCAAGGTTAGCAATGGGGATTGGGTCTACCAATGCTTTCTCATCTCTAGTTTGTGGTTGACACCTCTCTTATGGGGTTGGCTCATATTCATGAAGCTGAATCCTTTAGGAAAACTTTGGATATCAACCTTGTTGCTTCGAGTCAAAAAGTCAATGAGCAGAAGTCTTCTATTTTCTTCTTTAATACTCCCCATGCTACCGAGTGGAGGATTGTAGCTATTCTGTAGTTTCAAATTGGGTTTCTACCCTTTTTCTAGTTTGGGGTTCCTCTTGCCATTGGTCACCAGCCCAGGTCCTCCTGGCATATCCTACTTAATAAGTTGAGTAAGAAGGTAACTCATTGGACTCATCGGTGGTTTTCTACAACTACTAGAATAACTCTCCTTAAGTCTATTATCCAGGGCCTCCCCATCTATAGGTGCTTTGTTCAATTGGCCCCTATGTATTTCCTTATGGAATTTGATACTCTCTCTCATCAATTTCTTTGGAGCGGTAACTTGATGTCTTCTAAGTGAAGCCTTGTTAACTAAGAATCTATGTGTAGACCGAAGCAGGAGGGTGGTCTCGATTTACGCTCTGCTATTTTGAATGGGAAAGTTCTTGCTACTAAGTTTTACTAACATTGGTGTACCAATTAGCACAAGTTATGGGCTCGTATTCTCAACCATTAGTATCTTAGAGGTGTTGCTTCTTTTGAGCTTCCTTACTATCCTTTCGAAGAGAGTGGTTCTATGATTTGCAATACTTTGAAAGTGTGGGCTCAGTTGATTAAGTGTGCACTTTTTTGGATCTATCATTTAGGGTCACGAGTTCTTTTTTGGCTAGATTCTTGGGATTGTCACCCACCTATTCTTTTTGCTTTTCCTCATCTTCATCCCCTTTGTGATGTTTTTACTGTAGCTAGCTGGAACACCGTTGAGCATTACAAGATTGTTGATTTTTGTGGCTCTACTATTACCTTTTGCTGGAAGTACCCTTCTAAGTGGCCACCTAGGGGGTCTGAGGGGGATAGGCATGAGCTTGCTCAACTTTTGGCTTCTCGTGCTTGTAATTCTTTGCAAGGACCATATATTTTTCCTTGGGATGGTTCTAATATGTCTGAGAAGTACTCTATGTCTGCTGGTTATAAGCAGTTGAGTTGGCAGTTGTTTGGGGATATTGAGGTCCCTTGGTGGAAGCAAGTTTGACACACATTGTCATGGCCCAAATGTAATTTCTTCATGTGGTTAGTGGCTCAAAAATAGTATCTTACTTGGGATAATTTATGCAAGTGTGGATTCTAAGGCCCCTCAATATGTGTGTTGCATCATGATTCAAAGGAAAGTGTCTCTCATCTCTTCTTCCAATGTTCTTATGCTAGGGAGATTTGGCATTTATGATGAAGGGTGTGGAATACGCCTTATGGGAATGTTTCCTCATTGGCTGAGTTTGTAGATCAGTGGGGCAGGGCTCCTATTTCTACTTCCTTTCTTCAAGCTACCTGGGCTATTGGTCCATCCTTCATTATTTGGAATCTTTGATTGGAGAGGAATTGTTGGATATTTCAGGATGTGTTGTTGGGCCCCCCTCACTTGTGGTGGAAAATTTTGCAATTTTTGGGAGAAACGGTCGTGCTAAGTGTGATCTGACAAATTCGATGCCTCCTTCTAATGTTGGTAGTTTTAATCATCTTTATCTTCCTCCTCTACAATAGTAGCTCATGTGCAACAAATGTAGACATCCTACCCTGAAGGTGAATACAGAGGGAAGATGGTCCCCTCCTCCTCAGGGAGTCCTTAAAATTAACATGGATGGCTCTTCTCATGGAAACCTTGGTCATGTTGGCATTTGTGGTGTTGGGCAGGATAGCTTTGGAGATGTTCAATTTATCTTCTCTATTTATAAGGGTCTTCATACTAATAATCTAATGGAGGCTCAGGCTATTTTATTGGCTATGGAGTGTGGAAGTCAGTTGGGGTGGCATAAAATCATATGTGAATCTGATTCTTAGGTTGTGCTGAACTTGTTGAATAGGTGGCATTTAGATGATGTTAGCTCGCATTTGGCTTTGATTGTTGAATAGATTCTCAACCTTTTTGCTTCTTTGGAGTTTGTTACTTTCACTCATATTCCTAGAGAGTGGAATGGTCTTACTGATTGTTTGGCTAAATGAGCTTCTAATCATATTCATGATTGGAACTTGGTGGATCGGGGTCAATTATCCCTAGATTTGTCTCAACAATTGGACCATTTGATGGAGCTTGATAGGGCTTTCTAATGACCTTGCTTTGTAATTTTTTCTTGTTTTAATAATTTTTTACCCCTCTAAAAAAATAAAAAATAAAAAATATTCTAGATAGAATTAGAATCTACATTTAACCTTCCAAGGTTATATAAAAGTGCATTGGATCGTATCATGTCTTTGCAAATTGTACATGAGAATGTATCTTGCCTTTGTTGGTATTAGTTATTATTAATTCTGCTGAATGCATTTTTACAAGAGAAGGGGATGGTGAAATTCTCAATGAATGAATGTTATGTTATAATATTAATGGAATTTAATGATGATTGTCAATGTTATATACATCGTTTCTGTACAAGATTATACAATCAAAAGGTATTTTGCCAGTTGAAACCCAACTAGAAGCATTTCAACTAAAAAGCTAATGAAATAGACATCTCTAAGAGCCTTTCCCACCGTTCAAACTATGTGCTTCTTCTTTATGAAAGAATAATGAAATACAAATGCCAAATACACGTCAATGTAATTCTTTTCCACCGTTGAAAGCATCTGGTTTATCTTTTTCTTCCAAGAATAAAACTTTCCCACTATCTAAAGCACTTGCTTCCTTCTACAAATAAATTGTCACTTGGGAACTCACTTAGACAGCGCAGGCCTATGTTCTTATATCATAGAAACTCTCCTAAATTTTCTCCATCCAACTGATATGCCCAAAGCTAGATTGGAACCAGTGACCACATACTTGAGCGATATGACTTATGTTGCACCGCTTCAGTCGATTGCCAAGAATTTACTTAAACAGGAGACTGTGTAGCGTAACTTGTTATATCGACATAAAAAATCAAGTCGCAATCCCTAGGATGCAGATCGGATGGAAATTTAACTGTAAGGGAGTGAGGAAGAACTTTCCTTGGAAAGAGAACTTCTGTAACGCAGTAGGTACGATGATGGAAAGAGAGCTCCAGAGATTCGATCGAGGGTGGAAGCGCTCAGTGGTGTGATAAGCTTCATTGGGCAAAGTCAACATGTAGGTCACATAAGCAACATAACCAAGAGTAAGTGTGAACTTTGGTAATGTGAAATTTATATTGTAGTTCCCAGATTTATTTTTTGTGCACACGCGCACTAAGGTTTGATTTTTATTTAGTCTAAAATAAAGACAGCCTCGATTTCAATAAAAAGCCCAGCACACCTGCAAACCAACATAGATTAGATAAGAGTTATTGCCATGAATAAACTTCTTTTATTTTTATAAATAGAAAATTTCTTAATTAAAAGAGTTAAAATCCTTTTTTATGTTCTCTTTACTAAACGTCACCTTGAAGTTATCATGCGCATATAAAGGGGTTGCAATTAGCTGTTTGATTTGATTTAAAGGGATTTCTAAGGAATGATATCCTATATTTTTTAGTGGATGAATTCTAATGTACTGCCAAGTTTAATTGTTGCATGTTGAATGCATGAGAGGCAATTGAGCCTTTTATTTTGAGGTTATAAATAAAAAAAAAAACTTTCTAATTCTTTTTTTTTTAAATAATACAATTTACAATTCTTTTTTGTATATGTTGATCATTCAATTTTTTTTGTATTTAGAGTTTATTTTATGAAATGATATGAAGTTGTATTTATTATATTGAACATTATATGTTGTAATATTCTATTCAAATCATATTTTTAATAGTAAAATAATTAATTGTAATTTTACACCTTTATTTTGTGCAATCAGATACACTAACATAGACATCCAACTCATGTAACAACCCTACAAAACACCACAACACCTGGGACTTCAAGTGAAGGTAGATATAGAATATATAACCACATTCCCAGATCTATAAGACAAGAACCTTTACTGTTGATAAATGTAGAGCAATCTCATTTCTACCAAACACCCTATTTCACCAGATATCTACATATTGTCAAACACATCTTTCACTACAAAATGATCAAGAACCTAAAACTTTAGATATAGAACCTCTAGAAAATTATAATCATCATATCCAAACCACACAAGAATATCTTCAACCATGAAGAAATTCAAAGCAAAACATTGAACATCACTATGTCACATTGGACTCTCTTTAATTCAAATTTTCTCAAAAGGTCTTGGAAACCAAGTGAACCAACTACATCAGAAAAACTACTAACATCTCCACAACACATCTACAACATTTGCAACATCTCTCATCAACTATAGCATATCCAACTATCTCTTCAAACACAGCTCTGCAACTATATTGAAGTGAGACATCAATGACAACACCAACATTGAGTTGACATCAATACCAACAACTGTAGCCTTCCAACAACTCCAATGCTAAGGGTTGACATCATCAACACCACCAGTATTCCAACACTCTCTTCATACAAGGGGTTGGTTCAACAATAATGGAAACACCCAAACAACTCACAAACAACTCAAGCTTCCAACAAAAAGATGGTCTAAGAATGGGGAGACTAGTTTTGGAATCTAACATGAGACACATTAACCTTAAGAAAGTATTCTCAAATTTAAAACTTCCATTTTCATAAATAGTTGAATTATTTTTCACATTCATGCAATTAACATTGATTAGATTTGAAAGGGAACAATATTGGTTTGGATTCAATTTAACTCAAAATTTTCTTAAAATGGGGTTAGCACCAAATTAATTGTTAAATAAGCTATTAACTTTAGAATTAGAAAATGATAATGAGAGCATTATGAATAAGTTTGTGTACTAAATTTTATTAGAATATTTAATGCAAAGAATGTTACATATAATATTATTGTGGAGACTATTGTTTAAGTAATGATGTTAAATATTGAAATAATGTTGTGCATGTAATGTGATTGCCCTTTATAGTTAGGTCCTAAAGACATATAATAAGACTTTAACAAAGTCTTAAGGAACATAACAATATACCTATAATTAAAATAATAGCATTCCACATTTATTAATTTTACTTACAATATACTCTCTCCCTCTCCCTCTCTCTCCTAATTATGTCATAATTATCAATATATTCATTATCATATCTACTATGAATTATCATAAACCACCTATAAATTATAATTATTGAAATTTTATTAAAAATACAATTGGAGATAGAATTAGAATCTACATTTAACCTTGTAAGGTTATACAAAAGTGTAGGGGATTGTATCGTGTCTTTGTAAATTGTACATGAGAATGTATGTTTCCTTTGTTGATATTAGTTATTAGCCGATAGGCTACATATAGTGTGAGATTTGAGCCTGAAATAAGTCTCATGCCAACAAGTTTCAATTGTCGTTTAATAGTAAACTAGCTTCCGATTAATGGTAAATCAGCTGCCATTTAATGGTAAAATCCTCCAAAATATCATGTAAAATCCTCCAAAATCTCACTTATCACATAAAGGCCAGATAAATATTGATTTGACAACTAGACGGGAACATTCTATTTCCATTTGCAGTGCTTTTTTGTCAATTTGATGGCAACTTTCTTTCTTTATTTGTATTGCTATATGCTTTAAATCTGTATGCAAACATTTCATAATCAAATAATACTTAATTTCTTTAAGGAAAAAGTCTAGATTTGTCTAAGTTTATTTCATTCAATTATTGAACATTTATTATTAATTGTTTAATCCACCCACATGCAACTAGAATTTGCATGCACAATCACATACTCATATTAACATACATTCTAACATATTAACATACATACAATTTTTATCAACATAATCCTCAAGTGCAAGTGCTAGTTACAAGATTCTACAATCAAAAGGTATTTTTCCAGCTGAAACCTAGCTGGAAGTATTTCACCTAAAAAGCTAATGAAATAGATATCTCTAGGAGCCTTTACCACCGTCCAAACTATGTGCTTCTTCTTTATGAAAGAATAATGAAATACGAATGTCGAGTACACATCAATGGAAATATTCTCCACCATCCAAAGTATCTGCTTTCTTTTTTTCTGCCAAGAATAAAACTTTCCCACTATCTAAAGAATTTGCTTCCTTCTACAAATAAATCGTCGCTTGGGAACTCACTTCGACAGCGCAGGCCTGGGTTCTTAATCACAGAAACCCACATGAATTTCCTCCATCCAACGGATTTTCCCAAACCGAGATTAGAACCAGTGACCTCTCACTCTAGCGATATGACTTATGTCGCACCGCTTCAGTCGGTTGCCAAGAATTTACTTAAACAGGAGACTGTACGTAGCGTAACTTGTAATATCGACGTAATGAATCAATTCGGAATCCCCAGAACGCAGATCGCATGGAAATTTAACTAGAAAGGAATGAGGAGGAGCTTTTCTTGGAAAGAGAACATCTGTAACGCGGTAAGTACGATGATGGCAGGAGAACTCCAGAGATTCGATCGAGGGTGGAAGCGCTCGGTGGTGTGATAAGCTTCATCGGATGAAGCCAACATGTAGCTCACATAAGCAACATAATCCGGAGTAAGTGTGAACTTTTGTAATGTGAAATTTATATTGAAATTCCCAGATTTATTTTCTGTGCCCACGCGCACTAAGCTTTGATTTGTATTTAATCTAAAATAAAGACAACCTTGATTTCAATAAAATGTCCAGCACACCTACAAACCCACCTAGACCAGATAAGTGTTACTGCCATGAATAAACTTCTTTTATTTTTTTAAATAGAAAAATTCTTAACTAAAAGAGTTAAAATCCTTTTTATCTCAGCTTTACTAAAAGGATTATATTGTTGCATGTTGAATGTATGAGAGGCAATTGAGTCTTTTACTTTGAGGTTGTAAATCTCGATAAAAAAAATAAAAATTCTAGGTTTTTTTTTAATTTTAAAAAGATATAATTTATAATTATTTTCTGTATATGTTGATCATTCAAATTTTGTGTATTTAGAGTTTATTTTATGGAATGATATGAAGTTGTATTTATTATATTGAACATTATATGTTGTAATATTATATTCAAATCATATTTTTAATAGTAAAATAATTAATCGTAATTTACACCTCATCTTTATCAAAAAAAGATAAATAGTTGTTCTACTTTTATTGGTCAAATATTATCTTTGACCATTGAATTAGTTGATATTTAAGAATAATCTAAATGCTATTTTTCTATTACAATTAATTTTTAGTTGGATTGAAAGAATGATGAGTTGAAATCAAAATATTTATTTCAAATAAATATAAACCAAGACATCAAAGATTAAAAATAAGATATCTATTGAGATTGACATAACACAATTCAATTGTACATTAGCAAAAAATAGTAACCACCTAGGCAGTGGATATATGAGAGAGAAAGCATGATATGGACTTCATTTAAAGATTTGAAAAGGTGGTCCATTTAATATTTGAGAAATTACTTAAGATTAAAAGTAATATAACTAGTGAAGGGCCATAATGATATTCTCACTTGCACACAATCATGGTTTTTTTCATATGAATTTGAAATATGTCACTTGGATTCTCATAAAAAAATAATATTAGACTATATGTGAAAATGAGTTTTTCAACCTAATATTATTGTATTGGATGGAATATTAATGGATAAAAGACAAGGTAAAAAAAAAGCATATTGTTAGAATGTTCACATTTAGTATGGAATCTAATGCATTATCTTTTTAAGATCTATTTTCTCCAAATTCTCACAAAATACTCTTACTTAATGAATTAAGTGGTTTTAATCAACAACCTCACTCATTTGATTGATTAATCATATTCATTCATGTGTTTATTAGAGAGAGTGAAACATTGTTCCCTCCACTACATTTGTAGCAATATTCCTTGAAAATCAAAAGAAGTTATTGAATTAGCTTGTAATGGATGAAGCAAACAATAATAATATTTCGTGTTTTCTTGTACCCAATAACCATGAAAAGATACCATTGATAAGGTTGTGTGGTTCACTAGATTAATTCACATTTAAAAAAAAAAAAAAAGATGTTCCATAGAGTTATTTATCTCACTATTTTTTCTTCATCTATATTTTTCATTAATGGAGAGATTTTTTCTTTCACATGGTTTCTTTAGTTGTTATTTCTGCATAAAAATAATTGATTTGACAAATTAAGTGCTTTATTTTAGTTTGTAGACATACAAGGGCATATTAAATCAATTTAGTGGTTATGGCTAGTGAAGTAAGTGCCAAAATATATACATTAATAGGGGACGTGCTATTAAAAGGGAATAGGTTAAGTGATGTAAGGATTTGGAATAGGGGGAGGGCATAAAAATTAAGACAATTCTAAAGTGATGGATGGGAAAAGATGAAAAGTGAGCTAGTGGGAAAATATATCTGAAATGCAAGGAGATTAGGGATATTAGGAGAAAAATAGAATGTGTAGGCTTAAGAGATATATTGGGTACTAAAAGTAGTAAAAGATTAGGTGAAAGGGTAGAGAGTAAAAAACATATAGATAGGTAAGTACAATTAATAATTCTAAGAGCATACAAAGGTGCTATTCAAATACTATATTTATGAATTTTGATAACTTAAAATAGTTTCCACCAACTATCCTTTAAAATAACATGGGTCATGTCCTATCTTTACATATCAATGTCCCACACACAAAAGATAATGCATTTATAATACTACAAAAGTAAAAAGATGACTACATATGTACAATATTAATTGATAATGACTAACTAATCCATTAAATCCATAAACAAAATACTCTTTATTAATGTAAATGATAAATTATGTAAAAGAATTAATATTACTTATTTATATAGACAATAAAAATTATTTTAAAATAATCTCCACTAAAACCTATCAATTTATTTTACATTAAATAAAAAATATACTCAAGCATACATAACTATCAACACATACATTACACAGATGTCATAACAAGAATCAAGTTGTTTCAAAGATTGTATCCTTCATTAGTTGTCTCACTTTTTTGTGAAAACTGCATCCACCATTGATATAAAAGTTTTCCTTGTCTTGAGAGAAGAAAAATGCACATCCCGAAGGCAGAGCTCAATGGCTACATGGAAGAAAATAATAATAATAGAAAGAGGACCACTTAAGCTATCTTCGTTGGAAAGAAATTGAATGACAGTCATGGTTTTTCTACGTATTTTAGTAACCCTTTTTTTGTCCAAAAGCTCTGAGCTACTTCGTCATACTAAAGTATGCCCCGACTTGGATTCAGATGGATTAACATGATAATTTACGCACAACACTAGTCAATTATGCGAATCTTCTAAGCATTTTTAGAAGAATAATTAGTTTCAATATAACTTGCAAAGCAAACGCACAAGCTTGTTGGAAATGAAAACATGGTAACCTATTATAATCTCTAGGTGACTGGTTAGAATCTTTTGAAAACTGGTAAAATGGCTTTACTGGGACTCATATGCCCAGACTATTGCAAAGTGTCCCACTTTTTCACAAAGTGTCTTATTAGCAGAATCTTGAACTGAAACTTTGTGACCCTCTGAGTATAGATTAAATAAGATCTTTCCCACTGATTTCATGTAGATAAATTGGATATCTTGCTCTAGATCTGAGTTTCTATGATCCTTGACAGCTTATGACAACTTTCAAGCAACTTTTACAACTTTGCAATTTTGGTACTTTTGAAGGCTTCAAATCTACTTTATCTTCAACCTATAAACCTGCAACATACAAAAAGAGGAAAAAAATTGTTGTTTTGTTAAGGAATGTGGGTTTTTCTTGGTCAAACCTCATTTTGGTAATCAAACCTTAATGAGAAATGAAGCATGAATGACATGAAACATGAAACACAAGATGAAACAATAAAACCTTATTTGAAACATTGTAGATCTACAAATAAGCATGAAGTGGCCTCAATGGATGTAGATCTTGATCATGATTCTTGATGAAAGATAATGCCTTTGAATACTTGAATTGATCTTGAATAATACATCACAACCTTAGCTCAAAACCACATGCATGATGCATCAAGCCTTTGACATGATAATGGATCTTGATTTCTGCAAGAATCTTCTACAAATCTACCCTTGAATGCCTTCTTGAATGCTCTTGGATGCTCTATAATGCTCTTGTGAAATCTTAGGATGCTTCACTCAAAATTTCTTGGTGAAACTAAGTAAAATAATGCTATATTTATACTTGTTTATGCCAAAATTCTTGAAATTGCAACACTACAAGTCGACATCAGATCTAGGATAATAAAATCTTGCCAAGAATTTGATTTAAATTAGGTTTTGGTTAAATTAGGACTCATACGCCAGTTAGGGCATATGAATCCCAATGTCTTAAACACAAGACATAAACTCCAAAAAGTGTCTTGTTTAATGTGAAATTTAAAATAAGGTCCCAAGACCTAGGTGGGACTCATATGCCCAAGGTGGTATATGAGTCCCAAATCACTAGATCTGGAACACAAAACCCCAAACATTAGATTATGATTTTTCATTTGATAAATTTTGGGATTGTCCTTAGATAAATGCATTATATTAGGTTTGTGGATGCAAAATGGGACCAAATAAGGCATAAAGAAGTCCAATCTTAGCAGGGAGGGCCCAAACAAGTGTGAAAATGTAAAGGGATCATACATTTTTCTACACTCTAGAAAGAAAGCATATTTCAAAAAAGGGATTGAACTATAGAGATGAAAAATTCTCTAAATCTAAGAGATTTAAGAATAGCCAAAATGAATGCCATTCATGTATGGGATTTATCACCCTTCGTCTTTGCATATCCCACCTTTATAGATATATATTTATATGTGGGTGCATCAATATTTACTTTTTTCATATCTTAATGCCATTTTACTTAAATAAATTTTATTGGAAATTAAGAGTTGCAACACCATCATATGCCCATGTCAAGGGTAACATTATTCCTTTTAAATATCATCTTCAACCTATGTTTTTATCATGCTTATCATACAATACATTTATATGACCATTATATGATAATGTTTTAAAAGTCATTTCTATGTATTCTTACCATTCTTTATCCTTCTATATGTGTTACACATGATATATTAGTTATTAATATTACTTTAATTGATTCACATTCTAATATTATTATCTTTAGATTATATTTATTTGCATGTACAACTTGCTCACTCCATCAATTCATTGCATCCTATGGATACAACCAATTGAACTTGGGGCACATATTATCTCTAGCATTCCTATGATTATTTTTTATGTAGTGTTAGGTGTTGCAAAGAATCATTGTCATAATCAGGTAAAATTATATCATATTACTACAATCTAGTAGATCATATTTTTGCACAATCAAGTGGTGTCACATTGTTGTAATTAAGGGGAGTACCTTTGTATCACTTTTTAATCAACATAAATATTTCTAACTTTACTAACTTGTTTTTTTATTTTACTTTGAAGTTCTTATTTTGTATAAGATTTGTACTTGTAAAATAGAAGCTACTAACTTTACACATTGCCTCTATTTTATAGGATTTTTGTGGAGTGCATATTGAAACACATAATTACATTATCACACCTTGTTGGGACAATATATAATAGTGTAATTTGCATGCCCATGTCATTTCCCATCTATTTTTTCCTATTTTAAGAAAATATATAGTTATATATTCCCATACTAAATAATGACATGATATTGTACAAAGTTGGATGTATTCCCTTAGCCTTTATAGACCCATACACATTCATATTCATATAAACTTATCCCTAACATATAATTATATATTGACACATACAATTCAACCTTAGTCAACTATTTATCACATCAACTTATTGATTTGACTACTTCCTCATTCTTATAGTAAATATATTAATATACACATACCATTTTTTTTTGTCCTTGTATTTGCACATTCCTATACATTCTCCCTATTTGGGTATGTGCAAGATCATGACGGACCAAAAAGTGGCGATATGATAGGTATGTGTAGTGTATGTGGTTGACAATTTTTTTTTACCCAAAATTGATGAAACAAAAAGGGTTTTTAAAGTACATTCTCAACTTTCCATCAATATAAATTATGCTTTACTTTTAAAGTCCTAATTGATAGGCTGATTGAAAAACATCTATAGCTTTCAAATAGTATCACTTTTTTTGAATCCAAAACATGCATCACATTCTATGCCTCACATACTATAGGATTAAAAAAAAAAATTAATTTCATGAAGTTTTGACCAAGTTAATGTGGTCAGACATACAAGTTTTATATTTTTAAAATTTGTAATAAAAATATCATAATTAATTATTTACTTGGAAAAAATTACAAAAAAATATGCATCACATCGGGACATGAGTCCTCTACTTATATCTAAAATCTTATAAAAAAATATTATCATTTTATTATGGTTAGGGTGGTCAAACAGACACCTACTTCTTATTTTTCCTAAAATTTAAGTACTACTCCATTGAAATTTCAAATTTTCACCAAATAGATTTAAAAAAAAACCTAGTAGTTTAGAAACTACATTCAATTTTCTATATATTCTATTGTTACATATTTTTGAAATAATATAGATAAATTATTCAAATTTTTACGTCAAGTTGCCTAACTCTGATTTTTCTGAATTTTTTTCCACTTAAAGGCCTTTTTTTTCCATGATGATCTTGCACATACCCATCCATGTCTCAATTACTATTACCATGCACATAGTTTCAATCTTAATGTTAAAAAATTAAATTTGTATTCATGTGAATGGGATATATACCTAACAAGTTCACATGTTAAGTTTACTAAGTAGGAGTCTAGGAATATTTCAAGAAGTCATAAGTTGTCATGTCATTGTATATTATCACATCACTAGATGTACCATGTTATAAGATTAAAATACTTGTCATGATCTTTTCTTGTCCTATCTCTCAACCTTTCCTACATAAGTAAGGCCTCATATGTATATCTTGTATCATATTGTATCATGTATCATTGATCCATTATTTATCATTGTACATTATTTCATCCATAATCAAGTAATATAGTCTCTTGCTCTACTCTCTTGTGCAAGGTTATCTTTGATTTAGTAGGTTATCATGAGTATGTGAGATCACTATCATCTCTTGCATGTTATCAAAGATTGAGATTTGCAAATCCCTTCTCAAATTTGAGGGTGATTTTGACATGAGCTTTTTCTAGACGCATTTTGACAAAAAATAACACCCATTTCATATAAAACACTTGCTATTTTGGGGACAAGAAAATTTCAGCCATTTTAGGAGTCTTCATATTTTTGGTTAGAAAAATTCCATACATTCATATAGAATCCATATGATCTATGTGTAATTTGTACAATAAGTACATGTTTCTACTCATATGATTGATCATTATTATATTCTACAATTAAGTGCAATCAAAAGAATATTTTATAGCATATTCACAAGTTTGCATAGAGGTTACATCAACATCACGTTGCTTGGGTATGACATTGGTCAAGATTTTTTTATTTGCACCTATTTAGTTATCATGATTTAATAACTGGTTCTACATGAAGGGTCTTGTAGCAAGAACTTGACACTAAGATCCAATGGGTGATAGGGTGATCCCATTTTTGGTGCCTCATCACTCTACCCACCTACATCACCTCCACACGACTAGCCTAGCTAGTGCTTAGATTTGATCTTTTGGTCTTGTGGGCAACCAATCTCTAGGCCAAAGGGCCTAATTTTTTTCCCTTTTTGGAAACTATACTAGAATTGGAAAAATTGTTGTAAGTTATGATCCATGAGTTTGATTTTTATAGATAAGGTATTGAAAGAAATATGCATTATTGCACTTTCTAGTGATGTATGTCTTATTATCAGATTTGTCTAATAATATAAGATATTATCTATTGAAGTCAAATATCCCATTTAGACCTCTGAGTTCATAATTTTCATCTTATTTATCAAATTTTCATTATTCTTATGGGATTGGATGGGTATTACATAGCTATTATGATCTATCCATGCATTTTCTAGAATCAAAACCAAGTATATTTTATTTATTTATTGAAAATGTTACACTTTGATTGATTACTTGGATAAGCTAACACTTGGAGAATTTTTTTCCTTCTTAGGGTGCTTCATTTTTAGTACTCATCACATTTGGGATTTTCTAATTGTCATTGAAAGTTGTTTTATTTACAAATTTAGAGATCTATCTTAGTTCATTATAGTTTTTTCATTTCATCCTTCTCTAATCATATTGAAAATGGGAAACTATAAACAAATGATAGATGAAGTCCTAAAACATCTGCATTGGCTTCATCTTTTTTTGTATTTGTATGTTTTAGTTTCGCCTCCAAGTACTACTAGTAAGAAATTTATTTGGAATTAAAAAAGGATGATATCCTAGGAGTGATTAGTTTCCATGTTGATGGTGAAACTTTGAATTTCATTGCACACATTTATTATCCTCATGCTCTTTGGATAAAATTTGAGAGATATATGGAGATTGTGATACACTTTCATTCCTAGATGATCCTATTCTAGACTATCTTGTATCTCTTGATGGTTTAGATAACATACCATATCACTATGATATTGCTCAAGAGTTTGATACTTTAAATAAGTATGAATTTTTGGATGGTGATGATGAGGTATGCTCAAATTATCCTTCTTTGATAGAGATAGTTGTTGATCCTTCAAATTCATTGATTCATTATACATAATCATTGATTGAGATTCCCATCATTCCTTCCCAATAGAACCATTCAATCATAGTCTTTTAAATTTAACTTTGTGGGATGAGAATTTGATAGTTATATTAGATTTATTTTATGAGTCTCATATTGTAGATTTAAAGGAAATAATTAAGGATATTCATCTACTCTTCAATGATAGTTATTTCCATAATGTTGTAAAGCCATTATTACCTTTGGAGATTGTTGTTCATTAGTTTCCATGTAGTCCTAATTTTTCATTTTCTTTTATTGGGGTAGCACCTAATTTTGTTATGGAATACTCTAACATTGACATAGCTGATCAGTTTTTCAACACCCATCATGGCAATTATTCCCTCATCTCTCTTCTTGGAGTTGGATTTTATTATACTCCACCATTGGAATTTTTTTTATTAGATTAAAATGAGAAGGGCTAGTAACCATTACAAAACAACCATAGAGGTAGATGCAGAACTCATGAGCAGTGAGAAATCCAAGAAAGTAAAACATGCACAGTTCGACCAAAAAAAAAACAAAAAAGAAATCCCACATAGTCTAGACCAACATAGAACTATAGGAAACCTACAGGTCTCCAAACAACTTGAGACTGGTCAGTGATCACATTCTATTCTTGAGACAAGAACTGGAGCTTCTTTCTGAAAGTCACAAGCCCCTATTGAATGGCTTGGGTATTCATTGTGACATCAGGAGCTAGCGTTTCTTCCTTTTTACCCTTATTCTACATATGACCACCCTCCACACTATCTACAACTTGCTTCCCCTAGCACTTCCTTAATTCCTCTTGAAAAACCTGAAGAGTGAGGGCAGTGTTCTTCATGGTTTCTTTACTATAATTTGTGATGACCTTGAGGTATTGCATTATCTTGTCTTGGTTCTAATGGATGGTATCAATCTCAGTCAATGAATTATTTTTTTCATCCTTTGCACCAATGATGGCCCATAAATCTTCCAACTCATTTTCCCAGCTCACCCACTTCTCCAAAGACTTCACCAAAGAAGCAATCATGTCTCAGTGCTCCTTGTTCTCCACCTCCCCTGGCCACATGACTTGTTGCTAGAGAAACTTTCCCTACAAAATTTGAATTATTTCTTTATTCGTGACCAGCTGGTCCAAGAGCCACTTCATGATATCCTTCTAAATGCTAATAGTCTCTAAGATTTCATTATGTTTTACCTAGGGGGTCAGAAGGGGCACAAACTGACCTAGGTTTAGTTCTGGTTTCCTGTAGATTGATGTACAAGTTGGGAGAATTTTAAGGGTTAGGGTTAGAAATGGAGGAGGGTATTAGGAACATCTGAGATATTCACATAAGCCAAAGAGTGCATAAGAGAGTTGGTTGGGGTGGGATTCCACAACTCATCATCATTTGCATTGTTGGAATTCCCTAAACCAAAATTATAAATAGTTGTGGGTTTTGATAGAGGGGTGCATTTGATGGGGATATTGGGGTTTATCATTGATAGGGGCTTTACCCTAGGCTTGGCTGCTATGATGACTGGTAGGAGGGGTTTCATCAATAGTAGTAGAGGGGTTGGGGTCCATAGGGGGACTAGTGGGGTCATGGATGGTCAGAGTGTCCTTGTGAATAGAGGTAGGGGTGGGAAGCAACACAAAATGAAACTTGCAAAGATGGTAAATAAGGCCCTGGTGAATGGACAATTTATTGCATTTATCCTAGACACTTCTAACATATTTCTCAAGTGAAGATAGGAGTTAAAAGGAGAAATTCATTTTGAAATTATACCTAAGATGATTAAGCATAAGGAAAAGATGGGTGTGGAAGTAGTGAAAAAAACCTTTGAGCATAACATACCTCATGAGGATTTCAGCAGTTGTGCTCTAGATGCTAGGCAGGTCCCTGTGGTTAAAGCCATTATGTAATCTATTCACCCTCTTTCCCTCTTTCAAGAAACGTTTCATGTCTTCTTGGTAATTACTTTTTAGCTTACGAGGAATGTGAATCCCTTCCATAGATAGCCCTGTAACCTTTGCAATAAGCTCACGAGTCACCATGAAAGAGACCCCTCCAATAATAACAATTTTTTCTAGCCAAGAATTAGAAAAATCCAAATAAATCTTGGGGCTATTCCCATGCATCCCCTCCACATACAAGGCTAGCTTGCCCCATTCTAGAATGGCCAAAAACTCCTTGTATTGCTTCCATCCATCACACTTGGTAGTTTCCTCCTGAACCAAATCCCTTCCCATCGCTAAAAACAAAAATTTTAGAGTGAGGAAACACCAACAATAGAAATGGCTATATGAAAACTAGAGCTGCAAATAAATGAAAATATGAAAATATTTATTAGCAGGCTTAAAGTGCCATAATTGAAGAGCATGGAAACTATCAATATGAGCTGACATCATACTCAAGTTAATCTCATTTGGAGAGTACTTTAGCATCATGTTGAATTAATTCAAGCACCTGACTTGAGATATGGAGGATATTATCCTATTTTACTAAATTTGGAGCAAAAGCTCCAAGATTTACTAAGGCATCAACAATTTTATAGATGCTCCTATACACTTGATTAACACTAAAATTCCCAAGGGTAATCATAAGATTGTGAGATGAAGCCACAGGGTCTTGGAGAGTCTAGCAGGGAGAGGCTTTCCTAGTCAACATTAGAGTCGTATTTCTAGAGTCCCCCTCTATAACAAAATTTTAGATCCCAACTTGTGTGGCAATTTGAATGTTATAGAAGGTTTCCAACACCTTGGAAAAACTAGAAGATTAGACCCCCCAAGTTGACTGCATAGGCTAGAATTAATTTCCTCTTGTGGTCACAGATGACCCCACCCCCACCCACCCGACCTGGGTTAGTTTTGGCCGAGCCATCAAAATTAAGCTTCACCCAGCCAAGCTTGGGGGGGGACTAAGGCATAATTTTCCTGTTCTACGAGATAAGAGAACTAATGGAATTAAGGTCCTTTAAAATATTCCAAGCGGATACAATTGAGACCTCCAAAACATTATGATTTCTTTTGGGCTTGCAAGGGGTAGCAAAATCAATTGAACAACCTGACTAATAATCTTGTTGGCCACCACCCATCCATGAGGACATATTGTTTCTTAACACTTTGTTATTGTGCTCCTTCCAGAGCACCCACCCCATGAAGAACAAAGATTTCTACCAAAGCTCAACAAGCAAAGGGTGAGACACTAGGGGGACCAACAATCCAAAATCTTGCGAACATCCTTTTTCTAAACCTAACAAACTTTGAAAAGAGATTGAATTTTTTTGCTAACCTGCTGAGAGTAGGAACAATGGAAAAACAAGTGAGAGATGAACTCAACTTCATTCTCACAAAAAAATATTGATTCCCAAGTTGTATGCCTTCTTTTTTAAAATTATCTAGAGTGAGGATCCTTTTGTGACAAACAATCCACCAAAACAATTTGACTTTAGGTAAGAAATTCCTCTCCATAGACACATCCAATCAAATATAGGGTTCCAAGAACATGAGAGGAGATTGTAGCCAGTCTTGATAGAATACACACCATCTTTAGAAATTTTCCAAACCAAAGAGTAAGGCAAGTCAAAGGGGAAGAAATTGTGATTCCTGACTATTCTGAGTTCTTCAATAGCTAACCGAAGGGGGGGTCAAACTAGTTAGGGTCAATCTTCCATATAGATGGATCAATAGAAAAATAAATGTAATCTAAGACTTTATTACCCAACCAGGTATAGAGGTCCAACCAAACAGTAGATAAAATAAGGAGACCAAGAGCCTGTGAAGACAACCAATTATCTTCCCAAAAATAGACAAAGGTTGATGCAAAAGCTCTTACGTAATCAAATCCAAAACACATCTAGCAATAATCCCAAAAATAGACAAAGGTGCCCAATCTGACTAGCTAAGAGGACCCTAAAGAGAGTAGATTCCTGATTTTTAAAAGGTTATTCCACATCACATAACCAGTAGGAAGAACTCCATTTCCTAGCATAAAAAGACAATCTTGTCCCTGCAGATACTTATCCTTTAGAATAGAAATCCATTCCACTGAATTGTTTAGATGTTTCCAAGAAATTTTGGTTATAAGTGCCATGTTCATTAGTCTTATTTTTCTCAAGTCCAAACCACCATAACATTTCCTAGAACACACGGTATCCCAGTTCACCAAAGAGAACCTATTCCTTTCCTTGATCCTTGACCACAGGAATCTATGTTGGATTTTTTCAAGTTTCTTCAACCACACTGCGAGCATAGAAAAAAAAGACACTAGGTACACATCTAAAATTTGAAGGGTGGTCTTAAGAAGAAAAATCTTACCAACATTGCTAAGAAGGGACCCCTTCCACACAACGAGCTTCCTCTAAACCCATTCCAAAAGAGTAGACTAGACATAATTTTCCACTTTACCAATAGTAAGTGGCATACCCAAATACGTTAGGGGAAGGGGTAGGGACTGAAAATTGAGAGTTCTAGAAATCCTAGCTTGAAGAGCAGGGTTGACATTCAGAAAAAGGATAATGTAATTTTATTAAAATTGATACACTTCCAGAGGCCTTAGTGAATTTCAAAAGAATATCCATCCAACCTTTAGCCTCAACTAGAGTGGTCTCCCCCAACAAGATCATGCCATCAAAATATTGTTAATGAGATATCGGTTGGCACACAAAGGAAGGGGCAAAGCCCACTAGAGATCCATTCAAAATTTTATGTTCAAAATTTTGACCAATGACCTTGGTCATCAAAATAAAGAGATAGGGAGACAATGGATCACCTTGGTGAATTCCACTAGAAGCTAAGAAAAAACCTTGTGAGGTGCCATTGATAATCATATAGTATTTGAGGGAGATCACACAACTTTGAATGAGTTCCAACAATTTACTAGAGAATCCAAATTGGCAGAGAACTTCAAAAAGGAAATCTCAAGACACCTTGTCATAGACTTTGGAGATATCAAACTTAAGAGCCATACCTTCCTTTCTACTTGTATCCATGGACTGGAGGGTTTCATGCACCAACATAATAACATTAGTTATCTAACGCCTTGGCACAAATCCTTTCTATCTAGGATGTATCAACTTGTTCAAGTGGGGTTTAATGTGATTAACTAGTAACTTGGAGCATATTTTGTAGAACATATTGCGGAGAATAATAGGCCTAAATTAAATCAACTTGTTGGCCCCCTGATGCTTAGGGATAAGAACAATGAAAAGTGTTATTGAATTTTTTAAGGATTTTACCAGTAGAGAGAAATGTAGCCACTATAATCATGATTTCCTAACCAACAATATCTAAAAACATCTAAAAAATGAAAGGAGGAAAGCCATTTGGGCTAGGAGCTTTAAAAGGGCTAAGGGAAAACACAACCTCATGAATCTCATCCACATGAGCACCACCTTCTATAGACGTAACCTCCTGCTAAGTTAGATCCTAGAAGATAGCATTGAGGATGTCACCTGCTAGAAACTCCATTAGGTGTGGGTTGAGAAGGTTATGGAAAAAAGAAACACCAACACGAGCTAAATCATCCTCATTAGTCAATGTGGATCCATATTCAAGGATCAACTTAGAGATAGTATTCCTCTTATGTGCCATCATCATCATGTGAAAGAATCTAGAGTTTTTATCCCCCTAACAGAGCCATTGATTCTTGGAATGTTGTTTCCAATAAACCTCCTCCTCAATAATATTATGTAGTTCACTGAGTAGGGTTTTTTCCTTAGCAACAAGATCCACCTATAAACCAGATTCCAACTCTTTTTGAACTTGTCGAAGCTAATCTTTGAGATACTTTTGATTTTCAAAAATATTAACAAATTGGCTCTTACTCTAAGCTTTGAGATTGCACTTGAGACTCTTGAGTTCAAATGCCAAATTATAGGTAGCAAAGCCACACCCACAACCCCTCCACCAAGAGGAAAGAAGATCCCTAAATAGAGGTTGATATGTATCCACATTAATTCGAAATAAAAAGGCCTTTTTGCCTTAGTGGGGTGAGTGCTCCAACATAAGAGTGATAGGGTATGATCTGAACCAAGACTAATGAGAGATGAAAAGGAGAGCAAAGATGTGTCCTAGTTGGAAGACACCAAACAATGATCAAGCCGAACTTGAATTCAATATTGTCCCATGTCTATTTGTTAGACTAGGTGAATGAGCTACCCTCGAGGTCTAAATCCATCAAACCACCATCATGTAAAAAGGAGTTGAGATCCAACATGTTATCCAACAAATCCAAAGTACCTCCCTGATTTTTAGAAGGAAAGAGAAGGTAATTGAAATCTCCCATCACCATCTAGTTACTTGACAAAAAAGTATTCCTACATTGCAGCAAATTGACCCAAGTATACCTCCTCTAAACCACATTATTCGGTGCATAAACATTAGATAACACCCAATTAGGGAGATTGAAGCTTTGAGAGAAGCTGACGTTAAGAAAAAAAATTCTCCTTATAGATTAGGAATTCTTTGAGAAAAGGTTTCCACATTGTAACCGAACCAACAAAGACCCCAGTAGGATCCACCTCCAGGAATAGGGCATTAGGCCAGATGAACTTACCAGATTTGTCAAACTCAACAACAATCATTTTAGTTTCTTGTAAGAGAAGAATGCCAGACTTTAACTCTTTGATGAAATTCTTGACAATATCCTTCTTATGAAGGCTATTAAGCCCTCAAATATTCCAAGAGAGGATTAACATTTCTTGCTATGTCTGGAGCCAACCTACTCTAGTGTTGTTTGGTTTCCATTCACAATGTATTTAGCCATGGTTTTTTGCATGGTAACTTTACCAAGTTTCCTTTTTTCCTTAGCAGTGTAGTCCCCACATCTGCCAACTTCTGAGGGTTGAACAACTTGAAAGGACTGAGAATGCAAGTCTTCACTAAAGAGGGGGGATAACACAAGGGATGACCAAAGAAACACAAGCAAGGATCTCATCAATCACCAGCTGTAGGCCAACATCATGTCATAGAGGAGACAAGTTTAAAGTGGAGACCTCCGAACATAACTTGCAAGAATCCAAGGGGCACGTGTAGGATCATGATGGACCAAAAAGTGGCAATATGATGGCTATGTGTAGGGTATGTGGCTGATGACTTTTTTTTACCCAAAATTGATGAAATGAAAAGGGTTTTTAAAGGAGATTCTTAGCTTTTCACCAATATAAATTATGCTTTACTTTGAATTTAATAAATAATAATTATTCATTTTCTATTTGAATTACGACTAAAGTCCTGATTGATAGGCTAATTGAAAAACATTAGATATAGCTTTCAAACAATATCACATATTTTAAATCTGAAAGCGTCACATTCTATGGTTTCCATAATATAGGATTAAAAAAAGAAAAATTAAATTTCATGAAGTTTTTACCAAGTTAAGGTGGTGAAACATACTAATTTTTAAATTTCTTAAAATTTGTAATAAAAAATTCATAATTAATTATTTACTTGGAAAAAAATTACAAAAGAATATGCATCACATTGGGGAATGAGTCCTCTATGTATATCTAAAATATTATAAAAATATATTATCATTTTATTGTGGTTAGGGTGGTCAGGCAGACACCTACTTATTTTTTCCCTAAAATTTAAGTACTACTGCATTGAAATTTCAAATTTTCACCAAATAGATTTTTGTTTTTTTTAAAATAAATCTAGTAGTTTAGAAACTACATTTGATTTTCTACAGATTCCATTCTTACATATTTTTGAAATAATTATATAGATAACTTGTTCAAATTTTATGTCAAGTTTTTGAAAAGGAAAAAACAGGTTTTATAGGGACCTGAAACTGCAGAGTTTAAACAACAAAAGATAAACAAAAAAAGTTCAAACAAGCAGATGGCTATCCCAAAAAGGAAATGATAGCACCAAGAGACAACAGGGCCCAAAAAAGGACTGGCCAAAAAACTAGCAACAAACACCACCACGCTACTCCAAGGTGTTCAGTAAATCCTCAGCCTCCTTTTCAACATCCTTCATGTCTTGTAACCCCTGCTTGAGAATTTGAGCCATATGTGATGAAGTCGGGGTCTTCCTCTTAATGTTAGCCTAGGTACGAGTCGAAATCCCTTCACCAGCCGATCTGCTGCCTCCCTTGTCCGCATCCAAATCCACGACCAGCGAACCCTTTTGGTTTTTTTCAAGCTTTTCCACCATCGCATTGATGATAATGGTGTTATGCCTAGCAATTTTGTGATTGTTCGCAATAGTGGCCCTAATGTTTTGGCCAATCTTGGACATGCTACACTCGATACTAGTCAATCTATCCTCTTGTGATTGATGTCTTTTCCTTGGTAAGGGAGTTTCCTGTCCTTCATTATCTCTATGATTCCAACTGATCTTCTTCTCCAAGTCTATGACCCTATTGCTGAGATTAGTAAAACGGCCTTTCAAATCACATCCTTCTTTCTAGGTCCACTTGAGAACATTGAAAAGGCCATCCGTACATTTTTCTGCTATACTCACCATGTCCTCAAGCTTGAGCTTATTCAGGGCCAAATTAATTTCATCCTAAATAGGGGACTCATAATGATCATTCCCGAATCTTCCAGATGCAGGGGCACTAGGGGCTGATTCCTTATTGACCCTGGGCTTATCAGAGAGTATTTCCATTGAATTCCCAGAATACGAAACAAGTTTTGTAACTGGGTTACCTTTAAAACTAGGGGACAAACCTGGAGTAGGGCATCTAGGAGATGGCTGGGGATTAAGACAGGGCAGTGAAGCAAAACCTGGACAAGGGCACTCATGCAGAGCCTGTAATTTAGGACATGACAGCGGGGCAGAATCCTTAAGGGTTTTCTGACAAGACAGGGACTAGGGAGCAATGGTATCATGACCAACAAGAACACAAGCAGGGGGCCTGGGGTTCGATCTCCCTACTTTTTTATGTCTCCTCATCATCCAAATCTTCAATTTCAATAGTTTTAGGCAAAGCAGGTAAATTTTGAAAGTGCTAAAAAATGAGCCTAACAAGACCAGGGTGAATAATAGCATTCTTCCTAGGGTTTCTTTCCACATCATCAAGTCAATTCTTCAAAGAAGAAAATAAGTAAAAAGGCAGAGATATACGAACCTTGTGATGAAAATGGTTCAGAATGGCAAAGTGGTAACCATAAAATCTGGTGAAGTGCCTGTCAACCGTGATATATTCCATAATGACTCTTAAAACTTTCCTCCATATAGATTTGATGGACTCCACATCAAAGTAGCTATTGGAAACCTTAACCATCTTCGATTTCTCCTTATCTTTTTTAGGAAATTTAATGACCGCTTCATCAGAGAATCATTGGTCCTGATAGAATTTAACACCCTCAGTCGAAAGACCTGTTATCTCACTAATTAAGTCCTCACTTAGCTTAACATTCCTACCAAACAACACAATCTCACCATTTTTCTAGTTTTTAACAAAATAGTCCAGCATCCCCTCATCCGTACCATGGAGCTTTTCCAGATACAGGATTAAACCTCCCTTTTCAATTCTTTCCCATGCTTTAGTGTTCTTTCTATACTCCTGGAAATTGCTCAGCTCCACTCATTTTCTTTCTCCGATATTCAAAACTCTATAAAACAACACTCTACAGTTGCTCTGGGTCCTGTTTAGGCATTTTTTGTCGAGCACCCAGAAAGCGTGCTAAAGACTCTTCTTGAAAAAGAAAATGACATCGGTCCCATCAAACCTAATGAAATTGATGTACCTGATCTTTATCCGTTTCATCATGACTAAGACTACCTTCTCTTCCATGCACTGAATCATAATAAATTAGCACTTTCACTTCAGGATGGAGGTTGTCATTCTTCCTCCACGTGTTTTCCCCACCCTTCTTAACCCCTTCATTGGCGAAGAAATCTGCCACCTTATTGGTTTCTCTATAGGCGTGGGATACTTTCACTTTATCAAATGTACTTAATAATGTTTTCGTATCTTCGATCCATTTTTGATGGTCCACGAGGGGGGGTAAGCCCAAGAATGCAATTTATTATATTCAATGAATCACCCTCCAACCAAAGATATTTCGTGTTGATCTAGAGGGCTAAGCTAACTGCATGAAAAGCCCCTACAGCTTCCAAAACATGATTAGTTTGAGTTCTGATGTCCACGGAAAAAGCTGCAATAAAATCCTCCAAGTTGTCCCTTAAAACACACCCACTGCCAGCTTTCCCAAGGTTATCTTTAGCCGCACCATCAAAATTGGCTTTCAACCAACCTAAAGGTAGCAGAGACCAATTAGCATTCTCTCTCCCACAAACACAAAATTTTATGTCAAGTTGCCGAACTCTGATTTTCCTAAATTTTTTGCCACTTAAGGACCTATTTTCTCCATGATGATCCTACACATACCCCAAGGAAAAACACTGGTCAACCACAAGAAAGAAGATTGAGGACACTAGAAGTTGGGAAGAGGGAACAAGCTTAGAAAAAGAAGGGACTTGAGAAGGGGAAGTGGCTAGTAAGACAAAAAGAGAAACCTCGTAGGATGAGGGAACAAGAACTATAGGGGGAGACTGGGGAGTCGATACAGATAACACCAACACTAGAATAGAATCCCTGGCATCAAGGCCTATAGCCTCAGGTTTACCCATAGGGGACTTGAGTAGAACTTTGGGGAAATTATTGCAAAGATGACCAACAAAAGAATAATTTTGATAAAAGGGAGAAAAGTTTTCATATTCAATAGTTTGGGACCACTTACTAAGCCTAGATTCTAGAATAATCGAGGTTAGGAGGACCTTATTTAGCTTAATACTAATGCAAAAATGGGAAAAAACTAGCCTAGACCTTTCTTCGGTGACATAATCCAATGAGAGGATGTTGCCAAAGGTGTTGGCCACTCTCATGATAATTTCTTCATCCCATAACTCCAAAGGGAGGCATGGTAGATGAACCCAAGTAGGAAGCGTTTCCACCAAGTGAGAAAAAGAGTCAAAACTAGGGCACCATTTGGAAAAGGCAAGGATCTATTTACCAAAGAACCAAAGGCTACAAGTGTGGGTAGCCAAGTAGTCCTCATGAAGATTAAAGTTGAAACAAAATAAACCTTACAAAAGAGTTGAATTAGAGAAAGAGCCTTTCACAACCCACTTGGAAGAAGCCCATTTATGAACATACTCAATATTAGGCCTTCTTCCCATGAACCTACCGACTAGGCAGTTTTCCATTTTGGCAATCGAATAGTCCAAAGATGGGTCCTTGATCTTTGGAGTAGTACCCTTCTCTAAATGCATGTTCTGGATCCCATCCTTGACCACACAACCAACTGTAAAGGATTTTTTTGGAAAAATACCTTTCCAGTTAAGCAGTGGGGGTACATTTTTAGAAGGGACAAAAAGTGACCCAAAAGACCCATGAGAATCTTTGGGAGACCCACCCTACCTGACAAAACTACCAGAATCCCCTCACACCAGAGAAAATGAACCAAGAGATTCCCACCCAACACCATTCACCTATGCGCCCCTCATTTCAAAAGCTCCACCATTGGACTTGTTTCTCCGTAAAGGGAGAAATCCTTTTTGTATACATTGGATTAGATTTTATCTTAAATCTTTCACCATTGGCATAGGAGCTACTGCATTATGGGGGATCTATAGTCTCAATATTTCTCTCCTATTGGGGGGATATCTATTGTATATTTGTGATGGATGTATTCCTTGGAGGGTCAGGTTGATGCCTCCATTCATCACTTATTTCATCACTTACAGTACATGATTATTTTTTACATTCTCTCTTTTGGAGAGGAATTCTTTCACATAGGATTTTTCTCGTTTTCTTTCTTTTGGAGAGACTTTTTATATATGGGTAGCTAACATGGCCTAGTATTTAGGATGCATCCTTGCTTTATTGCATCATTTTTGAATTCTTGTATTTTTCTTCTTCTTTCTAAGTTACACTTAAGTGGGGGTGTTTTGGTGTGAATGATGTATATTACCTAACTAGTTCTCCTAGTTAGGCTTATTCACACATGTTCACAAGTTAAGTTTATTTAGGGGACTATGATTCTTTCTAAAAGTATTAAGTTTTCACGTGATCTTATCTTATCTTAGTTTTAAATGTCTCATGTCATAGAATTAAGAAACTTCTCATGATCTTGTCTACTCATATCTCCCAAACTTTCCTATATAAGCAAGGCATCATATGTATATCATGTATCATCTTGTATCTTGTATCATTATTCTATTATTGATCATTGTACATTATTGCATGCATAATCAAGAAATATATCCTTTTTCTCTACTCTCTTTAGAAGATTATCTTTGGTTTTGCATTTGATCCTATGGTATGTGAGCTCGCTATTATCTCTTACAATTTTAACCTTTTCCTCTAAACACCAACTAAGCACAATTTTGTGTGATTTATTACTTTGTATTTGTATTTAAAGGTGGTTAATGCATTTATTTTACACATTGAGTATTCTTAAAGATTCCTCTCACATTCTAAGAAGAAAAAATACTTTCATTGACACAGTAAAAGGAATATAGTTTTGCACAAAAAATCTAGAAGGAAATGTATTATTAAATATTGTTGTTTTGAATTATTCATATACATAATTTCTATAGGTTGGACTACAAGAGCATTCCCCTTTGTGACATATTGAAAAATGTTAAAATATGTTTATAAATATTTTCAATCCACAAGTATCTATAAGAATTAAAAAAACCAATATGTATAAAATAAATATAAGGAAACTAGTTTGTATATCACATAGGATAGTTTCACAATGCTAGTAAGGTTTGTATTCATGGTTCAATACCCAAACCATAAATTTATCTTTTTATAGAATCAAAAATAATATTCATTATTTAAATTGTTCTTGATCTCAAGACATATTATTACAATTTTTTATTACTAAAATAAGCACAATTATTTTTATTTTTATTTTCATATTTAATTCACCATGACCAATAAGAATACTAACATTTAAAATTGACAAATTATTAATCTAAATTAATATATATTTATGTTTATGACCTAAAGAAATGTACTTTTTCTCATATAGTTGTTTTATATAATACTCCATGTGATAATTATTTTTAAAACTCACTTAACATAGTACTCTATCTCAATTAAAAGTGTATATTATAGATCACATATATCCTTATAGGATTCAACTTTTATGTTAACATTAACTAACAAATATTATAGATGATATCAATTTGTTAAGGTTTTTCTTAATAGTATATTTTATAAGTTCATGAGTGGTGATCGATTGTATAAAAAATCTAGTGGCATTGTGTAACAGCTGACTCAAAATTAGTGAAGACTTGTGTGGTTTTTCTTCTACTTTAACTTGTAGGTAAATAGATGTGGAACGGGCTATATGATTACTAATATGGATGTACTGCTATGTTAAAACTATCATCAGGCTCTAATGGCAGATTGGGAGGTTGATGACCTCTTGGTTGAAGAGGACTAGGGGGTGCCTCTTCTTTACCTTTAGATTAGAATGAGTATGTGTTTGTGTTCCCCCATGTTTGCACGTTATGTGTTCCTGGATGACAATTTTAACCCTTGTAGGTGCTTGGATACAGGAGTGTTTATGTGTCATGAAACTTCCTCTTTTTCTACATCATTCTTCCGCTATTATGTGTATTGATTTTTGACAATTGGGGACGATGCAAAGTGCTGGGGAATTTAGGCTTCCCTTCCATGGTGACCCAATTTTTTTAGTTTTATTTTGTCTTCTTGTTCATTCTTCACATGCGATAATATACTAGGGTGTTGATGACAATTCATCTATATACTATTATTATACTTATATATATTTATGAGTAGCTCTAACCCCAAATTATTAGATCACCCATGTCCCTTGTGTGTTATGCTACTATTTTTCCTTTATTCATATCTTTCACTCTTCTTTCCTTGCTTCGTGATGTTGTGCTCATGTGTTGTCCCTCACATGTACAATATTAGTACAGTTACATCTCGCTATGTTCCATGGGCCACAACATTAGTTTTTAATTCTTTCCTTTCTCTCCTTACAATGTCACGTGCCTCTACATTTATCATGCACCATCCTAAGGGCGGCTATGACATCAAATTCAATTTTCAAAAATTGCATTCTCAACAAGGAACCCTAGCAAAACGTGTTTCCTTCATCATGGGTTTGCAAAGAAATAACTTGAATAATTTTCCTCTAAGGAGGGAGCAACTTTTCCTATGGGAGAAGCCTTGACCTTCTCCTCGTGAGGGGGAATTTTCTCCCTTTCAAATTCCTTGATGAAGTGAACATATTACAAAAGGATTCCTTGATGATGAATCAAACTGTGAAAAGTATTCTTGAACTTTCAACACTGAGTCCCTTGAGAGGACCCCTTTTTCTTTTTAAGGGTTCTTGAGGGACCCCTAAGTTGAAAGCTTTTCCTTCAATTTTTGACTGTTTACTTGTCTTCCTACATGTCTGCTTTTGGTTTTCTAACATGTTGCTTTGTAGGTGTGCCTATGAAGCTGCTTTCCAATCTGACTCTTGGGAGTCCCGAAGATTAGCTTCATCAGGAGAGAGTACTTGGGGGCACCTTCTTTGCAATTCCAAGGATCTGTGAAGTGTTTGCATCTTGTGAGATTTTTCCATCATTGGTTTGTGGGCCTTTGGTGTACTTTATTCAACTTTGTAGTTCTGAGGATCAATAGATTCCTTTGTTTGAACCTCCTCAAAAGAGAGTACCTGTGGAGTTCTTTACTTTCCCTACACTTTCAAGCTTACTAGATTGTGGTTTTCTTCCTTGATGGTTTAGGTATACATTTCTAAACTCTTTGATCTACTTTACCAAACACTCATTGACACTCATGCTCGCTAAAGTGGGGGAAAATGTATAGGAGTGAATTTACACCTCTTTTGCAAATTTCCCTTTTGCATCCCTCCACCTTAGAAAATAAAACCCAACAAAGAAATTTCACATTACCCATCTATAATGCATCCACTTGGAGCTTGTCTTTTGTGTCGGTCAAGGAATTTTTGTCAAGGATGCAAGCATAGTATGTAAACATCTACGTGGTGCATTGTTGTCCCTAATAGATTCCTTCCTCTACAATCCACAATGATGTTACACTCCTCATTGGGGACAAAATGAAACTCCTCTATGTTGACCAACTAGCTCAAAAATGGCTCTTTCCATCCCATTTTGATCTTCAAATGCCTATTTGTCTCATTCACTTCATCTCTTTAGCATCTCTTGAGCAATGCCATCCATCTTCTTGGTAATTCATATGATCTTCTATAAGCTCTTAAACATTGCTTAGCAAGTGGCTACTCCATCAACTTCACTAAGAACATGTTGTGCTACCATAGAAGTTGCTAGTTTGGTGTCTTGTGTGACCTCCTTCATCACCGCTATGGCTATGTTGACCTTGAAAATCTTGTAGTCTTGCATTCTCCCTTCGTTGGCCTTGAGTGCCTTTGGGTAGAGGTGATATTTCTTCACTATCCTTCTTTTTCTATGGTTTGATAGAGTAGCATTATGTTTTTTTGTAGTGTTTAGTATTCTCCTTTCCATCATTTTCTTTATTATATTTCTACTTCTCTTTATCTATCTACCTATCCGTGGAGATGGAACCACCAAAGTAGAAGTTTGACTGAGGGCAAACCCCTATACAACCCCAACATTTTTCCTTTCTTGGTTGTGTGTAGGTACGTGCACATGTGGAGCTTGCTAGAAAACTAGGCTCTTTGTGGGTTGGTCTTTGTCACCTTCATTTTCATTATCTCCTTTATCATTTCTATTATCATTTATTGTACTTTACTATTTTGTTTAATTTGTTAAACTTCATTAGCTAGACTACAAGTAGGTTTCTTGGCATTTCATAATGTACTTTATCATTTTTTGGCTGTACAGATGCCAACACCCCAAGAGATGCCCATGCACCACACTGTCATACTTGACCCACGTTGCTCTCCTCGAGCAGAGAGTTATCTAAGGTACAATTTGGATTCCAAAAATCAGCTTGTTTAAGCCCATCCAAACATTCAGATCAGTATCTAGTGATAGAAGCACTTGAGATTGCTCTTCATTCTCTATCCTTGATTTAAAACATACTTATTTAGCTTGAGGTATGTTAGGGTATCCCTCCATTCTCGTCTCTCCATGACCTAGATACTTGGTGTGGTTGGTCCCCATACCTTACAATGAGATCATTATCATCTCGTTTAGCCCCATCCAAACATTCATATTAGTATCTAGTGATAGAAGCACTTGAGATTTCTCTTCATTCTCTATCCTTGATTTAAAGTATACCTGTTTAGCTTGAGGTATGTTAGGGTATCCCTCCATGACCTAGAGACTTGGTGTGGTTGGCCCCCCTACCTTACAATGAGATCATTATCATCTCTTACATGGTATCAAAGATTGAGATTTGCAAATCCCTTCTCAAATTTGAGGGTGATTCAGACATGAGCTTTTTCTAGATGTATTTTGGCAAAAAAAAACCCCCATTTTGTATAAAACACTTGCTATTTGGACAATAATAAAATTTCATACATTTTAGGAGTCTTCATATTGTTGGTTAGAAAAATTCCATACATTCATATAGAATCAATATTCAATCTATGTGGAATTTGTACAATAAGTACGTGTTTCTACCCATATGATCTATCATTGTTAGATTCTACAATTAGGTGCAATCATAGGAATACTTTATAGCATATTCACAAGTTTTCATAGAGGCTATGTCAAAGTCATTTTGCTGAGGTATGACATCAGTCAAATTTTTCTTTAAATATATTTTTCCCTTTGCACCTATTTACTTATCATGATATAGCAACAAGTCCTACATCAAGGGTCTTCTGGCAAGCACTTGACACTAAGATCCTATAGTGTAGAAAAATGCATACCTTTGCATTTTCACACTTAATTTAGACCCATTTTAGCACCCCTTGCCTTAATTTCCCTTTAGGTCACTTATTAAAGTATGGGCCCCTAAGACCCCTTTTTGTGCATCTCAAGGCATATTGAGCCTTAAACTTGACCAAAACCGATAAGAAACCATCAATCTTGGTAACCCACCTTTTGAATTAGCAAATCAAGCCTTGTGGGACCAAGATGCCATTGTTGGCATCTTAGTCCTAGGGGCTTTATTTTCAAGAATTAAGAGTGGGAAATGAAAATATTTGAATTTATTTGACCTTTTGTTGGCCTTTAGGATCTAATAACCGAGTTATTAGGTAGGAATTCCTATAAAAGTATGATTTACACCCCATTTTTGATATAAGAAAGTAAGAAGTTTAAAAGTTGAAGCAAACAAGTGATAAGTGAAGCAAGTTGAAGGAAGTTTCAGAGTTTTGGAGTAGCCTTCTATTGTATTTTTGCAGGTTTTTCAAGTCTATTTTCAAGTCAAGATCTAGCACTGCCAAGGATTAGTAATGGATGCCTATTGTGGATCATGAGATATTCTAGGTGGGAGATGCAACTAGCCATTTATCCAAGCCTAAGGACTTGTTTCTTGATTGATTTCATCTTCCATTCTCACTCTATTTTCTATCTAAGGAAGGTACATTTTATGTTTGTGACTTGTTAGGGTGATTATATTAGATCTCCTTTATAGGTAATTTACATTTGCATCTTAGGAATCTTATTCTAACACATTTGAATAGGGTTTCTCCATGTTCTAGATTGCATAATCTTAGAAAAAATTAAGATTAGGGCACACACATTTCCATTTTTTAGATTTATGCTTTTTCATCAAGGTTTAATTACCAAACAAGGGGTTTGACCAAGGAAAACCCCCATAAATAATCAATCCAAATTCCTTTGTTTTGCAGGTCTCTTTGTAAGTTCAGATCTAAAGACTTGGTGAAGAACAAAGTATAGATCTTGATCTTTAGGACCACACTTATAAATTTTGGACAGAAATTCAAAACGGGACTAATACGCCATGTTGGGCTTCTTAGTTCTCCCATGCCTATTTTTTAGATATTTTCTGAGATCTGAAGACTCGACATTTTCCTCATAAAATAGTGTTGTGGGACTAATACGCCACTTTGGGCATCTTTTTCCTTAGAATTTTTGGGAAGCTTCTTTACATTTCTAGAATCCTCCCAGCATCTCCAAACTTCCTAGGCACACAAATACTATCTTTCTATTGTATAATTTCATCATTTGCATCTTTCATTTAGCTTACATTTCTAGTTTTAGGTTTTTTTGCATATATCACATTGTGTTTTCCAATATTCTCTTTTCTAAGCATTTGCTTGGTGGTGAGCCCCTTAGAACTCAAAGAGACCCCTCCTAGGTCCTTCCTAATTGTCAATTGACTCACCTTGTGAGGTTGTTAGTCAATCCTATTAGGACTCCTATGACATTATTGAATGATTGGTGGAAAAAGAGTGATATCTTTAGGTATCCACTTTTCTACTCTTCAAATCCAATGGGTGATAGGATGATCCCATTTTTGTTGCCTCGTCACTCTACCCACCTACAATACCTCTACCTAACTACTCTATCTAGTGCCTATGCAATGCCTATATTTGATCTTTTGGTCTTGTGGGCAACCAATCCCCAAGCCAAATCACCTAAATTTTTTTCTTCTTTTAGCAACTATATTGGAATTGAAAAAAAAAAATAAGTTATGATCCATGAGTTTGATTTGTATAGATAAGGTATCATTATAAAGATGGCTTCAGGCACATTCTAGTGGTGTATGTCTCATTATCAAATTTCTTTACTAATATAAGATATTACCTATTGAAGTTAAATATTCCACTCAAACCTTCGAGCTCATAATTTTCTTCTTATTTATCAAATTTTCATTTTTCTTATGGGATTGAAAGGGTATTAAGGAGCTATTATGATCTATCCATGCATTTTCTAAAATTAAACCCAAGTATATTTTATTTATTTTTTGAAAATATTACACTTTGATTAATTACTTGGATATGCTAACACTTGGAGAAATTTTGTCCTTCTTAGGATGCTTTATTTTTCGTACTCATCATATTTGGGATTTTCTAATTATTATTGAAAGTTTTTTATTTGTAAATTTAGATATCTATCTTAGTTCATTATAGGTTTTTCATTTCATCCTTCTCTAATCATATTGGAAATGGGAAACTATAAACAATTGATAGATGAAATCCAAAAAAAATTGCATTGGCGTCATCTTTTTTTGTATTTGCATGTTTTTTTTCTACCTCCAATTACTACTAGTAAGAAATTTATTTTGAATTAAAAAAGGTTAATATCCTAGGAGTGATTAGTTTCCATGTTGATGGTGACAGTTTGAATTTCATTGCACACATTTATTTTCCCCATGCTCTTTGGAATTTTTTTTGGAGATATATGGATATTGTGATACACTTTCATTCCTAGATGATCATATTCTAGACTATCTTGTATCTCTTGATAGTTCAAATAACATAGTATATCACTATGATATTGTTCAAGAGTTTGATACTTTAAAAAGGTTTGAATTTTTGGATGGTGATGATAAGGTATGTTCAAATTATCCTTCTCCTCCTATAGAGATAGTTGTTGATCCTTCAAATTCAATGATTCATTATGCATAATAATTGATTGAGATTCCTATCATTCCTTCCCAAAAGAACCATCATAGTCTTTCAAATTTAACTTTGTGGGACAAGCATTTGAAATTTATATTAGATTTATTTTGTGAGTCTCATATTATAGATTTGAAGGAAATAATTAAGGATATTCATCTTCTATTCCATGATAGTTATTTCCATAATTTTCTCAAACCATTATTATCTTCGGAGATTTTTGTTCATGAGTTTCCATGTAGTCCTAATTTTTTATCTTCTTTGATTGGGGTAGTACCTAATTTTGTTGTGGCATACTCTAACATTGATACAATTGATCAGTTTTCCAACACCCATCGTGGAAATTAATTCATCATCTCTCTTCTTAGAGTTAGATTATCTTATACTCCACCATTGGACTTGTTTCTCCCTAAATGGAGGAATTTTTTTTTTGTAGACATTGGATTGGATTTTATCTTAGATCATTCACCATTGGCATAGTCCAGCTACTTCATTATGGGAGGATCTATAGTCTCAATATTTCTCGCCTATTGGGGGGATATCTATTGTATATTTGTGATGGATGTATTCCTTGGAGTGTCATGTTGCTTCCTCCATTCATCAGTTATTTCATCACATGTACATGATTATTTTCTTGCATTCTCTCTTTTGAAGAAGGGTTCTTTCCCATAGGATTTTTCTCCTTTTCTTTATTTTTTAGAGATCTTTTATAAATGGGTAGCTAACATGGCCTAGTATTTAGGATGCATCCTTGCTTTATTGCATTATTTTTGCATTCTTATATTTATTTTATTCTTCCTAAGTTACACTTAAGGGTGGGTTTTCCTAGTGTGAACGAGGCATATTGCCTAACTATTTCACCTAGTTAGTCTCATTCACACATATTCACATGTTAAGTTTATTTAGGGGACTAGGATTCTTTCTAAAAGTATTATATTGTCATGTTATCTTATCTTATTTTATTTTTAAATGCCTAATGTCATAGAATTAAGACACTTCTCATGATCTTTTCTACTCCTATCTCTCAACCTTTCCTATATAAGCATGGCAACATATGTATATCATGTACCATCTTGTATCTTATATCATTAATCTGTTATTGATCCTTGTACATTATTCCATGCATAATCAAGAAATGTATCCTTTTCTCTACTCTCTTGTGCAAGATCATCTTCAGTTTTGTAGGTGATCCTATGGCATGTAAGCTCGCTATCATCTCTTACAATTTTAATGTTTTCCTCTAAAGACAAACTAAGCACAATTTTGTGTGATTTATTACTTTGTATTTTTATTTAAAGGTGGTTAATACATTTATTTTATAAATTAAGTAATCTTAAAGATTCCTCTCACATTCTAGGAAGAAAAAATACATTCATTGACACACTAAAGGAATTTAGTTTTACACAAAAATTCTAGAAGCATATGTATTATTAAATATTGTTGTTTTGAATTATTCAACTTTTATGTTAACATTAACTAACAAATATTATAGATGCTATCAATTTGTTAAGGTGTTGCTTAATAGTATATTTTATAAGTTCATGAATGGTGATTGATTGTATAAAAAATCTGGTGGCATTGTGTAACAGCTGACGCAAGATTAGTGAAGACTTGTGTGGTTTTTCTCCTCCTTCAACTTGAAGGTAAATAGCCATGGAACGGGCTGTATGTTTACTGCTATGGATATACTGTTCCTAAGTTGAGAAAGTCAAGCCTTAGAGGAGAATCAACCCCTCAATATTAGTTTAGATTGTGAAGGGTAAGAGAAAAATCCACTAAGGACTTTGTAAAGAAGCCAAACTTGTACCATGTAATTCTTGAAAAATGTATCTAAATTGTACACTTTATGTCTTTCCTTGCAAATAAAGCAATGTTTGGAGGCCCAAAATTTTTAACCATAACATCAAGGTCAATTTTTTGAACTTGCAAAAGGGAAAGCACACCCATATAAGAAATTGATAGGCTTTTTGTTGTTTCATTGATAGAGGGATTTGTTCTAGAGAAGAGAATAAGTATCTACAATGTAAATTTTATTCTAAAAGAGTTTGAAATATTTGATCCTAGGTGGTTTAGCATGAACAAAGAAAGAGTTATTAATAATAGGCTATTGCTAAAAATTATGGTCTCTAAAATAAAGATCTAATTTGAAACTACCTCCTATTGGACTCAAGGAACACTAAGAGGGGGGGGTGAATTAGTGTTCAACAAGTTTAACTTTCAATTCAGATCTTAAATAATTTTAGCATATCAACAGAAACCAAGATGCAAGCACATAAACAAGATGATCAAGACACCATAACACCAATATTTTTACGTGGAAACCTTGTTAAGGGGAAAACCATGATGGAGATTAATCCACAATTTATACCCTATTAAAAGTATGAACAAAAGGGAATGCACTTGCATTCAAGCACACTACCTAGAGCTCACTACTCAAAATAAGAAAGGCTCACTACCTTACAAAATTTTTGTGATTACAAAAAAAATGAACTAAGAAGACAGCATCTACAAATGCTTGGATTCAGTTCCGGTGAAGCTCATAAAAATTTTTTTGGACCTTCTGTCCAATTCACGCTTCTGCTTTGCTCTGCTACAACTCTTCTGTTGCACAAGCAAAAATTTACTCAAAAAATCTTTTGATGTACGCTCATACAACTACTATGAACTTTTTCACATACACCTTACGACATCATGCAAACTTACAAAAATGAATTACTGATCTCATATATATATCCTCTAGCAAAGATTTTAATCACTTAAGTTGGCTTCAACATTTAAGATGAAATATTCTCCAAGAGTCAGCTCAAATCACTAACTAAATTTAATGTGCACCCGCACAAGTTGGCTAGATTATAGTTGGGATCCAAATCAAAATTCCCAACACAAGAAATATTAAAACAACTATTCCTTATACATCCATGACATGCTATATACACCAGGTCGGGAATAATGAGAAAATAAACAATAAATCATTTGATTGAATCTCTTAACTTGTACACGGATTGATGTAACACGACAAAACTTACCAATAAGGTAACATACAAGCTTATAAAGCTTTCCTGGGGGTCCACAACATAAAATAATGATCCGGTGGAGCATACAGACTAACTTGTCAACCAGATACCTTGTTCTCTGTGTTTTCTGCCGGTAACACATTGTATACTACAAATTCTACTGGTACAAGTAGATCTTGATCCGCGGACTGAGATAATGACTTCAATTGCCATCAATGACAACCCTAGAAGCCATAAACAATGCCAACACTCTAGGCCACATGAAGAAATGCTTAACCTCCTCAAAATTCTTCTAAATTCTCTAAAACACAAATGAGACTTTCACCTTGACATATACAATCATAATAAGCAGGGTGTGAAGACCAATAATTTACCACAATTCTACCATAGTGATGTCGGAGCATCTGGGTATTCTAGGTAGCCAATTAAATTTTTTATTTTAAATTTTGTTTGGTCGTTTCCAAATTTTGTTTTGAAGTTCAAACTTGTTGATCTGAGTCTTGTCCATCTGGCACTTGTAGATGGGAGATTTCCTTAATTTTTATATCGACTGCCAAAGGTTGTGAAAATCAATGAAATTAACATTTAAAATTGTAGATTTCATGTTATTTAAAAATGCCAATATTTATAACACCCAAACTAGGCAACTACCTTACCATTGGTGTGGGAACTAGATAGTTGAAGCACCCATTTTTTAGGAAGGAAAAATAGAAAAAATCTTAAGTTTTTGATGCTAACTTAGGAAGTGAAAAGCTAGGAAAAAAACACAGCTGGGAGAGACATTGGGGCAACCAAAAGTATGAGGAAAAAAGGAGCAAAAAGTATGAAAAGAAGGGAGAAAATAAACCACTTGGCTAGAAAATATTATTTTGGTAAAAATTCTATTTGATTCAAGCATCTTTTTTGTGTGAAGTTGGAGGGGTACGAGGAGCTAGAAGTTGAGAAAGTATAGAGAGAACAAAATATATTTTTGGGCACGTCTTCTTTTACATTTGAAAAATGTGAGATTTTAAATTTGAACAATTGAATGAATTTTGACATTGGTTCCAGAAGTTTGTATGATTAATTTTTTATTTAAAATTGGTTATTTGAATGAGCTTTTGGCTACATAAGCTCTTGTTTCGGTAAGACACAAAGATCTTGTTTTGCATTAATTAGTATTAGAGCAAGGAAAGGTTGTGTTGAGAACTGAAATGGCATATAGAGGACGAGTTGCATATGTAGAGCACCCAGAGGCATTTAGCTTGAGATTGTGAAATTAATAAGAAACTACACAATGGAGGCAGATAGAGGTCTCACAACATGAATGGAGGCCATGGAAATGGTATAGAGAAGATGAGTCCATATAGTAGACTTAAGTGATGATGAAGAAGAGAAGGTTGTTGAAGGTGGACAGGAAGTGAACCAACTAGGTCTTGAGCCAGGTGAAGAATGATTTATCAAGGCCATTACTAAAATAAATTCCAAGCCATGATTTGATACTCCAAGTTACAAAGGTGGGTTAAGTTCAGAAGAGTTGTTAGATAAGATTGGAAAATTGGATAAATATTTTGAATACAACAACACTAAAGTAGAGAAGAAGGTGAAATATTCTCACACCAAGTTGAAGGGGAACACATCCCTATGGTGGGATCACCTACAAAAAGATAGGAAATGAAAGGGCAAGAAAAAAAATCATGGGATCTGTGATAGGGCGAATTTATGTGTCAAAAAATGAATAGAAAACAAGAGAATGCAAATAACACTAAAAAGAACCTACACCTCAATATTAGCCTAGTTGATTCAACACAAAATAAAGGCAACAAATGAAACTTTTTACCTTGTGTCGAATCGATCCTTTGGTTGGCCGTTCGATCTTCGGTGTTGTATGCTCCTTGGATGGCACAAGATGCAAGCTAGATGATGATATGATAATGGATGAAAGTGGATGCAAGTGTAAAAATGGCTAAGTATGGATTCTAGAAATATTTTGCAAGAGTTTGACTACAATGCATGATCTCCCTTAAAATGAGAGAAAAAAGGGGGTATTTATAAAGAATTTGAGATTCTCTAGGGAAATGGATGGTTAAGATTGAGCCACTAAGATCAAGATGTAGGGCTATTGCGAGTTGAGAACTCACAAGCCCTCACATTTTGACATGTGGCATGTGAAGTGGCTCAAAAGGTGAAGTGGACATGAGGTGGAGTGGTAGTACATGACATGGATGGGGTACATAGTACCTTGGGATTGGGACAAGATCTCTTCATAAAGGAGGTACTTCTCCCCATGTGGGTGAGAGGACATACGAAGAATTAAAAATTCCTCAAATATTCTCATGGGGATGAGAGAAGGAATTTAAAATTCCTTTAAATGCATGGGAGATTAAATGTGAATTAAAAATTCACATGGGGAATGGAGATGCCTTGTTCAAAAAGAGAAAGCTTTTAATGAAGTTGACGAAGGACACATTCCATAAATGATATGGGGATTAGTGATGACCTAATTATGTGATTAAGTTTGTGCAAGTACTTCATTAGACTAATTAAGGACTCATTAGAGGCAAGTGGGAAATTATGGAGGATGGGACCCTAATGATGATTAGGCGTGTGCACATCTTAATCATAAATTAATTATGACTAAGAAATAGGGTTAGATTGCTAAGAGGGATTAGAGACCAACTTACAAAAGTTGGAGGATTTGACAATGAGAGAGAAAATAAGGAATTTAAAATTCCCAAAAGATAATATGACCAAATTAAATAAAGTGATGCATTTATTTAATTTAGAGAGGAAAGAGGGGAAAAGTATTTATTAAATTAAATACTTTGGAAAACCTTATGCAAAATACACAATATTAATTAAATGAATGATTTAACTAATACCAGCAAAGAGGACGATTTAAGTGAGTAAAGGGATGATTAAGAAAATGACTTTGACCATATCGAATTGGTCAAATTTGAATGTATACATTTTTCCCCTCTTCAAAACACTATTAGGATAATAGAGTTTCGAAGAAAAATAAAACACAGATGACTCTACGAAAGAAGCGACTGGAAAAGAGATGCCCCAGCATGGGAGAGATTACGAGCTACCTAAACATAGGATAATTAAAGGGGATGCCATAGTCTCACAAAGGAAGGATTATGATAGAAGATTGGGAGAGAATGGTAGGGTATGCCCCCTTGAGAAGGGGACGGGGATGGGGATGGAAAAGGGGCCTTGGGCAACTTCGTGAAAGGATGAAGTGGTATATATCGATGGAAAGAGCACGAAAATTTGAGAAGATTGGCATTTGAACAAAGGAAAACGGGTTTACAATGTGGAAGTGGCGGCCCCAGGAATATAAGGGGTTAGGGAATTAGGTGAGGCTAAAAAAAGGTTAAATAAATGGAAAAATTTCCTTTTATTTGAAAACGTGAAAGAGGGGGGAAAAAACTATAAAAGGAAAATGAGGGAGCTACCTCTCCTCATTTGGACAATTGTCAAATGAGGAGAGGAAGAAGAAGAGGAGAGAGCAAGAGGGAGGAGACACGATGCAGGAGTACGATTCAGACATCATTCTTTAGGGGGACGAGAGGCGGCAATTCTTCAAGGAGTGTGTCGTGCCACATCAGGTGAGTCTGAAACCCCACTTTGTGATTTTAGTCAATCTTTCTATTTTTTTGCAAAAAAAAAAATATATAGGTTTGGTGGGGTGGGTCAAGAGGAAAAATGGGCTAGCGGGAAATTTTTGTTTTAGAAAAATTTTGGGCGAGAGGGAGGTTAGATGGTTTCGGGGGGCTAGACGAGACCGGGTTGGTCTGCCCAGCCAGCATGGGCGGGCCTGCCTGAGCCTGGGTGGGACTGCCTAAGCCTGGGTGGGTCCGCCCGGGCTTGGATAGGCTTGCCGGCGAGAGCGAGCGGGCACGCCTGGGCTTAAGTGGGCTCATCAGGGAGCTCAGGCGGGTCCGCTTGGGCAAGGCCAGGCTCACTCGCCAGCTCGGGCAGGTCCGCCCAGGCTCGAGTGGGCTCGCCGGCGAGCTCAGGCTGGTGCACCTGGGCTTGAGCAGGCTTGCCGGTGAGCTCGGGCAGGTCTGCTAGGGCATGGGCGAGCTTGGGTAGGTCCACCCGGGCCTAGTCTCAAGCGACCTTGGGTGAGTCCACCTAGACACGAGCTGAGTCTGCCCAAGGGGCAGGGCGAAGCCACAAGTAGGGGGAAGGGATGGTTAAGGGAAATCCCGGGGCGGGAAAGTAAGACAAGGAAATGCTAGAAGAGACTGATAAGGTGTCATTGTGATGGATGCAGAAGGTGGAGAGTTTGCTAACATAAGAGAGATGGTCTGAGGTTTTTGGCAAGATGTATGGCGCAGATGACGGGTGCGGAGCACTAGAGACTATCTGAGGTAGGATTACTCCATATGCTGACATATCTAACGATGAAGGCCCACAGGGCCATGCTGATAGCCTTGATAGAGTGTTGGGACTCGACGACATCGACATTCCACTTACCGACCAAGGAGATGACGATGACCTTGGAAGATGTCTGGCAGATTCTAAGGCTCCCTATAGAAGGGCTTGCAGTTAGCGAGTGTTGGTAAGAGGACAAGGCTCTGGACAAGTCCATGTGTGTGGTTTTTGGTAGTGTCAATCTACCAATTCAGTGGGGGTAGATAGATGTGGACAGTTGTCTATCCTACAGGGTGTCATCTTTGTCTTTGTACTTAGCAAGCCTGATTAGCAGGATCCTGCTGCCAAACTGAAGTTGGTGATTCATGCATCTAAAGTTTCTCGAGGACCGAAGTGGGTGATTTATGCATCTTAGGTTCGTCAAGGTGATTTGGTATATCATCGAGGGCTGGGAGGGGCGGTTTCCATGGGGGACATATATGATGGCATAGCTATATCAGGACATGCACCAAGTATGCTACCGGAGGGTGCTGAGCATGTCTCATGTCACACTACTACAGGTTTGGGCATGGGAGCACATCAGGGTGACCAGACCGATTGTACATAGATTGGGAGAGTAGGATAATAGAGAGGCAGTGGCCTAGGGGTGGGGAGCAGAGGCAGGAGTGATACTGTGGCATCAGGATGTGAGAGATGTAGACATATGGAGGAGACGGTTAGATGATGTGCAAGCGGAGATGATAGTGTGGCAACCTTATATGCTACAGTCCTTTAGGGGTTGGAGGCATGATGAAGAGGCACACAGCGGTTACTTCTTCACTTGTTGTTATATTGTTGGGAGGATTCTACTTATAGTGGAGCTACATAGACCTGATCGGGTGACACGATAGTTTGGAGTGAGGTAGGATATTCCCATGGTGTGGGTGAGATTCTGACGATTATCATGGGAGTGGCCATGGGGGGATCCACTAAGCCTAGAGGCAGTGTCGGAGGAGTTGGAGGCATTATAGTTTATGCCATATCCTGACAAATAGGAGGGGCAGAGGATGCAAGGGTGATGGATCGGTATTGGTAGTGGTTCAGGCAACATCCATCACTATAGATTACCCCAGTACTATCTATTGAGGGAGCACTAGGGTTTGGGTTAGAGGACGAGAGATGGCTGAGGGCAGCGGGACCAATACCCTAAGGACAATAGAGAGGAGGTCAGGCGAGGGGAGGAAAGCAGGCAGTGGGAGCAGCAAAGGAGCCAGTGAGGGTAGCCAGGAGGGGGAGAGAGGAGGCTATTGGAGCAGCCAAAGACCTAGCTAGGGCAGCCTGGAGGAGAGAAGGTTGTTGTAGTAGTCGAGGAGCCAGCTAGGGCAACCAAGAGGAGACGATGGCACAGATCCGTAGGGGATGGAATAGAGAAGGGAGAGGACGAGGTTAGGGCTGCAGTACAAGAGGATAGGTGGTCAGAGATCTAGGGGGAAAGGATCCAGAGGAATGTGCATCTCCAAGAGGTTAGCACCAGGAGAGAGGGGAGGAGGCTGAGACCAACAGAGCGTGGGAGATACAAGAGGCAGACATGGCCACAGGAGGGTATCAGTGACAGAGATAGGAGGGTGAGGCCAACACAATAGAGGAGAGGATGACAAAGAGAGAGGGAGCCCCTTCGGTGATAGACATGGATGCAATGGAGGCGTCAACAAAGAGCAAGGGGTATGAGGCATGAGAGATGGATATTGACATGGATGTGTACGACCTTTGACCACTGTCAACACTACCACCCAGAGGAGAGGACCTCATAGTGGTGTTGAGAGGGACTATAGAGAGACTGCACCTTAGCGAGTAGTGGTTACGACACATAGAGGTAGAATGGGTCAGATTAGAGGCAGCACTGAGTGAGCTACAGACACAATTTTCCTAGGGTGAGAGAGATTATTCAACCTTTGTCACACTGGTGTTGGATGCAGACTGGAGATTGATGAGAGAGAGATGAGGTACAGGATGAGGCAATTGACTTGCAACCAGAGATAGAGGGGTTGCGAGCAGAGATAGCCAGGGAGCACAAGGAGGGAGATGCCGTGAGATGGGAGTGAGACCACTTGGTGGTAGAGGTAGTGATATGACAGGCTATCAAAGGGGTGACAAGGCAGGAGTAATTAGAGACTAGGATAGGGACTTCTGGAGATATAGAGGATCTATAGAGACAGCTACATCAATTATGGAGAGAGAGGGTAGACTGGCACCAAGAGCGGGCTGAGCTCAGAGACAAAGTGGACTGTCTATAGCAGGTAGCTGGGGACATGGAGTTGATGCAGTAGAGGGAGGAGGAGATGAGGAGAGAGATGCGCATGTTGCGGTCAGAGAGAGATGTGGCACAGGTACAGGTGTAGGCCTTAGAGGGAGAAAGGGATTTGGCATAGGTACACGCTCAAGTGGCTGAGAGTGATAGGCTCATGGTAGAGGCAGAGGTTCTCTCTCTCTGGAGAGAGAGGGATGCAGCGGTGTCATAAGTGTCAAGTATGCGACGAGAGTGAGTTTCAGCCGAGTTGAGATTGTAGGCACTTCAGAGGGACATGAATGCAACAAAGGCTCAGGCATAAACCAACACACAGAGAGAGATGTTGCAGAGGTACGGATGCAGATGTTGTAGGGAGAGCGAGATGCAACAGTGGCTAGGGAAGTGGTACAGGTCAGTGATGTGATAGGGATAGATACACAGGAGGTAAAGGGGGAGAGAGATGCAATGGTGGCTAGGGAAGTGGCTGCTGAGGAGATGAGAGATGGGGTTCAGGCAAAGATGGCACAATTCTGACTATCCCAAGAGGCTTGGGAGCAGGAGAGGAGATTGATCAAGATAGATATCGTCAGGAGTAGAATTCCACTGGGTTCAGGTGGTTGAGCAAGAGGAGAATGCAAGGGAGGTAGGATTTTGGATGGCACATACTACCATGCAGCTCCAGACCCGGCCCAATGGTTGTTCTAATATACTCAACAGACACAATAGATGTTAGGGCCATCTCAATCATTGGGGACACGGACTTGAGGTTATAGTGATTCACCAAGTGTCACCCCAAGCAGGAGATCAATACTTAATTCACCATAGATATCAGATATGGGTAGCTCATTCGGGAGATGACATGATACCAACTTTGATAGATGCAGGGTGGAGTGTGTAGTACTTATCGATAGAGATCAGAGATGCTCTACATCTCTAGATTTTGTACCTTATTTGATGATGTATGAGGGCTATGTGATGGATACATAATAGATTTTGATGTATGATGGACATGTATGATGTACATTGTATTATTTTGATTATGATATGGGATAGTCCTTATTGATACTATGCAGTATGTTTCCTTTTGTGATGAGTGATCCAGTTTATGTATGCACATGTATATAATATTTCTTTCTTATGTAGATGGTTACTTTGGTTTATTTATTCACATGTTTACGATACTACATGCTTATGTGGATGTATGAGTATATTATACTTCATGCCTGTGTGGATGATTAGGTCCATGTACTTGTGGAATATGGATGATTTTATTAATGCAGATATTCACATGGTGATATGGTGTATGCACATGTTGTATCTATGATGACTTATGTGTATGGATGCCTAGCTGATCTATTGACATGTATGCATATGTATATGATGGATTCTGTATGAATATTTTATATATGCAGGATGTGATGTATTATGAGTCTAACACTTTGTGATGCAGGTGGAGATGTATGCGTGGTTCTAACGTGTTGTGATGCAGGTGGCTATGTATGTGTGGTTAATAAAATGAACCTAATATGCGATAATGCATTTGTAATTTATAGTGAATTAATAATGAAAGGAAATAACACATGGTCATAAGCGCCAATAAGAACTGACATGATAATGGAAGATGGGTATGTAGTGATTGTGAAAAATGGGTGTAATTTGTCATCTATCAAAAACTATTAATATCCTAAGAAGAATGGGGGAGAGCGGGATAAAGTATTTGCACAACCAAAATCATAGGATGAATGCAATGCAACAGATGATAAAATGCAATCCTAATATGAGTTGACATCTTTGGAGCACTGATTTTTGCTATAGCATAAGATATCGGATACCCTGATATGTAAGACCAAGGTGAGTTGGCATCCAATGCATGAAACAAGCACAACAAATAGAAAGGTTACCCCAACACCCCAAGGTCATGATGACCTTGGTTGGGCTAGGTATTGGGATAATAACAAACACATAAGGATTCCCCAGTGTAACGCAAGACCTTAGGGATCTTGGTGGGTACTACATGGGACAATTGAGAAGACAACAACAAAGAAAAGACCAAGATAAGCCCCTATGTAGATGAGTCAAAGCACGCCATGATATGATGGATCAAGGCGGCCATGACAAGTGTTGATAGTGATCTCAAATGATAAATAAATTCCAAAACATCAAAAGATCATAATCAATTTCAAAATGTCATTTTCCATAGGATCAAGGGGATGGATGGGATTGATGAGCTCTGCTAGGAAGGATGCATCCTATTGAGACCGATGATGGATACTAAACTAGAATAACCTAGTTTGATGCCAGATAGTTTTCATTAACCAAATCTCTTGATAATAGGGGAGTTTAATTGAGAATAATGAGCCAGACAAGGACACAGATTGGCATATCCTATAGACCTAGGGGCTCGGGGGCCGATCAGAGATTAGCCTTGCCTATGTGAAAGTGTAGAGCCCTCGTAGTTCATGAAAAGACTATGGATAAAGCGGAAAGATGGCAGTGAAGATAGGTGATAGACAACCAATACGTGATGGTCAGAATACCTCGAGGGAAGATCAAATGATCAACCTTGCCTATGTGACAACGCAGGGGCAATGTAGTTCGACTGGTGACGCGACATGATGAGATCTAGATGAAGAATGACATGATGGATGATCCTATGTGATGACACAAGCCGATTGACGATGAGATGAACAACACAAGCTTAGAGTGGGATACTGAAAAGCTTAGGATGGGGGGATAGGCTAGATTGGTCATCCAATGCTCAATCAAAATATACCAAGCGGCTAAGGATGGGATGGGTGAGGACGATAGTGCAGATGAAAGCATAAAATAACTAGGATGTGAGGTAGATAATGATTAAACCCTCTATAGATGACGCCTTTTACCAGGTTTTCACCATCCATACTCATCCAAGGCACCACAAAAAAGTGGTTTTCACCATAGGATGAACTTATTTCTCTTTACTATTTTTGGATTTTTTTTTTTTTGGATTTTTCTGATTTATTTACTTTTTACTTTTCCCGATAGGTGGGTTTACCAAGCGGACTTAGGCATAGAACTTATTCAGATGCATGATGTTGATGGGTTCATCTAGGGGCTCTCGTTTAAGAGTAGTCAACCTGTATGCCCCAAATCCATATTTGGCGGCTATGATATAAGGCCCCAACTAGTTTGGCTCAAATTTTTCCTTCTTGTCTTGGTCTTGTTGAGTACATTGATTCTCTTTGAGGACAAGATAACCTACCTGAAATTGTCGATGGTGAACCTTCTTGTTGTAGTGACGCTTAAGGTGGTTCTAGTATGCTTGCAGGTGATCGTAAGCTTTGATTCTTCTTTCATCAAGTAAGTGCAGTTGTGCAAGCTATGCAACACGAGCATCCTCCTCAGTGATAAGATTTTTTAGGGAAATTCTCAGTGATGGGATCTCAACTTCAATTGGAAAGATGGCTTCGGTGCCATAGACTAAAGAATAGGGAGTGGCCATTGTAGGGGTATGAATGGAGGTTCGATATGCCCAGAGGGCTGGATGAATATGGAGGTGCCAATCTCAACCGGTGTTATTGAAAACCTTTTTAAGGATGTGTTTAAGGGTCTTGTTGGTTTCCTCTACCTGACCATTACCCTAGGGGTAATAAGGCATTGACCAATGATGCTAGATGTGAAAGGTGTCACAGAGGTGTTTCATAGCTTGGTTTTTGAAGGGTTTTCCATTAGCGGAAAGGATGGTGGATGGGATACCATATCAGTAGAGAATATGGTAAAGGATGAACTTTGAGATATGAATACCAGTAATCTATGAGAGTGGCATGGCTTCCACCCACTTAGTGAAGTATTATGTGGCAGTGATTATGAATGTATGGCCATCAGATGATGGTGGGTAAATCTTTCCAATCAAGTCGAAACCCCATTGAGAAAAGGACCACAGTGCTACGAGGGGTTAAAGATCTTGTGCTGGAGCATGAATCAAATCTGCATGTTGTTGGCATGGAAGGCACTTCTTCACAAATTCACAAGCATCATGCTCCAGTGTAGGCCAATAATATCTGGCTCGAAGAATCCTTTTGGCCAAGGCCATACCATTTGAGTGAGCTCCACAAACACCACCATGTATGTCTGTTAGTCCCATGTGGGCTTCAGTCTCATTCAGACACCTAAAGAGGATCACATCATACCATGATGATAAAATGTATCACCGATGATTATGTAATGGGAAGAACATTGAATAAAGGATTTTTCTTGGTTATGTGTGAGGTTTGGGGGTAGGATATTATCATGGAGATAGGTATATATGTCCTGATACTAGGGGGAGGTGGTACCTACGATATTGCACACCATATCAGTCTCAGGAAAATCATACGCTGGGATCAAAATTTGTTCAACAAGGAACTCACATTCCATCCGATCCTTAGGCATGTCAATCAGGGAACCAATAGTGGTCATTGCATCTGTTGCTTTAATTTGTACCTGAAGAATTTGTCAAATTGTATGAAGGTGAAATATTTCTTGAAATCATCCACATTGTGCTTATAGGGTAACAACTTATCATCCTTTGTGAGGAATTCATCATTAACTTGCTTGATGACTAATAAGGAATCACCAAAGACTCTCAAGTGAGTTATATGCCATTATTTTGCAATTCGAAGGTCGATGAGGAGGGCTTCATACTCTGCGATGTTGTTGGTACATGAGAATGCTATCCTGAATGATTTTGTAATGTAGTCACCTTGAGGGGTAACTAATAAAATCCATGCACCTGATCCATTATGTGTGTATGAGCCATCAAAATATAGTTTCCAAGTGGGTGATTCTGTAACTGTGTAGAATTCTTCATCTGGAAATTCAGTGTCTAGAGGGTAAGCATCTACTAATGGTGCCTCAGCCAATTGATCAAATATGACCTATCCCTTTATGGCTTTCCGTTCCACATACTCTATGTCAAATTTTCTTAGGAGCATGACCCACATGGCCATGCAGCTAGTCATAGTGGTTCTAGATAACAGATACTTCAGTGGATCAATTTTAGCAATTAATTTGACTAGATGGTTGAGCATGTAATGTCAAAAATTTTGTTTTCTAAACACTAGTGCGAGGAAAGACTTTTCTATGGGGGAGTAGTTTAGTTCATAGTGGACCAATGTCTGACTGATGTAATAGATCTCCCCCTCTTTTGATGATTCATCATGTTGTGCCAACAATGCCCCTAGTGCAACTGAAGTGGCAGAGATATATAGTAGGAGGGGTTTCCCTAGAATAGGTGGCATCAAGATCGAAGGATGAGCTAAGTATTGTTTGATCTTATCGAAACCTATTTGACACTGTTGGTTCCATCGAAAGGTGGAGTCTTTCTTCAGGAGATGAGTGAATGGCCGACACTTATCTGTGAGCTGGGCTATGAACCGACAAATGGATTGCATCTTCCCTTGGAGGCTTCTTAACTATTTCAGATTGTGTGGGGGTGGCATGTCCAAAATAGTTGTCACCTTGGTGGGATCAACTTCAATACCCCTTTGGGAGACTATAAAACCCAACAATTTTCCTGACGTAACCCTGAAGACAAACTTTTTTGGATTTAGCCACAACTTGTAATGCTCTAACTGTTCAAAGATCTTTTTCAGGACAGTGGGATGTTCCACTCGTGTTCTAGACTTCCCTAACAAGTCATCGACATAATCCTCCATGATGATATGGATGAGGTCATGGAAGATGACTACCATTGCCCTCTGATATGTTGCCCCTCAATTTTTGAGACCAAAGGGCATAACATTGTAACAGAAAGTACCCCAAGGTGTTGTGAAGGCGGTCTTGTGTTGGTCCTTAGGTGCAATTTGAATCTGATTATAACCAGAGAAGCCATCCATAATGGATAGCATCTCATGTCTTGCTATAAGGTTGACCAACATGTCAATGTTAGGCAGAGGGAAGTCATCTTTTGGACAGGCCTTGTTAAGATCCCTGAAGTCTGTGCAGATCCAAATGTCTCCATTTGGTTTGGAAACTGGTACTATATTGGAGATCCACTTAGATTAGTTAATTGGTCTAATAAAAAATGCATCTAGTAACTTTTCCAATTCCTTCTTGACTAACAATGCTACCTGTGGATGCATCTTGCCGAGCTTCTATTTGTCAGGCTTGGCATCTAGGTGAATGTCTAGATGATGAACCACTAAGGTAGGGTCTAAGCCTGGCATGTCTGAATATGACCAAGCAAAGTTAATGATTCCCTCTTGGAGTAGTTGCACGATGACTAGATACTCTTGCTCTGAGAGTGACTTAGCTACATAGGTGATCTTAGGATTTTCAGCAATACCTAGATTAATTTCTTGAGTCTCTTCAATTAGAATAGATGATCGGGTAGATAACTGAGTTCCCACAAGGGGAAGATGAACATCTCCATCTTCCAGCGCCTCTTTGAGGTTTTCACCATCAGATGCGTCCTTTATTTTTACTTTTTCAAGGTTAGGAAGTGCCTCAAGGAGGTTTTCACTAGATGACTATTTTTTATTTTTATTACTCTTATTTTTGTGACTGGAGTGTTCATCCCCACCCAATCCCATGAGCTTGACATATGTATCCACAGACATATTGAGAGGTGTGCTATTACATAGGTCCCAATCAATAAGCTGAGGGTGATGAAGGGATAGGCTAATGGTAAAAACAAATAGGCATTCAAACATGGATGATAGGTCAGTGTGATCGATGCCATCATATGCACATATGATGGATTCCTCCTCGGGCATGTCTTCCAATGAGCTATCACCCACGAGAACACTATTGGAAGTATTAGATGATGTTACAGGGCCTTTTTTCTTTTTGTCGTATCCGATGCCTATGTTCTTTGGTAGCTTTGATGTATCAATAGGCTGCAACTACCCTTGTTCTTCTTTACCTAGGCCCCTACCTTGGTAGTTATAATTTTCTACAAACTTAGCTGACCAAGGATATGCTTCCTAAAAATAGTCCTTTAGGGGAGGATCTGATTGGGGTTATTCTCGATAGACCCATTGACTTATATCCTCTTCGGGTGCATCTGTCTTGATACTAGAGGACCTGAAAGTGGTGGTAGGGATGTTTTTACCACTGAAGGTGACAGTCTTGTCTTCCTTTGGAGTAGCATGTGAAGTTTTACCATACTCATGTGGTGACGGTGACATGGTTGCTATATTAAGAGCAGTATGCATTTCGTATTCACCACACCCTTTGTCAATGATCTAGACTTTTGTGACTATAGGATAAGAGGTGGGAGATGGAGTGTTTGTGGTGGAGGGTAGATTAGTGGATGATGACTGAGATGCCCCCATTTGGACCCCATGACAATAATGTAAATGGGGAAATGACGCTTCTAAACTGTGGCAATATTCAAATGGTTGGGGGTCAGCATAGATGGTGACTTCCTCTCTGTTGACTAGGAATTTTAGGCACTTATGGTACATGGAGGGGATGACTTGCATAGCATGGAGCCATGGGCAGCCAAGGAGGAGATTATATGGCAAGTCCATATCAAGGACATGATAGGTAGTGTACTGAACCACAGGTCCCACTTGGATACGAAGACTAATAATTCCCTTTGAATTCCTTTCTACATTATCATAGGATTTGATCCTGATGATCTGATTACTTAAATCTTCTTGAGTATACCCCATCTATTTTATGAATTTTAGAGTACGCAAAGTGAGGGTAGAGCCATTATCTACCAAGACCCTTTTTATTTTATGGTGGGAAACCACGACTTCGATATGCAAGGGGCGATTATGATTGACATCGATATTTGGCATGTCATTTTGGCTAAAGTGGAGTTGATAAGATAAAGCCAGGTGTCCTACCAAAGCTTGGAATCATGTGGGGTCGATGTCATTAGGTACATGGGTTTCTTGCAAGGCTCTATTGAGGATTTCTTGATGTACAAGAAAAGACTTAAGCAAATCCAAAATGGAGATATGAGCAGGGATCTTTCCTAGGTGATCAAGGATGTACTTGGAGCTTACAGGAGTTGATTGGGCGGGTGCAGAGGCCACAGGGATAGTGATGTGGGCTCGTCATGTAGTAACAGCACACTGAGGGTCTTTGGCTTTGACATGTATCATAGATACACAAGGTTCTACCTGCTCAATGTAATAAATAATACCCTCGTAATTGAGGGGTACATTCTTATAGCTCATGTTATTTGTGCTATTTTCTTGGTGATTAATGTTGGAGGTGCTTGGGCCTTGATTATGGTTTGGAAAGGCATTTTGATACATCTACAATTGAGCATTGGATGACGAAGCTTGACTGGTGTCAACCTTGATATGTCCTTGATCAACTAGCTCTTGGACATAGTTTTTCAAACCCTGACACTTATTCAAAGAGTTTCCTTTGATTTTATGGAAGTCACAATATTCATTTTCCTTAAACCATGCAGGCTTGGGCTTGTATTCATCAAGTGGCTTGGTGACAGGATACGCGATTGGATAATTGTTCTATAACAATTTATTGAAGACAACACTCAGGGGTTCTCCTAAGTGAACATACTGATGTTTAGTGTTCCCCTAGTTTTTCTAATTTGACTATTGAGGAGGACGAGGTGCCCCCTGTGGTATAGATATGGCGTTAGGTACATATATTTTTTGTCTCTAGGATGTATTAACCACTTGGACATGTTTAGTATCAATGACATCGTCATTTACTGTGTTCTTGTTCTTGTTCCAAAAATGTGGCTTTTCATTGAATGACCTTTCTTTATCCTGGTTATATATTTTGATGTGCCCTTTGGCAACAAGGGCACGTTCAAGGATAGGTCCCTTTTCCACTAGCTCTGCGAAAGTGGTGACACAATGTAACCTAAAGTTATGAGCCATGTTAGGATGAGAGTTCTCCATGAAGAGGGTGACCATGTCCTTTTCTTTTAGAGGGGTCCTCATCCGGCTTGCGAATGCATGCCACCTTTGAAGGTAGATAGCAAAGGTTTCACCCTCCCATTGTTTCTCTTTGAGGAGATCTAAGGTGTCAGTGTCCTCCAAATTGAAGGAGAAGTAGGAGAAAAACTTTTCTGACAGGTCTGCAAAAGATTTTATGGACCCTCTTTCGAGGGTCATGAACCACTCTAGGGAAATGCTTGTTAGGCTCCATAGAAATAGGTGCAAGAGATAATTGTTGTTGTGCATAGGGTGCTATCATAATAGTGGTTTACAATTGCTAAGAGGAACGAATTTTAGCTGAAATAACATATTTTTAGAAAATATAATGATTTAAGCCTTAAAAAGTTCCATTTTAAGGATTCCAATTGAAGAGGGTTTGATTAAATCACCTTAAATCAAACCCCCTTGGATAGAACCTCGCTAGTTTTAAACCATACCTATAAATGCGTCTCCTTTACACCTATCAAAATGCTGATAAAAAATCACTTTTGATTTAGATTTTGGGGTATCAAATGAATTCATTTAAAATTTATTTCAAATGATTGTGGTATTCCTCAAAACAAGCTATCCAATGAATATAATTTTAATATGTTTTGGTTTTGTTATGTATTTGTTTTTTAAGTTTTATTAAACATAGGTTTTTCATCAAAAATGAATTTCTTTGTTCTTCACATGTGGAAAAATAGAAGATTATCAAAAAAATGAAAAATATAAGTGCACGTGATATTGAAGTCCTTGATCCAACAAAAAAGTAAAATAAAATTTTGACATATACAAAAAATTTACGATTATACAAAGTTGTGTCTAATTGTAATTGTTTGACTTTGAAACTTGATTAAGGAAAAAATATTCAATAAAAACTATCTAACCAAGTGGAAGCACTAGATATCGAGTTACAAATCTAAATTTGAAAGAATTAGAATTTTATCCTTCATGCAAAAGTTATGCTATAGGGCCACTTTTCAAAATGTTGTTTTAAAAAATCTATTTTCGTGGAGATGGAAAAGTGCAATTTGATTCCAAAAATTTTGAAAAAAAAAAATTTAGAATCTACAGACAAAATTTGATGAGACTCTAGTTTGCGCCATCTTCAAATTCCTCACAGTTTAGCCGCTATAGGTGCCCGAATGTGAAGATTTAGTTAAAAATAATAATTTCAGTGTCCATTTTGGCCAAAAATTGTAAACCACTATTATGGGATCACCCCATAACTTCCTGACAGTGGGAGTAGAACTCTTGCAAGTGGACCTTAGGATCTTTGTTCCCCTTGTATCTATCAAATTTTGGTATTTCAAAATGCTTAGGGAAGGAGATCAATGAGATGGAGGGGTCGAATGGATATGGGCATATGTCCTCAAATTTGAATGATTGTTTGCCAGTCCCTACCTGAACATCTTTCACAGCGGCTTTAATTTCTAGCAAATCTAAGTTAACTGGTGGCTGGTTGGATGGATATAGATGGTAGGACAATAGAGGATCCTACTGAGAGAGTGTCAGATTGTTGAGGTATTCATTTGGATGGTGGAGTGATTACATCCCTTGTTGGTATGCTAGGGGATTTTGTTGATATGTGGGTTGTTGTTGTGTGGTATAGTATGGATTCATTTGATAAAAATGTGGTGTAGGCTGCTGAGGATCTTGGATGTGATGTTGCGGGTTGACCTGTTGATACTAGGGGTATTGCTGTGATTGTTGGGAGACTGCATAAGGTGGTTGCTATTGGGATTGTTGTTGGTAATAATGATGTTGTGGTGGTTGCTGATGTGATGTGAGATGGGATGTTGTATTGTGTTTGAACTCACGGTCATAAGATGGATGTGAGGAAGGGGGATATGGTCTAAGTGGGAGGTCCGGACAAAGCGCTTTGTGACTAGTATGGTGGTTGTTGTGAGGAAAATAACGGTTGTTGTTGTTGGGGTGACTGGATAACGTAGGGGGATTTAGCAAGGGACGGTGTTGGGCGCTGAAGGGGACACTTCGAGGTGGTCAACTAGATTGGGGGGGCTGTGGAGATGCATATGAAGGTGATGGTAAGTTTATGGCCCCGCAAGGTGGAGGTAATGTAGTGAAAGGGGCGCCCCCAGTGTTAAAAGGAAGTGAATTTGAAGGCGGCGGTGCCGGTAGCATTAGTAGTTGTGGTTGTGGGACATTTTGTGGCATACCAAAGGCAAAAGGATCATTGGGATCAATGGTTGGGGGTGCCCCTATGACTGAGATTGTGGGATGTAGTGGATTTCCAATGGGATATAAAATGATGTTGTCGAATTTAGGTTGATTCCAACCTTCTACGGAAGGAACATTGGGGACGTATGAACTACCTGGTACATTGTGTGAATCTTGGGGTATATTAGGTGCAGAACCGCCATACTTGGATAGATCGATACCTTACGGTAGTTTGACAACCTTGTTAATTAAGTGAGACAAGATTTCTTTGTTGTGTTTTTCAAGAAGGTGATCTATCATTTACACATTGACCAAGTTACTAAAGTGTTCCTCAAACGTAATTTTGGGTTGAATGACCATGTTTTCATCTCTGAGGGGTGATGTGTTTTGAACATTGATATTGGATTGTGATGACATTCCATTGTGTGGATCCCAAGGGATGTTCACACTATTATTGGGGTCTTGTGAGGCATTAGGTGTGTTGTTCAGATCTTGAGGGATGTTTGGTTGGGATTGTTGTTCGACCATTTTCCTTGTTTGTGACCGGGTTTGAACAAGCATGCAAGATGATATGATGGATTAGGATGACCTTGGTGATGAAAGGATTGATTTAATTTGATGATTGGTTAGCCAAAAAGGATGTGGCTTGACAAGATTGATTTGATTGGATGATTGATTAGCCGCCAAGGCTAGGGATCGATGAGATTGATTCGATTTGACCGAAGTGGACTGGGTTGATCAGTAGATAATGAGTCGATCTAGATTGGATGATATAGTGATTCAATTTGGATTCATGATTAATTAGGATGAATGACAGTGATCAAAATTTGAAACCAAGTTCAAGAGTGATCCTTGGTAATGCTAGGTGTTGATTAATCAATCAAAGGGGCGATGTACGATAACGACACCGAATCCAACTTGAGATAGAAGTGAATTGATTGGGCCGACAAGGATGACCAACTTAGGAAAGATGACGATTAGAGATGAACACCTATGTTAATTTGGATAACTGCTCTAATGAGGTTTCAATGGGATACCAATGGTATGTAACATGGAAACGATAATTAGAAAGTGGATTATGAATGGGTGAATGGATGCATGAGCTGAGGGGATGAATGTTTAGGATGGTGAATGGATTCTCAAAACAGGTGTACAAATGTCTGAAATAGGGAGTGAGTGATTGAGATGGTAGAACAAGGGTTCCAAATAGTGAAGTGGATAAAAAAGTTGATCGGTCAAGGGTCAGGTCTGCCCTGTGAAGGGTAGGTCCGCCCAAGGAGAAAAAATTGGTCAAATAAGGTCAAAACAAGCCTCAAAGAGGTTGGACAACAGGTCAAATCCACCCCTAGGTGGGTTAGGTCCTCCCAAGGAGTAAAAATTGATCAAATTAGGTCAAAATAAGCCTAAAAAGGTTGGTCAACAGGTCAAGTCTACCCCTAGGTGGGTCAGGTCTACCCAAGGAGCAAAAAATTGATCAAATTTGATCAAAATAAGCTTGAAAAAGGTTGGTCAACAGGTCAAGTCTGCCCCTAGGTGGGTTAGGTCCACCCAAGGAGCAAAAGTTGGTCAAAAATGATCAAAATAAGTCATGAGCTTAAAATATGCTCATAATTTGGATGTTATGATAAAATTTTAATGTCTTTACTTTTGTTATTTCATGGCTGTTTAAACTTTGTTGAAACCTTTTATGGGGATATCCTATAGCATAATACGTTCATATTCCTGTAGCTCATTGTGTTGACTTGATTGCATTTATTCCTCATTGACTCCCTAAAATGGCTGGTATATCATATACAGTTTTTGAATGATGAAGTAGAGTTAAAATGTGTGATTAATGAATAGATATCGTGTATGTGCCATACGCCTTTTCTTTAGCATTTGTTACCTTTTGTTTCACAGGTTGTTGAAGAATGATCAAGTCAAGCGCAGCCGATCTCAACCTTGCAATAAAGTCCATTTCCTGCACGACTTTGAGGAAACTCCGGCGAAGACTCTTTGACCAAAACTATGGGAAAGAATTTTAATGATAGTCAATCTAGAAAGAGTGGAGCACTAGATTTTCTCCAAATTGGGTTGAACGCATAAATTCATTATGAAGTCTGTTCCTTGATTCGGGGATATACTTTACTTCCACGACTTTCTTTGATAGGGTTAGTTAGTTAGTTTCTCTCCTAATTATAAATAAAGTTCTCCTCCTGCGCCAAAGACACATAGAGAGGAGAGGATAGTTAGAATGAGTAAGAAATGATAGTTAGTAAGTTGGAAGCATAGTAATAGCAGATATCATGTAAGAGTCAGTATGATAATGAGAAACAAAATCTGTATGATCAAAAACAGAGTTTGTTGTTAGTTTCCACATCAACAAAGCAATGTATACCATTCTATTTTCATGAATAAAGTTTGATGAAGTTCTGAGTTTAGCATCTGTGTAATCAGTAGATGCTTGCTATGGGGGCCCACTTAGTAAGTATCTGTAGTTAGTTAGTTAGTTGTTATTTTCTGTTGATCTTCAGTTAGCTTTTAATCTTTGAAATTTTCATACAAACTCAGTCTTATAGTGCTCCTGCAGCATAGAGAGTCCATCCCTCTGACTGTTCTTGCAGCATAAGGCCAGTTCAAAGTTTGTGTTTCAGTCGTAGTTGTTATGATTCCTATCATAGTTGAGTTAAAGAATTTTGCATTACCGTTCTGTGGCTTAGATAGAATTTCTTTCCAGTATTATTTCTGCTAAGATTTGACCGAAACTAGTTCCTAGTGCATATATTTTGCCGCGCTATTTAAAGTCTACGTCCCCTAGTTTGACAAGTAAAATGGACATCTATAGAAAGATATAAGTCACCTGTTGGAATGTCCAATTCCCAGGAAAGGTTTTACTGTGATTTTCATATCCCTTTGTGGGTGCGAGCCATTTTTGGCGCCATTGTCGGAGATGGTGTCTAGCTAGGAGTCTGTTAGAAGTCATTTTCAGCATTAGTGTAGTTTGTTAGTCGAAATTTTTTAAAATCTTTCAAGCCACTACTCACCGTATTGCATGCATAGAAGAAGAGACGCACTGGGAAGGTTTCTCCCTGAAAATTTGTTTATTGAACTACCATTTGATGCAGCTGATAACGAACCTGAGGAAAATCTATTTACTCTATTATTCCAGCAACCAGACATGGCAAATAATCCACCTAATAATCCACCTCCTGCATTTAAGTTTCCCATTGTTGCCCATCAAGATACCAACAATCTCAAAAACATTCCCTCTTCTTTGCTTCCAAAGTTTTATGGCTTGGTTATGGAGGATCCAGAAACTTTTCTGTTTGAATTTGATGTCCTTTGTCGTAGTTATGACTACAACACAGATGCTCATAAACTGAAGTTATTTCCTTCCACCTTGAAGGAAGGAGCTCTCAAGTGGTTCATGAGTCTGGGAAGAGGTGTTGTAGATAGTTGGGCCGCCATGCAGACAAAATTCCTTGAAAAGTATAAGGAATATTGTAAGAGTGCCAGCAAAGGTGATGACATATTTCGAATTCAGCAGAAGGAGGATGAAAGTCTGGAAGATTATATTTCTAGGTTTCTGTTTTCACTAAAAAGGAACTCAAACCATACTCTCAACGAGGACTCTCAGAAACTACTCTTTCTAAGGGGAATCAGTGATGCCTATATTGACGCCCTAGACCTGATGGGAGGAGGTGATATAACCCAACTGCCTTGGGATGATATAAAGAAAATATGTCTTAACTACTCTCGAGCCATAGTTAAGAAAGGTCGAGGTCGTCATGCTACAGTGGGGAAGTCTTCTTCTGGTGGAGTTTCCCAAACGGAGATAACAAATTTGCTATCTGATTTCAAGCAGGACATCATTAATAATATGGCTACACAACTGGACACTATGTAAGCTCAGTAGAAACATGAGGAGGCTGAGGTAATTTTGGCTGAGTTCTGTCCATACTGCAGATAGAAGAAGCGTGATTGCAGATGCAAGATGGTGGCTAATTTAGAAGCTAAACAATTGCCTACTAACTTCAAACCAGTAGAAGGTGATGATGATCATGTGTTCTTTGTTGCACAAAGGAGACCATGGGCCCAAAGATAAGGTATGCCTCAAGATCCTTTAACTTTTGGTAATTCTCATTTTGGCTATAATAACCAATGGAAACATGCATATGGACCACCAACACCTTGGAATCCACCTCAACGAAGTTGGCCTAATTATCAGACCCCATAGTGGCAATCTCCTCAGGGAGGTTGGCAGCAGCCACAAGGGCAATGGACCCCACCTTCAGAAAATTGGCAACAAAATCCTCAATGGAGAGGTCCTCAGCAATGGCGAAACCAGTCTCCTGAATTCTTGCAGCTTCCACAACCACAACAACAGGCTCTCATGCCACCTCCTGTAGTAACTGCCACAAATCCTGGCCCTCTGAAGCAAACGCCTATGCCTGCCCAGCCGTTGCCCAATCCCAATAATAAGCAACAGCAACAGCTACAGCAATTTGCATATCTTGCTGAAGCCAACCAATATCAAGCTTATGCCTTAAAAGTTAATGAAATCCATCTGAGGTCTGGAACTACTTTACCTGCTCCCAAACCACCTCTGATTATTGAAATACCAGATTCTCCCCTTGAAGAATCTATTGAACCTGCTGCTCCTACTAAGCATATGCCTATACCCAATACAGTTTCTCTAGAACCTGTTTTACAGAGATAGGACAAACCACCTTTTCCTCAGAGGTTGCAAAGCATTGAATCTAAATCCATAGAAGAACCCACTTTTAACATTCTAGATCAGCTAAAAAATGTACAGATTCAAATCCCTTTATTTTAGGCTATTAGAGATGTTCCCATTTTTGGAAAAGCTATTAAAGAAGCCTGTTTGAAGAAGCCTGGATAGAAGAAAAAGGAACCCCAAACAATTCATGTCTTAGGGAAATTGACTAATATAATGTTGGGAAATGTAGTCATTCCAAAGTATATTGATCTTGGAAGTCTTGTAGTATAGATACACATAAATGGCCAAGTTGTAAAAAATATTTTGATTGACTTAGGTGCTGCCATTAATGTCATGACAAAGCATACTATGGACTCCTTGAATATTTTAAACATTAGGTCTACACCCACGGTTCTGTAGCTTGCAGACAGCTCCACAGTTAAACCTGATGGGATGGTGGAAGATGTAATTGTCACTCTTGAATCTTGGGAGTATCCTACTGATTTCACAATATTATCAGTTAAGGCAACTTTAGGAGGGTATCCAGTTATTCTTGGTAGACCATGGTTAGCAACTGTTGATGCTTTTATAGGATGTCATTCTGGAGATATGACCATTTATGATGGGCAGTCCACAAAGAAATTGGCCTTGTATCCGCCTGCTAGACCTCAACCAAATTTGTGCCAACCTGTTTGGCCAGATGTGGGGGAAGAGACTGAAGAAGCCAATTCTTTGTCTCAATTAATGATGCTTCAAAATGATCCATTCTCACAACTTCAGAGTGAAGATGCTTTACTTTTTCAAATTCTACAATTTAACCTTGATACGAGTAGTTCATCTGATCCAGGTGGCAGTCATCATCAATGTTTCCTGCAACAACTAGATTCTGAGAGTTCATTGCCTAAACTTTCGACAATTTTTTATAACTTGCTTCCACAAGAGGTACAAACATTACCTATTGATTCTATGAGTAATCTCACTAAGCAGATAGAATTGTCTCCAGATCATTGTTTGAATGTTAATAGCAAGTTGTCACAGTCTCAAGCGGCTAACTTATTAAAAATGCTACAAGAACAACATAAAGCTTTTGCATGGGAATATGGGGACATGCAAGGAATAGATCCTCGAGTTTGTACTCATAGAATATATATCAAAGAAGATTGTTCACCAGTTAGATAACCTCAAAGAAGAGTAAATCCAGCACTTAGAAAAATAGTGAAAAATAAACTTCAAAAGTTGCTTGATACTGGTTTTATTTACCCAATTTCTGACAGCCAATGGGTTTCTCCATTAGTCATTGTCCCCAAAAAAGAAGGAAAATGGAGAGTCTGTGTGGATTATAGAGAGTTGAACAGTGCCACTAAAAAAGATCACTTTCCACTACCTTTTGTAGACCAAGTACTAGACTCACTATCTCGCAAAAGATATTTTTCTTTTTTGGATGGTTACAATGGGTACAATCAGATAAAAATAGCCCCTGAAGATTAAGATAAGACCACTTTTACCTATCCATGGGGAACATTTGCTTATTCAGTCTTACCTCTTGGTCTATGCAATGTACCAACAACATTTCAGAGAGCAGTAATTAGTATCTTTGCTAATATATCTCATGAATGTATAGAAATTTACATAGATGATTTCACTACCTATAGAGTCACATTTGAAGAAGCACTGATGAATTAAGAAAAGGTATTGAAAAGGTGCAAAGAGAAAAATTTATCTCTAAACAGTGAAAAGTGTTTTCTGATGATGGAAGAAGGTATTGTTTTGGGTCATCATATTTTAAAGAATGGAATTCAAGTTGACCCTGCTAAAATTGAAGTTATTATGAATTTACAAACTCCTGCAAAACAAAAAGATGTCAGAAGTTTTCTTAGTAATGCAGGTTATTATAGAAGGTTTATAAAAGACTTCAGTAAAATTTCCAGCCCACTTTATGCCTTGTTAACAAAGGATTCCCAATTTGAGTGGACAGAGGCCTGTGAAAAATCCTTTCTACAACTAAAGGACTTGCTTACTAAAGCCCCTGTTCTTCAAAGACCAAAATAGAATTTTCCTTTTCACATACATACTGATGCATATGATTTTGGTATAGGAGCAGTTTTAAGTCAAAAATAAAATGCAATTGAGCATGCTATCTACTTTATCAGCAAAAACCTTCAAGGTCCTGAGCTCAACTATACTGTTACAGAAAAAGAATTATTTGCAGTAGTGTATGCTTTGAATAAATTTAGGCATTATGTCACAAGTTATTAGATATTCATTTATACTGACCATGTAGCAATCAAGTACTTGATGAACAAACCTGCCATTTTTGGTAGATTGACACGATGGCTCCTGTTGTTACAAGAATTTGATATCACAATCATTGACAAACCAGGAAGAGCTAATATTGTAGCTGACTTTTTATCAAGACTTCAATCAGCAGCACCTGATGAACATGAAGTTATTGATAATAGGTTTTCAGATGAACACTTGTTCTCTATTGTTGCACAAACTCCATGGTATGCAGACATTGCTAATTATCTAGCAGCAAACAGAATACCAGCTTACTTTTCCCCAAAAGAAAAGAAGTTGATGGAGAAAAATTTTAACTTTTCCTGGATCGCAAATTGTCTGTTCTATACTGAACCTGATCAAGTAATGCGAAGATGTGTAAGAGAAGATGAGACTTATGATATATTACATGCTTGCCATGATGAACCATGTGGGGGGCATTTTGTAGCAAAAAGAATAGCAATGAAGGTTCTTACAACAGGGTACTACTGGCCAACATTATACAAGGATGTTGTGGCCTATACAAGGAAGTGTGACAGATGCCAGCATATGGGAAGACCAACTAAGTCAGATGAAATGCCATTATATCTGTAGGTCATAGTCACCCCTTTTGATAAATGGGGAATGGATTTTGTAGGACCAATTGATCCACCATCAAATGAAAATTCATATATTCTAGTTTGCATGGACTATGTCACAAAATGGGTCAAGTTAAAAGCTATGACTCATGCCCGAGACAACAAAGTTGCTGAATTTTTGTATCAACAAATTTTCACAAGATTTGGAGTTCCCAGAAAGCTTGTAACTGATCAAGGAGCTCAATTTACCTCAAATCTGATCACTGCACTAATGAATGACTATAAGATTAAACATAGGAAGTCTAGTCCCTATCATCCTCAAGCCAATGGTCAGACAGAGGTAACAAATATAGAAATTGAGGCGATTCTCACAAAGACAGTGCAAATCCATAGAAAAGACTGGAGCAATAGACTTCCTGAAGCAGTTTGGGCTTACAAGACTACATGAAAGACAATAACTGGGTTTACACCTTTTGAGTTGCTTTATGGGAAAATAGCTGTTACCCATAGAATTTGAACATAAAACTTTGAGGACAGCTCTTGAACTCAACATGGACTTATCTAAAGCACAAAAGGACCGTCTCCTGCAGCTAAATGCTTTGGATGAAATGAGAAAAGCCGCCCTGTAACACACATAAGCAATCCAATAGCAAAGAAAGAAATGGCATGATCAACACATCAAAACCAGGAAATTTTCTACTAGAGATTGGGCCCTGTTATATGATTCCAGATATCAAGAAAACTAGGGTAAGCTCACAACACGCTAACTTGGCCTCTATGAAGTTGAAAATGTGTTCGACAATGGAGTTGTACAGCTGGTGATAATTGATCCAGTCCGTTTTAAATTGCTAGTCAATGGCCATCAACTCTGGTTGTACCAAAAACCAATGTCAAAGGAAGAATTCATGCAACAGTTCGTTCAGGTTCCTCCCGCTACTCTTCCTGCAGCAGAAGGCTTTAGCCTTTCTCCTGCAGCGTTGCCATAATTTTTAAAAAAAATGCCCATAATAAAGGTTTTCTTTTAAGGAAACCCCTTTTTCTCCATTTTCATTTATCGCCCCCATCTCAATTCTTTACCTTCCATCCCATCCGCCAATTTCATTCATACATTTCATCTGCCCACGTCATCCATCCACTTCATTCGTTTGCATCAACCTCAATTAAGATATCTTTCCCACTTGTCACTTCATGCAGTACAATCATCTTTCTTCACACGTACATGCAATTATCAAAGGTACGCCATATCTTTTCTTATCGCATATTTGATTTATTTTATTCTATTTATTTACTGTTATGCATATACCAGTCATTATTACCCAAATCTCTACCTGTTCTTTAGTACATGTGAGGACAGATGTCATACTTTAAGTAGGGGGCGGGGTAATCCATATTTTTTAAACCTATCTTTTTGCCGCTGCTATAACTGCATAAATGACCTTTCTTTAATACCTTTCTGGTACTTTCCAAATGTGATCGCATGTCCTTCTTTAATGCATGTTTTTCTTGTAAACTACGATTAAGATTTCTTGTTCAAAAAGTTTATTTTTGGAAAAAACAAAGAAAGAAATGTGACGACACAATAGAAGCAAAATCAGAGCAGAAGGGGAAATAGAGAATTTGAATCTTCAGCAAAGAATTGAGTTCAGCTAAGAAAAACTGCAAACATGGGTGGTCAGTTGGTGCGACATGAGCTTGTAGCTCATGAATTGTTACTGCAAAATCTGCAAACAGCCCACGCATTCAATCTCTGCGGATGGTTAAATTATTTCTTGAGCTTAAATGATTTTGATGAGGAGGCTGTTGGAGAATTCTTGAGAACTCTTTCTAAAGGGGAAGCCACCGTATGGGGTCTAACAGTTGTTGCAACTGAAGACATAATTGCTGAGGTAACTGGGCTTCCGACTGTTGGAGAACACTTTTCTTCAGATGCTACAGCTGCAAGGGCTGAGTTTTCAATGCCTGCTGATGGACCTCTGGAAGTCTTCAAGCAGGGATGCAAGCATGTGTCGCTGCCTCCTCCATATTCAAAGTATGCTACTTATATAATGAGGTATTTTACCTGTGAAGGGTATTTTTCCTACCTGCATTCTCATCATTTTAAATTATTAAGCCATATGAGGCATGGGTTAGTCATAAACGTTCTAAATTTATTGTTAAAGTTTTTAGAACAAAGTGCCCATGGAACTCAACAGGGGAAAGACAATTTTGTCACTCATCATGACCTTATTAAATTACTGATTAAGCACTCTTTGAGAGATGTTTCACCTCTCTCCTGACAATAATTTGTTGCCCAAAAGAGTTTGCAAATACCACAACCTCCTAGGGTACTTACCCAACGGCCTCAAAGAAAGAAGAAAAAAATTGCATCTACTAGTGGAACAGGGCAAGGGTTATCTACTTCTGTAGCACCTAGTCCTGCAGCTTTTGCACCTGAATCCTCTGCTAGGGTACAAACTAGGTCTGCCACTAGGTCTGCCACTAGAAGAGAGAAAGGAAAAACAAAGGCAGAAGGGTCCCCTGAATCTGACCCTCATTCTCAGAAAAGACAATGCTCGTCTCCTGCAACACCTTCCCCTGTAGCCGTTTCTCCTACAGCAACACCTGTTGCTATTACCAGTTCACCATTATCCTCTGGTAAGGTAGAGCCCTCCGAATAAACAAGAAAAAGAAAAGCTACCGGAACACCTCCTGCAGTTGCATCTGTGCCAATAAGAGTTTCCACAAGGAAACAATCTAAGACCTCCCCTGCTTCACTGCAACTTGAGGTGATTATAATTTTAGAAGGGTCTATTGAATCTAAATTTAATATTTCTCAGAATGAGTCTGAGAATGCTACTCAGAGTTCATTCGTTCCTGAAGAGGAACACGTTGAGATAAAAGAAACAGGGCATAATGAGCAAGGGTTACCAAATCTTGATGATTTGGCTGTTGCTGCTATGTAATTTTTAGAGGAAGCACAAACTTCTCCACCGCAGCAATAGGAAGAATTTATCTTGCAAGAACAGATTGAACAATTGAATGTGCCTAGTGAAATTATATTTCACCCTGCAATTTGTAAAGTCATTGTTGTGTATAGGAGGACGTTTTTAATTGAGTTTCTGGAATATGTTAAAGATAATTGGGATACAGTTACATTACAAAATCTAACTTTTCAACACATAGCCCAGACTGATATGCAACAAAGTTTGTGGGAAGAAGAAAATAAGAAATTGAAAAGAAAAATTGAAAGTCAGAAACAAGAAATTGCTGAGTTGAAAGCAAAAATGGATGAAATATTAAAAGTAACTGGTCAAATTATGGAATGCAGACCGCCACCTAGAGTTTATGCTCTGTGCCTTAAAGAACAGTTTTTATGGTTTCAATTGATGATAATTTTCAGAAACCAAGACCCTATAATTCACACTGCCAAAGAGTTTTATGAAGCATACCAAGCAACCCCTAACTGGTTAAGGAATTCTATGTGTGAATTTTATTTGCATGGCTACTTAATACCATTTGAAACAGAATGAAATCCTCTTCTATACATTGGTGATATTCATTTGAGAGCATTTATGTCATGGGCAGCAAATGAGGCAAATTATGGCTGGCAGTGGGAAACATATGAGGAAGCTGAGAAGATAGAGCCTGTCCCATTATGCTCTCAAAGTTCAAACCCACATGCAATGTTGAAAGATTGGTTTGCTCTAACATATGGTATTAATAATGTTTTAGCCAGAGAGAAAATATTTGATATCAGAAAGCAAGTATATGATGAATTCTCGGCACAACAATATTCATTTTGGAGATTAGCATATACCAGAAGTGAGAAAAGATGGGAGAGATTAATTGTTGGGTTAAGAAAGTCAGAACCACATGGTCCCCTAAATTTTATAGTAGCTCTCAAATGAACCAGTGGATACATTCAATTGGTACTTCAAACAAGATTTGAACTGTGGCTGCCGCTGACATTCAGACCCCCTGTGCTAATGTGGCCCATGTATCCTCACCAGGCTACAAATCTTAACAATGAATTAGAAGACCGAATATATGAAAGGTGCCGGGATTTCAGAGGATTCTATTACAAGTTTGGACATCCATTCCAGAGTCATGCATCCACCACTAACTTAAGAGAAACCACCAGGAAAGTTAATGCTGGAGGACCAGCATTGGGCTAAGCAGGGGGTAGTGATGAGCTTAAAATATGCTCATAATTTGGATGTTATGATAAAATTTTATTGTCTTTACTTTTGTTATTTCATGGCTGTTTAAACTTTGCTGAAATCTTTTACAGGGATATCCTGTAGCATAATACTTTCATATTCCTGTAGCTCATTGTGTTGACTTGATTGCATTTATTCCTCGTTGACTCCCTAAAATGGCTGGTATATCGTATACAGTTTTTGAATGATGAAGTAAATTTAAAATGTGTGATTAATGAATAGATATCATGTATGTGCCATACGCCTTTTCTTTCACATATGTTACCTTTTGTTTCGCAGGTTGTTGAAGAATGATCGAGTCAAGTGCAGCCGATCTCAACCTTGCAGTAAAGTCCATTTCCTGCACGACTTCGAGGAAGCTCCGACGAAGACTCTTTGACCGAAACTATGGGAAATAATTTTAATGACAGTCAATCTGGAAAGAGTGGAGCACTAGATTTTCTCCAAATTGGGTTGAACGCATAAATTCATTATGAAGTATGTTCCTTGATTCGACGATATACTTTACTTCCACGACTTTCTTTGATAGGGTTAGTTAGTTAGTTGCTCTGCTGTTTATAAATAAAGTTCTCCTTCTGCGCGAGAGACACACAGAGAGGAGAGGATAGTTAGAATGAGTAAGAAATGATAGTTAGTAAGTTGGAAGCATAGTAATAGCAGATATCATGTAAGAGTCAGTATGATAATGAGAAACAAAATCTGTATGATCAAAAATAGAGTTTGTTGTTAGTTTCCACATCAACAAAGCAATGTATACCATTCTATTTTCATGAATAAAGTTTGATGAAGTTCTGAGTTTAGCATCTGTGTAATCAGTAGATGCTTGCTATGGGGGCCCACTTAGTAAGTATCTATAGTTATTTAGTTAGTTGTTATTTTCTGTTGATCTTCAGTTAGCTTTCAATCTTTGAAATTTTCATACAAACTCAGTCTTATAGTGCTCCTGCAGCATAGAGAGTCCATCCCTCTGACTGTTCTTGCAGCATAAGGCCAGTTCAAAGTTTGTGTTTCAGTCGTAGTTGTTATGATTCCTATCATAGTTGAGTTAAAGAATTTTGCATTACCATTCTATGGCTTAGATAGAATTTCTTTCTAGTATTATTTCTGCTAAGATTTGACCGAAACTAGTTCCTAGTGCATATATTTTGCGTGCCATTTAAAGTCTACATCCCCTGGTTTGACAAGTAAAATGGACATCTATAGAAAGATATAAGTCACCTGTTGGAATGTCCAATTCCCAGGAAAGGTTTTACTGTGATTTTCATATCCTTTTGTGGGCGCGAGCCAATAAGCTTGAAAAAGGTTGATCAGTAGGTCAAGTCCACCCCTAGGTGGGTCAGGTCCGCCCAAGGAGCAAAAGTTGGTCATTTTTCACAAGGGGGACAAATCTAGCTATTTGTGGAGAAAATCTAGCTGTTTGTGGGGGAAAATCTGGCTGTTTGTGAGGTTTGACTTAATTTTTGACAAAAAGACTAAGGAAAAGGACTCAAAAAACAACAATCATCAATCAAAAGACTATGGTTGAGTGCAATAAATCAAATAATCACTAGTTTCGCACAAAGACGACAATTTAGACAGTACGAGCCTAAGTCTAGTAGAGAGGGTATGGTTGACAAAGTCCTATAATCTAAGATGAACATGGTTACTAGGGAGTCCTCGATATACACCTGGTATGTGAGGCCCAAACCTTGAACACCAACCCATTACAAGCATGAGTCGGGAACCTAAAAGGCTCAAACCAACTCTTCACAGCATCTCGATGCTTCGCCAATTACAACGTGGTTGGATTGAGGTACAACTTTCACTCTCCCCTGTTTATATACTCTGTTAGTATGCGTGGTTGTCATCATCCCTTGGGGTGGTGAAATCCCCAAGCAGGGCCCGCTAAGAAAAGTAAAAAGGGTGGACTCAAAAGATGTGGTAACCTATGATTTCTCATCACCTAGGATTGCCAAATGGCACAAGGGGATTGGACACGTCAAATAGCTCACCCAAAAACATGGCAAAAAAAGTTGATTGACACCTCCTAGTTACACTATGTACCTAAATTAGGGGTTAAAAACCCTTAAAATAGCCAAAAGATTGCTAAAAATTGAAATTTTACCTTGTGGAAAAAAAATTTCTAGGGAAAATCTACCTATCTGTGAGGGAAAATCCACCTGTTTATGAGGGAAAATCTGCCTATTCATAAAAATTTTGCCAAAAAAAATTCTGAGGTCTGTGGAGGGCGGGTCCACCCTTGGGGAAGGTCAGGTCCACCTGTGTAGGGCAGGTTCATCTGTCTGTCAGGTCAAGTCCGCCCCTATAGGTTGGGTCCACCTCAAGAAGGTCAAATCTACCCCTGTGTAGGTCAGGTCCGCCACTCTGTAATGTATAGCTGCAAAAAGTCAAAAAATAGAAATTGTGAAAGCAAGAGACTGGTTTGTGGGTCCCACTAGGGGTGCCAAAAATGTGATAGGGCGAATTTATGTGTTAGAAAATGAATAGCAAACAAGAGAATAAAAATAACACTAAAAACAACCTACACCTCAAGATTAGGCTAGTTGGATTCAACACAAAATAAAGGCAACAAATGAAACTTTTTACCTTGTGTCGAATCGATCCTTTGGTTGGCCCTTCGATCTTCGGTGTTGTATGCTCCTTAGATGGCGCAAGATGCAAGCTAGATGATGATATATAATGGATGAAAGTGGATGCAAGTTTTAAAATGGCTAAGTATGGATTCTAGAAAAAAAATTGTAAGAGTTTGGCTACAATGCATGATCTCCTCTTAAATGAGAGAAAAGATGGGGTATTTATAGAGAATTTGGGATTGTCTATGGAAATGGACAATCAAGATGTAGGGCTATGGTGAGTTGAGAATTCACAAGCCCTCACATCTTGACATGTGGCATGTGAAGTGGCTCAAAAGTTGAAGTGGACATGAGGTGGAGTGGTAGTACATGACATGGAGGGGGTACATAGTACCTTGGGATTGGGACAAGATCTCCTCATAAAGGAGGTAATTCTCCCCATATGGGTGAGAGGACATATGGGGAATTAAAAATTCCTCAAATATTCTCATGGGGATGAGAGAAGGAATTTAAAATTCCTTTAAATGCATTGGGGGATTAAATGTGAATTAAAAATTCACATGGGGAATAGAGATGCCTTGTTCAAAAAGAGAAAGCTTTTAATGAAGTTGACTAAGGACACATTCCATAAATGATATGGGGATTAGAGATGACCTAATTATGTGATTAAGTTTGTGCAAGTACTTGATTAGACTAATTAAGGACTCATTAGAGGCAAGTGGGAAATTATGGATGATGGGACCCTAATGATGATTAGGGGTGTGCACATCTTAATCATAAATTAATTATGACTAAGAAAGAGAGTTAGATTGCTAAGAGGGATTAGAGACCAACTTGCAAAAGTTGGAGGATTTGACAATGAGAGAGAAAATAAGGAATGTAAAAATAAATTTAAAATTCCAAAAAGATAATATGACCAAATTAAATAAAGTGATGCATTTATTTAATTTAGAGAGGAAAGAGGGGAAAAGTATTTATTAAATTAAATATTTTGGGAAACCTTATGCAAGATACACAATATTAATTAAATGAATGATTTAACTAATACCGGCAAAGAGGACGATTTAAGGGCTAGCAAAAGGATGATTAAGAAGATGACTTTGACCATATGGAAGTGGTCAAATTTGAATGTCTACAGGATCAAATGGTGATGAAGATAAAACCTAAGTTTCTACCAGTAGACTACCGAATTAATTTGTTTAGAAACTTTAGAATTTAAAGCAAAAGGAGAGCAATGTTGAGGAGTATACCAAAGAGTTTCATCAGTTAATCATAAGAGTCAGTTGTGAAGAAGATGATATGGAGAAAATTTCAAGATATTTGAATGGTTTGTGCATATCCATCCAAGATGAAATCAGTATAGTTAATATTCATAGCATGGAGAAGGCATATCAATATCCCTTGAAACCAAAAGAAAAACTCAATAGGAAGCAACAAAATAACTTTTGGGGTAGAGGAAATATTTGGCATGGAAGAGGACCACCCAACAATAGAAGAGGCTTCCAAAACAAGCAAGAGGAAGCAAGTTCATCAAGTGTAAGTATTCAAGAATGCAATGGAAGAGGATACTTCCCTCGAGGAAGAGGAGAATTCTCTCATGGAAGAGGGTCATTTGGAAGAGGTAGAGGAAGAGGTTTCAACTTCACATGTTTTCAATGTGGAGAAGTAGTCCATTAGGCATTTTAATGTCCACAAATCTAGCAAGATGTTGTAAAGGGAAAAGAGTCAAGATTGCATGTTGTACAAGCTGAAAATGAGAAGGAGACCTCAATAAAGCATGTAGCAAACCACAAAGATTGAGAGTCATTGATGTTGTAGAGAATTTTGTTGAACCCAAAAAATTAGAAACCAAAACCAATTCAAAGAAGAAATTTATTTAGAACAAGGTGTAAGGTGATGGGCAAGGTCGTTGATGTCACAACTTTCACCATTTATTCAATTAATTATCGAACCAGGTGTGTCTTAGAGATATATGTGATAAGGGTGTTTGTCACATATTTTTTGGGATTTTGCACTATAAATAGTGACTTTTGGTTTCATTTTGGCTTCTTCAGGAGCCTTCAAGAGCTTTCAGGAGCTCTCAAGAGCTGAAATTCAATGACTAATTCCTAAGGATTAATTGTATCTTATTTCTTAATTTGAAATTCTCTTGACTTAGATTTGACTTCACTTGACTTGATTGAGACTAATTCATGGAAAAGACTAGCATTTAACTTAATTCTTAATCTAGAATTCAACATCCAAATTTAATTCTAATTTACTTTGAAAGAAATCTATCTTAAGATTTGCTAGAAAATAAATGCTATTTTTAAAGAACATAAATAAATTGCAAGGAAATAATGATTAATCTAGAAAACATAAATACTAATTCCATGAATAGATTCCAAACAAGATCCAATTTCATCTTTACATAAGTTTTCATCATTGCTTCTATTAAACTTAAAAGATAACTATCAAACTTAATTCCTACAAACATTTAAATTTTGATTAACTCAATAACCTTCATAACAATTCTAATAAACCATTCTAACCATGAATAACTTTAACTTAAAAGCAATTAAATATAATTGCTGAAAATGACTCAAACATAATTAACATTCCAGATTTAATATCTAATGAACAAAAATAACATAAACTCAGAAAAATAGCACCCAAGGTCAATTCCTTTAGTTGAGTGGGCCCTACTCTTCCACCAATGAGACCTCAAGCATAGTGATTTGAGTAAACTTCTTCTTTTAATTCAAATTGATCAAAATAGGGACACAAAATAGAGTAGTGCAATAATTACAAGGTTCTAGTCAAAAAATATCTAACTCCTTTCTAAAACCTAAGGTTGGATATTTATAACTAATCCTTATTAAATTCAAAACATGGCATTAAGTGCCAAGATTCAAGGCATCTAAAATAAAGAATAAAACATAAATAAAATAGAACTAAAAATAGACAGAGGGAAAATGCCAGATCAATGCTAGGACGATAGTTCCCAAACTGACTAAAAGAAGCTAATTTGAAACTTTAGTGATTCATCATCTAGCTAGGTCGATCAGTGGTGTGATCATCTTCATGTGGTTAAACAAGGATTTTAACTTTATCTTTGAACTAAGTCATCAGTCATTAGTCTTTAAATACCCTGAATAAGATCCTTAAGAATATGATACAAATTATGACAGTACTAAAAGATTAAAATTGCATAATTAACTCATAATTATCACCAAAAAAGCAACACATTTAATATAAAGCATTACCTCTAATATTTAACAAATTAGCCAACATAAAGTAAAACAAGTAAATATATCATTCTATAGTCTACCGCTAGTCATGTTAATTAATAAAATAAATAATTCTTTTAATCCATAAAATGACTATTTAAAAGTATTTTTGTTCCCTTCATCATTCTTCCCCACTTATTGTGAACCATGTCCTCATGGTTCTTTATTAATAATTATAGTGGTTTCCTTGTCTTTGTTCACTGCATCCATCCATATGGCACAGTTGAACACTCATTCCCTAAATTATTGTGGTAGTCTAGTTTTGAGTGCAAAGCCATTGTTCTCCTTTCGTTTCTCATACCAAGTTTTTAAGACCTTTGCTGGAATACTGTCTAGTGCATTGAGTTTTGGAGTAGGCATGATGATAATCGACATCTTGAACCACATACCAACCCAAAATTCCTATTGATGCTCTATAAAAGAGATCATGTGCCTAACTCTAATTAAGCTCCATCCGATGTTATTTGGGCTTATAGGCTCTCTTCTTCTTAATGCTTTAAGGATTGTGCAATATCTTTCCTAAGATGCATTTATTTCCACTGGAGGAAGTGTTCCTTCAACATTTTGGAAAGTAGATATACTATTCAGCAAATTGGAAATGTAGAGAGGATTGATATTTTTTTGCCTTACAATTGAGTAGACTCTTGTAATATAATTCTTTGCATGAGGCATTTCGGGTCTCATTTGTAAACTATACCTTTTTTGTGCCTCTTTGTATTTTTCAATCCTTTTCAACCATTCAACTTGATTTTGCATTAAAGAGACAAATGATCAAATTTGTAATTCTCCAACATAAATATTTAACAAATAATCTTCATTATCTCCCATCAAAAAACCATGTTGGAAAAATTCACACATCTAGTTTTGAATATCAAGGTTGCTATGGAAATAGTCCTATAAAAAATCTATCATTATGATAATCAACGTTTCTCCTTAAAACTAATTGATTGAGCTTCCATTGTAGAAATTTCTCCCTCAGAAATAATGCATATATCTCTGATGGTGTCCTCATTGACAACATTGTATTGGATATCTCAATTGCTTGCTAAAATATTCTTTCTACTTCATCTCTTTCTTCCTCCAATTGTTGTACTTGTCTTTTTAACTATTCATTTTCATGCTTCAATTTGAGGGTTGCCAAAGAAATATATCTAGGTTGAGTTCTCCATGGAACATCTGATGGAATAAGAGGTAGAGCAAGGTAATGTGTTGGATTTGCGAAAGTAGAAGCCTCTTGAGAATAAAACCTCATGGACTATTGTTTTAATTGCTCTTCTTTCAACTGCAATTCTTCTTTCAATTTTGTTATCTCCTCTGCACTTTCCAATGCTTGTGCACTAGCTTGTTGTAAAGCTTCCTCAGTGTTATTCAACTATTCTTTGTACCTTACTTCCCTTTGTTCAATTTCTCTTTCCATTTCTTGTGTTTTATTGAGGGATTGTTGTAATTCCTCCTCTTTTCATTTCAATTTTTCATCAAGAAATTGCATATTCATCCTTTCCTGCTCTAACTTAGGTTCAATTCTAGACATTTTCATTGCTCTTAACAATTCCTCTATTTCTAATTCTTCCTCATTTTTCATTTCATGAAATTCTTCTTCTTCAATTAATGACTCTTTTTGTTTTCTTCACTCAATAGTCAGGGAAGGTGAAGGTGATCTTGTGGCCTCTTCTTCCCTAAATTATTGTGGCATAAAACTTAAGACAATTCTAAAGTGATGGATGGGAAAAGATAAAAAGTGGGCTAGTGGGAAAATATATCTGAAATGCAAGGAGAGTAGAGATATGAGGAGAAAAATAGAATGTGTAGGCTTAAGAGATATATTGGGTACTAAAAGTAGTAAAAGTATAGGTGAAAGGGTAGAGAGTAAAAAATATACAGATAGGTAAGTACAATTAATAATTCTAAGAGCATACAAAGGTGCTATTCAAATATTATATTTATGAATTTTGATAACTTAAAATAGTTTCCATCAACTATCCTTTAAAATAGCATGGGTCATGTTCTATCTTTACATATCAATGTCCCACACATGAAAGATAATGCATTTATAATACTACAAAAATAAAAAGATGACTACATATGTACAATATTAATTGGTAATGACTAACTAATCCATTAAAACCATAAGCAAAATACTCTTTATTAATGTAAATCATAAATTATGTAAAAGAATTAATATTACTTATTTATATAGACAATAAATATTATTTAAAAATAATCTCCACTAAAACCTATCAATTTATTTTACATTAAAATAAAAATATACTCAACTATACATAACTATGAACACATACATTACACAAATGTCATAACAAGAATCAAGTTGATTGAAAGATTGTATCCTTCATTAGTTGTCTCACTTTTTTGTGAAAACTGCATCCACCATTGATATAAAAGTTTTCCTCGTCTTGAGAGAAGAAAAATGTACATCCCAAAGGTAGAGCTCAATGGCTACATGGAAGAAAATAATAATAATAGAAAGAGGACCACTTAAGCTATCTTCGTTGGAAATAAATTGAATGACAGTCATGGTTTTTCTACATATTTCAGTAACCCTTTTCTTGTCCAAAAGCTCTAAGCTACTTCGTCATACTAAAGTATGTCCCCACTTGGATTCAGATGGATTAACATGATAATTTACGCACGGCACTAGTCAATTATGTGAATCTTCTAAGCATTTTTAGAAGAATAATTAGTTTCAATATAACTTGCAAAGCAAACACGCAAGCTTGTTGGAAACGAAAACATGGTAACCTGTTATAATCTCTAGGTGACTGGTTAGAATCTTTTGAAAACTGGTAAAATGGCTTTACTGGGACTCATATGCCCAGACTATTGCAAAGTGTGCCACTTTTTCACAAATTATCCTATTAGCAGAATCTTCAACTGAAACTTTGTGACCCTTTGAGTATAGATTAAATAAGATCTTTCCCACTGATTTCATGTAGATAAATTGGATATCTTGCTCTAGATATGAGTTTCTATGATCCTTGACAACTTATGACAACTTTCAAGTAACTTTTGCAACTTTGCAATTTTGGTACTTTTGAAGGCTTCAAATCTACTTTATCTTCAACCTATAAACCTGCAACATATAAAAAGAGGGAAAAATTTGTTGTTTTGTTAAGGAATGTGGGTTTTTCCTAGTCAAACCTCATTTTGGTGATCAAACCTTAATGACAAATGAAGCATGAATGAAATGAAACATGAAACACAAGATGAAACAATAAAACCTTATTTGAAACCTTGTAGATCTGCAAATAATCATGAAGTGGCCTCAATGGATGTAGATCTTGATGAAAGATAATGCCTTTGAATACTTGAATTGATCTTGAATAATACATCACAACTTTAGCTCAAAACCACATGTATGATGCATCAAGCCTTCGACATGATAATGGATCTTGATTTCTGCAAGAATCTTCTAAAAATCTACCCTTGAATGCCTTCTTGAATGCTCTTGGATGCTCTATAATGCTCTTGTGAAATCTTAGGATGCTTCACTCAAAATTTCTAGGTGAAACTAAGTAAAATAATGCTATATTTATACTTGTTTATGCCAAAATTCTTGAAATTACAACACTACAAGCCGACATCAGATCTAGGATAATAAAATCTTGCCAAGAATTTTATTTAAATTAGGTTTTGGTTAAAGCAGGACTCATACGCCAGTTAGGGCATATGAATCCCAGTGTCTTAAACACAAGACATAAACTCCAAAAAGTGTCTTGTTTAATGTGAAATTTAAAATAAGGTCCCAAGACCTAGGTGGGACTCATATGCCCAAGGTGGCATATGAGTTCCAAATCACTAGATCTAGAACACACAACTCCAAACATTAAATTATGATTTTTCATTTGATAAATTTTGGGATTGTCCTTAGAGAAATGCATTATATTAGGTTTGTGGATGCAAAATGGGACCAAATAAGGCATAAAGAAGTCCAATCTTAGCAGGGAGGGCCCAAACAAGTGTGAAAATGTAAAGATCATACATTTTTCTACACTCCAGAAAGAAAGCATATTTCAAAAAAGGGCTTGAACTATAGAGATGAAAAATTCTCTAAATCAAAGAGATTTAAGAATAGCCAAAATGAATGCCATTCATGTATGGGATTTATCACCCTTCGTCTTTGCATATCCCACCTTTATAGATATATATTTATATGTGGGTGCATCAATATTTACTTTTTTCATATCTTAATGCCATTTTACTTAAATAAATTTTATTGGAAATTAAGAGTTGCACCACCATCATATGCCCATGTCAAGGGTAACATTATTCTTTTTAAATATCATCTTCAACCTATGTTTTTATCATGCTTATCATACAATACATTTATATGATCATTATATGACAATGTTTTAAAAGTCATTTCTATGTATTCTTACCATTCTTTATCCTTCTATATGTGTTACACATGATATATTAGTTATTAATATTACTTTAATTGATTCACATTCTAATATTATTATCTTTAGATTATATTTTTTTGCATGTACAACTAGCTCACTCCATCAATTCATTGCATCCTATGGATACAACCAATTGAACTTGGGGCACATATTATCTCTAGCATTCCTATGATTATTTTTTATGTAGTGTTAGGTGTTGCAAAGAATCATTGTCATAATCAGGTAAAATTATATCATATTACTACAATCTAGTAGATCATATTTTTGCATAATCAAGTGGTGTCACATTGTTGTAATTAAGAGGAGTACCTTTGTATCACTTTTTAGTCAACATAAATATTTCTAACTTTACTCACTTGTTATTTTGATTTTACTTTGAAGTTCTTATTTTGTATAAGATTTGTGCTTGTAAAATAGAAGCTACTAACTTTACACATTGCCTCTATTTTATAGGGTTTTTGTAGAGTGCATATTGAAACACATAATTACATTATCACACCTTGTTGGGACAATATATAATAGTGTAATTTGCATGCCCATGTCATTTCCCATCTAGTTTTTCCTATTTTAAGAAAATATATAGTTATATATTCCCATACTAAATAATGGCATGATCTTGTACAAAGTTGGATGTATTCCCTTAGCCTTTATAGACCCATACACATTCATATTCATATAAACTTATCCCTAACATATAATTATATATTGACACATACATTTTAACCTTAGTCAACTATTTATCAAATCAACTTATTGATTTGACTACTTCCTCATTCTTATAGTAAATACATTAATATACACATACCATTTTTTCATCCTTGTATTTGCACATTCCTATACATTCTCCCTATTTGGGTATGTGTAGGATCATGATGGGCCAAAAAGTGGCAATATGATAGGTATGTGTAGTGTATGTGGTTGACAATTTTTTTTTTACCCAAAACTGATGAAACAAAAAGAGTTTTTAAAGTAGATTCTCAACTTTCCATCAATATAAATTATTCTTTACTTTTAATTTAATAAATAATTATTATTCATTTTCTATTTAAATTATGACTAAAGTCCTAATTGATAGGTTGATTGAAAAACATCTATAGCTTTCAAATAGTATCACATTTTTGAATCCAAAACATGCATCACATTCTATGCCCTCACATACTATAGGATTAAAAAGAATTTAATTTCATGAAGTTTTGACCAAGTTAATGTGGTCTACATACAAGTTTTTATATTTTATAAAAGTTGTAATAAAAATCATAATTAATTATTTACTTGGAAAAAATTACAAAAAAATATGCATCACATGGGACATGAGTCCTCTACTTATATCTAAAATTTTATAAAAATATTATCATTTTATTATGGTTAGGTGGTCAAAACACCTACTTCCTTATTTTTCCTAAAATTTTACTACTCCATTGAAATTTCAAATTTTCACCAATAGATTTAAAAAAAGCCCTAATAGTTTAGAAACTACATTCAATTTTCTATATATTCTATTCTTACATATTTTTGAAATAATATAGATAAATTATTCAAATTTTTAAGTCAAGTTGCCTAACTCTGATTTTTCTGAATTTTTTTCCACTTAAGGGCCTATTTTTTCCATGATAATCCTCCACGTACCCTTCCATGTCTCAATTACTATTACCATGCACATAGTTTCAATCTTAATGTTAAAAAATTAAATTTGTATTCATGTGAATGGGATATATACCTAACTAGTTCACATGTTAAGTTTACTAAGTAGGGGTCTAGGAATATTTCAAGAAGTCGTAAGTTGTCATGTCATTGTATATTATCACATCACTAGATGTACCATGTTATAAGATTAAAATACTTGTCATGATCTTTTCTTGTCCTATCTCTCAACCTTTCCTACATAAGTAAGGCCTCATATGTATATCTTGTATCATATTGTATCACATATCATTGATCCATTATTTATCATTGTACATTATTTCATCCATAATCAAGTAATATAGTCTCTTGCTCTACTCTCTTGTGCAAGGCTATCTTTGATTTAGTACGTTATCATGAGTATGTGAGATCACTATCATCTCTTGCATGGTATCAAAGATTGAGATTTGCAAATCCCTTCTCAAATTTGAGGGTGATTTTGACATGAGCTTTTTCTAGATGCATTTTGAAAAAAAATAACCCTCATTTCATATAAAACACTTGCTATTTTGGGGACAAGAAAATTTTAGCCATTTTAGGAGTCTTCATATTTTTGTTTAGAAAAATTCCATACATTCATAAATAATCCATACGATCTATGTGTAATTTGTACAATAAGTACATGTTTCTACCCATATGATTGATCATTATTATATTATACAATTAAGTGCAATCAAAAGAATATTTTATAGCATATTCACAAGTTTGCATAGAGGTTACATCAACATCACATTGCTCGGGTATGACATTGGTCAAGATTTTTTTATTTGCACCTATTTACTTATCATGATTTAATAGTGTATTCAAAAGTTTGCATAGAGGTTACATCAACATCACATTGCTCAAGTATGACATTGGTCAAATTTTTTTTATTTAAATATATTTTTCTATTTGCACCTATTTACTTATCATGATTTAACAACTGGTTCTACATGAAGGGTCTTGTAGCAAGAACTTGACAATAAGATCCAATGGGTGATAGGGTGATCCCATTTTTGGTGCCTCGTCACTCTACCCACCTACATCACCTCCACGCAACTGGCCTAGCTAGTGCCTAGATTTGATCTTCTGGTCTTGTGGGCAACCAATCTCTAGGCCAAAGGGCCTAATTTTTTTCTCTTTTTGGCAACTATACTAGAAATGGAAAAATCATTGTAACTTATGATCCATGAGTTTTATTTTTATAGATAAGGTATTGTTAGAAAGATGAATTATTGCACTTTCTAGTGATGTATGTCTCATTATCAGATTTTTCTAATAATATAAGATATTACCTATTGAAGTCAAATATCCCATTTAGACCTCTGAGTTCATAATTTTCTTCTTATTTATCAAATTTTCATTATTCTTATGGGATTGGATGGGTATTAAGGAGCTATTATGATCTATCCATGCATTTTCTAGAATCAAAACCAAGTATATTTTATTTATTTATTGAAAATGTTACACTTTGATTGATTAATTGGATAAGCAAACACTTGGAGAAATTTTTTCCTTCTTAGGGTGCTTCATTTTTAGTACTCGTCATATTTGGGATTTTCTAATTGTCGTTGAAATTTGTTTTATTTACAAATTTAGAGATCTATCTTAGTTCATTATAGGTTTTTCATTTCATCCTTCTCTAATCATATTGAAAATGGGAAACTATAAACAAGTGATAGATGAGGTCCTAAAACATCTGCATTGGCTTCATTTTTTTTTTGTATTTGTATGTTTTAGTTTCACCTCCAAGTACTACTAGTAAGAAATTTATTTGGAATTAAAAAAGGATGATATCCTAGGAGTAAATAGTTTCCATGTTGATGGTGAAACTTCGAATTTCATTGAACACATTTATTATCCTCATGCTCTTTGGATAAAAATTTGAGAGATATATGGAGATTGTGATACACTTTCATTTCTAGATGATCCTATTCTAGACTATCTTGTATCTCTTGATGGTTTAGATAACATACCATATCACTATGATATTGCTCAAGAGTTTGATACTTTAAATAAGTATGAATTTTTGGATGGTGATGATGAGGTATGTTCAAATTATCCTTCTTTGATAGAGATAGTTGTCGATACTTCAAATTCATTGATTCATTATACATAATCATTGATTGAGATTCCCATCATTCCTTCCCAACAGAACCATTCAATCATAGTCTTTTAAATTTAACTTTGTGGGATGAGAATTTGATAGTTATATTAGATTTATTTTATGAGTCTCATATTGTAGATTTAAAGGAAATAATTAAGGATATTCATCTACTCTTCAATGATAGTTATTTCCCTAATGTTGTAAAGCAATTATTACCTTTGGAGATTGTTGTTCATTAGGTTCCATGTAGTCCTAATTTTTCATCTTCTTTTATTGGGGTAGCACCTAATTTTGTTGATATAGTTGATCAGTTTTTGAACACCCATCATGGCAATTATTCCCTCATCTCTCTTCTTGGAGTTGGATTTTATTATACTCCACCATTGGACTTTTTTTTATTAGATTGAAACGAGAAGGGCTAGTAACCATTACAAAACAACCATAGAGGTAGATGCAGAGCTCATGAGCAGTGAGAAATCCAAGAAAGTAAAACATGAATAGTTCGACCAAAAAAATAAAACAAAAAAGAAATCCCACATAGTCTAGACCAACATAGAACCATATGAAACCTACAGGTCTCCAAACAACTTGAGACCAATGATCACATTCTATTCTTGAGACAAGAACTGGAGCTTCTTTTTGAAAGTCATAAGCCCCTATTGAATGGCTTGGGTATTCATTGTGACATCAGGAGTCAGGGTTTCTTTCTTTTTACCCTTATTCTACATATGACCACCCTCCACACTATCTACAACTTGCTTCCCCTAGCACTTCCTTAATTCCTCCTGAAAAACCTGAAGAGTGAGGGCAATGTTCTTCATGGTTTCTTTACTATAATTTGTGATGACCTTGAGGTATTGCATTATCTTGTCTTGGTTCTAATGGATGGTATCAATCTTAGTCAATGAATTATTTTTTTCATCCTTCACACCAATGATGGCCCATAAATCTTCCATCTCCTTTTCCCAGCTCACCCACTTCTCCAAAGACTTCGCCAAGGAAGCAATCATGTCCTAATGCTCCTTGTTCTCCACCTCTCCTGGTCACATGACTTGTTGCTAGAGAAACTTTCCATCCAAATTTTGAATTATTTATTTATTCGTGACGAGCTAGTCCAAGAGTGACTTCATGATATCCTTCTAAATTATAATAGTCTCTAAGATTTCATTATGTTTTACCTAGGGGGTCAGCAGGGGCACAAACTGACCTAGGTTCAATTCTAGTTTCCTCTAGATTGATGCACAAGTTGGGAGAATTTTGAGGGTTAGGGCTAGAAATGGAGGAGGGTATTGGGAAAATCTGAGATATTCACATAAGCCAAAGAGTGCATAAGAGATTTGGTTGGAGTTGGATTCCACAACTCATCGTCATTTGCATTATTGGAATTCCCTAACCCAAAATTATAAATAGTTGTGGGTTTTGATAGAGGGGTGCATTTGATGGGGATATGGGGGTTTATCATTGATAGGGGCTTTACCCTAGGCTTGGCTACTACGATGACTGGTAGGAGGGGTTTCATCAATAGTATTAGAGGGCTTGGGGTCCATAGGGGGACTAGTGGGGTCATGGATGGTCAGAGTGTTCTTGTGAATAGAGGTAGGGGTGGGAAGCAACACAAAATGAAACTTGCAAAGATGGTAAATAAGGCCCTGGTGAATGGACAATTTCTTGCATTTATCTTGGACAGTTCTAACATATTTCTCAAGTGAAGATAGGAGTTAAAAGGAGAAATTCATTTTGAAATTATACCTAAGATGATTAAAAAAAGGAAAAGATGGGTGTGGAAGTAGTGAAAAAAACCTTTGAGCATAACATACCTCATGAGGATTTCAACAGTTGTGCTCCAAATTCTAGGTAGGTCCCCATGGTTAAAGCCATTCTGTAATCTATTCACCCTCTTTCAAGAAATGTTTCATGTCTTCTTGGTAATTCCTTTTTAACTTATGAGGAATGTAAATCCCTTCCATAGATAGCCCTATAACCTTTGCAATAAGCTCAAGAGTCACCATGAAAGAGACCCCTCTAATAATAACAATTTTGTCCACCCAAGAATTAGAAAAATCCAAATAAATATTGGGGCTAATCCCCTGCATCCCCTCCACATACAAGGCTAGCTTTCCCCATTCTAGAATGGCCAAAAACTCCTTGTATTGCTTCCATCCATCACACTTGGTAGTTTCATCCTGAACCAAATCCCTTCCCATCGATAAAAAAAAAAATTAAGAGCGAGGAAACACCAACAATAGAAATGGCTATATGAAAACTAGAGCTGCAAATAAATGAAAATATGAAAATATTTATTAGCAGGCTTAAAGTTCCATAATTGAAGAGCATGGAAACTATCAATACGAGCTGACATCATACTCAACTTAATCTCATTTGGAGAGTACTTTAGCATCATGTTGAATTAATTCAAGCAACTGACTTGAGATATGGAAGATATTATCCTATTTTACTAAATTTGGAGCAAAACCTCCAAGATTTGCTAAGGCATCAACAATTTTATTGATGCTCCTATACACTTGATTAACACTAGAGTTCCCAAGGGTAATCATGAGATTGTGAGATGAGACCACGGGGTCTTGGAGAGTCTAGCAAGGAGAGGCTTTCCTAGTCAGCATTAGAGTCGTATTTCTAGAGTCCCCCTCTATAACCAAATTTGAGATCCCAACTTGTGTGAAATTTGAATGTCATAGAAGGTTGCCAACACCTTGGAAAAACTAGAATATTAGACCCCCAAGTTGACTGCATAGGCTAGAATGAATTTCCCCTTGTGGTCACAGATGACCCCACCCCACCCACCCGACCTGGGTATGTTTTGGCCTAGCCATCAAAATTAAGCTTCAGCTAGCCAAGCTTGGGGGGGGGGACTAAGGCATAATTCACCTATTCTACGGGATAAGAGAACTAATGGAATTAAGGTCCTTTAAAATATTCCAAGCAGATGCAATTTGGACCTCCAAAACATTAGGATTTCTTTTGGGCTTGCAAGGGGTAGCAAAATCAATTCAACAACCTGACTAATAATCTTGTTGGCCACCACCCATCCATGAGGACCTGTTGTTTCTAAAGAATTTTTTATTGTGCTCCTTCCAGAGCACCCACCCCATGAAGAACAAATATTACTACCAAAGCTCAACAAGCAAAGCGTGAGACACTAGGGGGGACCAACAATCCAAAATCTTGTGAAGATACTTTTTCTAAACCCAACAAACTTTGAAAAGAGATTTATTTTTTGCTAACCTGCTAAGAGTAGGAACAATGGAAAAGCAAGTGAGAGATGAACTCAACTTCATTCTCACAAAAAAACATTGATTCCCAAGTTGTATGCCTTCTTTTTTAAAATTATCTAGATTGAGGATCCTTTTGTGACAAACAATCCACCAAAACAATTTGACTTTAGGTAAGAAATTTCCTCTCCATAGCCACATCCAATCAAATATAGGGTTCCAAGAACTTGAGAGGAGATTGTAGTCAGTCTTGATAGAATACACACCATCTTTAGAATCCATCCAAACCAAAGAGTCAAGCAAGTCAAAGGGGAAGAAATTGTGATTCTTGACTATTCTTAGTTCTTCAATAGCTAACTGAAGGGGGGGTCAAACTAGTTAGGGTCAATCTTCCATATAGATAGATCAATAGAAAAATAAATGTAATCTAAGACCTTATTACCCAACCAGGTACAGAGGTCCAACCAAATAGTAGACAAAATAAGAAGGAGACCAAGAGCCTACGAAGACAACCAATTATCTTCCCTAAAATAGAAAAAGGTTGATGGAAAAACTCTTACACAATCAAATCCAAAAGCCATCTACCAATAATCCCAAAAATAGACAAAGGTGCCCAATCTGGCCAGCTAAGATGACCCTAAAGAGAGTAGATTCTTTATTTTTAAAAGGTTATTCCACATCACATAACTAGTAGGAAGAACTCCATTGCCTAGCATAGAAAGACAATCTTGTCCCTATAGATACTTGTCCTTTAGAATAGAAATCCATTCCACTTAATTGTTAAGAAGTTTCCAAGAAATTTTGGTTATAAGTGCCATGTTCATTAGTCTTATTATTCTCAAGTCCAAACCTCCATAAAATTTCGTAGAACACACAGTTTCCCAATTCACCAGAGAGAACCTATTCCTTTCCTTGATCCTTGACCACATGAATCTATTTTGGATTTTTCAAGTTTCTTCAACCACACCGCGAGCATAGAAAACAAAGACACTAGGTACACATTTGAAATTTGAAGGGTGGTCTTAAGAAGAAAAATCTTACCAACATTGCTGAGAAGGGACCCCTTCCACACAAAGAGCTTCCTCTAAACCCATTCCAAAAGAGTAGACTAGACATAATTTTCCACTTTACCAATAGTAAGTGGCATACTTAAATATGTTAGGGGAAGGGGTAGGGACTAAAAATTTAGAGTTCTATAAATCATAGCTTGAAGAGTAGGGTTGACATTCAGGAAAAAGATAATGTACTTTTATTAAAATTGATACACTTCCAGAGGCCTTAGTGAATTTCAAAAGAATATCCATCCAACCTTTAGCCTCAACTAGAGTGGTCTCCCCCAACAAGATCATGCCATCAAAAAATTGTTAATGAGATATCGGTCGACACACAAAGGAAGGGGCAAAGCCCACTAGAGATCCATTCAAAATTTTACGTTCAAAATTATGACCAATGACCTCGGTCATCAAAATAAAGAGATAGGGAGACAATGGATCACCTTAGTGAATTCCACTAGAAGATGAGAAAAAACCTTGTGAGGTGCCATTGATAATCATATAGTATTTGAGGGAGATCACACAACTCTAAATAAGTTCCAACAATTTACTAGAGAATCCAAATCGACAGAGAACTTCAAAAAGGAAATCTCAAGACACCTTGTCATAGGCTTTGGAGATACCAAACTTAAGAGCCATACCTTCCTTTCTACTTGTATCCATGGAGTGGAGGGTTTCATGCGCCAACATAATAGCATTAGTTATCTGACACCTTGGCAAAAATCCTTTCTATCCAAGATGTATCAGCTTGTTCAAGTGGGGTTTAATGTGATTAACTAGTAATTTGGAGCATATTTTGTAAAACGTATTGTAGAGAATAATAGGCCTAAATTAAATCAACTTGTTGGCCCCCTGATGCTTAGGGATAAGAACAATGAAAGTGTTATTGAATTCTTTAAGGATTTTACCAATAGAGAGAAATGTAGCCACTATAATCATGATTTCCTAACCAACAATATCCCAAAACATCTAAAAAATGAAAGGAGGAAAGCCATTTGGGCCAGGAGCTTTAAAAGGGCTAAGGGAAAACACAACCTCATGAATCTCATCTACATGAGCACCACCTTCCATAGATGTAAACTCATGCTAAGTTAGATCCCAGAAGATAACATTGAGGATGTCACCTGCCAGAAACTCCATTAGGTGTGGGTTGAGAAGGTTATGGAAAAAAGAAACACCAACATGAGCTAAATCATCCTTATCAGTAAATGTGGATCCATATTCAAGGATCAACTTAGAGATAGTATTCCTCTTATGTGTCATCATCATCATGTGAAATAATCTAGAGTTTTTATCCCCCTGACAGAGCCATTGATTCTTGGAATGTTGTTTCCAATAAACCTCCTCCTCAATAATATTATGTAGTTCACTGAGTAGGGTTTTTTCCTTAGCAACAAGATCCACCTAAAAACCAGATTCCAACTCTTTTTGAACTTGTCGAAGCTAATCTTTGAGAGATTTTTTATTTTAAAAAATATTACCAAAATGGCTCTTACTCCAATCTTTGAGATTGCACTTGAGACTCTTGAGTTCAAATGCCAAATTATAGATAGCAAAGCCACACCCACAACCTCTCCACCAAGAGGAAATAAGATCCCTGAATAGAGGTTGATATGTATCCACATTAATTCGAAATAAAAAGGCCTTTTCACATTAGTGGGGTGAGTGCTCCAACATAAGAGTAATAGGGTATGATGCGAACTAAGCCTAATGAGAGAGGAAAAGGAGAGCGAAGATGTGTCCTAGTTGGAAGACACCAAACAATGATCAAGCTGAACATGAATTCAATATTGTCCCATGTACGTTTGTTAGACTAGGTGAATGAGCTACCCTCGAGGTCTAAATCCATCAAACCACCATCATGCAAAAAGGAGTTGAGATCCAGCATGTTATTCGACAATTCCAAAGTACCTCCCTGATTTTTATAAGGAAATAGAAGGTAATTGAAATCTCCCATCACCATCTAGTTAATTTACAATAAAGTATTCCTACATTGCAACAAGTTGACCCAAGTGTACCTCCTCTGAACCACATTATTGGGTGCATAAACATTAGATAACACCCAATTAGGGAGACCGAACCTTTGAGAGAAGCTGATGTTAAGAAAAAAATTCTCCTTAGAGATTAGGAATTCTTTGAGAAAAGGTTTCCACATTATAACCGAGCCAACAAAGACCCCAGTAGAATCCACCTCCAGGAACAGGGCATTAGGCCAGATGAACTTACCAGATTTGTCAAACTCAACAACAATCATTTTAGTTTCTTATAAGAGAAGAATGTCAGACTTTAGGGTATGTGCAAGACCATCATGGAAAAAATAGGCCCTTAAGTGGCAACAAATTTAGAAAAAATCAGTGTTAGACAACTTCATGTAAAAATTTGAATAAGCTATCTATATTATTTTAAAAATATGTAAGAATAGAATCTATAGAAAAATGAATGTAGTTTCTAAACTACTAGGTTTATTTTAAAATAAATAAAATCTATTTGGTGAACATTTGAGATTTCAATGTAGTACTTAAATTTTTAGGGAAAAGTGAAGTATGTCACCACCCTAACTATAATAAAATGATAATATTTTTTTATAATATTTTATATATAAGTAGAGGACTCATGTTCGGGTGTGATGCATATTTTTTGTAATTTTTTTCTAAGTAAATAATTAATTATGATTTTTTTATTACAAATTTTAAACAAATATAAAAACTCATATGTCTGACCACCTTAACTTGGTCAAGACTTCATGAAATTTAATTTTTCTTTTAATAATCCTATAGTATATGAAGCATAGAATGTGAAAAAAGTTTTGGATTCAAAAAATGTGATAACGTTTGAAAGTTATAGATGTTTTTCAATCAACCTATCGATTAGGACTTTAGTCATAATTCTAATAGAAAATGAATAATAATTATTTATTAAATTCAAATTAAAGTATAATTTATATTGGTGGAAAGATGAGAATCTCCTCTAAAAACCCTTTTCATTTCATCAATTTTGGGTTAAAAAAAAGTCGTCAGCCACATACCCTACAAATGCCCATAATATTGCCACTTTTTGGCCCATCATGATCCTGCACATACCCTTTAACTCTTTGATGAAATTCCTGACAATATCCTTCTTATGAAGGCTATTAAGCCCTCAAATATTCCAAGAGAGGATTAACATTTCTTGCTATGTCTAGAGCCAACCTACTCTAGTGTTATTTGGTTTCCATTTACAATGTATTTAGCCATGGTTTTTTGCATGGTAACTTTACCAAGTTTCCTTTTTTCTTTAGCAGTGTAGTCCCCACATCTGCCAACTTCTGAGGGTTGAAAAACTTGAAAGGACTGAGAATGCAAGTCTTCACTAGAGAGGGGGGATAACACAAGGGATGACCAGAGAAACACAAGCAAGGATCTCATCAATCACCAGCTACAAGCCAACATCATGTCATAGAGGAGACAAGTTTAAAGTGGAGACCTCCAAACATAACTTGCAAGAATCCAAGGGGCATGTGTAGGATCATGATGGACCAAAAAGTGGCGATATGATGGGTATGTGTAGGGTATGTGGCTGACGACTTTTTTTTACCCAAAATTGATGAAATGAAAAGGGTTTTTAAAGGAGATTCTTAGCTTTCCACCAATATAAATTATGCTTTACTTTGAATTTAATAAATAATTATTATTCATTTTCTATTTGAATTACGACTAAAGTCCTGATTGATAGGCTAATTGAAAAACATTAGATATAGCTTTCAAACAATATCACATTTTTTAAATCCAAAAGCATCACATTCTATGGTTTCCATACTATAGGATTAAAAAAAGAAAAATTAAATTTCATGAAGTTTTTACCAAGTTAAGGTGGTCAGACATACTAGTTTTTAAATTTTTTAAAATCTGTAATAAAAAATTCATAATTAATTATTTACTTGGAAAAAAATTACAAAAGAATATGCATCACATTGGGGCATGAGTCCTCTTCATATATCTAAAATATTATAAAAATATATTATCATTTTATTGTGGTTAGGGTGGTCAGACAGACACCTACTTATTTTTTTCCCTAAAATTTAAGTACTACTGCATTAAAATTTAAAATTTTCACCAAATAGATTTTTGTTTAAAAAAAAATAAATCTAGTAGTTTAGAAACTACATTTGATTTGCTACAGATTCCATTCTTACATATTTTTGAAATAATGTAGATAACTTGTTCAAATTTTATTTCAAGTTGCCTAACTCTGGTTTTCCTGAATTTTTTGCCACTTAAGGGCCTATTTTTTCCATGGTGATCCTACACATACCCCAAGGAAAAACATTGGTCAACCATAGGAAAGAAGAGTGGGGACACTAGAAGTTGGAAGAGGGAACAAGCTTAGAAAAAGAAGGGACTTGAGAAGGGGAAGGGGCTAGTAAGCCAAAAAGAGAAACCTCGTAGGATGAGGGAACAACAACTACAGGGGGAGACTGGGGAGTCGATACAGATAACACCAACACTGGAATAGAGTCCCTAGCATCAAGGCCTATAGCCTCAGATTTACCCATAGGGGACTTGAGTAGAACTTTGGGGAAAGTATTGCAAAGATGACCAACAAAAGAACAATTTTGATAAAAGGGAGAAAAGTTTTCATATTCAATAGTTTGGTACCACTTACTAAGCCTAGATTCTAGAATAATCAAGGTTAGGAGGACCTTATTTAGCTTAATACTGATGCAAAAATGGGAAAACACTAGCCTAGACCTTTCTTTGGTGACATAATCCAATGAGAGGATGTTTCCAAAGGTGTTGGCCACTCTCATGATAATTTCTTCATCCCATAACTCCAAAGGGAGGTGTGGTAGATGAACCCAAGTAGGAAGCGTTTCCACCAAGTGAGAAAAAGAGTCAAAACTAGGGCGCCATTTGCAAAAGGAAAGGATCTATTTACCAAAGAACCAAAGGCTACAAGTGTGGGTAGCCAAGTAGTCCTCATGAAGATTAAAGTTGAAACAAAACAAACCTTTCAGAAGAGTTGAATTAGAGAAAGAGCCTTTAACAACCCACTTGGAAGAAGCCCATTTATGAACATACTCAATATTGGGCCTTCTTCCCATGAACCTACCGACCTAGCAGTTTTCCATTTTGGCAATCGAACAATCCAGAGATGGGTCCTTGATCTTTGTAGTAGTATCCTTCTCTAAATGCATGTTCTAGATCCCATCCTCGACTGCACAACCAATTACAAAGGATTTTTTTTGAAAAAGACCTTTCTAGTTAAGCAGTGGGGGTACATTTTTAGAAGGGACAAAAAGCGACCCAAAAGACCCATGAGAATCTTTGGGAGACCCACCCTACCCGATTGAACTACCAGAATCCCCTCACACCAAAGAAAATGAACCAAGAGATTCTTTCCCAACACCATTCACCTATGTGCCCCTCATTTCAAAAGCTCCACCATTGGACTTGTTTCTCCCTAAAGGGGGAAATATTTTTTGTATACATTGGATTAGATTTTATCTTAAATATTTCACCATTGGCATAGGAGCTATTGCATTATGGGGGATCTATAGTCTCAATATTTCTATCCTATTGGGGGGATATCTATTGTATATTTGTGATGGATGTATTCCTTGGAGGGTCATGTTGATGCCTTCATTCATCACTTATTTCATCACTTATAGTACATGATTATTTTCTTACATTCTCTCTTTTGGAGAGGAATTCTTTCACATAGGATTTTTCTCCTTTTCTTTGTTTTGGAGAGATTTTTTATAAATGGGTAGCTAACATGGCCTAGTATTTAGGATGCATCCTTGCTTTATTGCATCATTTTTGAATTCTTGTATTTTTCTTCTTCTTTCTAAGTTACACTTAAGTGGAGGTGTTTTTGTGTGAATGATGTATATTACCTAACTAGTTATCCTAGTTAGGCTTATTCACACATGTTCACAAGTTAAGTTTATTTAGGGGACTAGGATTCTTTCTAAAAGTATTAATTTTTCATGTGATCTTATCTTATCTTAGTTTTAAATGTCTCATGTCATAGAATTAAGGAACTTCTCATGATCTTGTCTACTCATATCTCCCAAACTTTCCTACATAAGCAAGGCATCATATGTATATCATGTATCATCTTGTATGTTGTATCATTATTCTATTATTGATCATTGTACATTATTGCATGCATAATCAAGAAATATATCCTTTTTCTCTACTCTCTTTAGAAGATTATCTTTGGTTTTGCATGTGATCCTATGGTATGTGAGCTCGCTATTATCTCTTACAATTTTAACCTTTTCCTCTAAACACCAACTAAGCACACTTTTGTGTGATTTATTACTTTATATTTGTATTTAAAGGTGGTTAGTGCATTTATTTTACACATTGAGTATTCTTAAAGATTCCTCTCACATTCTAAGAAGAAAAAATACTTTCATTGACACACTAAAAGGAATATAGTTTTTCACAAAAATTCTAGAAGGAAATGTATTATTAAATATTGTTGTTTTGAATTATTCATATACATAATTTCTATAGGTTGGACTACAAGAGCATTCCCCTTTGTGACATATTGACAAATGTTAAAATATGTTTATTAATATATTCAATCCACAAGTATCTATAAGAATAGAAAAAACCAATACGTATAAAATAAATATAAGGAAACTAGTTTGTATATCACATAGGATAGTTTCACAATGCTAGTTAGGTTTGTATTCATGGTTCAATACCCAAACCATAAATTTATCCTTTTATAGAATAAAAAATAATATTCATCATTTAAATTGTTCTTGATCTCAAGACATTAGAATTATTACAAATTTTTATTACTAAAATAAGCACAGTTATTTTTATTTTTATTTTCATATTTAATTCACCATGACCAATAAGAATACTAACATTTAAAATTAACAAATTATTAATCTAAATTAATATATATTTATGTTTATGACCTAAAGAAATGTACTTTTCTCATATAGTTGTTTTATATAATACTCCATGTGATAATTATTTTTAAAACTCACTTAACATAGTACTCTATCTCAATTAAAAGTTGTATATTATAGATCACATATATCCTTATAGGATTCAACTTTTATGTTAACATTAACTAACAAATATTATAGATGATATCAATTTGTTAAGGTTTTGCTTAATAGTATATTTTATAAGTTCATGAATGGTGATTGATTGTATAAAAAATCTAGTGGCATTGTGTAACAACTAACACAAAATTAGTGAAGACTTGTGTGGTTTTGCTCCTACTTTAACTTGTAGGTAAATAGATGTGGAACAGGCTGTATGATTACTAATATGGATGTACAGCTATTTATAACTATCATCAGACTCTAATGGCAGATTGAGAGGTTGATGACCTCTTGGTTGATGAGGACTAGGGGGTGCCTCTTCTTTACCTTTAGATTAGAATGAGTATGTGTTTGTGTTCCCCCATGCTTGTGCGTTATGTGTTCCTGGATGACAATTGTCACCCTTGTAGGTGCTTGGATACAGGAGTGTTTATGTGTCATGAAACTTCCTCTTTTTCTACATCATTCTTCCTCTATTATGTGTATTGATTGTCAACAATTGGGGACGATGCAAAGTGTTGGGGAATTTAGGCTTCCCTTCCATGGTGACCCAATTTTTTTATTTTTATTTTGTCTTCTTATTTATTCTTCACATGCTCTGATATATTAGGGTGCTGATGAAAATTCATCTATATACTATTATTATACTTAAATATATATTTATGAGTAGCTCTAACCCCAAATTATTAGATCACCCATGTCCCTTGTGTGTTATGCTACTATTTTTCCTTTATTCATATCTTTCACTCTTCTTTCCTTGCTTCATGATGTTGTGGTGCTCATGTGTTGTCCCTCACATGTACAATATTACTGTAGTTTCATCTCGCTATGTTCCATGAGCCACAACATCAGTTTTTTAGTCCTTCTTTTCTCTCCTTACGATGTCACATGCCTCTACATTTAGCATGCACCATCCTAAGGGGGGCTATCACATCAAATTCAATTTTCAAAGAATTTGGTGGCCAAAGAATCTTTTCTTGAAATATTTTTCAAATCATTTTTAAAAAATTGCATTCTCAACAAGGAACCCTAGCAGAACGTGTTTCCTTCATCAAGGGCTTGCAAAGAAATAACTTGAATAATTTTCCTCTAAGGAGGGAGCAACTTTTCCTATGGGAGAAGCCTTGACCTTCTCCTCGTGAGGGGGAATTTTCTCCCTTTCAAATTCCTTGATGAAGTGAACATATTTGAAAAGGATTCCTTGATGATGAATCAATTTGTGAAAAGTATTCTTGAACTTTCAACACTGCGTCCCTTGAGAGGACCCCTTTTTCTTTTGAAGGGTTCTTGAGGGACCCCTAAGTTGAAAACTTTTCCTTCAATTTTTGATTGTCTACTTGTCTTGCTACATGTTTGCTTTTGGTTTTCTAATATGTTGCTTTGTAGGTGTGTCTATGAAGCTGCTTTCCAATCTAACTCTGGGGAATCCTGAACATCAGCTTCGTCAGGAGAGAGTACCTGGGGGCACCTTCTTTGCAATTCCAAGGATCTGTAAAGTGTTTGCATCTTGCGAGATTTTTCTATCATTGGTTTGTGGGCCTTCGGTGTACTTTATTCAACTTTGTAGTTCTGAGGATCAATAGATTCTTTTATTTGAACCTCCTCAAAAGAGAGTACCTATGGAGTTCCTTGCTTTCCCTACACTTTCAAGCTCACTGGATTGTGGTTTGCTTCCTCGATGGTTTAGGTATACATTTCTAAACTCTTTGATCTAATTTTCCAAACACTCATTGACACTCATGCTCGCTAAAGTGGAGGAAAATGTATAGGAGTGAATTTGCACCTCTTTTGCAAATTTCCCTTTTGCATCCCTCCACCTTAGAAAATAAAACCCGACAAAGAAATATCACATTACCCATCTGTAATGCATCCACCTGGAGCATGTCTTTTGTGTCAGTCAGGGAATTTTTGTCGAGGATGCAAGCACAGTCTGTAAACATCTACGTGGTGCATTGTTGTCCCTAATAGATTCCTTCCTCTACAATCAACAATGACGTTACACTCCTCATTGGGGACAAAATGAAACTCCTCTATGTTGACCAACTAGCTCAAAAATGGCTCTTTCCATCCCATTTTGATCTTCAAACGCCTATCTGTCTCATTCAGTTCATCTCTTTAGCATCTCTTGAGCAATGTCACCCATCTTCTTGGTAATTCATATGATCTTCTATAAGATCTTGAACATTGCTTAGCAAGTGACTACTCCATCAACTTCACTAAGAACATGTTGTGCTACCATAGAAGTTGCTAGTTTGGTGTCTTGTGAGACCTCCTTCATCATCGCTATGGCTATGTCAACCTTGAAAATATTGTAGTCTTGCATTCTCCGTTCATTGGCCTTGAGTGCCTCTAGGTAGAGGTGATATTTCTTCACTATCCTTCTCTTTTTATGGTTTGATAGAGTAGCATTATGTTTTTTTGTAGTATTTATTATTCTCCCTTCCATCATTTTCTTTATTGTATTTCTACTTCTCTTTATCTATCTACCTATCCATGGAGATGGAACCACCAAAGCAGAAGTTTGACTGAGGGAAAACCCCTATACAACCCCAATGTTTTTTCCTTTCTTGGTTGTGTGTAGGTATGTGCACGTGTGGAGCTTGCTGGAAAACTAGGCTCTTTGTGGGTTGGTCTTTGTCACCTTCATTTTCATTATCTCCTTTATCATTTCTATTATCATTTATTGTACTTTATTATTTTGTTTAATTTGTTAAACTTGATTAGCTAGACTACAAGTAGGTTTCTTGGCATTTCATAATGTAATTTATCAATTTTTGGCCGTACGGATGCCAACGCCCCAAGAGATGCCCATGCACCACGCTATCATGCTTGACCCATGTTTCTCTCCTCGAGCAGAGAGTTGTCTAAGGTACAATTTGGATTCCAAAAATCAGCTTGTTTAGCCCCATCCAAACATTTAGATCATAATCTAGTGATAGAATCACTTGAGACTGCTCTTCATTCTCTATCCTTGATTTAAAACGTACCTATTTAGCTTGAGGTATGTTAGGGTATCGCTCCATTCTCGGCTCTCCATGACCTGGAGACTTGGTGTGGTTGGTCCCCCTACCTTACAATGAGATCATTATCATCTCTTACATGGTATCAAAGATTGAGATTTGCAAATCCCTTCTCAAATTTGAGGGTGATTCAGACATGAGCTTTTTGTAGATGTATTTTGGCAAAAAATAACCCCCATTTCATATAAAACACTTGCTATTTGGGCAATAATAAAATTTCATACATTTTAGGAGTCTTCATATTGTTGGTTAGAAAAATTCCATACATTCATATAGAATCAATATTCAATCTATGTGGAATTTGTACAATAAGTACTTTTTTCTACCCATATGATCTATCATTGTTAGATTCTACAATTAGGTGCAATTATAGGAATATTTGATAGCATATTCACAAGTTCTCATAGAGGCTATGTCAAAGTCATTTTGCTGAGGTATGAGATCAGTCAAATTTTTCTTTAAATATATTTTTCTGTTTGCACCTATTTACTTATCATGATATAGCAATAGGTCCTACATCAAGGGTCTTTTGGCAAGCACTTGACACTAAGATCCTATAGTGTAGAAAAATGCATACCTTTTCATTTTCACACTTAATTTAGACCCATTTTAGCACCCCTTGCATTAATTTCCCTTTAGGTCATTTATTAAAGTATGGGCCCCTAAGACCCCTTTTTGTGCATCTCAAGGCATATTGTAGCCTTAAACCTGACCAAAAACCATAAGAACCAATCAATCTTGGTAACCCACCTTTTGAATTAGCAAATCAAGCCTTGTGGGACCAAGATGCCATTGTTGGCATCTTAGTCCTAGGGGCTTTATTTTCAAGAATTAAGAGTGGGAAATGAAAATATTTGAATTTATTTGACCTTTTGTCGGCCTTTGAGATCTAATAACTGGGTTATTAGGTAGGAATTCCTATAAAAGTATGATTTATAGCCCATTTTTGATATAAGAAAGTAAGAAGTTTAAAAGTTGAAGCAAACAAGTGATAAGTGAAGCAAGTTGAAGGAAGTTTCAGAGTTTTGGAGTAGCCTTCTATTGTGTTTTGCAGGTTTTTCAAGTCTAGTTTCAAGTCAAGATCTAGCATTACCAAGGATTAGTAATGGATGCCTATTGTGGATCATGAGATATTCTAGGTGGGAGATGCAACTAGCCATTTATCCAAGCCTAAGGACTTGTTTCTTGATTGATTTCATCTTCCATTCTTGCTCTATTTTCTATCTAAGAAAGGTACATTTTATGTTTGTGACTTGTTAGGGTGATTATATTAGATCTCCTTTATAGGTAATTTACATTTGCATCTTGGGAATCTTATTCTAACACATTTGAATAGGGTTTCTCCATGTTCTAGCTTTCATAATCTTAGACAAACTTAAGATTAGGGCACACACATTTCCATTTTTAGATTTATGCTTTTTCATCAAGGTTTAATTACCAAAAAAGGGGTTTGACCAAGGGAAACCCCCATAAATAATCAATCCAAATTCCTTTGTTTTGCAGATCTCTTTGCAAGTTCAGATCTGAAGACTTGGTGAAGAACAAAGTATAGATCTTGATCTTTAGGACCACACTTAGAAATTTTGGACATAAATTCAGAACAAGACTAATACACCATGTTGGGATTCTTAGTTCTCCTAGGCCTATTTTTTAGAGATTTTCTGAGATCCGAAGACTCCACATTTTCCTCATAAAATAGTGCAGTGGGACTAATACGCCACTTTGGGCATCTTTTCCCTCAGAATTTTTGGGAAGCTTCTTTACATTTCTAGAATCCTCCCAGCATCTCCAAACTTCCTAGGCACATACATTCTATCTTTCTGTTGTATAATTTCATCATTTGTATCCTTCATTTAGCTTACATTTCTAGTTTTGGGTCATTTTGCATATATCACATTGTGTTTTCCAATATTCTCTTTTCTAAGCATTTGCTTGGTGGTGAGCCCCTTAGAACTCAAAGAGTCCCCTCCTAGGTCCTTCCTAATTGTCAATTGACTAACCCTGTGAGGTTGTTAGTCAATCCTATTAGGACTCCTATGACATTATTGAATGATTGGTGGAAAAAGAGTGATATCTTTAGGTATCCACTTTTCTACTCTTCAAATCCAATGGGTGATAGGATGATCCCATTTTTGTTGCCTCATCACTCTACCCACCTACAATACCTCTACCTAACTACTCTAGCTAGTGCATATGCAATGCCTATATTTGATCCTTTGGTCTTGTGGATAAACAATCCCCAAGCCAAATCGCCTAAATTTTTTTCTTCTTTTAGCAACTATATTGAAATTGGAAAAAAAAATTAAGTTATGATCCATGAGTTTGATTTGTATAGATATGGTATCATTATAAAGATGGCTTCAGGCACATTCTAGTGGTGTAAGTCTCATTATCAAATTTCTTTACTAATATAAGATATTACCTATTGAAGTTAAATATTCAACTCAAACCTCCAAGCTCATAATTTTCTTCTTATTTATCAAATTTTCATTATTCTAATGGGATTGGAAGGGTTTTAAGGAGCTATTATAATATATATCCATGCATTTTCTAAAATTATACCCAAGTATATTTTATTTATTTATTGAAAATATTACACTTTGATTAATTACTTGGATATGCTAACACTTGGAGTAATTCTGTCCTTCTTAGGATGTTTTTTTTTCGTACTCATCATATTTGGGATTTTCTAATTATTATTGATAGATGTTTATTTGCAAATTTAGATATCTATCTCAGTTCATTATAGGTTTTTCATTTCATCCTTCTCTAATCATATTGGAAATGGGAAACTCTAAACAATTGATAGATGAAATCCTAAAACATTTGCATTGGCTTCATCTTTTTTTGTATTTGCATGTTTTTGTTCTACCTCCAATTACTACTAGTAAGAAATTTATTTTGAATTAAAAAAGGTTAATATCCTAGGAGTGATTAGTTTCCATGTTGATGGTGACAGTTTTAATTTCATTGCACACATTTATTTTCCCCATGCTCTTTGGATAAAATTTTGGAGATATATGGATATTGTGATACACTTTCATTCTTAGATGATCATATTCTAGACTATCTTGTATCTCTTGATGGTTCAAATAACATACTATATCACTATGATATTGTTCAAGAGTTATATACTTTAAAAAGTTTTGAATTTTTGGATGGTGATGATAAGGTATGTTCGAATTATCCTTCTCCTCCTATAGAGATAGTTGTTGATCCTTCAAATTCAATGATTCATTATGCATAATAATTGATTGAGATTCCTATCATTCCTTCACAAAAGAACCATCATAGTCTTTCAAATTTAACTTTGTGGGATGAGCATTTGAAAGTTATATTAGATTTATTTTGTGAGTCTCATATTATAGATTTGAAGGAAATAATTAAGGATATTCATCTTCTATTCAATGATAGTTATTTCCATTATGTTCTCAAACCATTATTATCTTTGGAGATTTTTGTTCATGAGTTTCCATGTAGTCCTAATTTTTTATCTTCTTTGATTGGGGTAGTACCTAATTTTGTTGTGGCATACTCTAACATTGATACAGTTGATCAGTTTTCCAACACCCATCATGGAAATTAATTCCTCATCTCTCTTCTTAGAGTTAGATTATCTTATACTTACCATTGGACTTGTTTCTCCCTAAATGGAGGAATTTTTTTTTTGTAGACATTGGATTGGATTTTATCTTAAATCATTCACCACTGGCATAGTCCAGCTACTTCATTATGGGAGGCTCTATAGTCTCAATATTTGTGATGGATGTATTCCTTGGAGTGTCATGTTGCTTCCTCCATTCATTAGTTATTTCATCACATGTACATGATTATTTTCTTGCATTCTCTCTTTTGAAGAAGGGTTCTTTCCCATAGGATTTTTCTCCTTTTCTTTATTTTTTAGAGATCTTTTATAAATGGGTAGCTAACATGGCCTAGTATTTAGGACGCATCCTTGCTTTATTGCATTATTTTTGCATTCTTATATTTATTTTATTCTTCCTATGTTACACTTAAGGGTGGGTTTTCCTAGTGTGAATGAGGCATATTACCTAACTATTTCACCTAGTTAGTCTTATTCACACATATTCACATGTTAAGTTTATTTAGGGGACTAGGATTCTTTCTAAAAGTATTATATTGTCATGTTATCTTATCTTATCTTATTTTTAAATGCCTGATGTCATAGAATTAAGACACTTCTCATGATCTTTTCTACTCCTATCTCTCAACCTTTCCTATATAAGCATGGCAACATATGTATATCATGTATCATCTTGTATCTTATATCATTAATTTGTTATTGATCCTTGTACATTATTGCATGCATAATCAAGAAATATATTATTTTCTCTACTCTCTTGTGCAAGATCATCTTCAGTTTTGTAGGTGATCCTATGGCATGTAAGCTCGCTATCATCTCTTACAATTTTAATGTTTTCCTCTAAAGACAAACTAAGCACAATTTTGTGTGATTTATTACTTTGTATTTTTATTGAAAGGTGGTTAATACATTTATTTTATAAATTAAGTAATCTTAAAGATTCCTCTCACATTCTAGGAAGAAAAAATACTTTCATTGACACACTAAAAGGAATTTAGTTTTACACACAAATTCTAGAAGCATATGTATTATTAAATATTGTTGTTTTGAATTATTCAACTTTTATGTTAACATTAACTAACAAATATTATAGATGCTATCAATTTGTTAAGGTTTTGCTTAATAGTATATTTTATAAGTTCATGAATGGTGATTGATTGTATAAAAAATCTGGTGGCATTGTGCAACAGCTGACGCAAGATTAGTGAAGACTTGTGTGGTTTTTCTCCTCCTTTAACTTGAAGGTAAATAGCCGTGGAACGGGCTGTATGATTACTGATATGGATGTACTGCTATATAATAACTATCATGAGGTTCTAATGGCAGAATGATAGTAATGTTATACAGCTTATTTTGTCTTTTTTATTGTGGACAGCCCTGCAACTTTTATCCTAATTGCTTTGACCAAGGAAACGTTTGCAGCTTGTGTTTCCCGCTCTGATAAGTCTTCTTGACACACTTTTTCGTACACCAAAATTTTAGATTTTCCTTTTGTCCCCACCTGCCACTCTTCAAGGAGGAAGAGTGCCCTGCACGTCTTAGAAAAGACGAGCTTGTTGGAACCATTAATAGATTCCTTTGACCGGACGATAGAAAATGAGGTTGAAGGGACAGTAAAAAATCAGAAGGTGAAGGATAGTCCTGACATTGAATACAGAAAGAGGTGATCGTTTAGATGACATTTGTGAAGCTTTTATTAAAAAATGTTTATGATATCTATAAAGTAAAAAGATTAGAAATACATGCAAGAATGTTTCAATGAAATTAGAGCTGGTTTGATTCCCCTAAACATAAGTTACAAAGTAATAGTAAATTATAAAGCTTCCATTCAGCTAAGGATATGTAGTTGTATTATGAGGGTGGTGGATCATTTGCCAAGAAAATAATTATAGGAAGGATTATTTAGAAGAAGGATTAGGGGTATTTATTATTGTGGGAGTTCTATGTGATTATATTATAGTTAAAGAGGTTTGAGACAAAATAATATTGGATTTTATATAAGCGGAGATCAATCAATAGATTAGAAGTTTTATTATGCAATGGAGTCTATCATCTCTATTATGAAGGAGGCAAGAAAAAGCAGATTGAACTATGGGAGCAACTACTTCATTTGTGATTAGAAAGGATTTTTCTTATGGTACATGGCACACTCCTCTAGTTGTTGAGAATGTCTTATATGTGCTAGAATTTCAAATCCACATTTATCACCTAAGCTTGGATATGAAAGTATGTAAAGGTGACAACATGATTTTTCATTAGGATAAAATGAAAATTCAATAACCTCAAGATTGAAAATTGCATTATTTCTAGACTTTTAGAGTTAAAACTAAATAGAAGTTCAAAAATAGTTCAAAATTTTAGCAATGTAATATGGCCAAAGAGATAAATCCCCTAAGAGATAACTTCTCCAAGAAACAATCCCATGAAGAAAGGGGAAAAGGGTTATGGGTCTAATTCCAAGCACTTTAGGCTTTAGGATAGGTTGAAAATATATGCTTGAAGGTCTCTTATCTATTATAAGGAAATCTTAGATGAAATAACTCACTACATGTGAATGCCTTTTTGAAATAGGGATCCCTTGGTAAACTAAAAGATGGAAAGTGAGAAATTTTAGGCTCTAATATAGATTATCAAATGTGCCTAAGTTGACAAAGTCAAGCCTAAGAGGAGAATCAACCCCTCAATGTTAGTTTAGATTGTGAAGGGTAAGAGAAAAAATCACTAAGGACTTTGTAAATAAGCCAAACTTGTACCATGTAATTCTTGAAAAATGTATCTAAATTGTACACTTTATGTCTTTCCTTGCAAATAAAGCAATGTTTGGAGGCCCAAAATTTTGAAGTATAACATCAAGGCCAATTTTTTGAATTTGCAAAAGCGAAAGCACACCCATATAAGTACTTGACATGCTTTTTGTTGTTTCATTGATAAAGGGATTTGTTCTAGAGAAGAGAATAAGTATCTACAATGTAAATTTTGTTCTAAAAGAGTTTGAAATATTTTATCCTAGGTGGTTTAGCATGAACAAAGAAAGAGTTTTTAATAATAGGCTATTGCTAAAAATTATGGACATTAAAATAAAGATCTAATTTGAAACTAGCTCCAGCACACATGAGGAAATGCTTAACCTCCTCAAAATTCTTCTAAATTCTCTAAAACACAAATGAGACTTTGACCTTGACATATAAAATCATAATAAGTAGGGTGTGAAGACCAATAATTTACCACACTTCTACCATAGTGATGTCGGAGCATCCGGGTATTCTGGTTAGCCAGTTAAATTTTTCATTTTAAATTTTGTTTGGTTGTTTTCAAATTTTGTTGTGAAGTTCAAACTTGTTGGTCTGAGTCTTGTCCATCTGGCACTTCTATATTTGATCTGTATAGGATCTAGACTAAATTACAGTATTGAATGCTTAATTTTTACAATGATTATTCCAAGTTAATTAAATCAAAATTAACTTAAGGAAATTAAAAAATGAAGGAATTAACAAACTGAGAGAAGGTGAGAGAAAAGAAGAGAAGTGCAAGCAATGTTTGATTATGGAGTTCGTCACAAATGTGACTACGTCTCCGGGTCCGCTCCAATAGAGAGACCGATCCGATTAACTCCAAAAATCAATTACAAATGCACCACAACCATTCTTCAAGCACTTCGGCAGCGTAACGATGCTCTGACGTGCAAGAATGACTCAAAAATAATCTCCTCAAGACCTCTATTCACTTGTTACCTCAGCTTCAATACTTCATCAATACTTCACCTGAAAAAAAGTACCTTTTCACTCTCACCTCACAGCCCTTTTTATACAAAAAAATGAATCAAATTGGTTACCAACCAATTGATTTACAAAATATTCCTTATCTCTCCAAAATACATAAAAATCTGCAAATCTCCCTTTATTTGCAAATAAATCTTCTAAATACCCCCTTTAATCCAAATAATACCAAATTTAAGCCCTTTTAGTTTTTTATTCACGGGCTCACATAGTTTTGGAGGTTTGATTTAATCTTTAAAAAGATTATTGTTTGTTTAAATTTTTAAATTAGGGAGTTTGTTTTTATTTTAGAGGCATTCGGTTTTCATTTACTTAACAAAAGCAACCAATGCCATACATAATATAAAGAAAGTTTCGTGGTGTGACGGTTTTATATCATTTTGTTAGCCCAGAAGGTGCGGGTTCAAAACTCGTCGGTGATAATTTTAAACAAACTTCCAAACAAACCTTTAACAAAACGAATAGGGCACCATTCATAGTTAGCGACTAGTTGTTTGGCTCAACGGTGGAATAGTTGGCTCGCCAGGCGGACGTTACAGGTTCAAGGTTCTCGGCCAACATCTTTCGTTCAAACAAACAAACTTTCAAACTGCCGGATGGAGGAGAGAAACCGTGAGGCCACGTGGCATGCCGAGGAGGTGCCACGTGGCAAAGACTGATTCGCCCACCTCAATGACGTGGATTTCGACTCAACGATGACGTGGATGACACTTGTGCAGCTGACGAGGCTGATGACTAGTGCTGACTTAGACGATGACGTGGATGCTGACTGTGTGTTGACGTGTCCGCTGACTTGGATGTATGAATGACACGTGTTAACGCATGATTCGCTGACCTTGCTAACTTCACCTGCCACATCATCGTGCCACATCGACATGTACAGACCATACAGACTGCCACATGTCAACTTCTGATTGGTCCACTTCAGATTTCATACCATGCGCTAACGTCGGTTGTACGGGTGATGATGTCATCACTGTACCTTCAAGTCCACCAAGTCAACCTGAAACTTTGACCAGCTGTATCTTGAGCATACAATGTCAGATTTTGACGAAACGAATGTCGTTAGAATTATCTTGAAAAGCTCTTCACGATGATGACAACTTTGACAACTTTTGATGACATCATTTTTTTTGCTTCCTGGACACTCCCTGATACCAGTTTGACCCAAGGTTTGACTGGCCATAACTTGCACAAACGGACTCCTTTTCACTCCGTTCAAGTTGCGTTGGAACCAGGAAATCGAGCTCTTTCTAATGGTGCAAATTATGGAGAGAAATGAGACACTTCAATTTTCACTAAAAAATATCCACCAGATCAATATTGGAGATTTTCCTAATTTTTATATCAACTGCCAAAGGTTGTGAAAATCAATGAAATTAACATTTAAAATTGTAGATTTCATATTATTTAAAAATTCCAATATTTATAACACTCAAACTAGGCAACTACCTTAGCATTGGTGTGGGAACTAGGTAGTTGAAGTGTCCATTTTTTGGGAAGGAAAAACACCAAAAATATTAATTTTTTGATGTTGGTAGGAAATGAAAAGCTAAGAAAAAAAATGCAGTTGGGAGAGACATTGGGGTAACCAAAAGTATGAGAAAAAAAGAAGCAACAAAAAGTGTGAAAAGAAGGGAGAAAATTGACCGCTTGGCTAGATACTATTCTTTTGGTAAAAAATATATTTGAAAGCATATTTTCTGTGTGAAGTTGGAGGGATAAGAGAAGTTGGAAGTTGATAAAGTATAGAGAGAACAAAATAGATTTTTGGGCATGTCTTCTTTTACATTTGAAAAATGTGAGATTTTAAATTTGAACCATTAAATGAATTTTGAAATTGGTTCCAAAAGTTTGCATCATTAATTTTTTATTTAAAATTGGTTATTTGAATGAGTTTTTGGATGCATAAGCTCTTGGTCTGGTAAGACGCAAAGCTCTTGTTCTACATTAATTAGTATTAGAGCAAGGAAAGGTTGTGTTGAGAATTAAGATGGCGTATAGAGGATGGGGTTGCACAGGTAGGGCATCCAAAGGCATGGAGCTTGAGATTGTGAAATTAATAAGAAACTACACAATGGAGGTAGATAGAGGTCTCACAACATGAATGGAAGCCATGGAAATGGTACAGAGAAGACGAGTCCATATAGTGGACTTAAGTGATGATGAAGAAGAGAAGGTTGTTGAAGTCGAAGAGGAAGTGAACCAATCAGGTTTTGAGTGAGGTGAAGAACAATTTATCAAGGCCATTACTAAAATAAATTCCAAGCCATGATTTGATACTCCAAGTTACAAAGGCGGGTTAAGTGTAGAAGAGTTGTTAGATTGGATTGGAAAAATGGATAAATATTTTGAATATGACAACACTAAAGAAGAGAAGAAGGTGAAATATGCTAACACCAAGCTGAAGGGGAACACATCCCTATGGTGGGATCACTTGCAAGAAGATAGGGAATGAAAGGGAAAGAAAATAAATCATGGGATCGAATGGTGAGGAAGATAAAATCCAAGTTTCTACCAACGGACTACCAAATTAAATTGTTTAGAAAAAATCAGAATTTAAAGCAAAAGTAGAGCAGTGTTGAGGAGTATACCAAAGAGTTTTATTGGTTAAGCATAAGAGTCAGTTGTGAAGAAGATGATATGGAGCAAGTTTGAAGATATTTGAATGGTTTGCACATATCCATCCAAGATGAAATCAATATGGTTAATATTCATATCATGGAGGAGGCAAATCAATATGCCTTGAAACCAGAAGAAAAACTCAATAGGAAGCAACAAAATAACTCTCGAGGTAGAGGAATTTTTTTGCAAGGAAGAGGACCACTGAACAGTGGAAGAGGCTTCCAAAACAAGCACGAGGAAGCAAGCTCACCAAGTGCAAGTATTCAAGAAGGAAAGGAAAGAGGTTATTTCCCTAGAGGAAGAGGAAACTACTCTCATGGAAGAGGGTCATTTGGAAGAGGTAGAGGAAGAGGTTTCAACTTCACATGTTTTCAATGTGGAGAAGTAGGCCATCGGGGATTTGAATGTCTGAAAATCTAGCAAGATGTTGAAAAGGGAAAAGAGTCAAGAATGCATGTTGTACAACCTGGAAATGAGAAGGAGACCTCAACAAAGCATGTAGCAGACCACAAAGATGGAGATTCATTGATGTTGCAAAGAATTTTGTCAAACCCAAAGAAAGAGAAACCAAAAACAATTCAAAGAAGAAATTTGTTTAGAACAAGGTGTAAGGTGATGGGAAAGGTTGTTGATGTCACAACTTGCATCATTTAGTCAATTTGTAGTACCCCACCATGAACCCTAGAGGACAAAACTTATACTATGAAAAACAAACAATTTTTTTCTTTAAAATACAATGTTGCACATGAAATTAACATAACTTTAACTATTATCCTAAGTCCCCTAGGGTGCACAAATGCATTACCTATTTTTTCATTATTCAATTTACAAGTAAAAATAACTTATTAACAATTAAACACTAAACATCATTAAGCATGTCATCAACTCAATTTCATAAGAACATAAGAGCTATGTGAAACATTCATCAGATAACATAAAAGAATAATCAATCTCTCTCTCATTTCAATTAACAATTACAATGTCACTTATTACAAAGTTCCTTACATACAAGAGATACATTGAATCAATTTACATATACATTTGTACAATATTACCTCCTCGAAACTAGTGAGGAGTGCTCAATGAGGATACATGATACATGATCAAATACAATATATATAACAAGTTCAATGATGAAACTACTAGAATAAGGTGCAATGTTGAAGACAATGGATCAGATGAGATCGCTACATCACAAACATAAGGGGAACCCAATGGAGAATGTTACACGTTCCACCCAACCATGTGAATCCAAATATTCACCCCCCACGCTAGGAGGTTACACAGGGCCCACCAACTAAAAGACAAGGTCCAAACATCACAAGGTTGATAAAACTCATAACACAGGACAAACAGAAACAACAGGTACAAGAACAACAATGACCATACTTCTAGAGGCTCATAGATACACAAAGTGAAATAAAAATTAAAGAAACTCATGGTTGTCATAGGGGAAGTGTCATCAAATAATTGGACATAGGTTATCTAGGTAGTTCTTCATAGGTCCCGACCCCCATCCTTGCCTTATCCTGGTAGCCTCTATTGAACTCCTTCCACTCATGCCAACTATGTGAAATTGACCTAATTCTTGTGGAGATGAAGTAGTCGATTGTGTCATTCCAGGCCTTCCCATCTCACCTCAAGCTAAACGAGCACTTGAGGCTGAGTGGGGTACATATTTATCTTGATTAATATTTTTGAGCTACCCAATTCCCCCTAGATAATTTTAATGTTATCACTTGTTAGCAAACTTCTAGATGGGTTATACAAGCGTCCCTTTGTGCACCTACCCCCATTTGAATCCACTCCCCTACTTCCAACTAAAAAACATGGAAACAAAAAATAGGGCCACTTGCACAACAAAAAAAATAGATGAATCATAATGTGAGGAACTACCCATCCTACTCACATAATCTATAAAAAATAATCACAAGACCAATGTGATGCATAGGGAAAAAGACCACCATGAACATAATTAAAACATAGTTTCTCCTTATCTAGTCAATCAAATAAGCCATCAAGATTAAGCCACTCTATCATTTGGAAGACAACATAATCACTTGTTTCCATAGAGAAATTGATATCAACAAGGAACATAGATTATAAATAGTAATTAACATAACATTAAATTCATGACAACAAATAAACCAAATATGAGGGTAATTCCATTCTAACAAACATCAACCCTTCCAACACTATTGTTAGTGTTCCATAGTATGTAACTCATGTTTCTCTTATACCAATTACATCAATTCTTAAGAAACTTATGTTTTTCCAAATCATCAATGTTACATCCATTGTAAAATGTTCAAAAGAACATCTATAACTCTAAAGATTCCTCTATTAAATTATAAACATACATACATACACACACACACACACACACACATATATATATACATATACTCAAGAACCTATAGATTTATCTAAAAGTGTCCCTATCTAGAAATTCTAATTATTGAATTTATAACAAATGATGTTGGTCATCATAGAAAATATACAAAATTACACACTCGTGCAAATACATATACATAACTATATTTGATGCACGCGGGTACACAAATAACCAACTTAATAGAGATATGGTAGAGAGGCATTAGCACACACATTGATTATTCACCAACATAAGGATAAAACACTTGTATAAATATGAAGAATTGGATTAAATAGATAATTGCATCTTTAATCGTCAGTAAACATAGATAGTAAGCAACATAGGACTTGTTATGGATTAAGAATAAAACTACAACTAGAGTTAGCTCCAAGTAAACTTGGCATGACAAACACACAATATGTCGATGATATAGGCGTGTATGACAGACAAGGAAAAGTAACCCCAACTAGGCTACGGTGATGAAATAGTTAAGAGGAGTGTTTACTTGATGTGAAAACATAATTTACTTATGCAATATCAACACTCTTTGTTCTCAACCAAATGTTGGAACACCAATGACGTAAAGTTTTAAGAGTAAGATAATTAACATTCAGAACTGACTAGAACAATAGTGTCGTATATGCATCCACATAGGTAGAATAATGAGTGACAGTGGTAGATTACTATTGAATTTGTTCAAAACCAACAAATTTAAGCTACCAAGAATAGAATTCAAATGATTGCTTTTTGCATGATAAGAAATCTTTTCTTCTTGGTCACAGAAGTTTTAAACTTGGTAATAGAAACTGATGACTAGAAAAGGGAGAGAGAAGTTGGACTAAGTAGGGAAACAACCCTTTAGCGTTTACCAGGTTGCATAAAATGATTTCAATACTATCAACAATAGGTAAAACAGACTAGAAATCTACACTTCACTAACAATTATAATTTCATCTCTAACAAATAGTTTCCCACTAATCACCAGAAAATTAAATTAATGTTTTAGAGATTGAAGGAAATACAAAAAACATGTAAAGGTCAAAAATTATAAGTTTAGAAAGAAAAACATACACGGCGATGGTTTCCCATAATAATGAAATAGGATGATGTCAAGCGACAGAAACTTTCACAGCCTTCAGGTTCTACCAAGCATCACAAGATGAAATATATTAACAGGACACAGAGATTATAGCAGACCCAACTCACTATAACAAGGAACTTAAGAAACCTTGGGCTAATGTATAGAAGAAAGAAAACACCAGTGCTAAAGGAGGAATTATTACCTAGTGGTGGTATCTTTTACAAACTTATTACCATGCATGACTCAAATGTTTGACATGATTTCAACAACGCAACAAATGGTATTCGAAGGAAGGGCCTAAATATATTAAAAAATAATAGCTTTTTAAAACTCTACAAAATTTTCCCACATGCCAGTTATGAATTAAGGCTTGAGGTAACAAGGTTTAAAAACAATGAGAATACTAAAATCATGGCTTGTAGTGTAAATTGCCCCAAATCTATTACAAAGATTAATTGCTATAGGAACAATCAATTGTACATACATCTTTATAAAGTTTAAAGAAAACAAAAAATTATAGGCCTCTAAGAACAATTATTGACACTCAAAGTTAATTATTCAATGCAAACGGAAGCTGGGAAAGACGTTTCTTTTTCAGAAAAGAACCTGGTATATATGAATATCTGAGCTACAAGAATTACCAGAAGGATATTAGCTGCAGACCAAGTTTTCCAACTTTCCAACCACCCAACAAAATTCCTCTGCCTAAACACCAAAATCTCCTAAGCCAAGCTAATCAAACTCATAACAAGAATTTTTCTTTTTTTTTTCAAAGAGAAAAACTTCTCGAAAAAAACCAAAGAAAAAAATTAGTTTATTTTCTTCCAAGGAAATAAAAAACCAATTGCCCCTATAAAGATAACTCCACTTCTGAGTATGTGCAAGATCATCATGGAAAAAATAGGCCCTTAAGTGGCAAAAAATTTATAAAATCAGAGTTAGGTAACCCAACATAATAATTTGAATAAGTTATCTATATTATTTCAAAAATATGTAAAAATAGAATCTATAGCAAATTGAATATAGTTTCTAAACTACTAGGTTTATTTTAAAAAACTAAAAATCTATTAGGTGAAAATTTGAAATTTCAATGCAGTAGTACTTAAATTTCAGGGAAAAAATAAGAAGTAGGTGTATGTATAACCACCCTAACCACAATAAAATGATAATTTTTTTTTTAATAATATTTAAGATATAAGTAGAGGACTCATGTCCCAATGTGATACATTTTAAAAAAAAAAAAAATTCAAGTGAATAATTAATTATAATTTTTTTATTACAACTTTTAAAAAATATAAAAACTCATATGTCTAACCACCTTAACTTGGTCATAACTTCATGAAATTCAATTCTTTTTTTCTTAATCCTAAATAGTATGCGAAGCATAGAATGTGACACATGTTTCGGATTCAAAAAATGTGATACCGTTTGAAAGCTATAAATATTTTTCAATCAACCTATCAATGAGGACTTTAGTTGTAATTCAAATAGAAAATGAATAATAATTATTTATTAAATTCAAAGTAAAGCATAATTTATATTGGTGGAAAGTTGAGAATATCCTCTAAAAACCCTTTACGTTTCAACAATTTTTGGTAAGAAAAAAGTCATCAACCACATACCCTACACATACCAATCATATTGCCACTTTTTGGCCCATCATGACCCTGCACATACCCTTCCAATAATTACTCCTTCACTCTTTTTTTTGTTACCTCCACTTTTGTGAGTTTTTATCTCGATTTGAAAATTCCCTCTTATTTAATTTTCTCCACTTAACTTAATAAAGTTTTCCCTTTCATTATATGTTTACACACACATTACTGCATTTATTTAATAATTTATCATTTAATTTTCAAATAAAGTTTGCTTATGCATGAATAATATTATATATGCACATATGTTTCTGCCATATTAAACTTAATTTAATTTATTAATTAAATTAGACTTTACTTCATTACTCAAACCCTCAAGTTTGACACTCGAAGTAGCATGAAATAATTAAACGAAGCACAAGACTCAAACATCACTCCCAAAATTAATCAACCAAAGACATGACAAAGGTTAAACAACCACATCAAAATGAAATGATACCAAAAGACTTACTGACGGGGAGTGTCAACGAAGATTCGTCCTTAAGAAGGACAATGGCTCGAAGTGGGGGACCCAGTGTAACCTCTAAAAAAACAACTCCATTGGGCTCTAGCATGCTCAAACCTGATAAACAGGTGGAGTCAAGGCCTCGTACTTGCAGTCTACAGCAAAACAAGGTGTTGAACATCTGCATATAGAAATAACTAGTCACACAGTGATGGGGAAATCACAGAGTCGTAGGGAGCTCACAAGCGGGTGATGCGACACTATCCCCATCACCGACACATTACAACTAATATCAACAAATGAATGCATACATCTAAAATAACATCATATCCATCATATTGAGTTAAGCAATTAACTAATCTGTAATACATTGCATAAGTAAAAGGCATAAAATATCACTATGCCATTAACATCATTAAACTAAACATCATAATACTATCAATATCACTAAGCCATGCATCATAATATTTTGAAGCAGTCTCAAGACCAACACATCAAAATATCACCATGTCTGAACAATATCCAACAAAATCATAACGTCTATCAAGCAGTAACATAGAGCCAACAAAACTACATCATATAGACTACATGAAACCAAAATGCTATCGAAACATAAGAAAACTGAGAGGGAATCAAATCCTCCCCCCTAGGACTAGGCTTACTCTTGGAAGCCTTTGAAGAGATATGGGTAAAGCCCCCTCATCCTGGAAGCATCCACCTAGGTAGTCGAAGCCTCATCGTTCGGATCCCATTGGACCCTAACTTACTCTATGTCTCATCCTCTGAGTGTGAGTATCTAGTGTTGAATTACGCCTATAGGCCCCAAAGCCAACTACCCATCCTCTTCCTATAATGCATTCCAATTGAGGATGTGAGATATTTCAAGATAATATGGTCTAAGTACTGAAACATGAAATACATCATGTATGTGCGAGAGACCGGGCGACAAAGCAAGATGGTATGATATAGGTCCAATCCTCTACAAGATCTCAAAAGGTCCAATAAAATGCAGTGCAAGCTTAGAGCCCTTCCCGTAATGAATCAGACTCTTTCACAAACACACATGTAGAAACACCCTATCACCAACTAAGAATTGACGATCCACCCTATGACCATCAACATATTTCTTTTGTCTATCCTGAGCTACAACCAAATGCTCCGTAATCTGAACCACCTGCTGCTCCATCTCCTAGAGCATCTCTAGACCCAACAAAACTCTATCCTCCAAATGGTCCCAACTCAACGGTGTCTGACATGGACAACCGTACAATGTCTGGGAGGAAGGCATGCCAATGGAACCGTGATAACTATTATTGTACACAAATTCTACAAAATATAAGTAGTCCTCCCATTATGTATGTTGATCCATGATGTACATTCATAGCATTTCCTCGAGAATATGATTGACCCTCTTGGTCTACCCATCTGTCTTTGGATGATACATTGAATTGAAAATCAACTGAGTCCCCAAGGCATGTTGTAGGGACATCCAAAGTGCTGAGGTAAATATAGGATCTCTATCTGATATGATCCGAGGAGGAATTCCATGTAATTTGACAATGTCCTCCATGAAGACTCTAGCTACTAATGAAGCATTATAAGAGGAATAGATAGGAGAGAAGTGTGCCACTTTCGTTAACCTATCCACATTGACCATAATGGCATCATGTCATCATGGAGAAACAAGAAAACTCACAATGAAATCTATTAAATTATTATCGCAGTTCCACTCCAAAACCAAGTTAGGCTGCAAAATTCTTGTAGGATGTTGATGTTCAGCCTTCACTCTCTGATATTCAAGATGCCTTGATACAAATTCAATAATATCTCTCCTCATCTTAGCCCAAAAGTACAGCTATTGAAGATCAACATGCATCTTTCTGACACCAGGATGAGCTGAATACGGTGCTCGATGTGCCTTTGACATGATCAAAGAGCGAAGATCACCAGTGGATGGTACTTAAATATGAACCAAATTCCTCAAAAGATCATCTGAATTAAGGGAATATCCTACAAATCTTCCCTCTAATGCTCTACCTGACTCCACCTCATCCCTCACTTCCTAATACCAACCATATGAAGGAACTATAGAAAGTATCTAATTTCTCAAATTCACATCGAGAGTCACTGCCAATAACTCATGGACCTTTGTCTACTAAGTGCATCTGCAACTACATTTTCCTTCCCCTAAATGAACTTCACCTCAAAATCATATTCACATAAGAATTCCATCCATCATCTCTATCTGTCATTCATATTAGGTTGTGTAAAGATGTACTGCAAACTACGGTGATTAGTGTGTAGCTCAAATATATGCCCCAAAAGAAAATGTCTCCATCTAGTCAAGGCATGTACCATAGTGGCCAACTCAAGATCGTGTGTAGGGTAATTCAATTCATGATACTTGATTTTGTGAGACTCATAGGCAATCACATGACCCTCCTACATTAGCATAGCTCCTATACTCTCTAATAAGCAATTGTACATACTACAAAATTCCCAAAGGGATCTGGAATGGCTAGAATCGGAGCACTGGTCAAACTCCCCTTGATAGTCTGAAATGTTGCCTTACACTGCTCTAACCAAATAGATTTCTTCCCTTTCCTCTAAAGAGAAGTAATAGGGTGTGCTATCTTCAAAAATCCTTGTACAAACTGCATGTAGTAACCTACCAATCCAATGAAACTAAAAACCTTTGACACATTAGTAGGTGCACGCCAATCAATGATCACTTGGATCTTGCAAGGATCCACTGCAATGCCCTCACCAGATATAGCATGTCCTAAATATTTCACCTTTGTCTTGAAGAACTCACACTTTGACAAGTTAGCATACAATTGATTTTCTCTCAAGCACTATAGCACCTGTCTCAAGTGATCTTCATGCTTCTCCATAGTCCTAGAATAGATCAATATATCATCTAAGAACATCAAGACAAACTGGTCCAAGTACCTATGTGAAACACACTATTCATCATACTCATAAACACTAAGGGCACATTCGTTAATCCGAACGACACCACTATGAACTCATAGTTACCATATCGTGTACAAAATGCAGTTTTATGTATATCTGCCTTGAAGATGTGTAGCTGGTGATAACCTGATTTGAAATAAATCTTCGAGAATACCTTGGCACCCTTAATCTAGTCAAATAAATCATCTATCCTAGACAATGAATATTTGTTCCATATTGTCACCTTTTTCAACTATCGATAATCTATACACAACCGAAGGGACCTGTCCTTCTTCACAAAATCCATTGGCGCACCCCATAGAGACACACTAGGATGAATGAATCCCTTTTCTAGTAGCTCCCCAAGCTATAATTGGATCTCTTTAATCTCCTGAGTGGTCATCCTATAAGGATCTCATGAAATGGGCTCAACTTCAAGCACAAGATCAATCTTAAAGTTTATGTCACGCTTAGGTGGCATCCCTTGAATCTCATTAGGAAACACATCATCATGTTGTCTAAGAATAAGGTGACTATCAAGTGATACCTCCTCCTAACTCTCTCCTAACTCCAAATCATTGACTGTCACAACAAATAACTGGCAGCCCTGTCGCACAAACCTCCTCAAATAAATGGTTGAGATCATCCTCAAAGAAATAGGTCTCTAAATCCCAACCACCTCAATCTCACTACCAGAATCATCAACACATTTCACCAACTTGCAGTGACAATCAATGACTACTCTATGGGCCTCTAACCAATCCTTACCTAATACAATGTCATAAGATCCCAAAGGAATGATTTTCAGATCAATTGTGGTGTCAAGAGATCTAATCCTCAATCTACAAGCACAAACAAGTGACTTAATTGTGACCTTAGCACTGTTGGAATGTGGTTTTGAGAGATGGTTTTTGGATTCTAAGGTTGTCATTCATGGCAACTGAATTCATCCCCATGGTCCATAGATCTCTATCTAGTCATACCGATAGACGAAGTGGAATACTATGTAGTACAGGTAGAATACTTGTAGAACAGGGTATCCGATTAGATTGCTTCACTGGATCATTTCTTTGTGTTTTGGATCTCTAGAACTACTTGTGGAGCACGTGGATCATGTTTTCATTGAGTCTTGTGGTCTTACATTAGTTGCTACACAATTTTGGATGTTCGGTAGGGAATTTTCTGCTTATTTGCTTGATAGAGCCGACTCAATGTAAGTGGTGTGTTGTGGATGTATAAAGTGAACTTACTTAAGTTTTTTTTAAATTAAAATGTTTAATTATTGGTCCTAGCTATTTTCTATTTGACTTGATTAGATACACATAAAAAATTTTCATGATTTGGGCCGACAAGTTGCCAATATTATTAAGTTTTGTTGAGTCGAGCTGTGGTGATAAAATCCTTAGTCACGGATATATCATTGTGGGTAATGAAGAAGGTGCACTAGTGTATGTTGCAAATTTATAAGGAGTGTTTGAGCGATATCATGCCCAATTTCTCCTGCACATAAGGATTTTATGTGTGAACTTGAGCAAAATAGGGCAGAAGTTCGGTATCAGTCATCAGGACAAAAGTTCATCATCAGAGCTTAATCAGAACTACAATCAAGCATTTGTAGATGCTATACATTCAATTTATTCTCTTTTGGATCTATTTGAAACTATTGTAAGGGTAGTGAGTCCATCTTTGACTAGTGAGCTCTAGACAGTGAGCCTAAATGCAACTGCATTTCAATTTTGTAATATTTCTTATCTTTTGAGTATACTCAGAACTTACTGTGGATTTGCCATCCGCCATGGTTTTTCCCCTAATAGGGTTTCCACGTAAAAATACTTGTGTTATGTTTGTGTCGTTTCTTGTTTTTAGTTTCTTGATATTGATTTTAATTAAATGTTTTAAGTGGATTAAAGTTTAGAATAAAAAGATTTTTTTTGTAGAACACTAATTCACCCCCGCTCTCAGTGTTGCTTGTTTCCAACAATTGGTATAAGTGTAGGTTCCTTGAAAGAAGTCTAATAGCTTGCGGAGATCTTGGAAAGTGTTCTCAATGGATACAAGTAGTCTTCAACAACAACTCATGGTGGCCTTGGATGATCTTGACCAGTCAAAATCTGAGATCCAGGAACTACAAGAAAATATTGAAAATGCAAAAAAAATCATCCAGTCATTGAAAGAAAAGATCATTGAATCAAGGGAGAATAGAAAGGAATTATGTGGTCATCTTAAGCAGAAGAGAAAAAACAATGAAGATGAACAACTCAGTCAACCCTTGAAAGAGAAAATAGAAGAATGTGAAAAGTTTTCCCAAGAGAATGCTACTTTGAAGCCTGCGATGGAATCCATCATGATGAAGATGACCAATGAGTTTAAGGACAAAAAGAAGAATGAAGAAAACCTTGCACAATCTTTAAAAGAAAATTTTGAACAATGCAGTCGACTAGAAAATGAATTGGACCAATCCAGGAGCAATGAAGAGGAGCTTGAAAAAAAACTTGATGATCTCAAAGATGAACTTTCTATTGCAAATGAGTTCAAGGAGAAATCCAAAGCAAGGTCAACCAAAATTGATGAATTAATCAAGGGACAAAGAATTGATGGTGACATACGAGGTCTCAAACATGAAGAAGGAGAAAGCTCTAGATCTGGATAAAGAAGCTCTAGACAGAGGACTTCAAGACAAGGAAACTAGATGAATGGACCCAGAAGGAATCTGGTAAGGTAGCCTAATGCTCAAAGATTTAATGGTTATTGCTATACTTGTAACAAATTTGGTCATATGGCTTCTCAGTGTAGGAGTAAGGTGAACACAACTAGACCATCATTCTTGGGTTAGTGTTTTAATTGTTATAAATATGGTCATAAGTCAAGTGATTGTAGAACTGAGATGCATAAATTTCTTAGAAATGTCAGATGCTATGCATGAAATAGTTTTGAACATATTGCTAACCAATGCAAATCAAGACAAAATAAGTTGAACGGCTGGCCTAGATAGAGAAGTGTTGTGTTCTACAGCTGCAAAAAATTTGGTCACACTTCTAAATTCTATTGGAATAAAAGAGTATCGGTAAGGCAGAACAAGCAATCAAATGTAAAGGGAAAATGAAAAATCACTACTAATGAGATCAAGAAGTAGATGCAGAAGAAGTGGGTGAAGAAGAATCCCTCTATATAAGGAAATGGATTGACACCAGAAGTCACTTCTAGTAATACCTCTGGAAATTAATTTTAGGTCTCTGCCTTAGGGGGAGCTATCAAGAAAAATTACTAAACCCCCTACAAGTGATTGATACTAGAATTTGGATGAGTCTAGTAGGAAATTGGATATTCTTTAGACATTGTGAAATGAATCTAAGGCATCAATGGAGAATATTGTAGATCCACACAAGAATTATTTACCTCGGAACATAAAAGACAAAGAACTAGTTGAATTAGGGCAAGGGAATTTATTGCAAAAGTAAAGAGTTAGGTTCGATGACAATAAAATAATGTTTTTAACTTTCACTTGTCACATTGCATTTAGAGGAAAGAAGTTTGGAGTTCTCTGAGGTGATCTTTGCCAAATTTTGAAGGGATTCAAGTAAAGAGGAGAATCTGCAATTAGTTTTCATTTCGTCTCTAAAAGGTATCTATTGCAAAACCTGTGAATTTGTTTACTTGAAATTATGTCCACCCCTCTTATAGTTGAATTTAAGGATATGCCATGACCAAAGTTCAAATGGCATCCATATAAGTTTGTAGACAGAAAACCCCTAGGTGCATTTTTGTTGGTTCTATATGTAGTTTTGCATATATAAGATATTAGGGCATATGTGCATGCAAATATTGAGGATTTGGGTAGTGCACATCTATCGGAATTGTATTGTAATCACATAGTTCAAGAGGATTTCTCTATGAAACCTGAATTTCAAACCCTAGTGGACAATAAATTTGCACAATTCGCAAAGTTTCCTATATTTGAGGAGGATGAGTGGGTTTGATATATATTGAGTCATGTGCATGATGAATTTATGTAGCTATATATGCCATTCAAAATTTACAAGGAATCTATTTGTGCAGTTACAGGCTTGAATTCCTCTGGAATACTTCTAGTATTGAAGTCGGTAAAGAATGATGAGGTTACTAAAGCAACTGGCTCACATTGGGACAAAAGGGCAATGATTATAGAACATATCGCTAAGGTTGATGTGAAATTTGTATCTATAGTCATAGGGTACAAGCTTTATCACTCGAGTCAAGAAAATTCTATAGCTGACACTGCCATTTATACAACATATGAAATGATCAAACAAAATGCAAATTACTATCTATGTGAATTACTTAGAGGTCAACTATTGGAGAACCTAAAGAAGATCAAGAAGGACAAGAAGAATGTATTCAATTTTGGAAACTTGTTAATCTACCTATATTTCTACTTCTTAGGTGAGGTACAAGGAATCGGTAATGTTCATTGGTGAAATGACATTCTGGTAGCCATTTAGATCTAGGATATACTATGTAGCATTGATGATTGATAGACTAGCAATGCAATCCTATGGGGTCATTTTAAAATCTTTCAAAATTAGATGCATGCCAGAGAGATAATTCCTAAAGCCTTAGTGGAACAGTATAAAGACTCTTTATGCTTCATGGTAGACATTAACCAATGTGACATGGAAGTAGTTGATCCTAGAAATATTTCGATCATGCCTATTTGATATGAAGTGGATGAAAAAATTCTAAGGATGTACAAAAAACATCTACTAAATTCACCACTAGATACTAATGAAGAAAATTTTAGCACCTATGCAAAGAAAAGCTTACAAGTTCACTCAGATTTGAGAAAACCCATGTCAATAAGAAAGGTAAGAAAGGAGACAAAATTATTTGTAGGGAGAATGGGTATTCTAGTTGAAAGACTGAAAGAAATAAGGAAACAAAGAGATGAAGAAGAGGTAGCCAAAGAGAAGGAAAAGGCAACACCAGCTGGACTGGGAACATCTTCTGCTAGAAAAACCAAGAGTTCCCCTATAGAATAGCCAAATCAAGCTGAAGCCTCTAGAAGAAGAAAGAAGAATAAAAGCTCAAGAACTTACAAAGCCGTATCCACAAATGAAGAGGAAGAAACAGACTCAGAATAAATAGTTAGAGAGATAAAGGCTATTGGGACCCATGTTGTCAAACTTAATAAGAGAAAGCCTTCAGGAAAAGGTGAAGAAGCAAAGAAAAAGACCAAAGTTGATAAGCCCAGTATGTCTATGGAGGAAGTTGAGAATGTAGTAGTAAATGACGGAAATCTCAGCCACTCTGTGACTTATATGAGACTTTTGATGAATCTGATAAGTTTGGAAGTTGCAAAAAAATTATCTTATCTTCTTTGTGGTCATATTACCATTTTGGAAAGTCTGAAAAGTGTTTGGGACTCAAATTTAAGTGGACTAAAGAATGTCTTTGTAGACATCTTCAGATTTTTGTTTGTCCCAAGATATACTTGTACAATTTTGCAATTTTGGTTTTCCCAATTTTTTCATTGATGTCAAAGGGGGAGAGAGAGTGAAGTGAAAAATTCCTTGATATTCGTAGGGGGAGAAATATTTTGTAGTGAAGCAGTATTTTGAATTTGGGCAGTGTGCTTATCAGTTTTGACACTTAGTCATTTTTCTCTAAATGTTGCCATCAATGCCAAAGGGGAAGATTGTTGGAATATGGTTTTGAGAAATGGTTTTTGGCTTCTAATGTTGTCATTGATGGAAACTGAAGGCATCCACATGGTCCAAAAATCTCTATCTAGTCATACCGGCAGACAAAGTGGAATACTATGTAGTATCAACAGAATACTTGTGGAATAGGGTATCCAGTCAAATTGCTTCATTGGATCATTGTTTTGTGTTGTGGATCTTCATAATTGCTTGTTGAGCACATGGATCATCTTTTGATTGAGTCTTGTGGTATTACATTAGTTTCTACACAAGTTTATAGGTCTGGTAGGACATTTCTTGCTTATTTGTTTGATAGAGCTGACTCAGTGTAAGTGGTGCATTGTGGATGTATAAAGTGAACTTACTTAAGTTGCTTTTAAATTCAAATGTTTAATTATTGGTCCTAGCTATTTTCTATTCGACTTGTTTAAATGCGCATCGAAATTGTTCATGATTTGGGCCAACAAGTTGCCAATATTATTAAGTTTTGTTGAGCTGACCTGTGGCGATTAAATCCTTAGTCACAAATATTTTTAGATGATCAGATATATCATTGTGGGTAATGAAGAAGGTGCATTGGTGTATGTTACGAATGTCTATGGAGTGTTTGAGCGATATCATGCACAATTTCTCTTGTGCATAAGGATTTTGTGTGTGAACTTGAGTAGAACAAGATAAAAGTTTGGTATTAGTCATCAGGACAGAAGTTCATCATCAAAGCTCAACCAGAACCACAATCAAGCATTGGTAGATGCTATACATTCAGTTCATTCTCTTTTGGATCTATTCAAAACTATTGTAAGGGTAGTGAGTCCATCTTTGAGCAGTGAGCCTAAATGAAAGTGAACTCCCATTTTGTAATATTTCTTATCTTTTGAGTATACTCAAAACTTATTGTGGATTGGCCATCCACCGTGGTTTTTCCCCTAATAGGGTTTCCACATTAAAATCCTTGTTTTATGGTTGTGTGGTTTCTTGTTTTCAGCTTTTGGATATTGATTTTAATGAAATGTTTTAAGTGGATTAAAGATCAGAATAAAAGGATTAATTTTTGCAGAACACTGATTCACCTCCCCTCTCAGTGTTGCTTATTTCCAACAAGCACCAAAAGCTAACTCAACTTGCAACCTATCATCCTCCTTAACTGCCACCAATCCACATCGTACTACAATAGAGGAGGAAATAAAGGAGTCTGAAGCTCCATAATCAAAGAGTATAGAAACTATACCACCTTGTAACACACCTGATGTCTCAACTACTATCCCCTGGTGCTTAGCATGACATTTTTCAACAACCGTAAAAACCTTATGAGATCTACCAACATCCCCAACTGTTGGCTCTAAAACCACTGGCCTCTAAGATAATATAGTAGTGCCCTTCTAAGGACATTGATAAGCAATATGACCCTACTATCCACATGAAAAACACCCAGTACCTCTGCCAAAACCTCTACTACTAGGTGGAGCACTAGACTTCTAAACACTGCCCCTATTAACTGTAGACTATGAACTCTAGGATAGTTGTTTAGATTGGTAACATTTCATCTACCTCCAAGGTATGTGCAGGACCATCATGGAAAACGTAGGCCCTTAAGTGGAAATGAAATTTAGAAAAATCAGAGTTAGGCAACTTGACGTAAAAATTTGAATAACTTATCTATTTCAAAAATATGTAACAATAGAATCTGTAGAAAATTGAATGTAGTTTCTAAACTACTAGGTTTTTTTTATTTTAAATGTATTTGGTGAAAATTTGAAATTTCAATGTAGTAGTACTTAAATTTCCAGGAAAAAATAAGAAATAGGTGTTTGTCTGACCACCCAAACCACAATAAAATGATAATATTTTTTTATAAGATTTTAGATATAAGTAGAGGAGTCATGCCTCAATGTGATGCATGTTTTTTTGTAATTTTTTCCAAGTAAATAATTAATTATGAATTTTTTATTAAAATTTTTAAAAAATATAAAAACTCTTATGTCTGACCACCTTAACTTGGTCAAAACTTCATGAAGTTCATTTTTTTTAATCATATAGTATGTAAAGTATATAATGTGACACATGTTTCAGATTCAAAAAGTGTGATAGCATTTGAAAGCTATAGATGTTTTTCAATCAGCCTATCAATTAGGACTTTAGTCGTAATTCAAATAGAAAATGAATAATAATTATTTAGTAAATTCAAAGTAAAGCAAAATTTATATTTGTGAAAATTTGAGAATCTCCCTTAAAAACCCTTTTCATTTCATCAATTTTGGGTAAAAAAAAAGTCATCAACCACATACCCTGCACATACCCATCACATCGTCACTTTTTGGCCCATCATGATCATGCACATACCCTCTAGTTCCTATCTCTATCACTCTTGGGCTGAGACCTATCATCCTGTCAAAATCTTGAATTCTTATGTTTAAACTTTGAAATTTGTTGTTTCTATTGGCCACCCTTAGAGGGTTCCTGCTAACTCCTAAATGGACCTACTGACTGTGATTGACCACCACATGTACTAAACCCTACCAAAAATGCACTACCAATCTGAATCCCCGTCTGTCCATCTAAGGCCATAGCTAGATTTTCCTCAATAATCTGAGCCTTTTCCATGGCTACCTCCATGGTCTTTGGCTTGAAAACTTGAACTCTGCTAGTCATGAGGGCATTTAAGTCCTTGATGAAATTTTGTACTAGCATGCCCTCATCATCACCAATACTAGTGTACTGCTTAAGTTCATAAAATTTCCACTCATATTGTTCCACTGACATAGCCAACTATCTAAGTGCATGAAACTCATCTGCTTGGTTTTGTCACTAATGGTCAGATAAAAATCAAGCTATGAACTACTCAAGGAACATCTCCCACAAAATTGATTCAATATCCAGATGGAGCTTCTACTCCTCAAGTCGCCACCATGTGGAAGAAAACAAACGAAGATGCATAATGGTGCATCTGGCCTTGGTATTATTACCATATGGGTGCATCACAAAACATCAGTTAAGATTGATAAGCCAGGTCTCTACCTCAATTCCACTACTTGACCCATCAAATGTTGGAGGACGTGCATGAAGTCCTTCATGTGACCAGCTAAAACAACATCTTGATCAACAACTAACTCCCTCCTCCTAGGAGATCTCTCTATCTTGAATCACTAACTGTTGTCCTTCTTGCATGAGACTAATTCAGGCAAGAACCTCTTCTAGTAATTGGCACAACTGAGCACCCTCCATCCCAGGATGACCCACATTCTATCCTACACCACTCTAGTTGTTTTGTGAACTCTGATGTTGCTCATAGTCTGAATGATGTGAACTTTTTGGAGTTGAATCTTTGTGATTGGCCCCATGGCCACCACCATGATCTCTACCTCACCCTCGGCCTCTACACCATCTCATAGGCATGATCCTACACAAAAAAATTTAGGGTATTAGACGAGGTCCAAATAGGGAAACTTAAACTTCTACTATACAACTAAGACAACTTAATGGGATAATTGATATACCCAGAGCACCCATTGTTTTAACCTAGGCTATGATACCATGTGTAATGCCCCGCCATGAACCCTAGAGGACAAAACTTATACTATGAAAAATGGAAAAAAAAAATCTTTAAAATACAATGTTGCACAAGAAATTAACATAACTTTAACTATTATCCTAAGTCCCCTAGGGTGCACGACTACATTACCTATTTTTCCATTATTCAATTTACAAATTGAAATAACTTATTAATAACTAAACATTAAACACCATTAAGCAAGTCATCAACTCAATTTCATAAGAACATGAGCTATGTGAAACATCCATCAGATAACATAAAATAATAATCAATCTCTCTCTCATTTCAATTAACAATTACAATGTCACTTATTACAAAGTTCCTTACATACAAGAGATACATCGAATCAATTTACATATACATTTTTCCAATGATACCTCTTGAAAACTAGTGAGGAGTGCTCAATGAGGATACATGAGACATGATCAAATCTAATACACATAACAAGTTCAATGATCAAACTTCCAGAATAAGGTGTAATATTGAAGACAATGAATCATATGAGATCACCACATCATGAACATAAGGGAAACCCAATGGATAATGTTACATGTTCCACCCAACTGCGTGAATCCAAAGATTCACCCCCTGTGCTAGGAGGTTACAAAAGGCCCCACCAACTGAAAGATAAGGTCCAAACATCAGTAGGTTGAAAAAACTCACAACACGGGACAAATAATAGGTACAACAACAATAATGACCATACTTCCAGAGGCTCATAGATACATAAAGTAAAACAAAAATTAAAGAAACTCATGGTTGTCATAGGGGAAGTGTCATCACATAATTGGACATAGGTTATCCAGGTAGTTCTTCATAGGCCCCGACCCCCATCCTTGGGTTATCCTGGTAGCCTCTACTAAACTCCAGCCCTTGATGCCAACTATGCAGAATTGACCTACTCCTCATGGAGATGAAGTAGTTGATTGTGCCATTCCAGGCCTTCCAATCTCACCTCAAGCCTAAATGAGCACTTGAGGCTGAGTGGGCTACATACTTATCTTGATTAATGTGTTTGAGCTACCCAATTCCCCTTAGTTAATTTTATGTTATCACTTGTTAGAAAACTTCCACATGGCTTATCCAAGTTCTACTTTGTGCACCGGCCCACATTGGAAGCCACTCCCTTGGGTATGTCTAGGATCATGATTGGCCAAAAAGTGGCAATATGATGGGTATGTGGCTGACGACTTTATTTTAATCAAAATTCATGAAATGAAAAGGGTTTTTAAAGGAGATTATCAGCTTTCCACCAATATAAATTATGTTTTACTTGGAATTTAATAAATAATTATTAGTCATTTTCTATTTGAATTATGACTAAAGTCCTAATTGATAGGCTGATTGAAAAACATCTATAGCTTTCAAATGGTGTCACTTTTTTTGAATCCGAAACATGCATCACATTCTATGCTTTGCATACTATAGGATTAAAGAAAGAAAATTTGAATTTAATGAATTTTTGACTAAGTTAAGGTGGTCAAACATAAAAGTTTTTATATTTTCTAAAAGTTTTAATAAAAAATTCATAATTAATTATTTACTTGGAAAAAAATTACAAAAAATATGCATCACATCTAGACATGAGTTCTCTACTTATATATAAAATCTTATAAAAAAATATTATCATTTTTTTGTGGTTAGGGTGGTTAGACACACACGTACTTGTTTTTTCCTTGAAATTTAAGTATTACTGCATTGAAATTTTCAATTTTCACCAAATAGTTTTTTTTGTTTTTAAATAATCCTAGTAGTTTAGAAACTACATTCAATTTTCTATAGATTCTATTCTTACATATTTTTTAAATAATATAGATAACTTATTCAAATTTTTAAATCAAGTTGCCTAACTCTGATTTTTCTTAATTTTTCGCCACTTAAGGGCCTATTTTTTCCATGATGATCCTACACATACCCCCGTACTTCCAACTAAAAAACACAGAAATAGAAAACATGGCCACTTTCATGACACAAAGCACAGATGAATCATAATGCAAAGAATTACCCATCCCACTCACATAATCTATAAAAATAATCACAAGACCAATGTGACGTGCAAGGAAAAAGACTACCATGAACATAATTAAAACAAAGTTTCTCCTTATCTATTCAATCAAATATGCCATCAAGATTAAGCCACTCTAGCCTCTGGAAGAAAACATAATTCACTTGTTTCCAAAGAGAAATTGATATCAACAAGGAACACAGATTATAAATAGTAATTAACATAATGTTAAAGTCATGACAACAAATAAACCAAATATGAGGGTAATTCCATTCTAACACAAATCAACCCTTCCAACACTATTGTTAGTGTTCCATAGCCCGTAACTCATGTTTCTCTTATACCAATTATGTTAATTCTTAGAAAATTTATGTTTTTCCCAATGATAAATGTTACATCCATTATTAAATGTTCAAAAGAACATCTATAACTCTAAAGATTCCTCTATTAAATTATAAACATACATACATATATACATATATATATATATACATATACATATATATATATATATATATATATATATATATATATATATATATATATATATATATATATATATATATATATATATATATATATATATATATTGAAGAACTTATAAATTTATCTAAATGTGTCCCTATCAAGAAAATCTAATTAGTAAATTTATATAACAAGTGACATTGGTCATCATAGAAAATATACAAACTTACACATTCATGCAAATACATATGCATAACTATATTTGATACATCTGGGTACACAAATAACCAACTTAATACAGATATGGTAGAGAGGCATCAATGCACATATTGATTATTCATGAACATAAGTATAAAAAACTTGTATAAATCTAAAGAATTGGATTAAACAAATAATTGCATCTTTAATCATCAGTAAACATAGATAGTAAGCAACACAGGACTTGTTATGGATTAAGAATGAAACTGCAACTAGAGATAGCTCCAAGTAAACTCAGTATGACAAACACACTGATATAGGCGCGTATGACAGACAAGGAAAAGTAGCCTCAACTGGGCTGCAGTGATGAAACAGTTAAGAGGAGTGTTTACTTGACTTGAAAACGTAATTTACTTATGCAATATCAACACTCTTTGTTCTCATCCATAGGTTGGAACACCAATGGCATATAATTTTAAGACTAAGATAATTAACATTCAAAACTGACTAGGAAATTGGTGCCATAGATGCATCTATAGAGGCAGAATAACGAGTAACAATGAAAAATTATTAATTGATAGAGGTAGATTGTAAATGAAAAGGTGGCAAGGAAAGAAATAGATTCTAATGATATGCATCCATAGAGATACCAGAAGATAACAATTCCCCCCTTCCAACCAAGTTAGAGGGACACTGACCATAACTTTAAGAAATCACCCACTTGCATGGTCAATTGTTTAGATATAATTGCTAGTGGCTAATGCTCTATTGAATTTGTTCAAAACCAACATATTTAAACTAAAAAGAATAGAATTCAAATGACTTCTTTTTACATGATAACAAATCTTTTCTTCTTGGTCACGAAAGTCTTAAACTTGGTAATATAAACTAATGACTAGAAAAGGGAGAGAGAAGTTGGACTAAGTAGGGTGATGACCTTGTAACATTTACCAAGTTGCATAAAATGATTTCAATATTGTCAACAATAGGTACGACAAACTGGAAATGTACACTTCACTAACAATTCTCATTTCATCTCTAACTAATCGATGCCCACTAATCACCAGAAAATTAAATAAATTATGTTTTAAAATTGAAGGAAATACAAAAAACATCTAAAGGTCAAAAATTATAAGTTTAGAAAGTGAAACATACAAGGCAACGATTTCCCATAATGATGAAATAGGATGATGCCAAGCAACAAAAACTTTTGTAGCCTTCAGGTGCGACCAAGTATCACAAGATGAAATATATTAACAAGACACATAGATTATAGTAGTCCCAACTCATTGTAACAAGGAATTTAAAACGCCTTTGGCTAATGTGCAAAAGAAAGGAAACACTAGTGCTAAAGGAGGAATTATTACCTGGCAATGGTATATTTTACAAGCTTATTACCATGTGTGACTCAAATGTTTGACATGATTTCAACAACGCAACAAATGGTATTTGAAAGAAGGGTCCAAATATATTCATAAATAATAGTTGTTTAAAATTCTACAAAAAATTTCCACACACTAGTTATGAATTCAAGATTTAGGTAACAAGGTTTTAAAACACTAAGAAAACTAAGATCGTGACTTGCAATGTAAATTTCCCCAAATCTATTAAAAAGATTAATTGCTACAGGAACAATCAATTGTACATACATCTTTATGAATTTTGAAAAAAACAAAAACTTATAGGCCTTTAAGAACAATTATTGGCACTCAAACTTAATTATAAAATGCAAATGGAAGCTGGGAAAGAGGCTTTTTAAAAAAAATAAAATTGATATATATGAATATCTGAGCTGGAAGAATTACCAGAAGGATATTAGCTCCAGACCAAGTTTTCCAACTTTCCAACCACCCCAGCAAAGTCCTTTTCCTAAACACCAAAATCTCCTAAGGCAAGCTAATCAAATTCACAGCAAGAATTTTTCTTTTTTTTTTCAAAGAGAAAAACTTCTCGACATAAAAAAAAGAACAAAATTAGTTTCTTTTCTTCTAGGGAAATAAAAAACCAATTTCCCCTCTAATGATGACTCCACTCCAAATAATTACTCCACTCTTTTTTTTTGTTACCTCCACTTTCGTGAGTTTTTTTGTCTCCATTTAAAAATTCCCTCTTATTTAATTTTCTCCACTTAACTTAATATAATTTTACCTTCCATTCTATTTTTACACACACATTACTCAATTTATTTAATAATTTATCATTTAATTTTCAAATAAAGTTTTCTTATGCATGATTAATATTATATATGTGCATACATTTCTAACATATTAAACTTAATTTAATTCATTAATTAAATTAGACTTTACGTCATTACTCAAACCCTCAAGTTTAACACTCAAAATAACATGAAATAATTAAACCAAGCACAAGACTTAGAAATCACTCCCAAAATTAATCAATTGAAGACATGACAAAGGTTAAACAACCACACCGAAATGAAACGATACCAAAAGACTTACTAACGGGGAGCGATAATGAAGATTAGTCCTTGAGAAGGACAATGGATCAAAGTGGGGGACCTAGTGTAACCTCCAAAACAATAGCTCCATTGGGCTTTGGCATGCTCATACCTAATAAACAGGTGGATTCCATGCCCCGTACCTGTAGCCTACAATAGAACAAGGTGTTGAACATGTGCATATAGGAATAACTAGTCACACTGTGATGGGGAAATCATAGAGTTGCAGGGCACTCATAGGCAAGTGATGTGACATTGTCCCCATCATCGCTAATATGAACACGTGAATGCATACATCTAAAATAACATCATATCCTTCATATTCAGTTAAGTAATTAACTAATCTGTAATACATTGCATAAGTAAAATACATCAAAAATCACTGTTCCATTAACATCATTAAACCAAACATCATAATGCTATCAATATCACTAAGCCATTTATCACAATGTTTTCAAACAATCTCAACACCAACACATCAAAATATCACCATGTCTGAACAATATCCAAAAAAACATAATGTCTATCAAGTAGTAACATAGAGCCAACAAGACTACCTCATATAGTCTAGATGAATCCAAAATGATGTTGAAACATAAGCAAACTGAGAGGGCATCACACAATTAATTATTGAACCAGGTGTGTCTTAGAGCTATATGTGATAAGGATGTTTGTCATAGATTTTTGGGGGGTTTGGCACTATAAAAAATGACTTCTGGTTTTGATTTGGCTTCTTGAAGAGCCTTCAGGAGCTTTCAAGAGCTCTCAGGAGTTCTCAGGAGCTAAACTTCAACGACTAATTCCTAAGGATTAATTCTATCTTATTTCCTAATTTAAAGTTCTCTTGACTTACCTTTGACTTCATTTGACTTGATTGAGACTGATTCATGAAAAAGACTAACATTTAACTTAATTCTTAATCTAGAATTCAAAATCCAAATTTAATTCTAATTTAATTCAAAAGAAATCTATCTTAAGATTTGCTAGAAAATAAATGCTATTTTTAAAGAACGGAAATAAATTGCAAGGAAATAAAGATTAATCTAGAAAACATAAATACTAATTTCCATGAATAGATTCCAAACAAGATTTAATTTCATCTTTCCATAAGTTTTCATCATTGCTTCTATTAAACTTAACAGATAACTACCAAACATAATTCCTACAAACAACATCTAAATATTGATTAACTCAACAACCTTTATAACGATTCTAATAAACAATTCTAACTATGATGAACATAACTTAAAAGTGATTAAACACAATTTCTGAAAATGACTCAAACAAAATTAACATTCCAGATTTAATATCCAATGAACATAAATAACATAAACTCAAAAAAATACCACACAAGGTCAATTCCTTTGGTTGAGTGGGCCTTGCTCTTCCACTAGTGAAACCTCAAACAAAGTGATTCGAGTTAACTTCTTCTTTTCATTCAAATTGATCAAAATAGGGATGTAGAACAGAGTAGTGCAATCATTACAAGATTCTAGCTCAAAATTTTCTAACTCCTTTCTAAAGCCTAAGGATGGATATTTATAACTATATCCTTATTGAATTCAAAACATGGCATTAACTACCAAGATTCAAGGTGTCTAAACTAAAGACTAAAACAACACTAAAAATAGATAGAGGGAAAATGCCAAATCAAAGTTGGGACGAGAATTTCCTAAATTGACTAAAAGAAGTTGATTTGAAACTTCAATGATTCATCATCCAACTAGGCCGATCAGTGGCGTGATTGTCTTCATGTGGTTAAACATGGAGTTTAACTTTATCTTTAAACTAAGTCATTAGTCATCAGTCTTTAAATACCCTGAATAAGATCCTAGAGAATCAGATACCAATTATGACAATAAAAGATTAGAACTACACAATTAACTCATCATTATCACCACAAAAGCAACACATTTAATATAAAGCATTACCTCTAATTATTTACCAAATAAGCCAACATAAAGTAAAACAAGTAAATATATCATTCTATAGTCTACCACCAGTCATGTTAATTAATAAAATAAACAAGTCTTTTAAACCATAAAATGACTATTTGAAAGTATTTCTGAACCCCTCATCATTCTTCCCCACTTATTGTGAACCATGTCCTCATGGTTCTTTGTCAATATTTATAGTGGTTTCCTTGTCTTTTTTCACTGCTTCCATCCATATGGCACAGTCAAACACTCCTTCCCTATATTGTTGTGGTAGTTTGGTCTTGAGTGCAAAGCCATTGTTCTTGAACTTTAGTTTCTCATACCAGGTTTTTAAGACCTATGCTGGAATATTGTTTGGTGCATTGAGTTTTGGAGTAGACATGATGATAATCGACATCCTGAACCACATACCAACCTAGAATTCTTGTTGTTGTTCTATCAAAGAGATCATGTACCTAATTCTAATTAAGCTCTATCTAATGTTATTTGGGCTTGTAGGCTCTCTTCTTCTTAATGCTTTAGCGATTGTGTAATATCTTTCTTGACATGGATTTATTGCCATTGGAGGAACTGTTCCTTCAACATTTTGGAAAGAAGAGGGTATGTGCAGAATCATGATGGGTCAAAAAGCGGCAATATGATGGTTATGTGGCTAATGACTTTTCTTTTACTCAAAATTGATGAAACGAAAAGGGTTTTTAAAAGAGATTAAAAAATTTCCACCAATATAAATTATGCTTTACTTTGAATTTAATAAGTAATTAGTATTCATTTTCTATTCTAATTACGATAAATTCCTAATAGATAGGCTGATTGAAAAACATCTATAAATTTCAAATGGTATCACATTTTTTGAATCCAAAACATGCATCACATTCTATGCTTTGCATACTATAGGATTTTAAAAAAAAAATTGACTTGCACAAAGTTTTTACCAAGTTAAGGTGATTAGACATACGAGTTTTTTATATTTTTTAAAATTTGTAATAAAAAAAATCATAATTAATTATTTACTTGGGAAAAAATTACAAAAAAATATGCATCACATCTGGACATGAGTCCTCTACTTATATCTAAAATCTAAAAAAAATAATTATCATTTTATTATGGTTAGTGGTTATAAGCGCCTACTTCTTATTTTTCCCGAAATTTAAGTACTGCATTGAAATTTCAAATTTTCACCAAATAGATTTTTTTAAACAAACCTAGTAGTTTAGAAACTACATTAAATTTGCTACAGATTCTATTCTTACATATTTTTGAAATAATATAGATAAATTATTCAAATTTTTACATCAAGTTTCGTAACTCTATTTTTTCTAAATTTTTTGCCACTTAAGGGCCTATTTTTTCTATGATGATCTTGCACATACCCGAGATATACTATTCAACCAATTAGAAACATAGAGAGGATTAATATTTTTTTCCTTACAACTGATTGAAGTCTTGTAATATACTTCTTTGCATGAGGCATTTTGGGTCTCATTGGTAAACCATACATTTTCTTTACCTCTTTGTATTTTTCAATCCTTTTCAACCATTCAACTTAATTTTGCATTAAAGAGACAAATGACCAGATTTGTAATTCTCCAATATAAAAATTTAACAAAGAATCATCATTATCTCAAATTGAAAACCCATGCTAAAAAAATTTACACATCTGGTTTTGAATATATTAGGGTGGCTAAGGAAATAGTCCTATAGGAAATCTTTGTCATTATGATAATCAAGGTTTCTTCTTAAAACTATTTGATTGAGCTTCAATTGTAGAAATTTCTCCCTAAGAAATAATGCATATATCTCTGATGGCATCCTCATTGACAACATTATAGAGGATATCTCAATTGTTTTCTCAAATGTTCTTTCTACTTCATCGCTTTCTTCCTCCAATTGTTGTACTTGTCTTTTTAACTAATCATTTTCATGCTTCAATTTCAGGGCTGCCAAAGAAAGATATCTAGGCTGAGTTCTCCATGGAACATCGAATGGAATAGGAGGAAGATCAAGGTAATGTGGTGGAGTTACGGAAGTAGAAGCCTCTTGAGAATAAAACCTCATTGCATATTGTTTTAATTTCTCTTCTTTCAACTATAATTCCTCTTTCAATTTCGTTATTTCCTCCACACTTGCTAATGCTTGTGCACTAGCTTGTTGTAAAGCTTCCTCAATGTTATTCAACCATTATTTGTACCTTTCTTCCCTTTGTTCAATTTTTCTTTCCATTTCCTATGTTTTATTGAGGGATTTTTGTAATCCCCCCTCTTTTCATTTCAATTTTTCCTCAAGAAATTGTATATTCATCCTTTGCCACTCTAACTCAGCTTCAATTTTGGACACTTTCATTGCTCTTATCAATTCCTCTATTTCTAATTCTTATTTTGTATTTCATGAAATTCATCTTCTTCAATTAACGAGTCTTTTCCTTTTCTTCTCTCAACAGTCAAGGAAGGTGAAAGTGATCTTGCAACTTCTTCTTCCTTAAATTCTTTTGAGGCTTCCATTTCTTTTGACTATGCTTCAGAGTCTTCAATAGAGTCATGGACCTCAATTAAAGAGGTTATTTCAGGAGATGGAATTGGGCCTTCAGGAGGGCTGTGAGGTTGTTTAGGCGACTGCACTGGCATTTGGGTTTCTTCACGGGCTTCAAAATTTTCTTTAGGACTTTCAAAGATAGGGGTTTCAAATATAGAGGTTTCCTTAGGAGTTGACACAATAATCTCAATAGTACTAGGGATTTCTTCAATCAAGTCTTGTTTTCTCTTTTTGGAGGCACTACGAGTCACTCTAGTGGATTCATGTAGCTTTCTTTTACCCTCCTTCTACCCTCCTTTAGAAGATTCACCCTTTTCTAATTTTTCCCTTTTTGTCGTGGGCCCCTTTTTGGGTTTTTCTTTTTCCTTTTCTATTGGTGAGGGAAAAAATTCAAGCCAACCTCATTTCCTAGACTCTTTCTTGAAGAAACGATGTTTAATTACTAAATGAATTAAACCAAGGTATTTTATGGAAGACTCTCCTCTACATTTTACCTAGGAAATCATTGAAGCAATTTGTTGAAACAAAATTGCTGGAAAATTGATTCTAGCAGAGGGTATAGTGTTTCCATACCTTAAATATATCAACAGACACATTCCTAGCCCTAATACAATGACATATTGTCCCTCACATGTGAAGAATTTCATTACCCACATTGCAACAATTCTCCAAGGCTCTTCTAAACTATTATGAGCTATTTCCCGTTGATCTTCTTTATGCATAAGAATTTTAGGCTTCTTTTCTAGTTCTTGATGAAATTCTGCCACCAATTTATTAAACTTTACTTGGCCCTTATTAACTGGTTTTCCCTCAACAGGAATTCCTGAAATTTCACTTATTATTTCAGGAGTAACTTCAATGATCTCACCCCTTACTCTTGTGACATTTACATGGAAATTCCTTACGAATTCCTCCATAATTTCTTGCTAGAAACCTTCATATTTCATAATAAAATCAAACCATCCTACTTCCCTCAACAACCTCTTGGTTTCAGAATCAAGAGTAAAATTTTCTGGTTTTGCATTCCTTTTGTTTCCAATCTTTTCTGTCAAAAATGGCAGACTTCAATTGAGTTGTAAGACAATTTCTAGAGTGATCTTTTCTTATTTTTGAAGGAACAATTTTGAAAAATGACACGTGTCATTATTTCTTTGCATTAAATTCCTTTATTGCTCTAGATGCCTCACACGCAACAATTTTACAGTTTGCAATTCAATTTGTAAAGTTGTTGACACTCCTTACACATGTCAACTTAATTTTGAAAGGATTTTGAAAAAGTAGGTGAATCTCAATATGACTCGCAATAATTACAAACATCATTTGAATGTCACATCACATTTATACCAACTTTTTTGCCACTTTTTTAAATGATTAAAAGACATTTATTATCATTTATTAATAACAATATGGCGGATATTTCTAAACTCATAAATATTTACCTATTTTACATTGGTTTAAATACCTTAGAAAATAATATTTCAAGAATAATATTCACATTAAATGTGCACCTTTATTTTTTGTGAGCCTTCAAGAGCCTTCAGGAGCTCTCAGGAGTTCCTGAGCCTTAGGAGTCTTCAGGAGCTATTGAGCCATCTTGAGTCTTCAAAGTCTTCATGAGCTTTTAGGAGCTACTCATAGTTAACCCAAATAGACCGCCATTGTTGGTTTTTAGTCATCTTTTTTTTTTTTCGAAAGAGAACTACCATTGTTGGTTTTCAATTTACTTTCATTTTTTTTTTGTTTTTTGTTTTTTGAAAGCAAACCGCCATTGTTGGTTTTCAATTTACTTTCATTTTTTCTAAGGTAAACTACCATTTGTTGGTTTTCAATTTACTTTGTTTACTCATTCCTTCATCAAAGGTTCAAATATCTTCTCTTATGCAAGAGATATCTTCCCTGAGAAAATGTTCAATTCTATGTTGTGGATCATCTAAAAATTCCTCCTTTGTTGCTGGCTTATGATATGTTTTCAATCGATGGCCATTAACTAGCATAACTCTTTTTTCTCCATCAATTGGTACTAATTGAACGACTCCATTTTCAAATACTTGACCTATCTCATAGGGTCATAACCATCTTGTATGGAATTTCCCTTTAAAATTTTCAAATCTGGAGTCAAATAATAATGTCCAATCTCCTTCCTTTAATTGTCTAGACAAAATATGTTTATTGTGTCATTGGACTTCCTTTTCTTCTAGAGTACCCTTGTATGCTAAAGACCCTCCATTTTCATCTCATCAAGTCTATTTAGCTGCAAAATTCTACTTTTCTCAAACTCAAGTAAATCAATTCCAACTTCTACTATAGTTTTCAATGTTTGTAATTCAAATTCTATTGGCATGGCTGGTTTTTTCCCATACACATGTTCATATGGAGAAAATCCAATTGTTGTTTTCTATGTGGTATTATAAGCCCATACTGCTTCAACTAACCTCTTTGCCAAATTTTTTTCCTTAATGAAATAGTCTTTGTCAAGATATTCTTTAATTCTCTATTAGTGACCTCCACTTATCCATTTTCTTGAGGATGATATGGTGAAGATTTTCTATGTGTCATTTGGTATCTCTGCAAAAAGGCTTCCATAATCACTAATACAAGTTGTGGTTCTTGGTCTAAAAGAATTTCTATTTGTGCACTAAATCTTTGAAGAATTTTCTTGTACAAAAAATCAGTGAATCTATCCTCTCTTCTTGTTGGAAATGCTTTCACCTCAACCCATTTTGTTGCATAGTCTATACATACAAGTATATAATGTTCCCCTTTAGAAGGTGGATCAACATGTCCCACAAAATTGATTCCCCATTTTTCAAATGGATCCATATCTATTTGAGGCTGAAATGGAAACTCCATTTTTGGTGTGGGTCTTCCCATTCACTAACATTCATCATAGTGCTTAACAAAGAATGAAACATCCGTTGTCATCAATTTCCAATAGTAACCAACTCCTAAGATCTTATGAATTGTTCTAACCACATAATAGTGTCCTCCTTCCGGCTCATGATGGCAAGCATATACAACATCATAGACATCTAACTCAACAACACATCTACAAAGAACATGATCAAGGTTCATTTTAAATAAAAATCCATTAATTCATTGAAATATAGAACTTTCAAAATTCAACCTATTTTTTTATGATTGAAGTGATTTAGACACTTCCCAGTTACAAGGTAATTTTCCAGATCAACAAACCATGGTGGATGAATTGATATTGAAAATAATTGTTTATCTAGAAATGTATCATCCACTGGTTCTTGATCATCCTGCAAAACAATTCTGGAAAGGAAGTTAGAAAAAGCATTATCCTTTCCCAACTTATCTATTATAGTCACATCAAATTCCTATAGCAACAGTAACCATTTGATAATGTGTCCACCTACTACAACCTTGTTCACCAAATATATAATTGCAACATGGTCTGTATTTATGTAAACTTTGTAATTTGTAATATAATGCCTGAATTTGTTGATTGCATATACTACAACTTAAATTCTTTGTCCTAATACTACTCCAATAGCCAAATTGGATGCATTAGCATGTATGTGAAATGGATCTCCCCCAATAGGTCCTTTGATAATTGGAGAAGTTGTTAAAGCTATTTTAATTGTCTCAAAAGATTTTTGAAAATATTCAATTCATACAAATTCCTCTTCTTTCTTGAGCAAGGTAAATAAAGGTCCACCTATTTTACTAAATCCTTTAGTAAATCTTCTGCAATATCTAGCATGCCCAACAAAGCTGCAAACACCAATTTGGTTCTTATGGATCTCTATGTTTTGAATAATTTCAACTTTCTTGGGATCAACTTATATCCCCTCTTTTGAGATGTGATGTCCCAGAACAATAACTTCTATCATCATAATTGAACATTTTTCATGATTTAAGGATAACCTATGATATTTACATCATTGCAAAACTTTTTCTAAGTTTTTAAGTGCTTCCTCAAATGTTTTTGCATGAACTATAAATTCATCCATATACACTTTGATACACAAAGTGGTAAAATCAGCAAAAATAGCAAGGACTGCTCTTTGAAAAGTGGCTAGCACATTACACAGTCCAAATGGTAAATTTGTATAAGCACATGTACCCCAAAGATAAGTAAAAGTAGTTTTATCTTGATCTTAAGGAGCTACTTGGATGTTATTGTATCCACTAAAGCCATCAAGAAAAGAGAAAATTGTTACCTGCTAGGTTATCAAGTAATTTATTAATGAACGACAATGGAAAATGATCCTTCTTTGTGGCTTTATTCAATTCCCTATAATCCATGCACACATGCCATTTACCATTTTTCTTAGGGACAATAACCAATGGAGAAACCCATTGACTATCAAATATTGGGTAAATGAATCCTACTTTGAGCAACTTTTCAATTTCTTATTTAACAATATCATGAAGAATAGGATTAATTTTCCTTTGACCTTGTCTAATTGCTCTTACATCTCCAGTGTAAATGTGATGACTACAAATTGAAGGATGAATTCCTCTCATATTTTTATACTCCCAAGAAAATGCTTCAATGTGTTTTTCTAAAGCTTCCTTCAATTCTTTTTCTTGTGTTGGGGATAAATATGAATTAACGTTGAGAGTTTTATCTCTAGCTACTTGAATTTATTTAGTATCAATTTTAGAATCAAGGGAATTTTGAACAAGTGTATTTAGAGGAAAAGAGTGTTGTTCATATAATGTCGCTTTGAATAGTTTTCTTTCTCAATTGGATTAATTTTTTTAGAGGTAAACTCTTGTTCTTCACATTCTTGAACATGTTCAACCAAAGTAACCATAGCTAACTCTAGAATACCATCACCCTCTAATTCTATATCCTTATCAACCCAAAGTTGAGTGTTAGGTTGGATAGATGGTTGTGCTAGAGAATAGAGTGACATCTCTTTTTATTTCTGACCATTTGAAATGATCATACTTCTAGATCTACAATCAATTAAGGTTGTAGCAATAGCCAACCATGGTCTACCTAAGATAATTGGATAACCAGAATCTTTCTTCCTGGCTTTAAGAACCAAAAATTCAACTAGATAATCCCATGTGTCAACGGTGACCATTATCTCTTCTATAATACCTTCAAGTTTTGTAGTAGATTGGTTAGCCAACTATAGAATAGTTGTTGTTGGCTAAATAGTTGCCATTCCTAACATTTCAATAGTATTAGATGTGATAACATTTATGGTAGCTCCAAAATCAATTAGAAAATTGGATATCTTTGCTCCATTAATACTCAAGGTTATTATAGGACTTCTAGGATCATTATATTTCTTAGGAAGCAATCTTCCTAATAACACATCGGTGATTTTTGTCCCTATTTGAATTGTGGTTTGTAATTTATTTTTTCTCCCTAGAGTTTTCATGCAAAGGGATTTAACCAACTAGTTTATCTTTGGTATGTCTTTAATGGCTTGTAACAGTAGTATTTCAATGTTAATCTTCTTCAACTCATGAAAATTTTGAGAATCAACTACATTCATGTAATTGGGTTGGGAGATTTGAGGAGTGACTTTTTCCTTCAACCTCTCAAGGTAAGGTGCCTGATTAATGTTTTGTTCATCCTTAGAGTTTTGTTTTTCTACTAATTTCTCATAATATTTCCCACCTTCTTGAAGTCTTTCTATAGGTGTAGATTGAAAATTTTGATTTCTCAATTGAATATCAGTAGCATCAATCACATTAAAATTTTAGGGGGATTTGCATCATTATGAGTACTTCTCAGATTTGCAACTAGTTGTGCTGGCAATTGAGGTTGGTTTACCTAGTCATTAGTAGGATTAGGGGCATTGATTGCTAGAGGTGTTTGTACCTAATGATGTTTTTCCCCTTGATTTTACCAAGGTTGAAATTGTGTCTAATTTTGTTTCCATGATGGTTGATCTGACTGCCGTTGTGACTGGTTCCATTGAGGATTCATCCATTCAGGTTGACCCCAATATGTAGGTGGTGGTTGTGGTTGATATGGAGGGATCCATTGATTCTGGTTTTTCCAAGGGTTCTGATTCTAGTTAGATTTAGAACCATACTGCCTTTGATTAGCATTATATCCTGTGTTTTGAGGTCTCAGGCCAACATAATTAAACTCTTCCTCTACCACGAGTGGTTTCTTTAGATTGCTCTTCATCCCATCCAAAAGATTACAAGAACTTGTTGATTATTGTTTCTCACAAATCTCACAAATATCAACTTGATTCAATGGACACTCTCTTAAAAGGGGTTTCCCTCTACACATAGAATTATAAATAGACAAAGGGGTATGTGCAAGATCATGATGGTCCAAAAAGTGGTGATATGATGGGTATGTGTAGGGTATGTGGCTGACAACATTTTTTTTACCCAAAATTGACTAAACAAAAAGGGTTTTTAAATGATATTCTTAGCTTTCCACCAATATAAATTATTCTTTACTTTGAATTTAAAAATAGGGCATGTGCAAGATTATGATGGGCCAAAAAGTGGTGATATGTACCTGATATGATGGCCCATGCGGTTGACATTTTTTTTACCCAAAATTGATGAAATGAAAAGGGATTTTAAAGGAGATTCTCATCCTTCCACCAATATAAATTATGTTTTAATTTGAATTTATTAAATAATTATTATTCATTTTCTATTTGAATTATGACTAAAGTCCTGATTGATAGGCTAATTGAGAAACATCTATAGCTTTCAAATGGTATCACATTTTTTGAATCTAAAACATGTGTCACATTATATGCTTTGCATACTATAGGATTAAAGAAAAAATGAATTTCATGAAGTTTTTACCAAGTTAATGTGGTCAAACATACGAGTTTTTATATTTTTTAAAATTTGTAATTTAAAAAATTCATAATTAATTATTTTCTTTGAAAAAAATTACAAAAAAATATGCATCACATCGACACTCGAGTGCTCTACTTATATCTAAAATATTATAAAAAAATATTATCATTTTATTGTGGTTAGGGTGGTCAGAAAGACACCTACATATTTTTTCCTTGAAATTTAAGTACTACTACATTGAAATCTCAAATATTCACCAAATAGATTTATTTATTTTTGAAATAAACCTAGTAGTTTAGAAACTAAATTCAATTTTCTAGACATTCTATTCTTACATATTCTTGAAATAATATACATAACTTATTCAAATTTTTATGTCAAGTTTCCTAACTTGATTTTTCATAATTTTTTTCACTTAAGGGCCTATGTTTTCCATGATGATCCTACACAGACCCAATAATTATTATTCATTTTCTATTTGAATTACGACTAAAGTTCTGATTGATAGGCTGATTGAAAAAAATCTATAGCATTCAAATGGTATCACATTTTTTAATTCGAAATATGTGTCACATTCTATGATTCGCATGCTATAGGAATTTTAAAAAGAAAAAATAAATTTTGAAGTTTTGATCAAGTTAAGGTGGTTAGGCATGAGTTTTTATATTTTTAAAAGTTGTAATAAAAAAATCATAATTAATTATTTACTTGGGAAAAAAATTACAAAAAAATATGCATCACATCTAGACATGAGTCCTCTACTTATATATAAAATATTATAAAAAATATTATCATTTTATTGTGGTTAGGGTGGTCAGACAAACACCTACTTATTTTTTCCCTGAAATTTAAGTACTACTACATTGAAATTTTAAATTTTCAGCAAATAGATTTTTTCTTTTTTTTTAAATAAACCTAGTATTTTAGAAACTACTTTCAATTTTCTACATATTTTATTCTTACATATTTTTGAAATAATATAGATAACCTATTCAAATTTTTACATCAACTTGCCTAACTCTGATTTTTCTAAATTTTTTGCCACATAAGGGCTTGTTTTTTCCATGATGATCCTGCACATACCGAAAGGTTCAGTATTATTCTTATCTCCTTACATGCTAAGATGAAGAAGTAAATTAGTTTTCATGTTTTCTAATTCCTCCATTACTTCTGGCACATCAATAGTATGAGCCTTGTTTCTTCTAGAGTTTCTAGTCCCTACTGTAGTCCTAGAGTAGTTTCTACATATTTCAACAATATCATCCAAGGAAAGCTTATTAATGTTTCCTTTCCCCATAAGATTTAAAGAATCTCTCAATTCATCATCAATTCCTCTCAAAAAAAATGTTTTAATAATTTCACCATCCATCCCATTATTACACCTCTAGTGCATAAGCTAAAATCTATCACCGTAATCCTTTAAACTTTTGTCCTCCATTTGTCTTATTTGAAATAATTCTTCCTTCTTATCCCTTACTCAACAGTAATCTTTGTACTTATCTAAGAAATTAGTTTCCATTTGCTACCAAGTCGTAATTATTCCTACACCTAAACCCATGAACCATCGTAAAGCTTCCTCTTTCAAGGTAGAAGGAAATCACTTCAACTTCTAGTTATCATTAAAGTAATCATAGGTTTGGCATAAAAAAATGAACTCTAAAAGGAATTGATCAGGATCCTCTGAAGTTTTTCCCCTAAAGGTTGGAAAAATAGAGGGTAAAATATTCTTCATAGGAGGCTCATCAATTTGTCTGTCAATATTAATAGGATAAGAAAAAGGTTCTATTTGTTGGTGGATGTACTGGTTGGTCACCCATTTCTTCTGGAAATGGATCTCTATTCTCTTCTTTATTTTTTATTTGGTGTTCTCGATTATCTTCTTGATTTTCAATTTGATGTTGTTGAATATCTTGTTCCTTATCAAAATCAATATTTCTTTGAAAATCAATGTTTCATTGAAGAAACCTCCCTAGATGGTCTCTATTTCATCTCATCCACAATTTAAATCTACCTTCCTTATCAACACTAAGGCTTCACACTTAATATCCAGTTCTTTTAGTCCCTAAAAATAGTGCCAAAAATGATGAGAAAGTTGTTGATATCACAACTTGCATCATTTATTCAACTAATTATCAAACTGGGTGTATCTCAGAGCTATATGCGATAAGGGATGTTTGTCACGGATTTTTGGGGGGTTTTGCACTGTAAACAATGACTTCAAGTTTTGGTTTGGATTCTTCAGGAGCCATCAAGAGCTTTCAAAAGCTCTCAGTAGCTCTCAAGAGCTAAAATTTAGTGACTAATTCATAAGGATTAATTCTATCTTATTGAACAGTAGATTTTTGGCACCTTAATCCTTTCTAACACTTCTAGGGTTTTTCAACTAAAAGGAGAAACTACAACCAAAATTCTAGTTAGTTTAACTCAAATTATGCAATATGTGATGTTATTTGAACTAAATGGAATGATCTAAGTGCAACTAAATGATAATATTGATTGATTAAGTATGCAAAACCTAAGAAATGTGACTTGTTTGAAAACACATTATGTTATGTAGAAATGAACTAAAAATGCATGCAAAACTAAACAGAACTAAACCAAACTGAAAGTGTGCACCTAAAATGTGGATGAAGACTAGAAATAGATTCTTAAATGCTAATAATCCTAATTTTTAGGCTTGGTGGGACTCATTTTCCATTCTGGGTGAATTAGTCCCAGTTCTACAAAACTGAGCCAAAACCTGTTTGTAACAAAAGGGTATCTAAAAATGCACAAAACTAAAAATTGACCTTGGAGTGGAACTCATTCGCTACCCATGGTGAATGATTCTAATTTTGAATTTTTGGATTTTCAAAAGTGGAATTCAAAGCTTCTGATCTACACTTTGACTTCCTATAGGTGTATGTTTCTGAAACTCTAATTTTTGAACCTAAAAATGAGTTTTTGTTGATATTTTGACTTGTTGAATGAGGAGAAGACTTGAGTAACTTTGCAACTTGATCTTCAATGATTTCCAAGCTCCTAAGACTCCTAAATTTGTAAACACACAAGGCAAGAGAGAGACTTGTTGAATCTTAGGGCATGGGGGTTTGCCTCGGTCAAACCCCTTTTAGGTAATTAAACCAAAATGATGAAAGGATGGAATGAAAAATGTAATAATGGAGTTCATTACCTTTCCATGATTTCCGATCTTGAAATTTTGTAGCAAAAAATGAAGGATCTCCCATTGAATGTTTGAAAAATATTCTTGAATGGCTTGTAATAATGAAACCCTAGCTTGCTTGAGAAGATGAATGATGGATGAGTTGTAAAGGGTATGTGCAGGATCATCATGAAAAAAAAAAGCCCTTAAGTGGCAAAAAATTTAGAAAAACCAGAGTTAGGAAACTTAGCATAAAAATTTGAATAAGTTATGTATATTATTTCAAAAATATGTAAGAATATAATTTATAGAAAATTGAATGTAGTTTCTAAACTACTAAGTATATTTAAAATAAATAAAAAATCTATTTGGTGAAATTTTGAAATTTCAATGTAGTAGTACTTAAATTTCAGGTAAAAAATAAGAAGTAGGTGTCTATCTGACCACCCTAACCACAATAAAATGATAATATTTTTTTTTTATAAGATTTTAGATATAATTAGAGGACTCATGTCTAGATGTGATGCATATTTTTTCTAATTTTTTTCCATGTAAATAATTAATTGTGAATTTTTATTACAACTTTTTTAAAGATATAAAAATTTGTATGTCTAACCACCATAACTTGGTCAAAACTTCATGAAATTATTATTATTTTTAATCCTATAGTATGTGAAGCATAGAATGTGATGCAAGTTTTGGATTCAAAAATGTGATGACATTTGAAAGCTATAGATGTTTTTCAATCAGCCTATCAATCAGGACTTTAGTCATAATTCAAAAAGAAAATGAATAAAAATTATTTATTAAATTCAAAGTAAAGCATAATTTATATTGGTGGAAATCTAAGAATCTCTTTTAAAAACCCTTTTCATTTCATCAATTTTGGGTAAAAAAAAAGTCATCAGCCACATACCCTACACATAACCATCATATCGCCATTTTTTGAACCATCATGATCCTACACATACCCTAAAATGAGTTGAGAGATGTAAATTAGGTCTTAGAAGGTTGTATTTATAGGAAATTCACTTATTTTACCCTTTAATACCTCATCATAGGCCAACATGAAGTAATATTGAACTCAAATTTCACTTTTATTTCTGCTCAAAGGTCAAAATTGGGCCAAATGGGACTCATTCGCCATACATGGTGAATGGGTCCCACCTGGATGGGACTGATTTTCCATGCATCTCAAATGGGTCCCACAAGGGCCAATTTGATAGCTAGGAACCCATGACAAGGAAATAAGATTTAAAATGCAACTTTGCTGGGTATTTGATCAATTTAGGCCTCAAGATGCATAATATGGGTTAATCTGGGACTATTGGTGATGATGTGAATGCCAAATAGGGCTTTGGACACATAATTCAATGTGAAAGTGTGATTTAATACACTTTACAACACTAAAATGAGGTCCACATAGGCTAGGAAGGCACAAGAACCAATGTGAATGTGTGGGACACATTACAACACTAGTTTATCATTAAGTTTATTTTACAAGCCTTCTAGATTGATGTGATAATATTATTAAAAATGTTTTATAATGTTGAATTAGGAAGAAATGGGTTCATTAAGTCTAGAAAGCATGAAAGTCCTTTACAACACTTTACAACACCTTTACAAGACATCAATAAAAGCATGTTATTCAATTTGCAAGGGTCCAAGACCTAGTATGGAAGCATAAAATGCCTCACAAAACCTGAATCAAGGACTCATTAAGTCAATTTATCATGAATTATTCCCATGTCAAGCAAAGGGTACTTTTTTCTATGGTGCATTTAGCCCCCACTTTAGTGAGAGGATGAACTTGCTTCAAAATCACACTAAAGTAGACTTTCAAGAGATATTTGAGTGTATAGATGCAGAATGACAAAGATCAAAGGAGGTTGTACAAGCCCCCATGATCCAAGATCCTAAGTCAAACCGTCAAGATACCTAATCATGCAATGGCAAGAACTAGAAGAGAAGAAAAATGAGCTGGAATAGATGTACTTACTCTGGGGCCACAGAACTTACGGTTAGCTGTGGGGTTAGAAGTCCACAACATACTCACTTTGGGGCCACAAAACTTTTGATCATCCACGGGGTGAGAAATCCCAAAGGTGAGAAACATACGCTAGTTGGTATGCACTCAAACACATAGGTGGCTATGGGGAAAGTCATGTTGCTAAATGGGCCTCCCACTCAACCATATCAAAGTTATACCTCCTGATAACTTTAACAAGGTGCCATAAAGGAAAATGGTTTCTGAGCTCTATGAGGTAAGATAAACTTTGTATGCTTAACACTCATAGACATTGTTAATGTAGAATAGTGTAAGGATTGTTCAAAGGTATTTTTCTTAGTTCATGCAATTTCTCATCTTAGGGAACACCATGCTCAATGTCTCCAAGAGAGGAAAATTGCAAACGATCTCATCTTGTTTTGAAGAGAGGAAAAGTGCAAGGTCTCATCTTTGGGAAAATTATGCCTAAAGTGTCTAAGAGAGGAAATTGCAAGAAAAAAGAAAATCGCACAATGAAATTTGAGTGGTGATGTATGTCCCCACTTTAAAGTAGTTGTGAGCACCCGTACTGTGAGAAATTTATTTACAGTAGAAGAAGAAGATATGATAGCTTACTCAGAAATTCCTATGCCAAGTCATATACTTCTTCTAAGCTACTTCATGAAAGAGAGAAGAATGTCATATGTGAGTCAATCTTAAGATATTTCGTCCACATCCCAAGATTGCTCTTATATGTTCATGAAAGGTTAACGACTAGTCAAAAGAGACAATGACAAATGACATACAAGGACAAGGCTAGTAAACCCCTTGCCCCCACTGAGTGCAGGACAAGGATGAGTTGAAAGGATTGAGGAAATGTAGGCGAGAGTGAAAATTGATATCAATTAGAGGAATTAGATGCTCCCACATAGGGAAGCATACCAGAGACCTAAAAATGTTGGATTTTATGAGTCAAAACCTTACTTTCATTAGTGGAGTGTCCATGAATTCTATTATATGCATAGAATGAAGTATTGTAATAGAATTTTTTTGAGTTATGGGAGGGAGAGTGATCAAGTGATCTTGGAGGAGTCTCAACAAGATATCCTCTTGATCAATGGTAGAAGATGGTCTTGTGATTGGTGTCAAAGATACATCTTGATTAGTAGTAGATATCATACTTACGCAAGACTCTTGAGATTGCAAGATTTTTTTTTCTCCATAAGAGGATATAAAATCTAGCGAATTCAAATAATGATCATTTTGTGAGATGACATTGACATTAAGCGAAGGTGTAGTTATTTGTGTCATATTTTTTAAAAGATGATTTGTAAGACCACTAGTTCTTAAAGATGATTTAGGAGTGTGTTGGGTGAAGGTTTGGATATCTCTATTATAGGAAAATAACCAAGACCATAAGTTGTTTGTTGTGTGAGGGGGTCTATAGGGTTGTGGATACCTTGTTTGTTAGCACCACATCCTTTTCCACAATATCCAAGGTGTTTCATAAGCTCAAAACCTTTTCCATAAAGCATTTTCATTACTTTTGGATTGGGTGGTTATTCATGATTGTGTTCATCAAAGTTTGTTGTGTAGTTTTATTTTTTGTCTAAAGTGGTTGAGGTGGATGCTTTCAAAAGGTTTTCCAAAGTTGGTGTTGAAATTATTGTTGTGTCATTTCCCTTATTTGAATCTTTGTGGTTGATTTTGTATTCACCCATTAAGTCATGCTCAAAATCCAAGGAACCCCAATGATCTTCCAATAATGTCATGTGATTTTCAATATGTTGTTGTTTGTCTTTTTGTTGTGTAGGTTCCACTTGTTTGGTTGGTGTTAATTTGTTCAAGCGGTTCTCATTGGTTTTGTCAATTTGTAAGACACTATAAGGTTCAGGGTAGGTGTCAAGGGTGTGTACTTCGTTGTTGTAAATGTATTTCATTTTATGATGAAGAGTGGAAGGCACACCTTTCATGGAATGAGTCCACTGTCCACCTAAGATAAGACTGCATAAAAGTTCATAAGGAATGACATGGATTGGTGTATTTAAGGTGACCACTCCAGTGATAAGAGGCTTAATGATTACTCCTAGTGGTTTCCTTTTGACATTGTCAAATCCCTTAATAGATAGAGAATCAGGTCAAGTGGCTAATTTATCAATACCAAGCCTGTCCAAAAGGCTCACACTACACACATTAAGGGAAGAACCATTATCTACAAGAGTAATATTTATCCCTTTTGTTTTGTATTGAGCGATGATCATTAAAGCTTGTTTTGTTTTGCAATTCTAAAGGAGGGATCTCATGTTGATGGAAAGTAATTTCAAGATCCATGCTATGGATTAAATTTGTCACATCATTCGGAGTTGTACTAGGAGTAACTAAAATTTGTTGTAAGGTTGTTTGAAGAATAGTGTGATAATTTGGTGAGTTTTGAAGTAAATCCCATAGGGAAATATTTGTAGGAGTATTATTTGATCATTCAACAAGATCATACTCCTTTGTGTGTGGGAGGTAATGAGGAGAACTAGGTGGATTGGGTAAAGTTAAGGAGGGTGGGGTTGGTTGTGGTGGTCATAGATTATTTCTAGCGTTATATGTATGAGCAACGATATTATAACTTAGTTGTTGTGATAAATTGGTTTGAGGAGAGTAAATGATAAGTTTAGGTTTATTTTGAGTGTGTGGATTTTGTGAAGGTGGGTAGAGAATTAAAGGGTTGTTAGGATGTCCCACAGTGTATGTATGAGGTCCAGTGATCGAGGGGGATCTAATTGGACACTTGTGCATTTATAACCTCAACGGTCTTGGTTTTATGTATCTATAAGGAAGGACAATTGAGAATCATTGTTTTATCTAAGGAAGATACATTATTATTGTTGTCATTTTCTAGCACCATGATTTTCTCCCTAGAAGGAGAGCTTTTAGGAGAAAAATAAGCCACATGTTCTTGACAAGTAAGGCTAGGTTCTCCCAAAATGACTTCATCACTAATAAGGGAATGATTAATTATAGGAGTGTCAAGAGGGGGATGATGAGGATAAGATGTTATGTGAATTTTCATTTCCTTTAAGGTCTTATTCTCTTGTGCTATTTTTTCTACCCTACTAGGTGAGCTTGTAATATGTTCATCCAATTTTGAAGTAGGTTCATCACAAGTGATGGAGGCATCAAGAGAAGGATCACTATGGTTTTCAAATAGATTATCCCAAATGGGAGGAACATTAGGGAAGGGAGGGTAACGAATCTCATGACTTTGAATAAGGATGTATTCTAATACCAACCTATCCTCTTGACATCAAAGAGGTATATTAGGAGATGGAAAATTTTGATTGTCATGGTTATGGAGATTAGGTAAGGTGGAATTCAAGAATTTTTTTTATGTTTTCATCTTCATGTTTTCTAATGTCTTCCAATGGTGGAAGAGGAGAGGGACAATCAAGACTCACATTGCTTGTAGCTCCTTTCACCAAAATACCTTCATCACTAATAGGAGAGGTATTGGGATAAGAACAATTATGAGTGTCACGATTATCTACACTTGCATCCTCTTGTGTTATTGTATTCTTGCAAATCCAATAGGTACTAGGAGGGTATGCAAAATGCTTATCAAATGTTTTACATTGTTTTCCTAGACTTTGTTCATAAAAAATAGAATCATACAAGCCATTTGCTATTCTAGAAACATGGAATTCTTTAAGAGAAAACATACTAACATCAGAGATTAAATAAAGTGCAATGCAATTTCTTAAAATGAAATGCAATTTTCAAATATGAAACAAGGTAAATTTTTAATTACACTATGCAACAATCGGAAAAATGGCATGTGGAAAATGTAAATGTGAAATGGAGAAATGCATGAAATGAGATATTTTAAGTTAAATATAATGAAATTCATGTTATAGAAACTTAGCCAAGTGATATAGATAAGTGATGGCAGCAAACAAAAGCATAAAAACAATGTTTTCAACTTTGTAAAAGGTTGTTTTAGGAGTGAAAAGGGACTGATTAGCCCAAGGTGGCGACTGTATGGATTTTTTTCAGAATTTTCAGAATTTTTTTATTCATTTTGATGCTTTTTGAGTGTGATGATATAGACCTAAATGAAAAACACAAAATTTCAGAAAACTGACAAGAATTTAGATGCCAACAATGCAAGCAAAATGCACTTTATTATGAATGCAAAATTTGAAACCTAACATGCAAATGAATTCATGTAAGTCCTAATGAAAGACTACATCTATAATTAAAGACTCCAAAATCAGATAAGAAGGTGTTTAAAAATCAGGTTCACCAAAATGAACCGTAGATTTTTGGCACCCTAATCCTTTCTATCACTTCTAGGGTTTTTCAACTAAAAGGAGAAAGTAGAGTCAAAAGTCTAGTTAGGTTCACTCAAATTATGAAATATATGATGTTATTTGAACTAAATGGAATGATATAAGTGAAAATAATTTTTAATATTGATTGATTAAATATGCAAAACCTAAGAAATGTGACTTTTTTGAAAACACGTTGTGTTATGCAAAATGAACTAGAAATGCATGCAAAACTAAACAGAAATAAACCAAACTAAAAGTGTGCACCTGGAATGTGGATGAATACTAGAAATAGCTTCTAAAATGCTGATAATCCTAAATTTTAGGCCTAGTGGGACTCATTTGCAATTCTGGGTGAATTACTCCTAGTTCTGCTAAGCCAGAACCTATTTCTGACAAAAGGGTATCTAAAATTGCAAAAAACTCAAAATTTACCCTAGAGTGGGGCTCATTCACCACCCATTTTTAATAAGTCCACTTTTGAATTTTTGGATTTTCAAAAGTGGAATCCGAAGCTTCTGATTTACACTTTGACTTCCTACAGGTGCCCACTTCTAAAACTTTAATTTTTGAACCTAAAAATGAGTTTTTGTTGATATTTTGACTTGTTGAATGAGGAGAAGACTTGAGAAACTTTTTAACTTGATCTTCAATGATTTATAAGCTTCCAAGAGTCCTAAATATGCAAACACATAAGGCAAGAGAGAGAAATGTTAAATGTTAGGACATGGGGGTTTACCTTGGTCAAACCCCTTTTAGGTAATTAAACCAAAATTATGAAATGATGGAATGAAACATGTAATAATGGAGTTTATTACCTTTCCATGATGTTTGATCTTGAATGTCTGCAAAAAAACATGAAGGATATGCCCTTGAATGTCTGAAAATTGGTCTTGGATGGCTTCTAATGATGAAACCCTAGCTTGCTTGAGAAGATGAATGATGAATGAGTTGTAAAATGAATTAAGAGATGTAAATTAGGGCTTAGAAGGTTTTATTTATAGGAAATTCACCTATTTTACTTGTTAATACCTCATCAAAGGCCAACATGAAGTAATATTGAACTCAAATTTCACTTTTTTTTCTACTCAAAGGTCAAAATTGGGCCAAATGGACTCATTCGCCACACATGGTGAATGGGTCCCACTTGGATGGGACTAATTTTCCATGCATGGCGAATGGGTCCCATAGGGGCCAATTTGACAACTACGAAGCCAAGAGATAAGGAAATAAGGTGTAAAATACAACTTTGTTGAGGATTTGATCAATTTAGGTCTCGAGATGCACGATATGGGTTAATATGGGACTACTGGTGATGTTTTGAATGCTAAATAAGGCTTGGGACACAAAATTGAATGTGAAAGTGTGATTTTTAAATACACTATACAAGATTAAAATGAGGTCCACATAGCCTAGGAAGGCACAAGAACCAATGTGAATGTGTGGGACACATTACAAGACTAGTTTATTATTAGGTTTATTTTACAAGCCTTATAGATTGATGTGATAATGTTATTCAACACATTTCATAATGTTGAATTAGGAAGAAATGGATTCATTATGTCTAGAAAAGCGTGAAAGTCCTTTACAACACTTTACAATACCTTTACAAGACATCAATAAAATAATGTTATTCAATTTGCAAGGGTCCAAGACCTAGTGTGGATGCATAAAATTCCTCAGAACACCTGAATCAAGGCCTCATTAAGTCAATTTATCATGAATTATTCCCATGTCAAGCAAAGGGTACCTTTTTCTATGATGCACTTATTTCCTAATTTAAAGTTCTCTTGATTTACCTTTGATTTCACTTGACTTAATTGAGACTAATTCATGGTAAAGAATAAAATTTAACTTAATTCTTAAACTAGAATTCAAAATCCAAATTTAATTCTAATTTACTTCAAAAGAAATATATCTTAAGATTTGTTGGAAAATAAATGCTATTTTTAAAGAACAGAAATAAATTGTAAGGAAATAATGATTAATCTAGAAAATGTAAATACTAATTTCAATTAATAGATTCCAAACAAGATTTAGTTTCATCTTTCTATAATTTTCCATCATTTCTTCTATTAAACTTAACAAATAACTACCAAACTTAATTCCTACAAACAACATATAAATCCTAATTAACTCAATATCCTTTACAGGGATTCTAATAAACCAATCTAACCATGATGAACTTAACTTAAAAGTGATTAAACACAATTGCTAAAAAATGACTCAAAGAAAATTAACATTCTAGATTTAATATTCAATGAACAAAAATAGCATAAACTAAGAAAAATACCACAAAAGGCCAATTCCTTTGGTTGAGTGAGCCCTGCTCTTCCTCTAGCAAGACCTCAAACACAATGATTTGAGTTAACTTCTTCTTTTCATTCAAATTGATCAAAATAGGGGCATAAAATAGAGTAGTGCAGTCATTACAAGATTCTAGTGAAAATTTATCTAACTCCTTTCTAAAACCTAAGGATGGATATTTATAACTATACCCTTATTGAATTCAAAACATGGTGTTAACTACCAAGATTCAAGGCATCTAAACTAAAGACTAAAATAGAACTAAAACAAAACTAAAAATAGACAGAGGAAAAATTCTAGATCAATGCTAGGATGAGAAGTTCCTAAGCCAACTAAAAGAAGCTGATTTGAAACTTCAACAATTCATCGTCCAGTGTGGCTGATCAATGGTGTGATTTAAATCATGTTGTTAAATAGGGAGTTTAACTTTATCTTGGAACTAAGTCATCAGTCATTAGGCTTTAAATACCCTAAATAAGATCCTTAAGAATAGGATACCAATTATGACAGTAAAAGATTAAAACCACATTATTAACTCATCATTATCACCACAAAAGCAATGCATTTAATATAAAGCATTACCTCTAATATATTTACAAAAATATCCAACATAAAGTAAAACAAGTAAATATATCAGTCTATAGTCTACCACCAATCATGTTAATTAACTAAATAAACAAGTCTTTTAAACCATAAAATGACTATTTGAAAGTATTTCTAAGCCCCTCATCATAAGGTAAGTGGAAAATGTTGCAAAGTTATTGTGGAAAGTGGTAGCACTAATAATATAGTGTCTAAAGAAATAGTGAGCAATCTAAAATTGAGGAGAATCATACATCCCAACCCATACAAAGTTTTGTGGTTACAAAAAGAGCATCAGTTGTTGGTGAATGAGCAATGTAAGGTTAATTTTTAGATTGGGAACTACAAATATGAAATAATGTGTGATATAATGCCAATGGATGCTTGCCATAATATTTTGGGAAAACTATGGAAATTTGATAGACAAGTTTTTTCATGATGGGAAAATGAATACATACACAATTAAGAAAAGTGGAGAAGAGTATATATTGACCCCCTTGAAGAATAGAGAAGGAGAAGATGAAGAAAAACCAAAGGTATGCTTGGCTTCCGAAAAATAATTTTTGAAAGAATTTAAAAAGGAGAAAGAAGGGTTTGCAATAATTCACAAGTTTACAGTAGTTGCGACAGTGATGAAAGAAAGTGAAATACCCATGGAAGTTCAAGAAATTTGAAAGACTATATTGATATATTAATGGAGTTAACTAATGGATTTCCACCCATGAGGATCATTACTCATTACATGGATTTGATTTTCGGTGAAAATTTACCAAACAAGGTGTCATATAGAATGTCACCAAAAGAAAATGAAGAGATAAATAGGCAAGTGCCATAGTTGTTGGATAAGGGGCTGATTAGAGAGAGTTTGAGTTTGTGTGTAGTTCTAGTAATGTTCACACCAAAGAAAGATGGGGATTGGTGAATGTGTATGGATTTTAGAGAAATAAATAAGATAACCATCAAATACTGATTCCCATTACCAAGAGTGGATGATATGATGGATTGCCTGAGTGGAACCAAATATTTCACAATTTAGATTGATTTGAAAAGTGCTTACCATTAAATATGAATAAGAGAGGGATATGAATGGAAGACCACTTTCAAAACCAAAGATGGATTTTATGAATGGTTGGTAATGTTGTTTCGATTAATGAATGCTCCCCACAATTTCATGATATTGATGAACGAAGTTTTGAAGTCATATCTTGGTAAGTTTGTAATTGTGTATTTGGATGATATTTTGATTTTTAGTAAGAAAAAGGAAGAACACTTGTTGCATGTTAGATCTATTATACAAAGGATGAAAGAAGAAAAATTAATGGTGAATTTGAATAAGTGTAGTTTCATGAAAAAGGAATTGGTATATATTTTGGTTTTGTAATTTCTAGTAGTGGTCTGAAAATAGATCTAGAAAAAGTGAAAACAATTGTTAAGTGGCCTTCACTGAAGAGTATGTTTGATGCAAGAAGCTTCCATGGATTGGCAAGTTTTTATAGGAACTTTATTACAAATTTTAGTGGGATATGTGTACCAATTATAGAAACAATGAAGGGTGATAGAAAATAATTTGTTTGGACAGCAGCAACAAAGAGGAGTTTTAATATTTTGAAGGAAAAAGTGATGGAGCAGGTCATGTTAGTACTTGTAGATTTTTGAAAAAAATTCCAAGTTGATTGTGATGCAAGTGGGATAGCAATTGGAGGAGCTTTTACTCAAGAGAGAAGACCAATAACATATTTCAGCAAGAAGTTAAATGAAGTAAAAAGGAGATATTTTGTGTATGATCAAGATTTTTATATAAGCATGCAAGCTCTTAAGAAGTGGTGACATTACTTGCTTCTAAAGGAGTTTTTTTTTTATACCGATTATCACACATTGCAATATATAAATAGTCAAGGTACCTAAGCATAGGAAAAGGCATATTAAGTGGGTTAAAGTCCTTCTAAGTTATTCTTTTGTATTGAAACATAGAAGTGGAAAATCAAATAGAGTTGTTGATGGGTTAAGCAGAAGATGTTAGTTGTTGAATGAAATAAGAGTAAGTGTTGTTGGATTTGATTCCATGGGAGAGTTGTATACACATTGCAATATATAAATAGTCAAGGTACCTAAGCATAGGAAAAGGCATATTAAGTGGGTTAAAGTCCTTCTAAGTTATTCTTTTGTATTGAAACATAGAAGTGGAAAATCAAATAGAGTTGTTGATGGGTTAAGCAGAAGATGTTAGTTGTTGAATGAAATAAGAGTAAGTGTTGTTGGATTTGATTCCATGGGAGAGTTGTATGGAGAGTTGTATAAATGAATTCATGTAAGTCCTAATGAAAGACTACATCTATAATTAAAGACTCCAAAATCAGATAAGAAGGTGTTTAAAAATCAGGTTCACCAAAATGAACCGTAGATTTTTGGCACCCTAATCCTTTCTATCACTTCTAGGGTTTTTCAACTAAAAGGAGAAAGTAGAGTCAAAAGTCTAGTTAGGTTCACTCAAATTATGAAATATATGATGTTATTTGAACTAAATGGAATGATATAAGTGAAAATAATTTTTAATATTGATTGATTAAATATGCAAAACCTAAGAAATGTGACTTTTTTGAAAACACGTTGTGTTATGCAAAATGAACTAGAAATGCATGCAAAACTAAACAGAAATAAACCAAACTAAAAGTGTGCACCTGGAATGTGGATGAATACTAGAAATAGCTTCTAAAATGCTGATAATCCTAAATTTTAGGCCTAGTGGGACTCATTTGCAATTCTGGGTGAATTACTCCTAGTTCTGCTAAGCCAGAACCTATTTCTGACAAAAGGGTATCTAAAATTGCAAAAAACTCAAAATTTACCCTAGAGTGGGGCTCATTCACCACCCATTTTTAATAAGTCCACTTTTGAATTTTTGGATTTTCAAAAGTGGAATCCGAAGCTTCTGATTTACACTTTGACTTCCTACAGGTGCCCACTTCTAAAACTTTAATTTTTGAACCTAAAAATGAGTTTTTGTTGATATTTTGACTTGTTGAATGAGGAGAAGACTTGAGAAACTTTTTAACTTGATCTTCAATGATTTATAAGCTTCCAAGAGTCCTAAATATGCAAACACATAAGGCAAGAGAGAGAAATGTTAAATGTTAGGACATGGGGGTTTACCTTGGTCAAACCCCTTTTAGGTAATTAAACCAAAATTATGAAATGATGGAATGAAACATGTAATAATGGAGTTTATTACCTTTCCATGATGTTTGATCTTGAATGTCTGCAAAAAAACATGAAGGATATGCCCTTGAATGTCTGAAAATTGGTCTTGGATGGCTTCTAATGATGAAACCCTAGCTTGCTTGAGAAGATGAATGATGAATGAGTTGTAAAATGAATTAAGAGATGTAAATTAGGGCTTAGAAGGTTTTATTTATAGGAAATTCACCTATTTTACTTGTTAATACCTCATCAAAGGCCAACATGAAGTAATATTGAACTCAAATTTCACTTTTTTTTCTACTCAAAGGTCAAAATTGGGCCAAATGGACTCATTCGCCACACATGGTGAATGGGTCCCACTTGGATGGGACTAATTTTCCATGCATGGCGAATGGGTCCCATAGGGGCCAATTTGACAACTACGAAGCCAAGAGATAAGGAAATAAGGTGTAAAATACAACTTTGTTGAGGATTTGATCAATTTAGGTCTCGAGATGCACGATATGGGTTAATATGGGACTACTGGTGATGTTTTGAATGCTAAATAAGGCTTGGGACACAAAATTGAATGTGAAAGTGTGATTTTTAAATACACTATACAAGATTAAAATGAGGTCCACATAGCCTAGGAAGGCACAAGAACCAATGTGAATGTGTGGGACACATTACAAGACTAGTTTATTATTAGGTTTATTTTACAAGCCTTATAGATTGATGTGATAATGTTATTCAACACATTTCATAATGTTGAATTAGGAAGAAATGGATTCATTATGTCTAGAAAAGCGTGAAAGTCCTTTACAACACTTTACAATACCTTTACAAGACATCAATAAAATAATGTTATTCAATTTGCAAGGGTCCAAGACCTAGTGTGGATGCATAAAATTCCTCAGAACACCTGAATCAAGGCCTCATTAAGTCAATTTATCATGAATTATTCCCATGTCAAGCAAAGGGTACCTTTTTCTATGATGCACTTATTTCCTAATTTAAAGTTCTCTTGATTTACCTTTGATTTCACTTGACTTAATTGAGACTAATTCATGGTAAAGAATAAAATTTAACTTAATTCTTAAACTAGAATTCAAAATCCAAATTTAATTCTAATTTACTTCAAAAGAAATATATCTTAAGATTTGTTGGAAAATAAATGCTATTTTTAAAGAACAGAAATAAATTGTAAGGAAATAATGATTAATCTAGAAAATGTAAATACTAATTTCAATTAATAGATTCCAAACAAGATTTAGTTTCATCTTTCTATAATTTTCCATCATTTCTTCTATTAAACTTAACAAATAACTACCAAACTTAATTCCTACAAACAACATATAAATCCTAATTAACTCAATATCCTTTACAGGGATTCTAATAAACCAATCTAACCATGATGAACTTAACTTAAAAGTGATTAAACACAATTGCTAAAAAATGACTCAAAGAAAATTAACATTCTAGATTTAATATTCAATGAACAAAAATAGCATAAACTAAGAAAAATACCACAAAAGGCCAATTCCTTTGGTTGAGTGAGCCCTGCTCTTCCTCTAGCAAGACCTCAAACACAATGATTTGAGTTAACTTCTTCTTTTCATTCAAATTGATCAAAATAGGGGCATAAAATAGAGTAGTGCAGTCATTACAAGATTCTAGTGAAAATTTATCTAACTCCTTTCTAAAACCTAAGGATGGATATTTATAACTATACCCTTATTGAATTCAAAACATGGTGTTAACTACCAAGATTCAAGGCATCTAAACTAAAGACTAAAATAGAACTAAAACAAAACTAAAAATAGACAGAGGAAAAATTCTAGATCAATGCTAGGATGAGAAGTTCCTAAGCCAACTAAAAGAAGCTGATTTGAAACTTCAACAATTCATCGTCCAGTGTGGCTGATCAATGGTGTGATTTAAATCATGTTGTTAAATAGGGAGTTTAACTTTATCTTGGAACTAAGTCATCAGTCATTAGGCTTTAAATACCCTAAATAAGATCCTTAAGAATAGGATACCAATTATGACAGTAAAAGATTAAAACCACATTATTAACTCATCATTATCACCACAAAAGCAATGCATTTAATATAAAGCATTACCTCTAATATATTTACAAAAATATCCAACATAAAGTAAAACAAGTAAATATATCAGTCTATAGTCTACCACCAATCATGTTAATTAACTAAATAAACAAGTCTTTTAAACCATAAAATGACTATTTGAAAGTATTTCTAAGCCCCTCATCATAAGGTAAGTGGAAAATGTTGCAAAGTTATTGTGGAAAGTGGTAGCACTAATAATATAGTGTCTAAAGAAATAGTGAGCAATCTAAAATTGAGGAGAATCATACATCCCAACCCATACAAAGTTTTGTGGTTACAAAAAGAGCATCAGTTGTTGGTGAATGAGCAATGTAAGGTTAATTTTTAGATTGGGAACTACAAATATGAAATAATGTGTGATATAATGCCAATGGATGCTTGCCATAATATTTTGGGAAAACTATGGAAATTTGATAGACAAGTTTTTTCATGATGGGAAAATGAATACATACACAATTAAGAAAAGTGGAGAAGAGTATATATTGACCCCCTTGAAGAATAGAGAAGGAGAAGATGAAGAAAAACCAAAGGTATGCTTGGCTTCCGAAAAATAATTTTTGAAAGAATTTAAAAAGGAGAAAGAAGGGTTTGCAATAATTCACAAGTTTACAGTAGTTGCGACAGTGATGAAAGAAAGTGAAATACCCATGGAAGTTCAAGAAATTTGAAAGACTATATTGATATATTAATGGAGTTAACTAATGGATTTCCACCCATGAGGATCATTACTCATTACATGGATTTGATTTTCGGTGAAAATTTACCAAACAAGGTGTCATATAGAATGTCACCAAAAGAAAATGAAGAGATGTAATACCCCTCCTCTTACTGGTAGGATTTAGTATTTTTCAATGCGGTTAGTTGCTACTTGTGACGATGATGATATTGTTTGAGTTTGGTGTTGACATTTGATTTGTTGTATTCCATTAGTAGACTGTTGGTATTGATTTTATGCACTTGAGGATTTGATATTTCATTTGACATTGTGGTTGGTTAGATATTAGTTGATTTTCAGAATTGAATTATGATTAATGATAAATATGAATAAGTTAGGGATATGATTGGAAGACCACTTTCAAAACCAAAGATGGATTTTATGAATGCAGGTTGGTAATGTTGTTTCGATTAATGAATGCTCCCCACAATTTCATGATATTGATGAACGATTGAGTTTTGAAGTCATATCTTGGTGGATAATAATTGTGTATTTTAATGTTGATTTATTTGTATGAAAATATTTAAATATTTTATTTATTTATTTATAAAATCATGTGTTTCAATTAAATAATAATTAAATATTAAATGTGTTTTAATTATTTTAATCAATTATCTGGTGGAGGATAATTATTAAAATAATTTATTTAAATTAAATAAGTAATGTGTTGTGCAAGAAAAGTTGCAAAAATAGAAATTAAAACAATAAAACAAATAAAAGAATAAAAAGATTGGGTGAGCCAATAAGAATGGAGTTTGAGTAAAAAGCTGGCTTTTAAAGAATGATTTTCTTTTATTTGTGATTTTTAGAGTCTTTGAGAGGAGAGGGATATTATATTTTATTTAATTATGAAGTTAGGTAAGTTTTCACACACAGAAGATGAGGGATTGAGAAGTTGCACAAGTCTTGGGTTATGCATTTTGAATCTTATGCTATATTTTGAAGGAGTTTTAGAAAGGGTTTGGCAATCTTTTGTTGGGTATTTTTCTAGAGACTTCTGAACAAAGAAAAGGAATTGAGTTCGAGCACGAAATCTTGGAGAGGAGATTTTGGAGGAGAACGAGAAGCACTTCGTAGAAGCCATCAGGATCAAGCTAGCTTCATCAGGTTCTCGAGAGCGTAGGACTACAGGTTCCACCCTCTCTCTTTCTTCTTGATTGTATTGAATTTGTAAAGAATAGAAACGTGAATTCAATCAATTTTTGTATGTAAAAGAAATGTTTTCAGAGAATTAGATTTTTATGATTTAGTTGTGAAAAGAAAATATATAAATAAGTAGGTCTCCTTATATGAAAATTCTTTTGAAATCTAAAATCATTTCTGGTGCAAACAAACAGAAGGAATGTCTGTCAAATTCCATTTCAATATACCCTATTTATCTGTAGTATTTTGTTGGAAAAAGGTCAATCAATTATATTATTGGGTTTGAAATATTCTTTAATCAAATATATTTATCTATCTTTAATATGTATTTTAAATAAGTGATATTCTGTATTTTATACAGAAGATTGAATTATCTGTGTTTATTTAACTTCATATATATAACTATGTATATTCATTGAAATATATATATATATATTAAATATATATATATATATATATATATATATACATTGTAAGATTTCGTATATATATATATATTAATATATATATGCATCTTCATATTTTTTTTTATAAAAATCTTTTGTTTCGAAACATTTATATTTTTTTAAAAAAAATAAATCAAAAATGGGAATTTTTCGAAATTCGTCACGGGTTTGAGCGAATGAAAATTGTTTTATTTTAAAAAAATAAAAATATAACAAAAATTGTTTTGGGTCGGTGGAAGGAATGGCCGAAGCCATACCCCTCCTGAGTGGTAGTACTGCCGCAAAAGTATAGACTGCCGATGCCACGAAGGGGAGCATGGGGTATGATTAAATTTTGTTTTTAATTTGTATTTTTTTTTTAATGTTTTTTTTTATATACAGATTAAAATTTATATATAGATAATATATATGTTTGTGTGTGTGTGTGTGTGTGTGTGTATTAATTTATATATATATATTTTTTAAATATAATTATAATGTATTTTATAAATAAAATTATAATCATGTTATTTATTATTATTTATTCAAAAATGAAAATTATAATTATTTAATATTATTGATTCAAATGAAAGTTTAATTATTTAATTTTTTAATGTAATTTATTACATTTCAGGAACGTGGTTTTGTATTGTTTTAAAATTTTCAAGTTGTTTATAATTAGGTAATTGTTATATGTTTAAATGTTAAAGGAAGGGATTCTATAGTATTTCTTATATGTTTTATTTTCGTGTCGTAATCTTCATAGTAAAATCTTATTGTATTTTCATATCTTGTAGATTTTTCATGTAGATGGTTACTTAGAATACATATTGTACAATTACTTTTGTGTTATAGTGTAAAGGAATAAATTAAATTTATTATGTGGTTAAGTTGGAGAGTTATGTGAAGCGTTGATGAGTGACTTAGTAAAGTGAATAGAGGGGGATATCTTTATGTCAATTTTTGATAATTTGTGTAAATATTGATAGATTAGTATTATTCTTAATTGGGTTAGTTCTAAGTGGAATAGTTAAATTGGAAATATTGGAAAGTGGAGTTTTGCATGTTATAGGTGCCTTGTTCAATTGTGTGCTTGCACTATGTAAGTAAAAGTAGGTGATATTCTATATGTCGATCTCTCTTGCACTCATTTAGTGGTTGATTTTAAGTCTTTTATAGGGATAGTTATATAAAATACCGGTGTTGGATTGATTTCTTTATTTGAATGGACTAGTTTCTGTATTAAGTTTGTGCATTGGTTGATCGTTCTGTTGTATTAGTCATTGATTTTGTTGAGTTGTTTTGAGTCAAATTGTAAGATCATTGTGTGATTTATGGTTGGGTAACCTAGGAGGAGAAATAGAGGTCTCCCTTGGATACCGGTCGAGATTGTATCAAATTTAATTGTGAAGATTTTGTTGGGATGTTGCCACTCACTACCTTATGTTTGTTGACTCATTCTTGATATCTTGTTACTATTGTTAGTTCTTTGTTGAGGAAACCCTAGTGTAAGCCTTTTTAGAGTCTTCCAGAGGCTTGTTTTATTTTTGGTGAATGTTCGTCATTTTATGTGCTCTTGGCATGGCAAGATATTAGTATCATTAATTTGAAAGGGTTGTACGAAACTTGGTGAGACTTTGATTATGTGTTTATAGCAAGATGGGTAATGCCTCGCATGGTTTGGCCTTGAGATTATTTGCTTTGTCTGTAGTGGTACAACCCTTGCCTAGTTTGTTTTATGTTAGGGGTCTTAGGGAGAGTGGCTCTTCGTGGGCGCCGGCGCCTCAGGATGAGGAAGGGCTCAGGATAACCCACGAAAGAGTAGTTAAACAAGTGATAACCTAAACAAAAGAGTTAGGGGGTTGGGTAGTTTAAAAAAACACAAGATAATAAAACATTGGGTTCCTCGGCTATGCACTTGGGCTACCATAGACTAGTGATAGACTGAGAAGGCCGTGGTCGGCAAAGTCGAAGTCTCGTCTTCATGAGAGATTATCGGCTCCGCATTAGCTACCCTATGGTGCCGACACCTCAGTTAGGAGGAAGGGCCAGGAGATCCATAGATGGGTGCCGGCGCCTCAGTTGGAGGAAGGGCCAGGAGAATCCCATGAGAGCTATGCGATGACACTCTCCACTGGACACCCTTGTGCTTGGTTGTAGTTGCCTCTGGATATTGTATCTTATGTTACTTTCGAGGGCTAGGGAATCCATAGATGGGTGTCGGCGCCTCAGTTGGAGGAAGTGCCAGGAGATCCCATGAGAGCTATACGATGACCCTCTCCATTTGACACCCTTGTGCTTTGTTTGTAGTTGCTTTTGGATATTGTGATCTTTATGAAGTTCTAATTTTTGTGAATTTGGTTTATGGTTACTATTTAGTCACTTGTACATTTGGGTGATACTTGTTTAATTGTGATGAGTTTCATAGCATTATCTTGTTATGTGATTTGTGAACGTTGATGGTTGTGCATTGCATGCCTTGAGTTGTACTTGTTTGTTCTATATTGTTGTTGAGTTGGTTTGACATTCATGGTCGGGTTCACTTCCTCGTCACCTCTGAGCACGGGGGGTGAGTTACTTGTAATTCACATGGTTGGGTGGAACGTGCTTCGCACCCATTGGGGTCCCCATCAGCATCTTGTCTTCTCAGCTTTCCGTAGTGGAGTTGTACCAATGATCAGTTATACTTCATATTTCATTGTTCTTGTATCAAATTCCCATGTTGGGAAACTCAATGTAATTCATATGTCAAGGAAAATTGTAATGTAATATTGAAACAATGATATAATAGTTAGGTTTAATTGTATCTTGTTAAAAGATTTATCATGGATGTAATTATGCGATGTTTATTATGCTCGCATCATGGTTATCGGATGTATCACTGTATATGATTATTATAAAGTTAATGGTTATGTTTTATTCTTTATCTTTATTCTGTTTAGTTGTTGCGATGTAACCTCGCATGCCCCAGAGAACCAAGTGTATTAATGCTATGTGTTATGCTATGTGGTTATGGTTTAATGTTATTGCATGTTTACTTTTATTATTTAAAAAAAAAAAAATTATTTGCATTGTGTGTGTTCTCTGGGGTTTGCACGACGGGCGTTACAAGAGATAAATAGGCAAGTGCCATAGTTGTTGGATAAGGGGCTGATTAGAGAGAGTTTGAGTTTGTGTGTAGTTCTAGTAATGTTCACACCAAAGAAAGATGGGGATTGGTGAATGTGTATGGATTTTAGAGAAATAAATAAGATAACCATCAAATACTGATTCCCATTACCAAGAGTGGATGATATGATGGATTGCCTGAGTGGAACCAAATATTTCACAATTTAGATTGATTTGAAAAGTGCTTACCATTAAATATGAATAAGAGAGGGATATGAATGGAAGACCACTTTCAAAACCAAAGATGGATTTTATGAATGGTTGGTAATGTTGTTTCGATTAATGAATGCTCCCCACAATTTCATGATATTGATGAACGAAGTTTTGAAGTCATATCTTGGTAAGTTTGTAATTGTGTATTTGGATGATATTTTGATTTTTAGTAAGAAAAAGGAAGAACACTTGTTGCATGTTAGATCTATTATACAAAGGATGAAAGAAGAAAAATTAATGGTGAATTTGAATAAGTGTAGTTTCATGAAAAAGGAATTGGTATATATTTTGGTTTTGTAATTTCTAGTAGTGGTCTGAAAATAGATCTAGAAAAAGTGAAAACAATTGTTAAGTGGCCTTCACTGAAGAGTATGTTTGATGCAAGAAGCTTCCATGGATTGGCAAGTTTTTATAGGAACTTTATTACAAATTTTAGTGGGATATGTGTACCAATTATAGAAACAATGAAGGGTGATAGAAAATAATTTGTTTGGACAGCAGCAACAAAGAGGAGTTTTAATATTTTGAAGGAAAAAGTGATGGAGCAGGTCATGTTAGTACTTGTAGATTTTTGAAAAAAATTCCAAGTTGATTGTGATGCAAGTGGGATAGCAATTGGAGGAGCTTTTACTCAAGAGAGAAGACCAATAACATATTTCAGCAAGAAGTTAAATGAAGTAAAAAGGAGATATTTTGTGTATGATCAAGATTTTTATATAAGCATGCAAGCTCTTAAGAAGTGGTGACATTACTTGCTTCTAAAGGAGTTTTTTTTTTATACCGATTATCACACATTGCAATATATAAATAGTCAAGGTACCTAAGCATAGGAAAAGGCATATTAAGTGGGTTAAAGTCCTTCTAAGTTATTCTTTTGTATTGAAACATAGAAGTGGAAAATCAAATAGAGTTGTTGATGGGTTAAGCAGAAGATGTTAGTTGTTGAATGAAATAAGAGTAAGTGTTGTTGGATTTGATTCCATGGGAGAGTTGTATGAAGAAGATGCTGATTTTAAAGAAGCTTGGGCAGCATGTAAGAATCTAATGGGGTTGGAGAGAACTCCATGTTTGGAGTATTTTATTCAATAAAATCTATTGTTTAAAGGAAAAATATTGTGCATACCTCAAGGTTCTATGAAGGAAAATTTTTTCAGAGAGAAACATAGTGGAGGTTTGGGTGGACATTTTGGAGTGGAAAAAACATTAGCACAACTAAATGAAATTTATTATTTGCTCGAAATGAGTGTGGATGTAAAAAGGATGGTGCAAAGTTGTAGAGTATGTCAATATGCAAAATGAGTGAGACAAAACACTGGATTGTACCAGCCATTTCCAATATCGGAGAGACCATGGGAATGCATTAGCATGGATTTTCTTTTGGGTTTGGAATGAACACAAAGACGTAATGACTCAATTTTTGTTGTATTAGAGAGATTTTCAAAAATGACTGATTTTATACCATGTAAGAAGTGTAGTAATGCTTCCCACATAGAAAATTTATTTTTCAAAGAAATAGTTTGGTTACATGGATTTCCAAAAAGTATTATTTTAGATTGAGACACAAATTTTGTTGGTCATTTTTGGCATAATTTGTGGAAGAGAATGGGAACACAATTGTGTTTTAGCTCAGCCTACCATCCTCAAACACATGGCCAAATTGAAGTTGTGAATCGAAGCTTGGGCAATTTGTTAAGGTGTTTGGTTGGGGATAAATCAAGTCATAGGGATTTGATATTGGCACAAGCTAAGTTTTCCTATAATAATTCAATTAATCAAAGTGCAAGAAAGAGTCCATTTCAAATTGTGTATGGGTATAGTCCAAGAGGTATTGATGAATTGAGAAATAGAGTAGATTTAAATAGAAAAAGTGAACATGTAGAAGAGGATTTTGTTGAGTACATACATGATTTGCAGAAAGAGGTGAAGGAGAAGTTGGAGAAGAGTGCTTATAAATACAAAGAGTACACTGATGTACATAGAAGATTGCAAGAGTTTCAGATTGGTGAGCTCGTAATGGCACATTTGAGAAAGAAGAGGTTCCCATAGGCAACATATAATAAGCTAAAATGGAAGAAAATTGGCTCATGCAAGGTTCTGCAAAAGTTCTCATCAAATGCATATGAAATTGAGCTTCCCATTAGTGTTGATATCTCTCCAATATTTAATGTTTTTTATTTATACAAATATCATGAAGGTGAATCCAATGGAAAATAGAGTATATCTTCAATCTTTTTGGATATGCAAGACTAGATGCATCAATTGTTGGAGAAGAAGTGTGAACAAATTGATAAAATCATTGATTGACAGATTTCCAAATGCACAACAAAGAAAGAATATTGGGAGTATTTGGTACGCTAGAAGAATCATGCAACAAATTAAGCTTCATAGCTCAACACTTCAGAATTGGATAAGTTTGGAATTCCAATTCTAGACTTTCCCAAATGTTCATGAGCTTTACGTTCATGGAACATTTCTCATACCTGGTGTGTTTGATGTCGTATCATCTGAGTATCTGGTAATCCGATTAAATTTTTCATTTTTTATTTTATTTGGTTGTTTTCAAATTTTGTTGTGATGTTCAAACTTGGTGATCTAAGTCTTATCCATCTGGCACTTCTATCTAGGAGCTTTCCTTAATTATTTTATCAACACCCAAAATTTGTGAAAATAAGTGAAATTAACATTTAATATTGCATATTTCATGTTATTTTAAAATGCCAATATTTATAATTCCCATATTGGGTGAGTGCCTTAGCATTGGCATGGGAACTAGGTAGTTGAAGTGATCATTTTTTTGGGTAGGAAAAGTACAAAAAATATTAAGTTTTTGATGTTGGTAGGAAATTAAAAGCCAAGAAAAAAAGCACAGTTGGGAGAGACATTGGGGTGACCAAAAGTATGAGAAAAAAAGAAGCAACAAAAAGTGTGAAAAGAAGGGAGAAAATCAACCACTTGGCTAGCAAATGTTCTTTTGGTAAAAATTTTCTTTCAAAGCATCTAAATTTCTATGAATTTGGAGGGATAAGAGGAGATAAAAGTTGAGCAAGTACATAGAGAACATAATATATTTTTAGCCATGTCTTCTTTTACAATTGAAAATGTGAGATTTTAAATTTGAACCATTGAATGAATTTCGACATTGGTTCTAGAAGTTTATATGATTAATTTTTTATTCAAAATTGGTTATTTGAATGAGTTTTTGGCTATGTAATCTCTTGGTCTGGTAAGACGTAGCTAGAGCTCTTGTTCTACATTACATAGATTGAACCAAATTAAATATAATGCATAATAATAAATTTTTAGGGTTCAAGACCCTTGATAGCCTAAACCAACCTTTTAGTACAAAGGGACATGCTCTATTTATGCATACCAATAGTGTATGCCTCCCCTTCTCTTTAGGTACACAACATATGTTTCATGCAAATATGTGGAAACTTCAAATTTTCTATGGATTGGCTAAAAGTAAGTCACACAATAGAATAGGAATTTTCCATAAGTTACTAGAATGGGGCCAACAAGAGGAATACAAAAAATGGGTTACTTATAACATGTATAAAATAACCAATGAGTTCAAGATTCATGTAAATCTTGGTTCTTTTTTGGGTAGCCTGGTATTTTTTGGTTGGTTATGGGCTTGTTGCTTTCCTCTTGTTGCTAGTTTACTTTGAATCTATCTTTTAGAGCAGCCTATTCATCTTGGTGTGGGTTTTGGGTCACCTTAAAACCTAATGGTTTTGAGTCCATTCAAAGCATGTTTCTCCACTAATCAAAAACCTGTATAAAATAAAATTTACCATCCAAAAAATAAACCTAGTATTCTAGCTTTTCTACCTACTAAAGAACATATGCCAAAGAATGGATGAAATGAATTTGAAGGAGAAGGGATTACATAGAACGTAAACAATTCTCCTTTCACAATCCATTCAAATGAAATGTATTTCAATTAATCCATCTATGAATTTTTTTTTCTTTATATCATTAAATCTTCCTCCATTAAAGGGTTAACCCAAAGTCTTTAGAAAAGAGATTAATCCAGTCCATGTCTTTTGAGAAATGAGCTTAATTTTATTTATAACTAAGAAATGGGTTGTTAGAAAAGTGGCCACTAATAATATATTGAGATGAATGTAGAAAAATTTTCTCCATTATCTGTAATAAAAATTTATGAATAAGAAGGTAGCCAAAGGGTTTCATAGCCAAGAAATAGATCAAATGGGTAAAATGCTTACAATAAGGATATTAATAGCCTAAATTTATTCATAAGAAATAAAACATTCTTCTAGAAAGGGCGTTCAATTATGTCATAGGATTTATCAAAATAAAGCTTAATAAAGTAAATGTAGACTACTAATAAACTGGCATATTACATAATCTCATAAATGACAATAATGTTGTTCAAAATATTCATAGTTTTTTACTGAACTTTTTATATTAGGTCACAAAATAATAGGAACCAAAATGTAGATACAAAGAACATAAGATTTAGCCAAGATATTATAAGATACATTCAAAAAAGTGAATAAGTTCCAACTCATGATCCTCAACATTAGGATTAAATATGATTTTACACTAATTAATGAAATGATGAAAATGTGGTTGGGGAAATGCTAGCTTATGGTTTGGGACATAGAGCATACCCACACACACCTTTCCAATTCCATTCAAGGGTAACCATTGAGATCTCTTCACAATGGAGAAAGAGATCTTGCTAAGGAATGTCATATGGGTTTAAGATGATCTATCAAGGGTTTCACCACCAAGTTTAAACTTAGAAAATATAATGAAATATAAAACCCTAATTGAATGCAAAACAACGCTAAATGACCTAGAAAGATGACAAAAATGTAACAAAAAGTTATTTGATAGAAAGTGTGCACTTGAGATACTAAAGAAAGTAGAATGGAGATTTGGAATGCTGGAATTTTTTTTGTCATAGTTGACTAGGACTCATTCACCAAGCTAGGTGAATCAATCCAGTTTCTAGGAAAATGCACTAGAGTAGGTTTCATCCAAAAGAGTATCCAGATTTGTAAAAATATTTTTCATGCCTATATAGTGGGACTCATTCGCCACTATTGGTGAATCAGTCCATTTCTTCTTTTTAAGAAATTTTGAATTTGATTTTGTGCCTCTTAGTTTGCTCTGCTCTTTTCGATTGATTTACAGGCTTGAAACTACAAATTTCCACCTGTAGGTCTTCTCCAAGATTCTCCAAGGCTTAATAACACTCTTGGAAAATTTGGATGATTCACAACACTTCTCCAACCTTGCTTCTCGACAAATATGCAACCTAGCCCTAGAAATCACACACAAGAAGATGGAAAAATGTTGTGGGGTTAGAGAATAGGGGTTTGCCTTGGTCAAACCCCTTGTTGGAAATTAATCCTTGAAATGAAAGAAAATATGAACAGAGAATGATGAATGAACAAATAACAATGTTGCAACTCACCAAACCCTAGCAATAAGGTGTTGCAAGTATGCTTGAAATGGCTGCAATAGATGTGGTTCTTGACTGTAGCATGAATGATGTTGATCTTGCTTGAAACACTTGCTTGAATCATAAAACCATACACCACAATTATTAGCACAATAACAAAAATGATGCAAGAAGTCTTTGACATCATCATTGATGCTTGAAGAGTGATCTAATATGTTTGATAATCTACCTTTGAATACTTTTGAATACTCTTGTGAACTCTCTTGAATGCTAGGTGTTGAATATGAGTGAAAGAACCTTGTATTTATAATCAATTATGTAATAATTCTCAAAATTGCAACACTAAAAGATGACATTGGATCTTGGAGAATAAAATCTTGCCAAAGATTTAAATTAAATTTGATTTTAAGTTAAACAAGATTCATTCACCACTCTGGGTGAACGGGTCCCACCTAAGGGGACTAATTCACCCAGGATGGTGAATGAGTCCCACCTTAGGAATTTGAGGTGGGTTTTTGGGATTTTTGAGTTTTAAATTCTTTTCTTGGGATTATCCTAAAAAATACACATAAATAAAGCTCGTGGATACAAAATGCGGCCAATTAAAGCATAATAAAGCTCAACATTTGATGATAGGCCTAGAAAAGTGTGAAAGTGTGTTACAACACTTTACAACACTTAAAAGTAAGGCAAGATTAATGATAAAAAGAGGTTATTTAGGTGTTATTCATTAACAAGACCTTAGGAAAGTGTGGAAATGAGTTACAACACTTCACAATAGTTAAGGTACCATGTAAATCCATTTAGTTCACAAGGGCCCAATACCTAATGTGAATATGTTAGTCATATTACAACACTAAATCAAGGCCAAGTTAAGAGGACCTTTTTTCATCATTACAATTAATAATAATTCCTAATGATTTATTTTGGAGAGCTTATAGAATTGTAAAAGGACAAGGGATTTTTTTTAATTTTCTATTTTCATAATCTGAGCGGACTAAATCTCATCAAGTGTGAGAAATATCACATGAAGTTTTAGTCTAACATTGAAGGAAACAATATCAAAGCATTTATGTGAGGCTTCAACATATTTTGTAGAATCCTCATAGCCTAAAACTACCTTTATAATGTTCAAGTATTTTTTGGATATTATCAAGGAGAGACAAAAATCACTCATGTGAGGATTAAATATCCTTAACATATTCCTTGCATTAATTGAGGTGAAAGGATTTGAATAATTCTTTAAAATCCATTGTGCAAGAATGAAAAGTGTTTTCCCCTAGAAATGTCGACTTAGTGAGGTATTATTGCTAGGAGATGGGCTACAAGACCATATTCAATATTGAGCTTTCCCATTCAAAATCTTACTTGTATAGAAACAAACAAGAGAAAATAAAGGTTGAGTGGTCGAGATAAAGACAGACCCATTAGAGGGAATTAATTGTGTCCATATATAGACACGTACTTGTTTCTATAGATTAATGCACCCAAAAAATGGAGACAAAATGTCAAAAATGGGTAGTCTAGGGTAATTATCACAAGTGGAAATGATAAGGACTTACACTTAGTAATAAGTAGAAAAAATATGTCTCTTTGGTGTAAGAACTAATTAACAACACTCCCTAGACCTAACAAAGGACATGCACACATGGACTTACTACTTTATAGAAACCTTAAGGGTAAATGCATAGAAATGGGGGATCAAAAAGGGGTTTGAAGTGACTAATTTAAAAAAAAATAGAAAATATTTATCTTGGATGAGAAATTGAAGATAAATATGCTAAAATTTATGGTATTAATTTTTATTAGAATATTTAATTTGAAGAAGGCTATATATAGTATTGTTGTAGAGATTATTGTTTAAGTAATGGCATTAAATATTGAAATAATATTGTGCATGCAATGTGATTGTCCTTTAATAATTAGGTCCTAAAGACATATAATATGACTTTAACAAGAAACATCACAATATACCTATAATTATAATAATAGCATTCTAACATTTAATATTTTTACATATAATACTTATCTATAAAAACAACCTATATAACAAATTTATAGAGTAAAAATCCTATTTATGTGATAATTATCAATATATTCATTATCAATACTACTATGACTTATCATAAACCACTTATAAATTATATGGACAAGATTAAATCTACTAGGGATTTGTTGGTGGAATCTAGGTCTATTAAGACCATTGATTCCCACTTTGCTCAACCTTCCTCATGATTATTCTTTCATGGAATGTAAGGGGTTGAATAATGCCTCCCATCGAAAGGCTATTGTGGATTTGATTGTGGTTCATTCTCCAGATATCTTTTGTATTTAGGAGACTAAGCTTTAGGTGGATTTCATGTTTCAATATGCTCCTTGTATTTGGTTTTTTGGTCAATGTTAGTGTATTGGTTCTAGGGGAAGTTCTAGAGGTTTGACACTTTTTTGGGATCCTTGTAAGGTTGTTCCTCACTAGTGGATTTCTAGCCATTCCTCTATTTTGGTTGTGGATTTAGTTTTTTTATTTTGGTGAGACTATTTTGGTTAGGATTTTTATGCTTCGATTGAGATCCATGGTAAAATACAGCTTTGGGCCCATATTAGGTATGTTAGGTCTTGTGCACCTTATTTTCCTTGGATCTTAGCTGGTGATTTCAATTCTATCTTGTGTTTGGAGGAGAAAAGAGGGGGGTTGTCGAGATTGGGTCATACTTTAGATTTGTTTCGGGCTAATGTGGATTCTCTTGCTCTTGTTGATGTTAAACCCTCTAATGGCATATTTACTTGGAATAATAGGCTGAGTGGGCCAGAAGTGATATTTGAGCAGCAGGACAAATTTCTTGTTTATATTTTTGGGTTGGGGGCAGCTTGGTCACTTGCTCTAAGATTCTTGATTGGTGCGACTCTAATCATTGGCCAATTAATTTTTCACCTTCTTCTTTCCCTAATCCAAAGAATGCTCCTTTCAAATTTGAACTTATGTAGCTTCGTGATTCTTCGGTGTATAATCTTCTTACTTAGTGGTGGTGGGATGGAGCCCCTGTGTGTGGTACAACTATGTATTCTTTTTTTAAGAAATTGCAATATGTCAAGTATCATCTTAAGCGATGGAATCGATTGTGTTTTGACAATTTTTGGGCCAAGAAAAGGGAAGAGTAGGATCGTCTTGTTGTTATTACTCTCCATATTAGGGATCAAGGATTTTTAGAGGCTCTTGGGCATGCTGAATCTCAGGCTTTGAAATTGGTGGAGAAGTGGGAGCTTCATGAAGAGATATTATGGAAATAAAATGCTATGATTGACTAGCTTCAAGAGGGTGACATGAATATTGCCTTCTTTCATCATTTTGTGTAGAATCATTGGAATAAGTGTTATATCTCTTCTTTTGTTAATTTTGAAGGCTTTTCAATATCTTTGCAACAAGATTTGTCTAGTGAAGCTTTCTAGTTCTACTTTGCTCTATTTACTAAGGATTCACTTCCCATTGAAGTTGATGAGAATATTATTCTTGCTTATATTCCTTATTTGACCTCTAATGATTTGAATGCTTCTTTTATACATCTGATTACTTTTTTTGAAGTGGAGGAGGTTGTGTTTGGGATGACTAAGGGGAAAAATCCTAGCCCTGATGGTTTCCCAGTTGAATTTTTCTAGGAGTTTTGGGAAATTGTGAAGCTAGATTTGTTGGAGGTTGTTCATGAGTCTCTTCATAATAAGCAAATGCTTCATGCCCTGAATGCTACTTTTTTTGTTCTCATTCCTAAGAAGGATGGTACTGATAGGCTTGAATTCTTTAGACCTATTGCACTTTGTAATGTTGTGTATAAGATTATTACGAAGTTGATTGTTGAGTAGGTTAAATCTTGTTTGTCTGTTGTCATTTCTCAGGAGGAAGGAGGCTTCGTGGCAGGTCATCAAATTTTGGATGGTGTGGTGGTTGCCTCTAAGGTCATTCATTCCATGGCAACCTCTAAGGATAGGTCTATGTTCATCAAGTTGGATTTGGCCAAAACGTACAATAGAGTAAAATGGAGATTTCTTTAGAAGATTTTGTTGGCTTTTGGGTTTTCTTCTCATTAGGTGAGTTAGACTATGAGTTGTGTGACTTCTTCCTTAGTTTTTGTAATTATGAATGGTGAACCTTTAGAGCTATTTGGTTCTACCAGGGGCCTTCATCAGGGGGATCTGCTTTCTCCCTATTTATTTATTATTATGGCATAGGGCCTAGGTCACTTTCATAAATTTTGGGTCTCTCAAGGATTGATTCAAGGTTGGAAATGGGGATTGGGTCTGCCAACACTTTCTCATCTCCATTTTGTGGATGACACCTCTCTTATGGGGTTGGCTCATATTTGTGAAGTTGAATGCTTTAGGAAAAATTTGGATACTACCTTGCTGCTTCGGGTCAGAAAATCAATGAGTAGAAGTCTTCTATTTTCTTCTTTAATACTCCTCAAGCTATCGAGTAGAGGATTGTAGCCATTTTGTAGTTTCAAATTGGGTCTCTACCCTTTGTCTATTTGGGTATTCCTCTTTCTATTGGTCATCAGCCTAGGTCCTCCTGTAGATGTTGCTTAAGAATTTGAGGAAGAAGGTAACTCGTTGGACTCATCGGTGGTTGTCTACAGCTACTAGAATAACTCTCCTTAAGTTTGTTATCTAGGCCCTCTCTATCTACAGGTGCTTTATTCAATCAGCTCCTATATATTTCCTTAGGGAATTTGATGCTCTCTCTCATCAATTTATTTGGAGTGGTAACTTGATGTCTTCTAACTGGAGCCTTGTTAATTGCGAATGTATGTGTAGACAAAAGTAGTAGGGTGGTCTTTGTTTACGCTCTGCTATTTTGAATGAGAAAGTTTTTGCTACTAAGTTTTACTGGTATTGGTGTACCAATTAGCACTAGTTATGGGTTTTTATTCTCAACCATAAGTATCTTAGAGGTGTTGCTTCTTTTGAGGTTCCTTGTTATCCTCTAGAGGGGAGTGGTTCTATGATTTGGCATACTTTAAAAGTGGGGGCTTAGTTGATTAAGTGTTTGGGGGCTTACTTTTTTGGATCTATCATTCAAGGTCACAAGTTCTTTCTTGGCTAGATTCTTGGGATGGTAACCCACCTATTCTTTCTGCTTTTCCTCATCTTCAACCCCTTTGTGAGGTTTTTACTATAGTTAGTTGGGACACTGTTGAGCATTACAAGATCGCTAAGCTTTATGGCTCTACTATTACGTTTTGTTGGAAGCACCCTTCTAAGTGGCCACCTGGGGGCTCCGAGGGGGATAGGCATGAGATTTCTTAGCTTTCTGCTTCTCGTGCTTGTAATTATTTGTGAGGACCAAATATTTTGGCTTGGGATGGTTTTGATATGTCTAAGAAGTACTCTATGTCTACTAGTTATAAGCAACTGGGTCAGCAATTGTTTTGGGATATTGAGGTCCCTTGGTGGAAGCAAGTTTGGCACAAGTTGTCATGGCCCAAGTGAAATTTCTTCATGTGGTTAGTGGCTCAAAACTGATGTATTACTTGGGATAATTTATGCAAGTGTGGATTCTAAGGCCCCTAAATATGTGTGTTGTGTCGTGATTCTAAGGAGAGTGTCTTTCATCTCTTTCTCTGGAATGTTCTTATGCTAGGGATATTTGGCATTTTTGGTGGAGGGTGTGGAATACGTCCTGTGGGCATGTTTCCTCATGGCTGAGTTTGTAGATCGGTGGAGCAGGGCTCCTATTTCTACTTCCTTTCTTCAAGCTGCTTGGGCTATTGGTCCATCCTTCATTATTTGGAATCTTTGGTTGGAGAGGAATCGTCAGATATTTTAGGACATGCTATTGGGGGCCTCTCACTTCTGGTGGAAAATTTTTAATTCTTTGGGAGAAACGGTTGCGGCTAAGTGTGATTTGACCGATTCGGTGGCTCTCCTTCTAATGTTGGTTGTTTTAATCATCTTTATCTTCCTCCTCTGCAATGATAGCTCGTGCACAACAAATGTAGACATCCTACCTCGAAGGTGAATAGGGAGGGAAGATGGTCCCCTCCTCCTCATGGAGTCCTTAAAATTAACATGGATGGCTCTTCTCATGGAAACCCTGGTCATGCTGGCATTGCTAGTGTTGGCTAGGATAGCTCTGGAGATGTTTAGTTTATCTTCTCTATTTCTAAGGGTCTTCATACTAATAATCTAATGGAGGCTCAGGCTATGGAGTGTGGAAGTCAGTTGGGGTGGCACAAAATCATATGTGAATTTGATTCTCAGGTTGTGGTGAACTTGTTGAATAGGGAGCATTTAGATGATGTTAGCTCGCATTTGGCTTTGATTGTTGAACATATTCTTAACCTTTGTGCTTCTCTGGAGTTTTGTACTTTACTCATATTCCTAGAGAGTGGAATGGTGTTGTTGATTGCTTAGCTAAATGAGCTTCTAATCATATTCATGATTGGAACTTGGTGGAACGGGGTCAATTACCCCCAGATTTGTCTCAACAGTTGAACCATTTGGTAGAACTTGATAGGGCTATGTAATGACCTTGCTTTGTAATTTTTTCTCATTTTAATAAAAAAATTACCCCTCTAAAAGAAAGAAAAAAAGAAAAAAATTCCAAATAGAATTAGAATCTACATTTTAACCTTCCAAGGTTATATAAAAGTGCATTGGATTGTCTCGTGTCTTTGCAAATTGTACATGAGAATGTATCTTGCCTTTGTTAGTATTAGTTATTATTAATTATTATGCTGAATGCGTTTCTACAAGAGAAAGGGATGGTGAAATTCTCAATGAGTGAACGTTACGTTATAATATTAATGGAATTTAATGATGATTGTCAAAGTTATATACATCGTTTTTGTACAAGATTCTGCAATCAAAAGGTATTTTTCCAGTTGAAACCCAGCTAGAAGCATTTCAGCTAAAAAGCTAATGAAATAGATATCTCTAAGAGCCTTTCCCACCGTTCAAACTATGTGCTTCTTCTTTATGAAAGAATAATGAAATACAAATGTCAAATACACATCAATGTAATTCTTTTCCACCGTCAAAAGCATCTGCTTTATCTTTTTCTGCCAAGAATACAACTTTCCCACTATCTAAAGCATTTGCTTCCTTCTACAAATAAATCGTCGCTTGGGAACTCACTTCGACAGCGCAGACCTGTGTTCTTAGATCACAGAAACCCTCCTGAATTTTCTCCATCCAACCGATATGCCCAAACCCAGATTGGAACGAGTGACCACAGACTCGAGCGATATGACTTATGTCGCACGCTTCAGTCAATTGCCAAGAATTTACTTAAACAGGAGACTATGTAGCGTAACTTGTAATATCGACGTAACGAATCAAGTCACAATCCCCAGGATGCAGATCGGATGGAAATTTAACTGTAAGGGAGTGAGGAGGAGCTTTCCTTGGAAAGAGAACTTCTGTAACGCGGTAGGTACGATGATGGAAAGAGGGCTCTAGAGATTCGATCGAGGGTGGAAGCGCTCGGTGGTGTGATAAGCTTCATCAGATGAAGTCAACATGTAGGTCACATAAGCAACATAACCAGGAGTAAGTGTGAACTTTGGTAATGTGAAATTTATACTGTAGTTCCCAGAATTATTTTCTGTGGACACATGCAGCAAGGTTTGATTTTTATTTAGTCTAAAATAAAGATAGGCTTGATTTCAATGAAAAGTCCAGCACACCTACAAACCCACCTAGATTAGATAAGAGTTACTACCATGAATAAACTTCTTTTAATTTTTTAAATAGAAAAATTATTAACTAGAAGATTTCAAATCCTTTTTATCTCAGCTTTACTAAACTTACCTAGAAGTTATCATGCGCACATAAAGTGGTTGCAATATGCTGTTTGATTTGATTTAAAAGTACCACAGGCAAGGATAGACGGCGGGGACCATAGCTACTATTATGTATATGGCATGGTAGGTAAAATGGATTTTATGTTTAGTCTAAATATATTAAAGTTAATGTTTGTATTTTCATCTTTATTTTATATTTGCAAATGAAAAATAATTGTTTGTTACTTTTTCCATGTAAAATAAAGTTGCATAGGAGATGTTTTATCTAGTTTTAAAATATTAAGGTCGATATTTGTATTTTTATCTTTATCTTATGTTTGGAAATGAAATATAATGGTTGACTCTTTTTATTCATGTAAGATAAAATTGTATAAAAGAATTTTTATATTTAGTCTCAAAATATTAAGGTCAATGTTTGTGTTTTCACCTTTTATCTCATGTTCACAAATGAAAAACAATTGTTCATTTTTTCTCTCTACGGAGCATGAAATTGTATAAAGTAGCTTTTATATTGGCTGATTGATTGGTGATTGCAAACCTATAAGACTATGCAACCTTCAATTTTCTCAAGCTTTATTTAGAATTTGTTAGTTATAATTTAACTACTGCTAATTTTATTATAGTTGTATAAGTGCTTTAATTTCTATTTTTGTAAGGAATTATATCTTATATTTTTTAGTGGATGAGTTTTAGTGTACTATCAAGTTTAATTGTTGCATGTTGAATGTATGAGAGGCAATTGCATCTTTTATTTTGAGGTTGTAAAGCTCTATAAAAAAATACTTGCTAAGTTTTTTTTAAAGAGATACAATTTAGAATTATTTCTTGCATATGTTGATAATTCAAATTTTGTGTATTTAGAGCTTATTTTATTGAATGATATGAAGTTGTATGTATTATATTGGACATTATATATTGTAATATTCTATTTAAATCATACTCTTTAATAGTAAAATAATTAATAGTAATTTTACACCTCGTTCTTTATCAAAAAATGGTAAAAAGTTGTTCTACTATCATTGGCCAAAGTTTAAGGTGATATTTAAGAATAATGTAAATGGTATTTTATCAATTAAAATTGATTTTTAGTTGGATTGAAAAAATAATGAGTTGAAATCGAAATATTTATTTCAAATAAATTTAAACCAAGGCATCAAAGATTAAAAATATCATATCTATTTAGATTGAAAAAACACAACTCAATTGTACATTAGTGTGCTTAAAAAATAGTAACCACCTAGGAAGTGGATATATAAGAGAGAAAGCATGATATAATCTTCATTTAAATATTTGGATAAAACACTTGACTCGTAAAGTCAACATTTTCTTCTAGATTCTACTTCAAAATAAGGTGCTCACAGTGGATAATCTTTGCAAATAGAGATTAGAAATCCCCAATAGATGTTACCTTTGCAAGAGTGAAGTGGAGTCAGCAAACCATTTGTTTCTCCACTGTTCATTTGTTGTTACAATCTAGGGAAAATTTATGGCTCTCTGGAATATTTCTTGGGTGTTTCCCCTATCCATTGAATATTTCTTCTCACAATGGAAAACCCCATCCAAAATTCCTTCATTCAAAGATTATGGGCTTTAATTTTCCATTTTGTTGTGTGAGGAGTGTGGAAAGAATGTAATAACAAAATTTTTAGGGATAAGGAAATGTCAAAGATTAATGTTTTTGAAAAAAAATTAGGCTAATAAAGGAAAACATCAATGTTATTCCCCAAAAAACTTTAAATCTTGAGGTTGTGGTGTGCACTCCCTATGATCTAATGATAGCCAAGGACTGGAATCTCAAAATGGATGTATCGAAGGCATCCAATCCAACTAAGAAAGATAGGGAGGGTGTGTGTTGGACCTTTCCTCCAAATGGCTAGACAAAAGCCAACTTCGATGGCGTTGCAAAGGGAAATTCGGGGATGGCCAAAAGTGGAGGTGTATTAAGGGACTCAAATGGTAACTTTTTTGTGGTTGTGGCCATTTCCCTTGGTTCTCAAACCAATCATGTGGTGGAGGCTATAATATTTTTTCAAGTTTTAAATTTAGCAAAAAATCTGAATATAAAACATTTATGGCTTAAAAGGGACTCCAAAAACATCATTGACTATATCCTAGGTAGGTCCCCACCCTCCTGGTCTATCAAGTATTGGATTGAAGATGCTAAATCTATCTTAGATAAGTTTGAAAATTTTAAAATCTCCCACATCTATAGGGAAGCTAACAGTGTGATGGATTACTTTGTGAATGAGGGGGTTAAGCAGGGAGGTTTGAACACATGGAAAAATTTTAGGGACTTGGGAGCTAAAGTTAGGGCCTTATTAGATTATGATGTTATGCATGGAAAAGAAGCAATTATCTTTAATGATGATAGGGAAAAGGGCTAAGTACATAAAAATCAAGAGATTTGATGGGGTTGTGTTAACTAACTTAGCTGGTAAGAAAAAATGGCATGCTTTGTGGGTTCATTGGAATGGTTGCATAAATTTGTAACAGGCTCTTGATAGTGGAAGAGATTGCAGTGAGGTGCATGTGAGAATGGGGGGGAAGGAAAAGAGTTGGGCCAAATAGCTACGAAATGTACACGAGGAATTCTAAGGTCTGGAAATAGGTTGAGTGAGGTTTGGTTCCTTTCCTGGAAAAACTTCTTGGGCCTGATCCTTAGGTCACTGACTACTTTGAGAAGAGCTGGAATAATGGAGAAATTAACCTCTTTGGGAGAAAGGTGAAACTAGATGAGCAAATCATAGGAGAGGTGATTAGAATGTCTACTAAGGGCATGAAATTTTATCATGACAAAAGGTTTTCAGACGAGGCAGTAATCAATTGCCCAAAGAAATAAAAGGAGAAACTAAATCTAGTAAAATTTTCCAACAACTATTTGAAAGTCAACTCCATCAAGGCACTTTAGAGAAAGGTGCTCCATGTCATTATGGAGTATATTACCCTGGACAGGAGATTCACTAAAGTTTATGGCCATCATTTTGCTCTCCTTAACCATTTCCACAATAAGTTACAAATTTCTTTACTTTATTACTTATTATGCTCATTGAGCAATATCCTTGAGGACCACAAGAAAAATCCATGAGATACCCTATTCTTCATCCTGGGCTTATAAGGTTGATCTATGAACATTTTCAAAGCCTATTGGATTTATCCAAACCGGTTGCCTCCACAACATCTAAGGACTATGACATGGACAGTGGTGGCTCAGAGATTCATTCTACGCCTAACCTAGAGGGAATTTTTGAAGCCCATTTGTCCCCTATCCCTTCTAGCAAGAAAACCCATCTTTCTAAACCCAAGCACATGAAAGTTAACCCTGAGAATTACCTCAGTTACCTGGACCCTTTAAAGAAACCTATTCTCAAGTGTTCCCTTGCCAAAAAGTTGGTTTCCTACTCTGCAGACTCTCTAGAGGACAATACTGAGAACCCTAAAGCTAGTAGAGATTTTGTTTCTACCCTTCCTACCTTTGTCAGAGATGTTGGAACCAAATTTCCCAGCTCCCCCAACTTGGGTGATTTCAACCTCATTTTAGATTAGGTCTAGTCTAGAGACTTCCTTTCCTGTAGTAGATATGGCGTTGGTGATATTTTTAGGGTGATGAAATGGGCCTATCAAGAAATCAATGATCTTAATCTCTTAAACAGGGTTCTAAATAGAAAATTTGGGGGAATTGGAACTGAAGTTGTCAGCTCTGAACAATGAAGAAGGAAAACAAAAAAAGAACAATACTGGGATGGGAGATGATGACATTGAGGACAAGTATAAGACTCTAGAAGCTAAAATTGTTATAATAAAAAATAATATGAAAATTGTTGTGGAACAAAACCATAGAATGGCAAGGCACAACACCATTATCATTAATGCAATGTCTAAAAAGTTGGAAAAGTCGCAACAAGGCTCGATGGTTGTTGACCTAGAAGAGGACAAGGATAAAGGAAAGAATGAGAACCAAGGAATATCGAAGATGACCTATGCCAACCTTAAGAGGAAAGTGCCTCCTACTTCCCAGATAGTTCAAATCTTAAAGAGGGGGGTATAGGAGATGAACGACATGGAAGCTGAGACAATGAAAATTTTAAAGTCCCAAGCTTAGTTGCTGCTAGTGTTTTTTTGGGTCTTTTTAGGGTCTTTTTTGTGGCCTTTGTTGGACTTTTTGGTGGTTGTTTCTTTGTAATTTTAATGTCCTTTCTATAAGTTCTCTGTTTTTGGGTTCTTTAACGTTTTATCTCTTTTATTTGTAAACTTTGTGGTTTTGGGTCCTTGTAAAACCCGTTTTTCCTCTTTCAAAAACATTTGAGAAATTACTTAAGATTCAAGTAATATAAGTAGTAAAGGGCCTCAATGATATCCTCACTTGTACACAATCATGGTTGTTTTCATATGAATTTGAAATATGTCACTTGGATTCTCATAAAAAAATTAATATTGAATTGTATATGAAAATGAGTTTTTCAACCTAATATTACTATATTAGATGGAATATCAATGAATAGAAGATGAGGTAAAAAATAGTATAGTTTTAGAATGTTCACATTTGGCATTCAAACTAATGCACTATCTTCTTAAGAAAATATCTCCAAATTCTCACAAAATACTCCTATTTATTGAATTAAGTGATTTTAATCTACTACTTGACTCATTTAATATATTGATCATATTCAATCATATATTTATTAGTAGAGAGAGAAGTATTGTTCCTTCCACTATATTTATAACCATATTCCTTGAAAATCAAAGGTAAGTATTGGGTTAGCTTGTAATGGATGAAGCCACCAATAATGATAACTTGGTGTTTTCTTGAACCCAATAACCATGAAAACATACCATTGATAAGGTTGAGTGGGTCACTAGATTAATTCACATTTACTTTTAAAAAAAAAAAATGTTTTCCATAGAGTTATTTATCTCACTATTTTTTCTTCATCTATATTAAATTTATTAATAGAGATATTTTTTCTTTCACATGGTTTCTTTAGTTTTTATTCCTACATAAAAAACATTTTATTTGACAAGTTAAGTTCTTTCGTTTAGTTTGTTGATATGCAAGGGCATATTAAATCAATTTAGTGGTTATGGCTTGTGATGTAAGTGCCAAAAAATATATCTTAATAGGTGATGTGTTGTGAAAAGGGAATAGCTTAAGTGGTTTAAAGATGTGGAAGAGGGGGAGGACACAAAAATTAAGACGATTCTAAAGTCATGGATTGGAAAAGATGAAGTGTGGGTTGGTAGGAAAACATATAGGAAATGCAAGGAAGGTAGGGATATGAGGAGAAAAATAGAATGTGTAGGTTTAAGAGATAAATTGGGTGCTTAAAGTAGTAAAAATATAAGTGAAAGGGCAATGAATAATTCTAAGAGAGTACGAAAGTGGGATTGAAATATTGATATTTATGAATTTTCATAACTTAAAATAGTTGCCACGAACTATCCTTTAAAATGACATGGGTCATGCCCTATCTTTACATATCAATGTTCCATAGACAAAAAATAATGAATTTATAATACTACAAAAGTAAAAAGAGGACTACATATGTACAATATTGATTAGTAATGACTAACTTATCCATTAAAACCATAAACAAAATGCTCTTCATTAATATAAATGATAAATTACTACTTATTTCAATAGTCAATAAAAATTATTTTAAAATAATCTTCTCTAAAAAGCTATGAATTTATTTACATTAAAATAGAAATATACTCAACCATACATAACTATCAGCATATACATTACAAAGATGTCATAACAATAATCAAGTTGATTCAAAGATTATATCCTTCATTAGTTGCCTCACTTTTTTTCTGAAAACTGCATCTACCATTGATATAAAAGTTTAGTTGTCTTGAAAGAAGAATAATGCATGTCCCGAAGGCAGAGCTCAATGGCTACATGGAAGAAACAATAATAATAGAAACAGGACCACTTTAGGTATCTTGGTACAAAAGAAAATTATTGATAGTCATCATTTTTCTACGTATTTCATTAACCCTTTTCTTTTCCAAAAGCTCTGAGCTACTTCGTCATACTAAAGGATGCCCCCACTTGGATTCGGAGGGATTAACATGCTAATTTACGCACGGCAGTCAACTATGCGAATCTTCTAAGCATTTTTAGAAGAATAATTAGTTTCAATGTAACTTGCAAAGCAAACGCGCAAGCTTGTTGGAAACGAAAGCATGGTAACCTGTTATAATCCATGTTAATGTGATCAAACCCACGCCGCCATGACTACCGTGTAAGTTCACATTTTCAGGGAAAGCTGGTCTTGGTTTCCATGCAAATTCCACAACCATAAATAAGTGTATTTATTACACATTCTCCGGACACTAATTTCGCTTATATAAAGCTTTAAACATCATGTATTTACCTGTAAATGTCTCTCTGCATCTACGTCCAAGGATGGAAGCCATGAATCCATTGATTTCTGAAATTCGTTCAGCTCTTCGTAAGGCTCGTTTGAAACTGAGATTTCTGAAAAAGACCGAGAAGAGCATAAGATATCATATGGATTATGAATTTTCTTTTACAAACAAAGCCTCGAGAACACCAACAAAAATTGTGCAAGATATTTTATTGGACATCAAGTTACCTTGCATAAATCGCAGTCTTACTAAAGATAGCAATTCTAGCGGTGAAGTGAATAAGGAGTATGACAAAGAAATCAAGCGTGAAGAAAATAAAGAGTATGACAAAGAAATCGAGCGAGAAGAGATTTGTAGAGGCTTACACAGTGATGACGAATCGGTAAATACAAAAGCCGAGATTTTCATAGCAAATTTTCACCAGCAGCTTGCACTGCAACGACAAAATTCTGTGCAGAGATACCAAGAAATGCTTGACAGGAGCCTTGCATAAATTTCATTCATACTCATTTGGTATTCTTCTGGGTCCAAGGTTTTCTTTTATTTTTGTCATAAAGAAAAATTGTAATACTAATAAGTATCATTAGATTTGCATTTGGTTGGAAGTATTCATAATCATTTTTTGATTTACTCAGCCGCATCTATTGTCAGAGATCGTTCTATTCTCTGTTAATCTTTTTGTTGGAAGGAAACTTCTAATTTCTCCCACTGCTGTTTCTATGATTTGTGGTTTCCGGCAGTTTCCCTGTTTTTTTCTTAAAATCAGCCCAATCAATCTGCTGTGTTGATTGCTGCATAATTTGCTGTTTGATTTAAAGTTGCTATTGTCTGTCATTGTTGACAGATTGTGTGCATCTATTTAAGCAACTGCTGTAGCCATTTTGGCATGAACCAAGTTAATGAATAAAAGTTTGTTTTTCCTGCTGTAGCAATTTGTTTCTGTTTTATATTTTGTCTTTGCTCTTTCTATCAGATTGGTATTACAGCTAGATGATCAGGGATGAAGATTTCAGAAGGTTGAAAGCTGGTAATAGAGATAAGGAATGTGTGATCATTGTTGTAGCTGTTGTGTGTGTTGAAGTTGCTAAGTATTGGAGTCATTTATATATCTTTTTGTATTTTCTTCAAACTCTTTTATGGATTTGATATAAAGAAATGATTTGAAAGGCTTTTTTTGTTGAAAAATAAGATAAGTGTAGATTAGGAAGGGGAGATAATATCATGGCATCCAGTAGTAATTTAACTCAGCCCCAAATTCTAATATTTACAGGTAAAAATTATGATACATAGGCAATAAAAATGAGGACATTGTTTTGTTCACAAGATTTGCGAGAGTTTGTTCAAAATGGGTTTGTAGAACCTCAAGATTTGTCTACTTTGTCACAAACACAAAAAGATGATCTTAAGGAAAAGAAAAAGAAAGATTCTAAAGCTTTGTTTCTTATTCAACAAGCCATAGATAAAACTTTTTTTCCTAGAATTTCTAATGCAACTAGTTCTAAGCAAGCTTGGGAAATCTTAGAAAAATCATACCAAGGGACAACTAAAGTAAAAGTTGCAAAATTACATATTTTAAGGAGGAATTTTGAAAATCTTCAAATGAGTTCATCATAATTTGTAGATCAATTTTTCCGTAATGTAATTAATATTGTAAATCAAATGAAGATACATGGTGAAAATATATTTGATCAAAAGGTGATAGAAAAGGTTCTTAGAAGCCTTCCTAACAAATTTGATGCAATAGTGGTTGCAATTGAAGAATCAAAAGATTTATCTCAAATGTCAATAGATTAATTGATGGGATCTTTTCTTTCTCATGAAACTAGAATGAATCGAAATAACAATTCTTCTTTGGAGAGTGCTTTTAGAACATAGGTATCATTTGGACGAGGAAGAGGTAGAGGAAGATCAAACTTCAGAGGAAGAGGAAGAGGAAGAAGTGAACACACAAGTTCAAATCAAAGAGAAAGAAACAACTCGTCCTATCAAAATTTCAACAATAGAGGACATGGAAAAAAACAATTTCAATCATCAAGGTATGATAAATCACACATACAATGTCACTATTGTAAGAAATATGGTCATTTTGCAAATGAATGTAGAATCAAACAAGCTGAAGTGGATAAGCAAAAGGAAAATTACACAGACATATCTGTGAATAATTCTAGAAGTTTACTCATAACTTGTAATGTGGCTCAAGAAATCTCTAATGATGTATGGTTTTTAGACAGTGGTTGTAGCAACCATATGACATGAAACAAAGAATTATTTGCTAGTTTCAATGATTTTATAAAATCAGAAGTAAAAATGGGAAATGATAGTAGTGTGTCTATAACTAGAAAAGGAATCATTAATATCATGACTAAGAGTGGTGAAAAGAGACACATTGATGATATTTTATTTGTACCTAGTTTAAAACATAATTTGTTGAGTGTTGGTCAATTAATGCAAAAAGGGTACAAAGTTCACTTAAAAAATGATGAATGTACAATTCTGGATAGAAATCCTAATGATAGATTAATTGAAAGGGTCAAAATGACACAAAACATAATGTTCCCCCTTCAAATTAATTGTATTCAAGGAAAGGAGGAAATTAATTTCAAAACAGTGTGCTTAGATCAGACATGGCTTTGGCACTTAAGGTATGGCCACCTTCATTTTGGAGGTTTAAGTTTATTGCAAAATAAAAATATGGTGAGAGGTTTACCAGTTATAGATCATCTAGCTAGTACTTGTGAAAGTTGTATCTTAGCAAAATAGCATAGAGAGAGTTTTCCAGTAAAAAATTCATACAAAGCAAAGACACCATTAGAATTAGTTCACACCAATATATGTGGGCCAATGCAGACTCCATCTTTAGGAGGAAATTTATATTTCCTAACATTTATTGATGATTTCAGTAGGAAGATACGGATATACTTTCTCAAGAAGAAGTCTAAAGCATTTGATAAATTTGAGTTTAAAGCTTTGACAAAAAAAAAAGTGGATTCTACATTAAGGTACTTAGATTTGATAGGGGTGGCGAGCTCAGTTCTAATGAATTTTTAGATTTTTGCAGATATCATGGAATTAAGAAATAGTTTACAACAAGATATACACCACTGCAAAATGGAGTAGCTGAAAGGAAGAATAGGACTATAATGGATATCGCTAGAAGCATGATGAAGGCCAAAAATTTATCCAATGATTTATGGGCAGAAGCAGTGGCATGTGTTGTGTACATTCTGAATAGGAGTCCTACAAAGAGTGTGAGGGATAAAATCCCCCAAGAAGCTTGGAATGGTAAGAAGCATATTGTCTCTCATTTTAAATTTTTTGGGTGTGTTGCTTATTCTCTTGTGTCGTCTTAATTAAGAAGGAAATTAGATGATAAGAGTGAAAAATGCATTTTTATTGGTTATGATGAGCAATAAAAAGCTTACTGGTTGTATAATCCAATTACAAAGAAATTGATCATTAGTAGAGATGTTGAATTTAAGGAAGAAGAATCATGGGATTCAAATGAAAAAATAGTCTCAAGTGGAGCACCTATACATGAAAGTGAGGAGGAACCAAAAGAAAAAGATGGTCAAGCACCACCAAGTACTCCACCAAGAAATATTGTGGAAGGTAGCATAGATGACAGGAAAAGTACATCAGGACATATTGGATTGGGAGTTGTCTCATGGGCATCAAAGAAGCAACCTATAGTGATAATTTCTTTAGCAAAAGTAGAATATGTAGCCACAACTGCTGCAACATGTCAAGCAATTTGGATGTGTCAAATTTTGTAAGATTTGTTGCATAATGAAGATGAACCAACACCAGTCCTTTGTGATAACAAGTCAGCCATTGCATTGTCCAAAAATCATGTATTTCACAAAAGGAGCAAGCATATTGATATGAGGTACCATTTCATCAGAGAAATGGTCAACAATGGAGAAATCTATCTTGAATTTTGTAAATCTGAAGATCAGCTGGTAGACATTTTTACCAAGGAATTGCCAAAGGATAGCTTTGAATATCTAAGACAAAATTTGGGAATTGTTGATGGTCAAAATTAAGGGGGACTGTTCAAAGGAAACTTCTAATTTCTCCCACTATTGTTTCCATGATTTGTGGTTTCTGACAATTCCCCTATTTTTTCTTAAAATCAGCCTAATCAATCTATTGTGTTGATTGCTGCATAATTTGTTGTTTGATTTGAAGTTGCTATTGTTGTCATTGTTGACAAATTGTGTGCATGTATTAAGCAACTGCTATAGCCATTTTGGCATAAACTTAGTTAATGAATAAAAGTTTGTTTTTCCTGCTGTAGCAATTTTTTTTTGTTTTATATTTTATCTTTGCTCTTTCTATCACTTTTCTCTTTTGTTAATTATTCTATTCATGTTCATATTGAGAACATCTAGAAGAATTGAATTATCTTGTTATTTTCTCTGTTATAAGTTTGTTGTTTCTATTTTTTTAACGTAAACTAGGTTGTGCCCTATGTTATAGGTACACAAGCATGGCCAACTTCTAATCTACAACTTTTAGATTTCTGGGTTTGGAATAAAATTTATTGATCCAGCAGCATCCTTGGGGGTAGTATGGTCTCCTAACATTGCAAATAGTGTGAATAATTTTTATTTTAATAATTTATTAGGTAAATAAATTCAAAAGAATTAATTTTTTATTATGTGATTAAATTTATTATAATTAATTCAAATTTTATTATATTTAAATAGCATATGTGTTAATAATTAAATATTTAATACTATTTTTTTCAATTCATTTTTATTAAAAATTGTAAATAATTAATTATTTTTATTATTGGAAATTTATTTTTGGTTTTTAAGATTGATAATGTTAAATAATAATTTTATGATTTATTAATTAGATAATAATTTATCATCATAAGAGTATATTTAATTTAAAAAGAAAATTTAAATATAATTATATAGTTTCTTTTGGGTCATTTTATCTAATAAAAAATATGATGGTAAATAGGAAATAGAAACATAAATTAATATATTATTTTGAAGGAGAGGGGTGATCTATGAAAAAATAGATAGAATCAATCTAATTTATTCTTGTTGTAGTTGATTTTATCATTATAATATTATTATAGGAAAAAAAATATGAGAACATTATGATTAGTAATTTAGAAAAAAGTATAATCATATTTTATCTACTTTGTTTTGTTTAGATGAATATTCTAATAGCTAAATGTCTTCTACAAGTGATTTTGTATATTTTTTGTGCCAACAACATAGGGGAGAGGACCCAGTACCTGAGCATGTTTCAATAGTTGTGATAGTAGTTGTTTATATAATGCCCAATATTTTTATCAATATTGGACCAATAGTTATGACTTTAAAGTTGTTAGTGTGGATGATGACTACCCATAATTAAACAAAATGTATTATTTTGATCTAAAAAGTAACCAATCATGTGATTCCACATCAGTGCTCAATAAAACATGTTGTTAATGCACAAGTATTGGTCTCACTTTTTTTTTGGGCCTTTTTGGATACATTGACAAAAACCATCCTGATGTGGCATCATATTTGATGATGTGGCCCTAAAACCTTAGTTATAAGTAGCGGACTTGCCAAGTAAGCTTCTGTAAGAAAATTGGGAGTGATTTGAAATTTTCATGTAGGATAATTAGAAGCACGAAGTTAGGGTGCACAACTACTGAGTCCTCTCCCCTAGTTTCACTTGAAAATATAGGATTTTGTGAGTTATTGAATCCTAAATGAATTTATGAAATTTAGGTTATTTAATATCAATTTTGAATTCCTCTTAAATAATGTTTTGATTGTCATAAAGTATTAGTTTGATTTTTTTTATGAATACACTATAAAAAAATGTTTTAGTATGCAAAAAAAATATGATCTAAAAATGAATTTTCTTATAATAGTATATGATAATTTTTTTGGTATTTAAAATTTATTATTAGATGCATTGTAAGTCCTATAATTTATTAGGTTGATAAAGATAGTCAAGTATAACTATTACAATTCTTTATTTTAATTTGATCATAAGGATATACAAAAATTATTGTTTAGGCAATCTTCAAATTTTTGCTACATAATTTTTTTTTATTATAATTATATACATTTCTCTCAAGGTCAAATCTAAGAAAGGGGGAGATCTTTGAGAGTGTGATTTATGATTTTAAGTTTGTTTATATAGTAAAAACTATTCATTTACATATCTAGAGATGAAATAGAAAATATTTGAAATTATTTAAAAACTAATGATGTTTATTTTCTAATAGTAATTTAATCAAATAATTTTAAAAAGTAAAAATGCAAAACTATCTCACATTTTCAATCAAATTATTATCAAAAGTGAATATAAACATTTCCAACTAAAAATGATTTTTTGTCAAATATATGGTCAAGCTAAACTTTCTCTAGCTAGGTTAGATATCGGCCACAACTTCTCCAAGTGAAATTATCCACTATTGCATGTTTTGCATCAATTTGAGGCCAATTTATAAAAAACATAAAAAAATTCAAAAAAAATGATGTTTCAACAAATCTTACTCTTATAAATATTTATTTTTTAAATATAAAAATATTCTTTTGTAGATTTATACATGTAATTTTGAAAACTATAATTTTTTAATAGTTTAATTAATTTTTACATTTTTTTAATTTATAATAAACATAGATCATCAACACCAAAATATAAGGTTGATTATCATATAAAAAAAATATTAAAATTTTAGAAAAAAATTGATGCACTAGAGAAAAGATAATTTATCATGATGGTTATTTTTTCTATTTTAGACAAATAGTTAAGACAAAAGATGATGTCCCATGGGAATAGCTATGTTTTTAGTGGACTTAGATTTTAAGATCTATTTAAAATATATATTAATCAAAATGGTGAAAATAAATAAATCCAAGTACTAAAGTTTTTCCAAGTACTAAAGTTTCAAATTATAAATACAAAAAAATAATGGAAGGAAAATAAAATAAAATTTACTATATAAAGAGTGACATCTCATTTAACTTTATTTTTCAACATTTTATCAACAACCAAATTATATATCATTGTTGGTTGTTTCATTTATAAAGCTCTAACATAACTTTATACTTTTACCCTACAATTAAAATTGCTTTTAAATATCATTACATATGATTCTAATTTTAAATAAAATAATGTAATAATTTATTTATATAATAAATAGGGAAGGGCCCTTAACCCATTACAAAATAGAAATGTTGGACACAAGGCCTAACAAAAAGAAGTAAAACATAGAATGTAACCAACCAAAGAGAAATAAGTCAAGCTTAATGTGAGCTTATTGAGTCTAGCTTAGGAAGACATTTCTTCCTTCATTGTACAAATATCCAAGAAGAGTCATCATCTAGATCTGAAACCTTTACACAATATGAGAGATATGAGCCTTTAGAGTGCTTGTTTAAGTTGTCATCCAGATCTGAAACCTTTACATAAAAGGGGAGAGAGGCTTCCTCAAAGTGCTTATCTAATGGAACAATACTCACAAAAGAATAAGGTGGAGAACAAGAAACAACCTTATCTAAAACCAGAGCATCATGCATAGTAGGAGAAACATAATTTTTAGAAACAATATTATTAGCCAACTAAATAGAATGAGGAGGAGACACATTAGGTGACAGCTCCAAATCCTCACTATTAATAGTAGAATCTTATGATATATTGTAAGATGGTTAAGAAGATAATTTTTCCACCAAGTGGAAGAAGACATCTTACAAGAACTATGGAGACAATCACAAGATAGGCGCCCAATACCAAAGCAATGCCTATAATAAAAATGAACTCCCTCATAATCCACAAGTTGAGACTGAGATGAATCATTAACCAGTAGCACAACCTCTCCAAATAACACTTTTGAAAAATCAACCTCCACCAAGATACAAGAAAAATAAGTGGAACTAAAATTCTTAGAAGAATAACCCATTTTTTTAGAATCTACCAATAGCATTACTAATGCCCTCATAAGTAGAGGAACACCAAAAATTATTAGCATTAACAAAGCCCAACACCACCTTATTAGTGCAGTCTTCACGACATTAGTAAAAATAGCCTAGGAAGGGGGTCCCACCCACAACCTATCCATAAAAAACAACAAACAAATATTTAGTACAACATAGAGACGTAAAACCTAACACAAAAGTAGGAGGAAAGTGTGCATCCAAAGGCACAGAACCCTCCATCGCAATAAAATCCCCATCTGAAGAGACAAAAATAATAGGGGACACATGCTACAACAAAGGCAAAGAAACATATGCACCACCAAGGCCAAGGAGCACCAAATTGACCACTAAATCACATGCAAGAAGATAAAAAGATCCATTGAGTGGGAAAGTACTGTTTTAATAGCCAAGAGAGCAGGAGGATTGGGTGGAGTAGGAGCACACCATTTTTTTTAGTTAAAACCAATATCTATATAAGAATGTAATAATGTTGATAAAATTTATTCTTATTTTATATACTAATAATTTTCTCATTTCATAGAATTCATTTAAATAAATTCTATTTATTAAATAGAAACAATTATGATGGAGGCACTCAACTTTTAAAAATAACATAATAATTAAAGAAATGTTTTTTTAATTAAAAATATCAAGTAATTTGATTTAAACAAGGTGCTTAGGTTATTTATTAAGACAATTAAGATTAATAGGGTCATCTTTTATTTTGAATGTAGACAAAGTAGATCAAAATTTAACATTGAAAGCTCTACACATAAAGAGAAAAACAATTCTATTGAACCTAAAAAATACAAATTTAAATTTAAATTCAATAATACTCAAACATAAATTTTAAACATATTTAATATATATTTTTAGAAATGCCAATATAATTTAGACATATTATTTTCTAAAATAAAATATAAAAAAATAATTAAATTCTTTTCACTATCAACATCTTACAACACTTACATATAATTTAACACATAAAATTAATATACTATTTTTAATAAACTAAATTTAAAAATTATATACACCTATAACAATCATTCTAAAGTTTGATTTTATATTCCTAAAATTATATAATTAAAAACATTTTTATAGGAGAAAAATTATGAAATAAATAAATAAATATCTTATTCATGTGTATCTCTAGAATATGGACGACCTTTTGTTCGTGCAAGTTCCAACTTAATATTGAATTTAATGCGGAGAAAAGCAATAAATTTATAACATATTAAGATATAATTGTTATTGTTAAACACTAAGATGGCACATGGTTTAATCAATTGATGAGGTGTATTTAGTATAAGATGAATGAATTTGCTTTATATTAAATGGCTAAGTAATTTATAGAAATTTATCATGTTGGCTGAAATTTGAAGATTTTGAAAAGAATTTTTATAGAAGGTAATGGTGATAGATGTTTTCTTAATAAAAATGATATTCGAGATTCCACCTACTGATCACTTGTGGTATTTATTGCATGTATTAGTTGAATCTTTGGAAAGCATATGAGAAGTAAAGCTTATCTCGGCCCATTAGAAGATGGATAATCTAAGAATAACACTATTCAAATTTTGGAAGACTAACTCAAGAAGAAATAGCATGGGTCTAAGTCCCACAAATAATAACTTAAGGTCATAGAGAAATATTTGAATAGAATCAAGAAGGTTGCGAGGAAAGTTTTGTTAGAAATATAATCTTGCCCCTTTAGTCTTTATTTGTACAAATGTATCAATGATAAAATATTATGTAAATCATGTCAAGTCAAAGTACAAGTCACACAAGTTATATCAATACAACTCAAATCAAAAACTTGGAATGCAAGTCAATTATATTAAAATATATTGCTTTTATAATTCAATAGATAGAAAAAAAGAGAGAACAAAAAAAAATCAGATAATAATGAATGAAAAATAAAAATACAAACACAACAATTTTATAACAGCAGAAATCTGTAAAAGTTCTTTTTCTTACTACTATATGAAATATAACTTTTATGCGTGTGGACAGAAATCCATAAATACGTTTCTATTATTTTGTGTATATATTTAAAATTCTTGTATATTGTATATTTTCGACCAAGATTCTCTCTTGCGCCAATGAACTAACCAAGCTTAAAGTTGGAGGAGCTGAAAGGCTATTAAAGAAGCTTCTAATTTCACTCGTCAAATGGTGACCTTACAAAGAATTAAGAAGATCCTCAAGTAATGAGAAATTTTATGGATAGCGGTCGAAGAAGGATCTGATACGGGTAGTGAAGGATAACAGATTTGACAAGAAGGAACTGCAGTTAAACGATGCCTGTTTAGAAAATATTCTTCGTACATTCGGCTGTCAGCACTCAAGTCAGTAGAATATCTTGATCCATGTCTGAGAGAAGATTTGATGCAGAACCTTGGTCCGAGATATGTGAACCCAAAAGAGATTTGTTGAGAATTATGACACCGTATTGTGCGAAAGATGACAGTTGTTGATCTCAAGGGTCACACTGCGGGTTATAAGAGAGAGGAGCAAAATCAAAGAGAGAATTTAATAGGACCTTGTAGGTCCAAGTTCTTGTAAATGCCAATTTCCTGCTTGAAATGTCTCATTATTCAACTGTCAAAAGATAATAGATTATTGGTTTATGTGGCCATCTTTAACTGGGTCCCAAATTTGATGATTTCACCCGACTTTGGTGAATTCCACTTTCATGTTGGGCCTACCAGCCGCTTTTTTTGTTTTTTTTTAGCCCACTGTCTAATCTAAGCGACCATCCCTATGTAAGACTTCTTCATAAAGGGTTACTTGTGGATCTAACAATTTCTGTCTCCTGCGTAGAGTATTTCCTCCTTCCACTCACCCACATAAACTTTTTCTTCCATGACAAATGTCCACCAGCTACGCGCTATATCACAACTACCTAGCACATGTGATTGGGGAAAATCTCACCTGATGTTTTAATTATTCACAAGGGTGGCCCTTCACATGCGCATCTAACAATTGTTATGTATTGAATCTTGTAGGTACACTTTTAAAAGATTAGTTGATTTCAAGTTGCTCAAAAATAGTCATAATTGTAAAGAGGGTTGTGTATAACTATTATTGTCAAGCATCTTAGTAGTTCAATCAGCATCCACTACTAATCATCAAGCTAACCATACTTTTGGTTTGACATCTATACCTATCTTTTTCTTCTATTCTAACATTATGATCTATATTGTATCATATGACATGATTTTATGACTCGGCTTATTGTATAAATACATTCTTAGTAATCTTTTGTAAATATTTGTTAGTTTGTTAACTAAGGGAGAGGGGCCTATAGTGGGTCACCCTAACTTCATGCTTCTCAAAGTCCTTTGTGAAAATTTCAAATCACTTCCAAATTTGTACAGCAGCTTATTTGGCAAGTCCCCTACTTATAAAAAATGGTTTCAAGGCCACATCATCAAATACGATGCCAAATCAACATGCTTTTTGTCAAGGTATCTAAAATGGTACAAAAAAAAGGTGAGACCAATAGTGGGTCACCAAGTCATGTATTATTGGTGCTTTGATGTGACATCACATGATTTGTTAGTTTTTGTACTTTATGGAAAAAAGTGTTTTGCAATTAGATATTAAGTGTAAGTTTATTGGATATTAAGCCTACCCACTATGGGGCCCATTTAGGCCTACTTCTATACTGACCATTGGACCCCTATCCACTATGGGCCCATTTCCCTTATTATATAATTGCTACTTTGTGTTAAGATCTTAACATGTCACCTTATAAAGTTTCCTTAGACTCAAAGTACTTCATTGTTTGTGTCTACTTATGTTCTCAATAGGGAAATGATTTAACTAATGAACTATGATTTTGTGTCACTACTATTCTATCTATATTTAGTTTAGTGTGAATTTTGGTCTATTAAATGAGTCATGAAATTTTAAACAATATTTTGTGCATAATGTGAAGAGAAGGTTAAAATCTAAAGAGGGAACCAAATTGATCAATTATTTTTGGTGGTTTGTATTTTCTTAAAACTTGTTCTCCTAGCCCTTTTCCAACCATGTTTTGAATTTAGAGTAGGTTATCATTAGAAGTAGAATGTTTGAAGCTTTATTTTTTAAAGTAAATAAAATAGACATCTAACATCATCTTCATAAGGAATAGGCCTTATCTAGAGATTCCTTCCATGCTTTGGTAAACATGGTTTGGCATGATTTCCATCTATTGGGTTTCCTTGAACCAATAAAGAACTTATTATTTATGTAATAGGGATTGCATCTTATTTCCTCCCACTTCTCAATTGGGTCTACACCTTTCCACACTTTGACTATCCCTATTCCCATGGTCACAAATGAAGAAAAGATCCATGTCCTGTCATATAGAATGTACATGAGAGACAACACTTGAAGCTATGAATACAATCTTTATTTTTGTAAAAATATATGTATAAATGAGTCGATTCTTTCAATTCCTCCTCTATTCATTCTAGTCAAGATAAGTACTTGCACTTTTAACTTTAATCTTATTTTCTATTATTTATAATTCAATCAAACTAGTTTTATTGAGAAGTATTCTTATTGTAACATCCTTTCTTGCATCTACTTCATCTAAAACAAAGTTAACTTTAACAAAACTTTCATTTATAGTAACCTCAATCAAAATCGATTTCTATAAAATGGATTTCTATTATCTCTTCGATAGTATAGTCATGTCTCAATTCATAAGTGTCCTTTTATAAGCCAATATTTTGGTATATATAGGAAACAAGTGAAAATCCAATTAGAAAATAATATCAATGATAAAATCATAGTCTCTTTAAACTTATACAACTCTTTTATTCTTATGCTCAAAAGGATTACCAAAAACACTAAAAAAAGTATAAAAAATATAGAGAAATGAAACTCATATGTTAATATTCTTATGGAAGAAATATCATAGAGATAATGCATTAGTATGTTGCAACACTATGAAATAAGTCACATGATGAATAATAAAGTGTGATGTCGTGTATAACCAAGAAGGCATTTCTTCTACACTATTGACCAATATTTTTCAAGAATAGCTCAAACTTTATTCCAATATTAGCATCCATCTCTCATTCTCTTGCAATTATTTGAATCTTCCTCACTTATGTGAGATGTTAGTGTTAGATCCTAGTAATGCATGTTGAAAACATTTGCAAATTTAGTTGTGTTTGTCAATGGCTTACATTTTCTTTGTGTTATCCCACCTTCCCTTTGCTAAAAATTTGCATAAGTATACCTTGCATTTTCCTCTATGTGCTCCTTAGTCTCCAAGGTCCCTAAAAAGTCAAAGCACTCCTAAGTGTGGAGGTATGTGTGTGATTTCCTTATGTTCTATGAGTTGTGAGAGCTTTAAACTTTTTGGGATATCCATCCAAGTATTTTGTACCAACCATCTATGTTACCCATTGTCTATCAAGATATCAAGATTCATCCTTACAACATATCTTCCAAGATTTGAATTCCATGAACTTCTACTTATTACCGTAAACACCTTAAACTCCAACAAGTTGATAGACAAACACAGAGAATATTTTATCATTACAAACTTTTTTCATGTTGAAAATATCCCTAGGAAACTCTAGAATATGCTAGAACTAGTGTAGGCATACTCTCCTATGAAACTATTGAGAAAAAACTGCATTTCTTAAAGAAATGCGAACCATAATTGTAATGCCAGAGAAATGTCTACCTAGAGAACTGAACTAAAACATTTTGATATAGACTTCCAAACCACCAATGTCATAGACAACACAAGAATGATATTTCAATCATAAAACAATCATACAACACTAATTAGGATTAATAATATATATTTATTGATTTTGCATCCGGATAGTAGAATTATCAACACATATAGGTATGCAACCATATTGAATTTCTGACATACAAGATACTTCAGCATACCATTTGCAAATCTTCTACAACTCAAAATCATAATTTGAGGGGAATATAATGATAATTCAAGTACCATCTCTAGCTTAGCCTTACATAGAGAACTCCTTTGACATCAAACTTCTTACTGCATCAATGACAACCTATGTTCAATAGTTCCTCCTTTGTGTTTGTAGTTCCACAAGTACTAGGGAATGATGTAAATTTTGAGCATGATCATATTATATGCTATATCACATTTATATTGACCTTGGATCTTTGGATCCATTATGTGATATTTTAATTCTATTATGTTATGTGGCTTTATTTTGGTTTCAACCACTTGTCATGAGTCAAATTTGTTGGAAACATATCATTGGAAATACAGTTTCACCAAAAATATCTCATGGCCTATCATGTTGCAAATACCATTTAATTCTACCTTAAAGGTGATTTCTCCTAGTTTGCATTAGCAATTACTTTAATGTGGAGGCATACACTCCACTATGTGCTTCACTTTATTCACACACACTGTAATTTGTGATGCATTTTTGGCATATCAATCATATTTTTTAGTACCTTATTAGAATTATGAGGACTATAATTCTTAATATGGTTTACATGAGAACTAGCCAAGTGAATATAAAAATTCACTAGCCCTTGATTGTTTTCATTTGCTACTCTTGTAGAAACTCACCTAGTGAATATTGGATTTCACTAGCTTGTGTTGTTTCTTATCAAGCTCACCTAGTGAATACCGTACTTCACTATCCTGTGATGCTTGTGTTCATGGGCCACCTAGAAAATATCAAACTTTGTTAACCTTTGATTCATGAACACCTTGGGTATGGATCCTAGCAATAATTATATAGAGCTTGCTATTTTGCGTCATACACCCACATTTTGTATGTTTGCATCATGTAGTTTTAATTGATTGCATTATGTTAGTGTCATTTCTTCATTGTGTATGCTTCATTTTTTTTAATTTTTAATTTCTCCTCATGTGTTTGTGTTCCTTTATATTAAATACCTAGGGACTAGTGCATCCCCTAGATTCCATGATGTCCTATCTCTTCAATGTTTGGATAAATGAACCCTTCATGGCTTATCCATACTTTAGTGTGAACATGAGCATAAGTTCATGTACTCTCACTAAAGTGGGGGAGATATGTAGCATCATAAATTATCACCCTTGACAATTTCACACTAGGTTTTGCTTCCCCTTATGTGCCTGAACCCATTTATGCTCTTAATTATCCTATTTTGTGACAATCTTCAAAAAATCAAAATTAGTTTGGGAATTATGATTTAATATTTATTTAATGACACTTAAAGATCCAAAATAGGTCTAGAATTTTGTGATAGCACCCCTATCCAACCTATTTTGGCCCCAATTTAAATATCTCATTGTCAACATTTTAACTTTTATAAATTTAAATCCATTTATTGGATTTTGATAGATAATTTATCAAGAATTAAATAAATGCATGTAAATAGAAGTGTTTTTCATTATTTCAAATCTTAGCATGTTGGAATGATAATTGAGCATCCTAAAAATAATGAAAGAGTGTAATTGATAGAGTTTACAACACAAATTATCAGTCAAGATTCATCTTATCAATGCATCAAGTTTTCATACGAGTTTATTCATGTTTCATGTCCATTTTTTTGTGAGCACTAAAATTTGTAGGACTTCAAATAAAGCATCCATTTATACTTGAAGGTGATGAGTACAATGACTTTAGTCCATCAAGTAAATCAAATTTGAGTGGTAAGTTGCAAAACTTGTCAATTTGTGATTTTTTTGGTCTATTTTCGTCTAATTGACCAAGGGTAGGCACTCTTTTACATCATCATAGCTATTGTGGAGGTGGAAATGCCAAATTGAGGTTTGACTTAGGAAATCCCCTATACAACAACTATTTTTGTCCTTTGTTGTATGTAGGTGGTAGATATGAAGCAATTTGGGAAATGATTGATGACTAGGTAATTACAAGACTAAGGATTCAAGCCTCACATGTCAAAAAATTATGGAAAGTGGAATTAATTACCAATAAATGAATTTATGAAGTTGAGTTTGAGACAAAAGAACCTATTAAAAGTGACCATCTGATATCTGATTTCTAGTTCTAAAGATCTACATTCCTAGATTTAAGGTGCTAGTGCCCATGTTCAACCAATTTGAGCTTAAGTTTATATCCCAGGTTCCTCTACCTCTACACTTTGGTTTTTTGTCATCCTTTTCTATGTTTTTAGTTTGAACTTCGTTGGAATCTTAATATTTTTTTGTAGCTACATAGTTGACCCAAGTACACGTTTGTATCATCAAATCAAGTTAATTCAAAATCAACCCCACAACCCCCAAAAGAAAGAACCAAAGCTATGATCCATCATTTTGGCTCTTCCATAGTGGTTAGTAGCCAAGTGGGTGTTTGTGATCATTTTTGGTTCCTTCCATTGTATTGTAGGAAAATGTGTGATTTAGGCCCTAGATCCCTTTTCCCCACATCACACAAATCTACCATATTTTTTTCTTCAAAACTACTTTTCCTAGTTTCTAATCTATATATGGGCTCTCATATTTCATTGAAGGGGTCGGTATCAATCATAGTTTTAAGGAAGTTATAAGTTTTGAAAAATATTCTAGGTCATGTCTTAAACCATCTATAGTAATGTCTATAAATGCAGTTTGTAGTTTTGAATTCATATGATATCTTTGGTGGCTTTGTAAATTTCATTCAATAAATCAATGTAAGACATATTTTATGCCATTTTTCATATTTTATGCACAAATATTTAATATTTTTAATGGATTCAAAAAATCTATAATTTCACATTTGTTGTTCTTTACATCAATTTTTCATTATTTTGTCTCTAAGGGGTGTTATAAAACTTTATTACATTGCGTAGTTCATGCCAAACTATGAAACCTTTTAAGATTGATATGTTGGGATTTTCAACTAGTTATGGATTATTAAGTAGAGGTGTATCATTGGCTTAAATTAGAATTTGAGGGTTTAATATCTACAAGAGATATCCAAGTACATTTTTCCCATTAAAATGTAAGTAATTTTTTTGACATTAGGATTTTATTTATATTTTACTATATGTTATGGGATTAGGTATTAATCTAATAGTGATAAGTTGGCCATCCTATTTATTTAAAATAAACTAAAATTGATAGTTTAATGTTGTATTATAGTATATTAGGTGTTCTTCCATCATAAAAAAAATATATTTATAAATTTTCTCAATCATTAGATAAGTAACTAATGTTATATCTAAAAAGGGTTTCTATAGTTACTAGGTAATTTATTATTGTAAGAAACGCATGCATACACATATAGGGATGACTAACTAGTTTATTTCTAAATTAACATAATTTTTTGAAACTACATAATTAAATATATATTGTACTATTAATTATGTTCTTATCTTTAATATATTTAAAAAAATTCCTTCCTAATTTGTAAGGCTCAAAGAAGAGGAGGCTTTATCCATCCTACTATCTATTTGTGTTTTTCTCTCTCCTAGTTTCAATATAGATTTCTTCCCCATTGTTTAAAATAGCCATATATATGGACACTAGTTGCATTAGGATTGAGGTCTTTGTAGTAAAAATAACAAATAGTTAGGACTCAATTTGACAATGCCAATTTTTTCTTGAATCTTGGCCCCTTTGTGGAGTTTTGACCTTATAATTCCCATTATAAATTATCAATATGAGATGTTTCGTAATGGGTCTCCTTGGTAAAATATTTTATAGGTATTATCTCAATCATCCCGATTTTCCTACCAATGTGTTAGGGATTGTAAAACTAAAAGAAAATTGTAAGTGTAGGATGTTTTTGGGTAATTTCACTTTGTTTGTCAAAAATTTAGGATTTCCAACTTTCCCTTACTTACTTACCATTTTATTTATCCCCTTAAGTCCCTAATCCTTTACATTAAACAATTTTTCCATCATATTTTAGACATATACATCTATATGTAGAATCTCCCTATCACCCTTGATTCCCAAAATGTCAACCATTTACCTCAAGTTCCTTCTTGAGCTAAAATACTATTTACCTTCCTTTGGTACCACTTTAATGGTTCCCATTGATCTCTAAAACTATGAGTCATTTTTTCTTTCTCTTCAATATAATATTTTTTTTGCTTTCCCTTATTCTAGTACTTGGTAAGCCTTACCCTCAATCCCTAATCCCTCTAGCATTGAGGTCATTGATTCTTATCCTAACCCATTCCCTAAATCCTTTTACTTTTTTCTTTATTTAAAATTTCATACAAAAATATACCCAATACTCACTTCCATCCTTGTAGATATTAGAACTCTAGGAGGATCCCAAACTTTGGAGTTGATCCTTGGTGCGACTTGTCCTTCTAGCATCTGAACCCTATTATCCTTCTTTCTTCCCTAAGTCTTGATCTCCTAGGTGAACCTTGGAGTTTGACCCCAATCCATGGTACCAAGTTTTCTACTTTTTTATGCTCTATATTTCTTACATTCCATGTGCTAGTATTGGTCTGATCTCTAGACCTTGTCCTTGTGACTTATTATTTCCCACTCCCCTTATCCTAAAGCCCATCTAGATTCTTGACTCATGAAAGAAATATTCTTCTTGCTTCCCTTGGTTTTAGCTCATGTACATTCCCTGTTGGCAAACATGGACCCTAGTTTCTGACGCTCCCTTAAAATTTTAAGCTCCTAGAAAAAAAATAACCTCCAAACTTACCATGATATCTATGGTTCCTTTGTTATTTCATTCACTACTCCCTCATTATTTTCCGTCCCCATTCCATCCTTGGACTTGTAACCTATTTCTTCCTTCATCATCTCTTCCTAGGTCCATGGTATCTCTTGAAACCTTACCTTTAAGCTTCTCCTTTCCCCATCATTGGTGTCAAATTCCTCCCACCCCTAAACCTATAGGTAGAGAAAAGACAATACATGCTATTAAGAGGAATGTAGATGGAGGGAGAAATCTCCAAATAGCTACTTCAACGAGAGATAAGAGAAAGCATGAAATAACACTTAGGGATTATAGGGTAACAAAAATCAATGTCGAACATTTGTCATGGGGACATGAATTAGAAGAAATCAAAGTAAATTTAGAGACAACTATCACCAGAGTTCACAAGAGAAAAATAAATAAAGGAGAGCTAAAGGAACGGATTGCATGCCTAGAATGTTTTATGAAGCCATTAGCCCAATCTGATCAAATGGAGACTGAATTACCCCAGAATATGATACTTATGTCTAAGGAGAAAGTAGATGCCATTTCAACACTTCATCATAAGGTAAGCATATTTGAAGAATGGATGGAGTACCTAGTGAGGCAAGGAGAAGAGTTAGCCAAGGATGCAATTGGGAAACATAAGGAGGAATACTGTTGGTGTGACAAGTCTAAAAGAATGGAAGGAGAATGTCAATTTCACCATGAATAGACTAATGCAGAAAGGAAAAGAGTAAAAGATCTTATTCAGATGGATTTCTGAGAGTTTTTGAATAAAAAGATAACCACAGAACAAGAAGTTCCAGTATTTGAAAAGTGGAGAAAACAATCTCACCTTGAAAGTAAAACATCTTCAAAAACCTTGCACTTTGTAATCACTCTCTTTTTATGTCACTAGATTTTTGTACTTCCCTACACTTTTGGACCTAGCTTTGAGGCCTCTTTTAGACCTAAGAACCCACCGATTTTCTAGTTTTGACCTAGAAACCATAACATGAAGCATTTCTCTACCTACCTCCTTACTATAGAAATATTTTTCAACAACTAGAATGAATTCATGTGTAGTTTCCAAATGATGTATCCCACTATTTTGAGGACTCAACCCATGTTGTAGCATACCATAACTATAACTTCAATTTTGAAAGATGAGATGCAAATTGAATATAAATGTTCCTTCACAACTCCCTAGTATAATTTGACACATATAGCCATTATTTGAGTCATAAATCATGGAGGAAAGATGAACCTATATAATTAACATAAGGCAACAATCTTGAAAACTTGACCTTCCACATGATTAAATTAAAAAAATCCATTCACCAATAGTATATGAGTAGAAAGTAGGTTTCTATCTAGTTCATGGATAGTTCTTACACCTACGAAAATATTTGTAGAAAACCTTAAAAATTTTATCCTAAGAGAGTTATATTTTATATATGATTCATCAATTATACATAGAATTCATCAACTCTTTTCATTAGATTTGAACCATCTTCAATTTATTGATGAACCCTCTTTTTTTCATCTTGATAACATATCCCTACACTTAATGGTAATAAATATTCTAGGATTGTGAAAAGTAGTTTTGGAACCTAACATGATGCACATTAACCTTAAGAAAGTTGAAGCTTCTCTAATTTAGAACTTTCTTTTCTCCAAAATAATTGAATTATTTTTCACATCCATGTAGTAAACATTGGTTAGATTTGAAATGGGACAAGATTGAAATGAAGATCTAGTGCAACTCAAATTTTCCTCAAAATAGGGCTGATTAACACCATAGTAGTTGTTGAATAAGCAACTACACCCTGGAACTAGGAAACATTAAAGAGAGCTCTATCAATAAGTTTTTATTTTTATTATAATATTTCTTCTTTGAAGTTTATCATAATAAATTTTATTTGTATATTTAATTTGAAAAATGTTATATACAAAAATATTATGACTATCAATGCTTGAGCAATGATGTTAAACATTAGAATAGTGTCATACATACAGTGTAATTGTCCTCTAATAGTTAGGTCTTAAAGAAATATAATAATACTTCAGTAAATTCTTAACTACAATAACAATAGACCTACAATTATAATAATAACATTCAAGTATTCAATGGCTTCCTAAAGAGGTATTAAGAGGCTAAAAGACCTAGCTTTGACGATGATATTATTGAGGGAGATTCTAAAATGATATTGGATTATCTTAATGGCCTTACTTAGCCCCCTTAGAATATTAGTAGCCTCATTCAATATTCAAAACACATGCTCTCTTCTATGGTGGGTATCCCTGTATCTCATATCTACAAAGAAGGAAACAATTCTACTGATACAATCTCCAATGTACGGCTCTCCTTCCCCCAATGGAACTTTTGGAGATTCGAGAATATCCTGAATCATATTGAGGAATACCTAGCTAAGGACCAGATGGGTGGGGCTCCTTATAATCTTCAATAATGTTGTTGTTTTCCTTGCTTAATGGGGGCTTTTTTTCTATGTGGGTTGGGTTGATGGTCTCCCACTCCATTTTAAATTTGAATTTGGATTGCAATGTCTACTAGATGATGTGTCAGAAAAGACTGGGCCCACTCAAAGAGTGAAGTGTACCAAAAGTGGCGGTGAGGTGGAGAACCATGTAGATTGGGCATTTTCTTCTTCTTTTTTTACCTTGCATGGCTATCTAGGTCTAAATCAAGGTGTGAGGTGTAATAATTGTAGTAGAGAGGTTGAATACTACATGGGATGGATGATGCGAGCCTTGGTTTGTCTCATCACCTTATGTGCTTTCATGGTTTGGATTTGTCCTCATCATTATTTGACAATAATAGGGGATTTATGGGAAAGTATCCCATGACTTTGGACACTTCTTTTTATTATGACAAGGAAAGTTCTTTATGGACTTATTCTTTTAAATCTCTTTCCCTTGATGTGGATTATTTCATCAAGGTTGTTCTTTTCGAAGGAAGCCTTAGTGACGTGACTGTAGATCGCATCTCCCTTGAAGCTAAGTATTTGAGACTAATTTTTGTCATGAAAGATAAGCCTTGCATCTCCTCTTCATTATGCCTTCACTTGTTTCTAAAGTTTCATTCACTCAGATATCCTTTTAATTAGAGTTTGGGTTGTAATTGGATCTTGTTATCAATCATTATTTTTCATTGGAGCTATCCTCACATAGATTGTGGGTTCTCAATGAGGATTAGTAAAATTTGGGAAAAATTTAACCACCCTCCAATTTATGACTATCTTTCTACTAGATCCTTTTGGATGGTGTGCGATGATAATATCCTGCTAGCGGAGGCTTGGTTCACTACTTTTTAGCCAAATTTTGGCAACAACTATAATATTTTTTTACTTGCTAACTTTTACCCACTTTTGTAACTATTGAGAAGTTCTTTCATTTTCCACTACTACTATAATTCCATGGGCCATCCCAGGAAAATATCTGAGTTGTAATCTTGTGTTCCTTTGTGGTAGAACGTAGATCATTGAAATCTCTTTGAAGAGGTTGGTATGACACCATTATTTATGGCGATGCAAGCGTATAATGATGATATAACAATGAAGTTTTACAACTCTTGGAGAGAGGATAGAGTTTAGATTGGTAGCATTGGGTTTAAAGTATCCCCTAGGATGATTGTGGTTGTGACTAGTCTTTAGTACAATGTCCTAAGGGTATCCAAAATAAGCAATGGCAATTACCAAAGGTTTCTGGACAACTTTCTTGAAGGTGATGAGAAGCTTGAGAGATGCCAAAATGGCTATTACAAGGAGTATCTCCTAACTCCTTATGGGGTTGTAAGTGTGCACATCATGAAGTATTTCAACTTGGAAGGGAGTTACACCACAATTCACAAGTACCACTTTCCCTTTCTCTATCACATTCATAGGAATGAAAAAATAAATATACATTTTTTTATATTTTCATCACTCAAATAATGCAAGGCCAAGGGAGCCTCGCCCCCCTCCACTAGGGTCTAATCCAATGTCTTTATAACTATGCTTTTGCAATTACCCCCTTGTTGGGAGCTTTTGGTGGTATCCCTACTAGTAATGTTGAGCCCATGTCTCAAGTGGACCCCCTCCCTTACCCCTCTCAAGCTAATTCCTTTGGTGTGGGTACTTCCTCTGTAAGACCTCCCCCAAAAAAAACCCCTATTGTTCCTTCCAATTTGAAACAACCATCTATTAAAGGCCTTCTTACAAAGGGAAACCCTATTACTCAAAATTTGAAAGGAAAAATGACTAGTTTAAACCCTCTGAGTAACCTTTCTGGTGTTAAAAGGAATTTTGAAAATTTTGAACCTAAAACTACCAAAAAAGTCACTATTGAGATTAGAGACGAGGAGGAGCAAGGGGAATTGAATGATTCTAGTAGTGGGGAGGGTGAGAGAAGGTAAAAAAAGGCTCATAGGCCAATCTACCAAAGGTAAAAAACTTTGCTTCGAAGATTCCGGGGATGACCCTGAAGAGGAAGCTCCAGCTTCCATCAATTTGAGTAAAAAGGAGTTGTCAATGGTTTTTGTAGAAGATCTCTCCAAAAACTCTACTAGAAGTGAACAAGATGAAGAAATGGTTGGTGATGACCAACCAGTGGTTGAAGACTTAGAGGGTGAGGAAGCGGATGAGCTCCAGAATATTGAATGTGAAGTCCAGGAAGTGGTAAGGGAAGTCATGAAGGGGATGGATGAACAACCAATGTAGGAAAAGGTTGAGAAGATGTAGTATAAAGATGGGTCCCTCAATTTTTATGTTACTCAAGTCCGTGAACTACAACATAAAGTGGATAAGGTGGAAAAGGCCTTTAATAAGTTAATGGAAATCACTTTGGGCATTATGCAAAAGGCTATCTTTGGCATGGTGAGTGGGCTGACTAAGGTTAGGAAAGGCCATCAGAAGATGAAAGCCTCTCAAGACGTTGAGGAGCAATTGGATGAAGAAGTGACTAGATCTATGGAATAGTACAACGAGGCGATGGAACCTAATTTGCTATCAAAAAGAGTAATTTGGGTACTTGCTTTTTGGTTTTTTGATCTTTGTTCTTATTGGGCTTGCATGCCCCTCGATCAATTAGACTCGGTTATGTCTTTTGGGCTGCTATTTTTTGTTGGTTCGTAGTTTTTGTTGTTTTTGGTTGTTAGGTGTCGGTCCTACTGTGGGGTGCTGGTTGGTTTTACGCCCCCGTTCTGCTATGTTTGTTTTGATGGCTTGAGGGCCTTGATCTGCTTTCTAGTTAGGTTTGGGGGCCCTTTCCCCTCCTTCTGTTACCAAAAACATTCAAATATTCAATATCTTTACTTTAAATATTATTCTGAATAAAAACTATTTTTATAAAAACATTGTACATTATCACTGCTAATTATTTTATAATTATCATTATATTTATCATAATTATTATAATATCGTAAAATGATTATAAATTATAAACATTGAAAATACAATTATAGATAGAATTAGAATTTACAATTAACCTTCCTAAATTATATTGAAGTACATCAGATTTTATCGTGTCTTTATAAATTGTACATATTGCATCTTGTCTTTGTTGATATCAGTTATTATTAATTATGTTGAACATGTTTTCACAAGAGAAAGGAATAGTGAAATTCTCACATGAATGACTATTACGTTAAAATAAAGATGGAATTGAATACTGATTGTTGAGGTTATATACATCATTTTATTACAAGATTGTGCAGTTAGAAGGTCATTTTTTAGATAAAACCCAGCTGAAGCATTTCTACTAAAAAATAATGAAATAGAAATGTCAAGGGATTTTCCCACCATCCAAAGCATGTGCTGCCTCCTTTTGCAAGAACAATGAAATGCAAAGTGCCAAAACACACATCAATTCAATTCTTTTCCACCGTCCAAAGTATATGCTTTAACTTTTTCTCTCAAGAATAAAACTTTCCCACTATCTAGAGCCATTAGATTCCTACTACAAATAAATCGTCGCTTGGGAACTCACTTCGACAGTGCAGCCTTGGGGTTCTTAGATCACAAAAACCTACCTAAATTTCCTTCCTCCAACCAATAAGCACAAACCGAGATTGGAACAAGTGACCACTCGCTCTAGCAATATGACTTATGTCACACCGCTTCTCTCGATTACCAAGAATTTATTTAAACAGGAGTCTGTGTAGCGTAACATGCAATATCGACGTAATGAATCAAGTCGCAACCCCCAGGACGCAGATCGCATGGAAATTTAACTAGAAGGGAATGAGGAGGAGATTTCTTTGGAAAGTGAACATCTGTAACGCGGTAAATATGATGATGGGTGATAAAAAGAGAGGTCCAGAGATTCGATCGAGGGTGGAAACACTCCGTGGTGTGATAGACTTCACCGGAGGAATTCAACATAAGCAGCATAAGCTGAAGTGTGAATTTTGGTAATGTGAAATTGATATTGTAATTCCTAGATTTTTTTTCTGTGGCCACGCGAACTACAGTTTTATTTTTATTTAGGCCTAGTTATCTCTACTTGGTTTTAAAAAATGTCCAGCACACCCAAACCCCACACAGATTGGATAAACACAGAATTACTGTCGTGAGTAAACTTCCTTTATAAAAATAAGAAAATCCTTAATTAAAATAGTTAAAATCATTTTTATCTTAGCTTTTCTAAACCACCCCTAGAAGTTATTACGAATATAAAGCTGATCATAACTACTGCTATGTATAAGAAAGGAAAATAAAGTTCCTTTTATAGTCCATGATACCAAGCAATCTGTTTATGGGTCTTCAAATGGCCTATAGTATATGGGACTACCTAGTGCTCCCAATGTTCGGGAAGAACCTAACTCATGCTTCAAAATACGAGGTGTACATACCCTGCCCCCTATAAGATTTGAACTTGTGATCTCTCTTTCAAAATTGCAAATTCTCCACCACTAGGCCAACTCAACTATATATGACATAATTGCAGATAAAATTGATTTTTTGTTTAGTGTCAAAATATAAAAGATTAATGTTTGTACTATAATATTTATTTCATATTTGTAAATAGAAAATAATTTTTTCATTAAACTGAAGCTATATAAAATAAATATTTTGTTTAGTCTTAAAATGTTAGGTCAACATTGTCATTTTCAATTTTTATCTCATGTTGACTCTGTCTCCATGAAAAGATGAAATTGTATGAATAACCCTTTTCTTCGATAATTGATGAGCAATGGTCCATGTGACATTTAATTTGCAAAATATTTATTTAATAATTTTTAATTATAATCTAACTGCTGCTAATTTTAGCATGGTTTAGTTAGTTTTTTAAAAGCTATTTTTATAGGGAATGATATGCTATACTTTTTAATGGATGAGTTCTAGCCTATTTTCAAGTTTAATTATCACATATTGAATGTATGAGAGGTAATTGTGTCATTTATTTTGAGGTTGTAAATCTCTATAAAAAAAATTAAAAAAATGTTTGCTTAAGAAAGATACAATTTAAAAATATTTATTTCATATGTTGTAATATTCTATCTATATATCACACTATTTAATAGTTAAATAATTAATAGTAATTTTGCACCCAATCTTTATCAAAAAATGTTAAATATTTGATCTACTTTTACAAGTCACATCTTATCTTTAATCATTGAATTAGGTGATATTTGCGAATAATATATGTAGTACATTTTTTCTACTACAATTGATTTTTAGTTAGATTGAAAGAGTGGTGAATTCAAATGAAAATCTTCATTTCCATTAATTATAAACCAAGGCATCAAAGATGAAAAACAAGATACCCATTAAGCTTAAACAAAACATATCTCAAGTGTACATTAGCAACCAATAGTAATAACATAGGTAGTGGATCTATCAATGGCTTGACTCATTTGATATATTTATTAAGTTTCTTGTTGTGTTGGTTAGTAGAGAGAGGAGCATTACTCCCTCAACTACCTCTTTAGCCATATTCCTCAAACATCAAAATCAGGTAGTAAATTAGTTGGTGATGGATGAAGCCATAAATGATGATAACCTAGTGTTTTGTTGTACCCAATAATTATGGAAAAAAATGATGGATAAAGTTGAATATGTAACTATATTAATTCACATTCACTTAAAAAATATATTTTTACATATAGTTTATGCCACTTTTTTCCTTCTTCATATCTCATTTTTATTAACGAGAAGATTTTCTTTCAATTAATTGAGGGTTTATGGCTTGTGAAGTAAGGACAAAAAAATATAAATTTTTAGGTGATTTATTATAATAAGGGAATAGGTTAGGTGGTTTAAGGATGTAGAAGAGGGGGAAAGCTTAAAAATTAAGAGAATTCTAAATTCGAGAGTGGGAAAAGATAAAGTATAGGCAATTAGGAAAATATATTGGAAATAAAAAGAGAGTAAGGAAATCAGGAGAATAATATAATTTTTAGGCTTCAGGGATATATTGGGAGCTCGAACTAGTAAAAATAGAGGTGACATGGTAGAGAATAAAATACATATACCTAGGTAAGAATTTAAATAATAAATCCAAGGCATTAGAAAGGTTATATTCAAACTATGTTATTACTTTGATAGTTCAAGGTGGTTTCCACGAAGTAGACTTTGTTGGATATTTTTGATATGTGGTTGTTGTTGATGTTAACACTATTGGAATTAATGTTTTTAAGGCTGTATATGTTGACAATATTGAGAAAATTGTAATAAAATAAGTTGTAGGTTGTCAGTGATGCAGTGAAGTTCAGTATGGTGGCTAGCTCAGTATATTGATGATAAGAAGTTGTGGATTAAAGCATTTGTTGACAAGTATATCTAGTTTATCCACATGAAGTTTTAAAGGTTCGCATGAAGATTTGATTGAGTTATGCTTATTTATGTTCTGACAGTTGTTATGTTGCTTTAGCTAGTGTTCCTAAAAAATGATTATGTGATTCTAGTAATTTGAGTTGTTCTGGATGCTTTTCTGGTGATTCATGATGCTTGTGGATGTTTCTAGATCATCCTCTATCTGTGTTGTTAGTTTGCATTGATCATCCTCTATTTTCTTTTTGTGAGTTCATGTTTTTCATGATCATGGCCGACAAGGTGATTGTAGCATGTTGTAGATCTTCGAGGCATAATTTTTGAAGGTGTTCCATATTTGAGGATGTTGTTTTGGATCCTTACTATGTTTTGGCTGACATTGTTTGGTTCACATTGATAAATTGTTTATTGATTTGGGTTGACAATTTGTACACATTTCATATTTTGTTTGGCCGACATGTAGACAATGTTATCTTTAGTTGGGGATATATATAATCAATTGTTTATACCATTTCATGGCATGGTGTGCAATGAATGCTGAGTTTTGTGTGTGAATAATGTTCTAATCTTTTGAAGGCAGAAGTAAAGTGTGAAGAAAAGTGAGCATACAAAAATGTTTATGTGCTTAACCATAACTATAATCAGGCATTAGAAGATGTTATTTTCTTAGTTCAAAATCTTCTAGATGTAATTTGAATGTGATTGTAAGACAATGATTCTTCCTTTGGGCAGTAAGCCTTTTTGTAGTTGAGTAGTGAGCTCTAGGCAGTGTGCCTGAATGCATGTGCATTCTACTTTTATACTTTTAATAGGGTAGAATCTTATGGATTAACCTACACCATGGTTTTTCCCCTAATAGGGTTTCCACGTAAAAAATCTTGGTGTTATGTGTGTCTTTGATGTGGTGATGGTTTATTCTTTCATATTTATTTATTAGATCTGAGAATAAGTTTAATAAGAATAATTTTTTTGACAATTGATTCACCCCCCGTCTCAATTGTCTGCCCTTGTGTTGCCAACAATTAGTATCAGAGTAGGTTCCTCTGAAGAAGCTTGATCATTTGAGGTGATCTGGGATGGCAACATATAAGAAGAATAGTCTAAGATTTGATGGAACTAATTATTCTCTATGGAATACTTGAATGGAGTGTCATTTGAGATGCATTGGTGAACCTTACTAGACAATTACAAAGAATAGGTATATCATCCCATAGAATGGTCCTTCTACTGCAAGTGAGATTAAGGAAGTTGAATACAACATCAGTGCTAAGGAAGCATTGTTGAGTGTTCTGATTGATTCTGAGATGACAAATGCAATGGAGCTAAAGACTACTTATGAGATCTAGAAAAAGTTGGAAACTTTGTATGGAGGTGATACCCATGTGAAGATTGGTAAGCAGCAAAGCTTGAAAGGGAAATATGAAACATTGAGTATGGGTGAAGATGAAAACATCACTTCTTTTATGCAGAGATTGAATGAAATTGTGTGTAGTATCAGATGTGTTGGTGGAACATTGGAAGAATCAAAGATTGTTTCTAAAGTGCTCAAATCCTTTCCTGCTGCATACAAACACAAAGTTGCTGCTATTGAGTAGATCTGGACTATGACAAATGTAACTAGAGACATGTTGATCAGCAAGCTTGCTACTTTTGAGTTAAGTTATTTTATTGAATCTCTTCCTAAGATAGAATCTACATTCAAAGCTACTATCTCCAGAAAAGATAAGAAAATATATGATATGGGAGAAAGTTCTTCTAGAAAAATATCCAGGTATGAGCAAGAAATGAGAGAGATTGAGGAAGAAGAGAGAAAACTAGATGAGTTTGAAGAACTTATTGTCAAGATGGTAGCCTGAGTAGAAGGTAATTATAAAGGTAAATTACCTCTTAAATGTTTTTCTTGTTATAAGATAGGTCATTTTTCCTCAAGGTGTCTAGAAAGAGTTCCTAAGCCAAGACCTAACAAGCCTATATTCCAAAGAAAGTGTTATTCTATTGCTGATGAAGGTGTGACAGATGATGAATCTGATAAAGGGAATTTAAGTGAGGATGAAGTGGTATTTATTGCTATCAAGGAAAATGATCCAATACCCATTGAATCTGCTAGTTGCATAAATGTGGAGAAAGCACTAGCTACCAAAGTTGAAGAAAAAGATGAATGGGTGATTAACAGTGGATGCTCTCATCACATGACATGTGATAAAAGTAAACTTGTGAGCTTAGAAGAGTATGATCCATGGTTATGTTGTAATATTTGGTGATGAAAAAGTAGGTGAAACCATGGCAAAGGATCCATTTCTCTTGATGGAAAGTATAATATTAATAATGTTCTATATGGGAAAGGTTTGAAGCATAATCTCTTAAATGTTGGATAGATGGTTGACAAGGGATACAATCTTCAATTCAAGAATGAAAAGTGTAGAATATTGGGGAGTTTCAAAAATGCGATTGAATTTGGTATAAAAACAAAAGGTAATATATTTCACCTAAATGCTACTGGTAAAAGTTGTTTGATTGCTCAAGTTGATGGAAGTTGGTTGTGGCATAGGAGATTGTGTCATGTAAACTTTGACAATATTATCAAGATAAGTTCTACTCAGACAGTGAGAGATCTTCCTAAGTTGATAAAACCTACTAATACTATATGCAAGGAATGTCAGTTAGAGAAGCAAACTAGAGTTTCATTTCAGAGCAAACAACATTGTTAAAATGAACTATTGGAGCTTGTGCATACTGACTTGTGTGGTCCTTCTAGAGTTAGAAGTTTACAAGGAGACGGGTATTTCATGTTACTTATTGATGATTATTCTACATTGATGTGGGTTACTTTCTTAAGGGAAAAATCTAAAGCTCTAGAGAAATTCAATATTTTTAAGGCTATGGTTGAGACAAAGACAGGTCTAAAGATTAAATGTCTAAGATTAGATAGAGGTGGTGAATTTACATCTAGTGAGTTTAGTTCTTTTTGTGAAGAGCATGGGATAAAGAGACAATTATCTGCCCCACTGACCCCTTAGCAAAATGGAGTTGTGGAAAGGAAGAACAAGACAATTCAAGAAGCTACTAGAACCATGATGCTAGAAGGAAATGTTCCACATATCTACTAGAGAGTTCATTATGAGTACTATCGTTTACACTCTCAACCAGGTACATGTGAAAGGTGATACCGACAAGACTCCTTAGGAGCTATGGTTTGGTCATAAGCCTACTATTAGATACTTCAAAATCTTTGGGAGTAAATGCTATATCAAAAGAGATGAAGATATAGGAAAGTTTGATATTAGAAGTGATGAAGGAATCTTTCTTGGTTACTCTACTAAAAGTAAAGCCTACCGGTGCTACAATAAGAGATTGGGGAAATTAGTTGAAATTGCTAATGTCAAGATTGATGAAGACACAATTAAACCATCTAGAACTTGGTGATATGATTTAGATGATCAGAATGACAGTTTAGATAAAGGAAAGAAATTCCAAACTCTAAATCAAGTTTAGATCATTCCAATGAATCTAGAAAATCAAGAGGAAGAAACTAGTGAAAGTGCAAAAGTGAGATCACAAGAGTCTGAAGTTCAAGAATATCCTAAGACTTCAAGGTATGTAAGACTAAATCATTCAAAAGATCATATTATAGGTGATAAGAACAAAGGTGTTCAAACTAGGAGAAGAATTGTAGAAGAATACTATTTGATCTCAAAGACTAAGCCTAATAGTGTCAATGAAGCATGCAAAGATGAACATTGGGTGGAAGAAATGAAAGAAGAACTACTAAAAATTGAGAATAATGATACATGGATTCTTTTTCCTAGACCTAAGGAAAAAAATGTAATTGGAACTAAATGGGTTTTTAGAACAAACTGAATGAGCAAGGTGAAGTTGTTAGAAACAAAGCAAGGCTTGTGTGTAAAGGATATTCTCATATGGAAGGAATTAACTTTCAAGAAAAAATTTCTCTTGTTGCTAGGATTGAAGCTGTGAGACTATTTCTTGCTTGTGTTGCTTACAAAAAATTCAAGGTTTATCAGAAGTCTGTCAAGTCAACATTTCGAAATGGTGAACTAGAAGAACAAGTGTATATTGAGCAACCTAATGGATTTCAATTGACTGATCAGGGAGAAATGGTTTGTTGGTTGAAGAAAGCATTGTATGGAGTGAAGCAAGCCCCAAGAGCATGGTATGCTAGATTAGACAAGTATTTGTTGAAGCTTGGATTTAATAAAGGTATTGTTGATAGTAATTTGTATTTCAAGATTAATCATGATAAAGATTTGATTGTTGAAGTCTTTGTTGATGATATCATTTTTGGAGGAGATGCTAGTTTGTGCATGAAGTTTGTTGATGATATGTAGAGTGAGTTTGAGATGTCTATGATTGGAGAAATGAAATTATTTTTGGGATTACAAATTACTCAGCTAGATAGAGGGATCTTTATATCTCAGTTCAAGTATGTGAAAGAATTGCTAAAGAACTTTGGTATGGAAGATTCAAAGCTAGTTGGTACACTTATGGTGACCAGATGTAAGTTGACACAAGATGATGATTCTCCTAAAACAAATCAGACTAGATATAGATCCATGATTGGTTGATTGCTCTATTTGACTCAAACTAGACCTGATATCATGAATGTTGTATGCATTGTTGCAAGATTTCAAGCTGATCCTAAGGAATCTCATGTGACGAATGTAAAGAGGACTTTCAGGTACTTGAAGGGGATAGTTGATTTTGGCCTATGGTATCCTAAAGAATATGACCTTACTTTGAGTGATTTTACTAATGTTGATTGGGCATGAGATGTGAATGAAAAAAAGAGTACTAGTGGTGGTGCATTTTTCTTGGGAAAGAAGTTGATTTCATGGTTAAGTAAGAAGTAGAATTCCATTTCTTTATCTACTGCAGAGGTAGAATACATTGCTATTGCTAACAATTGTACTCAAGTATTGTGGATGAAGCAGATGTTGAAAGATATCAGTATTGTGTATGATGAACCTATTGCTATATTTTGTGATAATTCAATTGCAATTAACATTTCTAAGAATCTGGTGCTGCAGTAAAAAACCAAGCATATATCTATTAAGTTTCACTTTTTGAGAGAGAAGGTGAGTGAAAAAGAACTCAGATTGGAGTATGTGCCCACTAAGGAATAGATTGTAGATGACTTTACCAATCCCTTTCCTAAGGATACTTTTGAGTATCTTGGAGGGAAGTTAGGGGTGATTACCTCTCCTAATCAGAATTAATATGCATTTACTTGCATCAATCCATGCATTTCATAGTCATATCTTATGATCTAGATTGATGTTGTGGTGGCTTCTACTTAGGGAGGGTAGTCAAATGTTCATATATGTAGTTTAGATCTTGTGTGGAGAAAGATAATGTGTATATTTGTCATTGATGTCAAAGGGGGAGAAGAGTCATGTGAAAAACTATGAAAGAGTTAAGCAGAAAAGAGTCAAAATCTATGGGGGAGAAAGTGCTAAGAGAAAATTGTGTTGATGATGTTTTTCACATCATGTGTTGCCATCAATGCCAAAGGGGGAGATTGTTGGATATTGTTGATATGTGGTTGTCATTGATGTCAACACTATTGTAATTAATGTATTTAAAGTTGTAGTTGATGTTATCATTAGTTGCGGATATATATGATCGATTGTTTATACCATTTCATGACATGGTGTGCGATGACTGTTGAGTGTTGTGTGTGAATAATGTTCTAATATTTCAAAGTTAGAAGTAAAGTGTGAAGAAAAGTGAGCAGATGAAAATGCTTATGTGCTTAACTAGAAATGTAATTAGGCATTAGAAGATGCTATTTTCTCAGTTCAAAATCTTTCAGATGTAATCTGAATGTGATTGTAAGACAGTGAGTCTTCCTTTGGGCATTAAGTCATTTTTGTATTTGAGTAGTGAGCTTTATGTAGTGTGCCTGAATGCATGCACATTCTCCATTTATAATACTTTTATACTTTTAATAGGGTATAATCTTGTGGATTAACCTCCACCATAGTTTTTCCCCTAGCAGGGTTTCCAAATAAAAAAATCTTGGTGTTATGTGTGTTTTTGATGTGGTGATGGTTTATGCTTTCATGTTTATTTATCAGATCTGAGAATAAGTTTAATAAGTATAATTTTTTGTGACAACTGATTCAACCCCCTTCTTACTTGCTTGCCCTTGTGTTGCCAACATCCTTTAAATGGCATGGGTCATGGCCTTCCTTTACAAATGAATGTTTTGCACACGAAGGCTAATAGATAGATGGTACTAAAAAATTAAGATGAGTACATGAGTACACTGTTAATTGACAATGACTAACTAACCCATTAAAACAATTATAAAATCCACTTCATTAATATAATGAAGAATTGTTGTGTGATAATTGATTTTAATAATGGATTATCACAAGGTATTAGTTTGATACTTGTATAAATTTACCATTTATTGAAATACATTGGTATGCAAAAAGCATGGTTTTAGAATGCATTTTCTTGCAATAGTCTATGATGATTTTGTTTACATTTAAAAATCGTTATGGCATCCATTCTAACTCTAATGTTTTTTATTAACTTGAATGAGATAGCCAACTATAATTGTTGTCACTAGTTGTTTTAAACTTTGTTATAACTAAATAGATTTTTGTGAAGGTTAATTCTCAAGAAATGGGGAAATCTTTAAGAGTGTGAGTTTTGATTTTAATTTTTGTTTTATAATAAAAAATATTCATTTATGTATCTATAGATGAAACCAAAAAGATTTGAATTTTTTAAAAATCATAAAATTTGACTTAATCTTTAAATAAAATAATGTAAAAGCGTCAATAAAATTTATAACAGTAAATTTTCATTTTGTAAAATCTATTCAAATCAATTCAATTTATTATAATATATTTTTATTCAACTTGTAAAATTTACACAAATTTTATAATTAGATATATTTTTTATTTTTGTATTAAAATAAACATAAAAAGAATTATGATGAAAGAAGACTCTCACTTTTAAACATTTTAATAAATAAAAGAATTAAGTAATTTTATTTCAACCAAAGTGTGTAGTTATTTCCTTTCATTCATAATAGTAGATTTCTACAATCCATATTGATTATTGATTGAATGTTTTTGAATTCGATTGTGTTAGTATTTTTTGAATCAACATTTCAAATCACACTCCGTGATCCAGAACATAAAAAGAAAATGAATAGCTGCATAGCTGCATATCCAAACAATTAAGATTCAGACGGTTGCCTACTATTAGTAAGCGACAGGACCACTTTAAAGTATTTTGTATAAAGAAAATGCACAAACATGGCTTTTCCGCGTACTTCAATAACCTTTTTCTTCTCTGAAAGCTGTAAGCTACTTCGTCGCACTAAAGGATGACCCCACTTGGAATCAAGACTCAATTATGCGCATCAACAAAGCATTTTTAGAGAAGAATTAGTTTAATGGTAACTTGCAAAGAAAACGCGTATGCTTCTCGGAGAAGACAACCTGTGAAGAGTATGATCCCAGTCGATGTAGTCAAAAGTACTGAAATTTATTCAAAAATCCCATTTTCTAGGCAATCTGGTCTTTGTTTCCATGGAAATTCCACAACCGCTAACTTCAGACACTTATTTCACTTCTATAAATCTTTCTATGTCTTCCTTTGAGTTATAAATGATTGTCTGCATCTACGTCCAAGGATTGAAGCCATGAATCCATTGATTTCTCAAATTCGTTTAGCTCTTCGTAAGGCTCGTTTGAAACTGAGATTTCTGAAAAAAAGCAAAAGGAGCATAAGATTGCAGATGGATTATGAGTTTTCTTTTACAAACAGAGCCTCAAGAACACCAACAAAAATGTTGCAAGATCTTTTCTTGGGCATCAAGTTACCTTGCATAAACCGCAGTCTTAGCAAAGAAAGCAATTCTAGCGGTGAAATGAATAAGGAAAATGGCAAAGAAACAGAACCAGGAGAGATTTGTAAAGGCGTACACAGCGATGAAGAATCGGTGAATACAAAAGCCGAGATTTTCATAGCAAATTTTCACCACCAGCTTGCGCTGTAACGACAAACTTCTGTTCTGAGATACCAAGAAATGCTTGACAGGAGTGTTGCATAAATTTCATTCATATTCATTTGGTATTCTTTACCCTCGAACGTGTTTCTTTTATGAAGAAATTTGTAAAACTAATAAGAAGCATTAGATTTGCATTTGGTTGGAATTATTTATATTCATTACTTGATTAACTGAGTTGCATCTACTGTCTGAGATCATTCTATTCTCTGTTAATCTTTTCTCTTCTGTTAATCGTTCTATTCGTGTTCATATTCAGAACATCTAGAAGAACTGAATTGTTTTATTATTTACTGTTATAAATTTGTTGTTTCAATTGTTTTGACCTTAACAGCATTGTGTCCGATGTTATAGGTACATAGGCATGGCCATTTTCTAGACTACTGTGTTTACTTTTGTGGGGTTTGGCATAAAAGTTATTGATGCAGGAGTATCCTTCTTAGCAGTAAGGTCTCCTGAAATCAAACATAGTGTAAAGAATTTTTATTTTAATGATTTATTATGTAATAAATTTAAAAGAATTAATTGCTTATTTTATTATTGAATTTATGAGAATTAATTACTAGTAGTTGTATGTACAAGTATGCAATTATCAGCTGATAGGAATCCTCCGCATATGGGTATTGAGTCAAAAAAGGGAAAGCATGTTAATAATTGAATATGGAATAACACGAGCTTAGTATATAGTATGAGGTGAACGAGTATAATATTTTTCAAGAACATTGTAGTGAACAAAGATGTTTGAAAATCAATTTATATATTTATATGAATAATTAAGTGGATAGATCAATTAAAGCAAAGATATGTCTGCAATATAAATTTGACTTACATTATTTGAAAATGTTGTAAACCAGTTAAGTTTTGTGTAGAAATTATTTTAAACCTCTACATTTAATTGGAGGATTGTATAACATTTTAAACCCCATGTTATATCGTCTTCATTATTGGCAATGTTAATTTTAGTTATGAAATAATTTTATATGCATTTTAGTCTTATAGTTGTTATGCTTAGATGTACATCTATATTTTATGTTTTTGTCTAGGTTAATCACTCAATCGATTCATTATTATTTAATTATCTTAAGATAAGGAAATGCATTGCAAGACTAACAACCATTTGGATAAAAGAGGAAATTGATCTTTGATTTTTTTTTCTATGTTAAAGAATGAATTCATTGAGCATTATTTATCTTTAGATAATGCAATGCATGGGACATTGTTGAATAAAAAAGTATTATTTTAAAAAGTCATTGTTTATTTGAATATTAGTTATAATGCTCATAATAAATGAATTTTTCAAAAAAGAAACATGTTATGAGCAATATGTACTCAATAATTTTGGGAATAAAACAATTTTTTGTGCTTGTGATTTATGGGTTAGAAGAAGAATGCAATGAGGTGACACAAATGTTTTGCATTGTTAGAATAATTGAATTAGAAGGCACGCCTTGTTTTGAGGCAACATTAGAAACATATAATTGTATAGTATGACATGAGAAACATACTTTTTCTTCCCTATGACTTGCTCTAATATGAAAAACATGTTATTATAGAGTATGTCTATTGAAGCTAAATTCACAAAACAATTTATGTACACATAAATCTATGTAACAATAAATATATGACGTTAAAAGTAAAATCACAAAATCCATGCTCATTTTCCTCCCTACCATATTGGCATCATGAATTCCCATGGACTCTAGCCAAACCATTGAGCAAAAAAGGATGAAATGGCCGTGAGAGATTTCATGGAGTTGCATCATACATTACACAATAAAAAGCTTCAAAAAGGTCTAGTTTTTTTATATATAATATCTAATATTGTTGTGTTTTCTTTGATGTCTTAACTTTAAGGGAAAGAGGTATGTTGGTTTTCGAATCCTCTTAAATGCTTAAACCTAGTTCTTTCAAATGAAATAGAAGGGTATGTTAGTGGACAAGAAAGTAAAATTAAAAAGGAACGACAAAAAATAAGTAAGTATATGCATAAAAGTAGCATATACAATGTGAAGCTAAAAGTAACAAACAATTTTTACAATTAGCTACCCAAGTTTGTCTATTGAGAGTGGGGAATTTTTTGTACTTACATACACTATTGATTGTGTTTAAGAAGGGAAAATTGCATTGCATTGAGTAGTAGGAGCATCAAGGAATTTGAAATAGGCAATGCACAATATACTAATTTTCTTGAATGCCTATTATATCTATGCAACAATATAAAATAAATAATGTACATTTACAATAAAAGAGGTTAGCACTATCTATCGTAAATAGAAAGAGATAAAATGGAACATTTTGAATACATACCATGTTGGTAAAGAATTGTTTATAAGTAATCTATTGGAGAAGTTGAAAAGAGAGCCGTGGAAACAATAACAAATGCAATGGTTAGAGCAGAGTATGTTTTTGGTAGACAATTGTATGTGAGAATTTATGTGTCCATGTATATAAGCAACAATAAATATGTGAAGATGGAAGGAAAAAGCACTAAATCTATGCTCATTGTCCTCACTACCATATTGGCATCATGAAGCCTCATGGGTTCTAGCCAAACCCCTGAGCAAGAAATGTCACCAAATAAAAATGTTCGTGAAATGACTATTTTCAAACAAGATATCTAACATTGCAGTCTTCTTTTTGCTTTGAGAAGTTGACAAAAACATCTTTCCCGATAAAGAATTGGCATCATCAAATTTTAAAATGGCTGGAGGAACATGCATAGATGTATATAGAAGTGTGTATTATAACTAAAAAGGTGTGCATCTAACTTCAAAAGCATAAATATCAGTATAGTTTCTTTTGCAAGTACTTGTATTTGCATTGCATGGATAAAATGTATATGAAGAAAAGTGATTGTGAAACATGGCCACATCTAACAACCAATAACCAAAAAGGAAAAAAATGTAGTCATGCACAAAAAGAAAAGCAGGGAAACCATGTGATTGTATAAGGTTTAGTTCAATGGAGCAACATACACCACTGCCATGTGCTTCCAGGGATAAACAATGTGATGCAATCAAGAAACTGTTTGTCCTCTTAAAAACACATGACTGGGATGTTTAGTTTTCATCCATAATCACGTAAACCCATGCTCATTTTCCCCCCAACCATATTAGAATCATGAAGCCTCATGGGCTCTAGCCAAACCCCCGAGCAAAAAAAGCAAGCAAGGTCCACACAATATCTCATGGACTCTTATCATATACCACATAATAGCAAACGTGGGAAAGGTATACATATACATATACATATACATATACATATACATATACATATACATATACATATACATATACATATACATACATATATACACATATACATACATATACATATACATATATACACATATACATACATGTACATATATTATTTCAAGTTGAATTCTCATTGGAGGGTTTGAACATAGATGTGCTCCAAAATGTGCAAGAAAATATATTTATTAAGTTGTATTGTTAAAAGATCCATTGTGATCTTGAGTCAAGAGAAGACTATAGTAAAAAATCTCACTGACTATTGGTTGTTATATGTGCCCGTGTTTTGCAAACATACTTTTTCATACACATCTTAGGCATGGAATGTAGATAAAGTTGTTTTTCATGGATATTTTGCATAGATGTTTAATTTATTGTTCATTTCTTCTTTTTATATGTTTCTATCTTCAACGTTACACACATTCTATAGACTCTAAAGAGATTATCATTGTCTTTTGGATGGAAAAATTGTAGTTGAAACAAGAGATTGTTGCAATTTTTTTGCCCTTGGTTTATTGTTTTAGTTATCTAGATGTCCATATTTATGCACCTTTTCAGTCATTATATAGTCTTTATAGTGTGTGGAATGAAGCTTTGTGGATGGCTCTCTAGTTGAAATAGACAAGAAAAAAGAATATCATGTAACATATTAATACAAGATTCGAGCTACGTTCTTTGGTAATAAATATTGAAGACAACTAGAGAAATTGTATAAGAGGTGTTAGAGTGAGTAATTTATTGTTCATGTCTTTTGCTCTCCACTTATTATTCCTTGTTATATGTTTGTATCTTTCACGTTATACCCATTTTCAAGACTTAAAAGAGATTATGGCTCTGTATGGATGGAGAAATTACACCTAAATCTTCTTCCTTTCATCAAGAAATATGGTCACGGTTAGTAATTTTTTCGCGCTTTGTTTATTATTTGTAGTTATCTCTATGCACCTTTGGCATTATAGCCATTAACATAGGAGCAATTGCAGATTAACATAGGAATAATTGCATATCTATATATATATATATATATATATATATATATATATATATATATATATATATATATATATATATATATATATATATATATAGAGCTAGTATGAAAGCATGAAGATTTTGGAGATGAAAATAGTTTAGTTGTTGTTAAGTGTGTTGTGTGGTCTCACAACACGCCCCATTTTTCCCTTTGGAAAAATGTGGACCCCTTTCTTTTTCTTTCTCCTCTACCCCCTTTTTGGTTTCATTTGCTTTGGCGTCATTTTGCTGCTTGGTTGGTTGCTAATCTCCTTCATTTTCACTTGGTCTTTTTATGGCTTTATCCTTTATTTCCCAGATTCAGTGTTTTGGTATTTTTATAGAGTTTAACATTTTACTAGAAACTGGAGTGTTGAAGTCCTGCGTTTGCACCAAATGGATTTGCATCCTCATATGATTTTAGTAATGCTTGATACTTCATTTGATCAGAGTCATCAATCTCGGTAGTTTCCTTTTTACTGGAGCCTGGTATTTTGTTGTTTCCTTTTATTTTCTTACTCGGAAGTTGGAAACCGAAGAGTCTATTTTGAAATGTTGTTGACCCATATTTTGGACTCCATTTCCAGTCTTCTCTCTTTTTTTGATTTTCTCTTTCTCAAGCTTAGAAGGTATTTCCTAGATCCCAATGTTTATTTTTAAGGATAATATCAGAAATCCTCAATCCTAGTGATCACCAATTGATCATGTATCTTTATTAACATATTCATTACAATGAATCAGTGTGACATCTGATTTCCACATATATTCATCACTTTTTCTTTCTTCTCTAGTGGCGAGTTCATACAAAAATCTAGGTGTTCGTAATTTGAACCATAATCCATAATGATTGCACCTTTGTTCAAGGAATTAATGAAAAATAATAGGTAATTAATGAAGGTGGTGAACTACCTATGTACTTGGAACCACCTCAAGCATGCAATTTCTTTTACAACACTCTACTTTGCCTTATATTGCAAATTGACAAAGGACATTGAATTAACAAAATGACATTGGTGCACAAGGAGAGTAAACTTTGAGAAACCAAGACTCAACTACTGAGGGTTTGAAGTTGCATTCTCAAAGATCACCATTATTATCTAGAACTAGGTATGTTTTGAATAATTGATATTATGTTAAGTGTTTCTCAAGCTAAAAAATCTTGATAATGGTATTTCCATTCAGAAATTGAAATCTTGACTATTCTCTAATTTCATGAATTTAATCAAAAATGAATTGAAAATTTTATAAACTATAAGTTTTGGTTAAATTGAACCCTAACTCACACACAAGACACATATTCTAAAATTTGTAGAACACACTACACAAAATGAGCACTTCTTACACAAGGCCAAAAGATGAATTTAAGTATTACAATTCGCAAGCTATACTTATCAATATAGTGTTCATAGATACTCATATGGGATGGTCTTCTGACATTGAAATCTGTTCACAAATATTACAAGAAAATGCTTCTCAATGTTCCAAGAATGTTGTGGAAAATGGGTTACTTCCTATAGGAGGGTTTCCACCAGTGATGGAGGCTCCTAAATTGGTTATGCAATGTATAAATTACTACAATCTAACCAAGAGGGTCGTTGAGAAGGAAGGGAGAATTTAAGTAGACTTATCATAGAAAGGAATCATATACATGTTTCATCTCCCCATTTATACACAAATGTTCAATGTTGATATAAAGGCTAAAAGCAAGACATATTAGAATGATGAAGAGCATAATAGAGAAATTATGAGTACCTAATGGTGCCAAGAGCCCATTACACAATATATCAACGTAATTCAGAAGTCTATGTTTAAACAAGAAATGCAATATATGATAACTTTGTTGACCAGAGTAGCTAGTTTAAAGATGTAAGCAAATTTGAATCCTGGATGTTTGTAATAATATCTTGTCTGATAGAAAGTCCTATGGAATTGCATCGGGGAAAGCTAATAAGTGATAGAATATATGAAAATATAACTACATTTCCCAAAACTAGGTGCTTTTACATGCCATCGTATGTTATTTACTCCTATTCTATGAGGGCCAATAAACAAGGGTTGAGATAAATTGGTAGTTTGGGCACAAAGGTTGGAAATAGTTTGATATATGCACATCTACCCTAGATCACCATCCATGGGTATAAAGATGATTACATGAAAGTTAATGATTTGTTCTCCATGAAATTGGTTAGAACAATGGAAGGTGATAAAGCCAAAAGATTATCCCTGGAAGCACAAAGTGTCATTCGACCAATGGGAGGCTAGTACATACAACTCCCAACTTACCCCTATGTTAGAGTGGAGGGATCTGATGGACACCCATTCATGTTGCATAGGTACCCTACAAATAAAATTATTTTATTAGAATTGGTGAGATATTTGAAGAAATCTTAGGCTCTTTATAGTCATGCTCACAAGAGGGCCTCTTTTAAATTTCCCATTGCAATAGGAAATTACAAGTGTAGTGCAATTAAAGTAACTAACTTATGTGAAGAAGAGTTCAAAACATACCATTTTGAAGAGTTCCCACTCCATAGGATATACTATGATATTGAAGGAAATATTGCTAGAAATATAGCTAGTTTTCATGCTCATATGCCACACCTAGAAGATTATTGGCTTAATTGTGAAGACGAGCATATGGTAACAAGAAAATATGAAAGATTGTCCCTAGAATTTGCTTGAATTCTCAAGCTTCATGATATTCTAGTTCAATTAGAAGAGGATGATGGCTAAGTGTTGAATAAGTTCTATAATGAAGACAAGGTATATGATGAACCCATTCCAGACCCAAGTTTTAATGATGAAGACATGACATCAATCGATGAGTTCATTAGACCAATCTTAGTTTATACTCAACACTGGATTGATGATTTTTGTAAAGCCTTGAGAGAAAGATGAATTGAGCCTACATTCTTAGAAGATAAAATGAGGAAGCAAAGAGATGAAACAACTTTTGAAAGTGGAGAGCCTACTAAGAAGAGAAGGAAAACTAGTAAGGAATCTCCATGTATTAGAATTGAAGAAAGAACCCTTGAAACTACAAAGACAAGAAGTTACCATAAAACCATCTGATAAACAAAAAGATGCAAAGAATGATAAAGATAAATCAAAAGTAAAACCTAAAAGTGCATCTTCCTCTATAGCAAAACAAAGAACTAGAGTGATTATTGATGAAGGAATAGGAGCAACAAAACATGTTGGTGAATAGACTAGGTCTACATCTAAGAGGGTTGCAACATTGTTTACCTCTCCCCCTTCTATTAATATGGCTAGTATGAAGCAAGAAGTGGGAGGGACTCCTGAGGTTGTACAAGAAATTTTTGAAGAAGATGAATCCAAAATTAAAGAATGTGTGGATAAATGGGGTGCTATGTTTGAGAAGTGACAGGAAAGAAGTCTAAAGATAAACTTGTGGAACATCCAATGATAGAGGAAATTCAGGATGAAGGTTCTAGTCCAATAAATATTGAAGAAGAAGAGTTTATATGAGGAACACTCACCTCAGAGGTAGGAAACCCTAGTGTACTTGAGATGAAAATAGGGGAGACTGCAGAGCAGGATCCTATCAATGAAAGAGTTGTTGATGATACTTTTGATTCCTAGCCTTCACTTGGGAATGCTTCAAATATTAATGAACAGTCGCAAGTCTTTGAAGAACCAAAGAAAGGCCATGCTGAAATTGAAATTGAAATTGAAGAGGAAGCTGTACAATTTTTGGGTGTTCTGAAAACAAAGAAAATCTTGATGTGGCAGTAAATAAAGAAGATAATGTTTAGAGAGATGAAGTTGAAAATTTTGATAGACAAGAAAATATAAGTATCCAAATAGAGGAGGCAGTATCAAACCCTACTAATACCAAATCTATGCTAGATATCATTGAATAAATTCCCATTTTAGATAATGTGACAAGTCAAAGAGAAGTTCCTAAAACAAGTGGAAAACATGAACAAATAAATGTTACAGAGGTACAAAGAGATGATGATACTCCTAATTGGTTAATTAGGGAATTAGCTTCTCCAATGGAAGTTGAAATATTGCCTCTAAATTTGAATAATTTCATATAAGTAGACACTCCTAAACCTAGGAAGAGAGAAAAGACTAAACATGTCATACAGAGAAATGCAAATGGTAATAGAACTATCCACATAGCTACTCCAATAGTTGATAAGGACAAACATGAAAATAATTCATGAGTATAGGATAACAAGTATTCAGCTTGGACACTCATCTTGGCAACAAGAGTTAGAGAAAATAAAAGTGAATTTGAATGCTACTATTTCCAAAGTGCAAAAATACAAACATAAGAAAATAAAATTGAAAGAATGAGTTGCTACCTTGGAATATTTCATAAAGTCGTTAACTTTATCTAGTCAAGAATAGGTCAAGCTGCCCAAACATCCAATGTTGATGTCATAAGAACAAGTAGATGCAATTGCAGAAGTTCACCATAAAATGAATATGTTTGAAGAATGGATTGAATACTGGGTAAAGTAAGGAGAATAATTCATTACTAATGCAATAAGGAAGTACAAGGAAGCATACCACTATTTAGAGAAATTGAAGAGATTTGAAGAAAAGTGCAGATTTCACTAGGAGCAAGTCATCAAAGAAAGGTGAAGCATTGAAATTCTCATGTAGTCAGATATCCAAGAATTAATACAAGGTGATGTAATATCGAAACCTAAAGTTTTGTTGCTAGAAAAATGGAAGAATCAATTGAAATGGGAAGGTGAAATGCTTTTGATAAGAGGAAAAATAGGTTTTGAATGGACCTGAAACCATTTCCAACAGGTTTTCAATGGACCCAAAAACATTAGGTTTTAAGGGGACCCAAAACCCACACCAAGAAGAAAAAGTTGTCCAAAAGAAAGAATAAAAAACAACTAGCAGCAAAACAAGGACCCAACAAGTCAACAACCAACCAAAAGCCAACAACCTGCCTAGAAAAGAAACAAGATTCTAGATGAATCTTGACTTTATTGGTTTTGATGGGACCAACAACCCACTACAGTCCATTGGTTTTGACGGGACCCACAACCCATAACCAGGTTTTGGTAGGGACCTTAAACCCAAGAGAGAGGCCTGCAACAACCAGGCCATGACAAGCCAACCACCTAAATAGAATGGAATCACCATACTACTGGTAGGAACAACTAAGTCATAGGTTTGTAGAAGTAGAGCCCCAAAAGTAGACAAAACCTTTCCTAGCAACAAACCCTCTCCCCCTCTATAGGAGAGGTCATCACAAGAACATGAGGCTCCAATCATTTTCCATAAAATCCAATTACTTTCTCCACCTCTATAGGAGAAAAAACCAAACTCAACCAACCCACCACAACCACAACACTCCTACAAACCACCATTCCACCTTAATAGAAATGGGAACCCCCTCAATGGGAAAAGTAGGAAGAGACCTTCAACCACAAAACATACTACAACTTGAGAGGGAGAGGACTCCACCTCCAAAGGATAGGTCTTCACCTCAAAAGAAGACCTAGTATTCAGAGAGAAGGAAGGAACTATAGTGAATAGGAGAACCAAAGCAAGCAACAACATTAATAACAACTAGGTCTTCAAAACCATCTCTGAAAACCACGCAACCCTCAAAAACTTTAGCATAAAATATAGCTGATCCAACACCAACTCCATACCCACAAAATGGTCCATCCAAGGCATCAGCCCCCAAACACTACCAAAGAATAACAAGGCACATGAGGGAAAACCATGAACAAGGGTTTAAGAAAGAAACCTGCTCTCATCATGAAAAAATCCTAGTACCACCACCATAGTTCCACATAAAACCCAATAGAGCACAGGGAAGAAAAAATCCAAATTTGAGCATCATAACCACTCCACCAAATGGGCCAACATCCCAAAACAATATCCAAACTAGGAAAATAGGCAATGAAATCCACCTGCCATTTGGAAACCACAACCGTGCTGGCATAACCTCCAAAGGAGAGCCACCAATCAGAGAAATCACGGAAGCTAAGAACACCCTAGAGAAAATGAGAAGAAAGGGCCAATGAATAAAGCCCCCAAGCCATCTTACTACACCAAGATAAACTATAAATAAGCCCCTTCTTCAACCCAGAAACTACAAGGAAGACTAAGCAAACCCACACTCCCACGCAAAAGGAAGCCACAACCATGCCAACAAGCCACCAAACATTGAATGCAAAAAAGCAACAAACACCCCAGAAGAAGTAAGAAGAAGAAAGGGCCAACAAATAAAGCCCCCAAGCTATCCTACTACACTGAGAAGAATGAGAAATAATCCCCTTCTTCAACCCAAAAACTTCAAGGAAGCCCAATCAACCCCACATACCCTAGAAGGAGCAGCAAAGCAAAAGTGGCAACCGCCCAACACCAAAACACCCAAAGGGAAACAAACTTTCCCTCCAACAACCATTAAAATCCATAGCAACACTAGTAGTAGTAACAATATAGAAGGAGGCCAACAAGATCCTCCCCCACCAACAAGCAGTGTCACAAGTTGGCCAAAATCAACCTAAACAACATCAAGAAAACACCAAAGAAAAAACACCCTCCTGCACACAACACAAACAGGGCAAGGAGTAGTCTCATCAAGTCCAACAGCGGTAGAGGCCATGAAAGGGGAGGCACCAAACCCCCCATTTCAAGCAGACAAGCCCATAGACCCAGCAAGGCCCAAAGAACCAACAAAGCCTGCAGAGAAAAGTAGAGTCATTTCAACACAAGGCCTGAAACAGAGGCAAAGCATTCCAAATAGGGGACTGGAAATGCAAAAGTGTATATCAGGCGAGAGGAGACACAACTCCCGTATAGTTGGGCAATAGGGAAGTAGAGATCCCACACACACTATCATCCTCATCATCATCATCTTCACCATCATCCTCGCTCGCACAAGAATTCAAACTTGTAGAGCCGTTGTAGCTCCCACCCTACGCCATCTATAAAATTAAAAACTCAACAACAGTTAGATACATTGGGAAGGTGACATGTTAATACAGTGTATCAAAGGATTTGAAAAGGTCACCGTCGAATGCAGAAAATTGATTGACGAAAATCAAGAATTTATTGAAATACTAGAATGCCAAGGTTTTGATCCCCAAACATTAGGGCAGGAAGGAAAAGAAGCTAAAGCCTTCAAAGAATGGATAGAGAGAATAAATAGAGATCTTATTCAGTTACAAACAAGGGAGGTCATTGATGAAATTATATAGCATAGGAACACTATAGCCAGATATGAAGCAAACAAAGTGCAAAAGAATGATATCATACTCCAAGTAATTGAAGAATATGTTTGGCTCAAGATCACTTGGAAAGCAATAAAAGAAATTTCAAAAAGAGTTCCATTATGATGACAGAAGGTATTGTGCTGGGACATCACATCTCAAAAGAGGGGATAGAAGTTGACCATAGGAAAATTGAAATTATTAAAAACATTGAAATCTCTACAACTCGGACTGAAGTTCATAGTTTTCTTGGGCATGTTGGTTATTATAGAAGATTTATTGAAGGATTCAGTAAGATTGTTGAACCTTTATTTAAATTTCTCAAGAAAGATGTAGAGTTTCTTTGCATAGATGATTGTCAAAAATCATTTGATGTACAATTAAACATGCCTTAACTACTGCTCCAATTATCAAGGGACCTATTTAGGGAGTTCCATTTCACATACATGTTGATGCATCTAACTTTGCTATCGGTGTAGTATTAGGACAAAAAGATGAAAATAAAGAAATGCATGCAATTTACTATATCAACAAAAATTTGAATCCTGCTAAGAGGAACTATACAACAACTAGGAACAAGTTCTTGGCAGTAATATATGCAATCAATAAATTTACTCATTACATTATTGGTTAAAAGGTATTTATTCAAACAAATTATGTTGCAATTAAATATTTGATGAATAAAGTTGTTGTAGGAGGATGAATCATAGGATGGTTATTGTTGTTGCAGGAATTTGATATAACAGTTGTTAATAAGCTTAGTAAAGACAACGTTGCTAATTTTCTGTCTAGAATTGTTTTCTAGGGTAATCAAGAACCATTAGATGATACATTTCCAAATGAACATTTATTTGCAATATCTGTTCATCCACCATGGTTTGTTGATCTTGCAAATTACTTGGTAATAGGAAATTATTTCAATCCTAAACAGAAAAAAAAAAAGGTTAATTCATGAAATCTCTAGATTTCAATGGATAAATGGTTTATTATTTTAAATGTTCCTTGACCATGTTATTTGCAAATGTGTTGTTGAATTAGATGTGTATGATGTCATACATGCTTGTATAGACATGAAAAATATCCTGATCAACTAATTTTGATTCTTCTTTAATCACTCCTCTATTCACTATTTAATTAATCCATCTTAATTCCTCTATTAATCAAATCAATCAAATTTACTTAGTTAAATCATAAATCAATTCTAAAGTCCCCCTTTCATTAAATAAATCAATATTATTTAATTAACTTATAAAGTTCTTCATTTAATTAAATAAATCAAACTTATTTAATTAAACCACTAACATCATTCCCTTTAGATAAATAAATCAAAAGATTTATTTAACTAATTCTAAATCATTTTCCATCTCCTTTTGATTTATTTTAATCCATAAATCTAAGTAAAAAGGTCAAATCACCTAATCTTCACTTAAGCTAACTAAATCATGATTATGGTTAAATCTAATGCATGTCACATCCTTTAGCTTTTTCCACTTGCACAAATAGATCAATTTAATTCATTTATTAAATATTTATTTTCTCTCAACAAGGCATAAAAATGGAATATTCCTCCATTTCAAATCTTCCTCTAAGTAGGACGAAGATTTGTCCTTCCAACAAGGCATTTATTTCATATGACAAGTCCTTTGCATTAAGCCAACTGGCCATTACTCCATTTGACTCTCCCTCCATCTTGTCATGTCAGCATTTTCAAATTTCAAATTTATGCATTTATGGGCACATTTATCAAAACATACACATCCTTGGGCCATTCACATGGTGACAAGTGGCTCCTTCCTATTGGTTGGGTTTTTATCCCACATTCATCCCTTTTACCTCTTCTCTCATCAAACTCTTCTATAAATGGAGAGACTATCCTTCATTTTGATCATCCACAACTTCATGCAAAGTTACTCTCTTCACATTGAGAGCTAATTTTGTCCATTTTCATAGCATTGCATCTTCATCATTTGAGCTTGTCAAGGATTCGGAAAGGGCTTATTTCCACATCAAAGAAGAATTTATCCACTATGAGATGCGGGTTTGATCATGTTTTCATATGCTTGCGAATAGTTGTTTTTGTTCTATTTAGTTTGCATATTTTAGCATGGTTAAGTATTTCATAGGAATCTTGGGTTTTCTTATTTTGAATTGAATAACTAAGCTAATTGTGGTCATTGTTTGAAGTATTGCATATTTAGGGTTCACATTATGGTGCTAGAAGGAGGGCATCCCACTATTGATCTACTCTATTGATCTACTTTCCTGTTGATTGGTAATAGATCAAATCCCACTATGTGGCAATATTTATAGCTGTCAGTTTGATTTTGTCAAAAGTTACCTTTTTCAAAGCTTTTACAATCCCACTACTGTGTCTTCACTTTTTTTTACTCATAAAACTTTCTGATCTGGAGTTAGACGTGCTACCATTACGCAATAGATCCATTTGAAAGCTTGTGCTAGTTTTTTTTAGAAATTTGTTGCTAGAAAATTTTAGTTGTAAGGCAAGACCATGCTCTATTCTATTTCACGACCCCCATAGAGGCACACAATGATGCTATTGACTAAGTCACCAACCACTAGCTATCACTATTGTTGTTGTCATTAGCATTAATAACTAGACTTCCCCGTACCCCCACTAATATTATGACCTCGCTCGCTTCTTCTATTTCTCAAGTATGCCACATGCATTTACTTTCTTCCATCTCTTTGCAAATCACACACCGAACATGCCTACTCAATTTCCCTATCATATGACATCAATGCAATAGAAAAAAAGAGCATTTACATCATTGTTGCAAAGGTCGAGGAAATATTTCTTGGATCCTATGATTTTAATATGTTTTGAAGACTTTCTCTCTGTGTTTGCCCGTGCTGAATGAATCAAGGCTATTCTTGGGTTGTGCTTTTCCTTGCACACTGACTTGCCTATTAATTTTATTTAATCACAAACAATTAAATTAATTGCTTGAGACCATCTAACATGGATGGATTTGGTACGCATCATTATGTTTGATATTTGGGTCGGGAGTTGGGACCCCTGCAACTTTGTCTTCCATAAATGAAATGGTCATCCATTACATATTTCTTAACATTTTGAATGGGTTCTACAGTTAGATTTTTAATGTTATTTTGACGTGTTATCTACACTGAACATATTATTTGGATAGATTAACATACATGAATTTAGAATACAATGAAGCTTCTTCTGTGATCTTCTCTTTTGGGCTTATGGCAATGCCAAGATTGGTTCTATTTCTTCTAATAAGAAGCTTCCACTTTGATCATTTCCTATGACCCTTTTTGTTTTGAATGATAGTGATGGAATTTCTTTCAAAACTATAACTTCCTCCCAGATGTCATTGCGGCTTGGATGAGCTAAGTAATGAGATAGCGGTTGGCAAATACCCTCCCTTGACTATGCAGCTTCACCTAAAACTGGTTGCGGCCTTTTCTAAGGCGATTCCTCATTTCTGGGACCTCCACTATCTTATTTTTTTTACTACAATCTCTTTGACTTCAGATCTGCAATATTTTGGCATCTCCTATCTCATTCAATCTGCTTTTGAACTCCATGAATCTTAAACGACTTTTTCTTAGCAGCGTTTTTAATTCAATTCTATTTTTTTTAATAACTCTAGTGCTCATTGATGATTATTTTGCATAATAAAAAATTACTTATTACCTATTCTAAACCCATATGAATTGATTATGAGAATAGGAAGCCCATTTTGAACTTCCATATTATAAGCACAAAAGTAGCTCCGAGGCCTACTCTTTTTTGGCACTTCAACTTGATTTGCTAAGGGCCACGCATTGGCATTGGATACAAGAGTAGAAGCTTATGTCAATATGAATATTTAAAATTTGAACTTGCTATGCATTAGTAAAGACACATGAATGTTCTTTTATTGACTTTTGCTATTGATGTATTTGATTGACTTCGGCACCTGGAGGTAAGAATCATTTAATTGACTTTGTGAAGAATCAAGCCTAACATCTTCCAATTTTGTCTAATTGGTATTTTTCGTTTCAATATTTGATTCTGAAGTTGCAATTTCATCGAGTTCCTTGTGGGTTTTGGACATTGTTTCATGATTACTTGTCAAACTTTTCTCCATCTCATGATCTTCAGCTTCACTCTCCTTAATTGTCTTTCTATTTTATTCTAATCTTTCATGTTTTGGCTTCGCATTTGAATCAAAGTAAGAAACAACGGAATTTATATTGGCTTCTTGACTTGAAAAAGGTAAATTATATGCACATCTTTTTTGTTTCTTATGAATTTTTTTGGATATGAATTCCCAAAATCTTAAATGCATTGATCCCACCTTATAAGAATGAAATTACATTTGTTTGTTGTAAGTGATGGTTATATAAAATTTATTTATTTGCTTCTACCACTGGAATTCTACGTGGGTGTATATGGTGTGAGTTGTGAGATCTGAATCAGTTTGGATGCATTGACTGGTGGGAGAAACATTCATGTGCTCCTCTTTAAACTTCCTTGAATCAACTCACAACATGTCCAAGGCTAACTCAAAGAAAATCTAAACGTCATCATTCATTGAGTTTATCAAGAATTTATTAATTTGGTGATTTTATTGGATTTTCTCACTTGCTTTTTTGCAGGCTAATTGAGAAATAGTAAATTTAACTTGTCTGCATTAAATCAATGGTCACTTCATGAAATCAAATCTTACTTGTTGGCATTAATTTGGTGTAAATTTTGACCAGCAAGATCTAAGTGGTTGAAATTTGGCCACCGTACTTTACATCTAGAAAAGGGAAAAAGAATTAAATTTTAATTTAAATAAATTTGTTGACTTGTGATTCCTTTTGTTTTGATGACTTAAAGTTGTTGGGTGCAGATTGCTAAGGTGGAGTCTATTGATCAGTTCTTCATGCTTAACTATAAACTAGCCTACTTTGCATCGAGGAAGATAAATCCCAAGCACATTTGAGTTGGAGAATTGAGAATTGAATTTGAAGTTGACAAAGCATTTTTAAATGTTTAGAACATCCATTTTTTGCTTTCATTTTCTGATTTAGGCCAACTCACATCCTTTTGGGCTCTAAAAAGAAAATTTCAATCTTTTCTACAAAGGGCTTAAAATGAATCTTAGGAAAAACCCACTAGATTTAGTTTGAGGCTAACAAATTGAACAAGGAAAATTCCACATTTGATTTGGTGCTATAAAAAAGAATTCACTTTTTCTTTGTGGACTTAAAAGGAACAAATGTTTCTTTGTCTTGTAATTACTTACTCAAAGTAATACATCGAAACAACATATGCACTTCTCTCACACCTCACGGTGATCTTGAGAATCAAAAGGCCTTTTGGTGATCTTAAGTTGGGTAAAGTAATTTCCTCCACACTTCATTTTGGGTTTTAAAAATTGAACAAAATATTTTGTGAGTGTGAGTAGAACATATTGCGTTTGTTCTCCCTTTGTTTCTAAATGAAGGTTGATCGAACTACGGGTGTGTTCGCTTACTATTTTTTATCTTAGATGGCCTACCTTGGGGAAAAAGTATGTACCCAAGGGAATAACCCAACCAATAACACACTAAAGCCAAGTGTATTTCCAGTCGGTATATAAAAGTGGGTATTGGAACAAAAGCCAATATCACGAGGTTGGTCCTAATGAGAAGGGCAACAATGGCCTCTCGATGCATGGGTCAATGTCCATGAATGGAAAGTCTAAATTAAAATCCTTGTGTAGAAAGGCCAAAATCCCTATCTATTTGTTGGTGCAAGAACGGTCGTTTTGAAGCCACCCCACACTTTTACTGCTTTTAGTAGAGATGGAAGGTATTCCATGGAGGGGAGCTAGTGGGGTCAAGCATCTAACCATCCACTAGAAGTAAGTGTAGCTAGACTTGTCCAAGTGGGGACTCAAAAAATACAGTCTTTCATATCCATAGGGTTGTACTTGTTCTTTGTGATGTAAAACACTTTGCTTGATTGAAAAAATTGGAAAAACAAATACTCAATATGAGCATAAAATATTATACCCTTTAGGAGAAGTAAATATCCTTGAAAAAATTCACATTCTATTGTTTTCCCTTGGGATTCATATCCTTAGAGGTTTCTAGGAATTTGGATTTCATCTCAAATTTTCTCCTACTAAATTCAACATTAGGTAACTTTTTCCTTGATTTCCTCAATTTCCACATGATACACTCTATGGGATGAGAAGAAGTTCAGACATTGGACATCTAGTTTCAAAATCTAATCAAGAGTGTGTTTGTGGTAAAGAGAAGTCACTAAGAAAAGCTAAGAACAATGGACCCCACATATGTGCTTGGTATCTTTTGGTCATATGGTTTTCATGCAAACATTGGTATTTTGGTTTGAATTACTCATAGGATAAAACATGTTCTTCACTACCTTGGTCTTGTAAACAAGGTCCTTCTTAGGTTCATTTAGGATCAAAATCAAACACATCATCCATCCCAAACATCTATCAAAACCCATCCCACCAAACAACTTTATAGCTTTGAAAACATCATTATCTAGACTTGGGTACATCCTTAAACCAAATCAAAATCACCTTGTTTAGTTAGGAGTATGGGAATGAATCCTTTCTCATACCTCTAGTTAAATTAGCACACCTTTGAATGAGTTCATCCTAAAATAACATCTAACATCTTAGGGTTTACAGGTTCATTATCCAATCAAACCAATAAAATTCAATCCCTAAGTCTAGCATTGATCCAAAGTTCCTAAAAGTTCAATACCCATATCATTCACCCCTTTCATCCTTAATCTCATCATTAATCCCTTAGAGGTCAACAAGGTCAAAACACAAGAAGAACATGGAATATAAACTTTCTCCATACATCATAAGTAATCCAAATCAATTAAAATTTCAAAGCCTTACAATGCCAATTGATTATCAAAACTCAAATTTATATAATCCATACATGGGATCATTATCTCCTACAAACCTCGATGGTACAACAAATGTGAGTATTCCCAATCTAAATTTTGGAAAACCTTTTCCTATGATAGATTCTCAATCAAAGTCAAAACTTACAAATCTATCAACCAAACACCCAATGCATGAGTATTCCACAAATGAACAACATTATCCCACCAAATCCATACGTTCCAAATGTGAATATATCAAGTACAATTTTACCAAGCATGGACATTTCAAATCCACACTTGCAAAACTTTGGGATCTAGATATGTTCGGAAATCATACAAATGTTATTCAAAGTTCAAACAAGATGTTAATGACTCCATGTATTAATCCAAGTCAAGGTAACACCATGCAAAATCAAGGAAATGTGATTCCCAAACCCAACAATGTTCAATTTCATCCTATCATGCCAAATCTAAGTATCACCCCAAGTCATAACATTGTCCCAAATCAAATTGTCCATGATCCCATGCAAACACCACAAGTGTACATTCCAAATCTGCTTGAACAAAATCCAAATCAGCTATATCAAGAGTTTCAAGATCAAATTGCTTCACTTTCCAAACAAATTGAATTATTGAGCCAAGAGACATTTTCACTCCAAAATAAATACATTCTTCCATTGGTTGAACCATGTCATCCAAGCATTGAGCTGTGTCCACAAGTTGGATATCAAGATCAACAACATCAACAAAAAACCCAATCACCCCATCTCAAAGATCAATCACCCCATCTCAAAGATCAATCACTACATCTCGAGGATCAATCACCCCATCTCAAAGATCAATCACCCCATATCGAATATCAATCACCACATCTCCAAAATCAATCACCTCAAGGTCAATTTAAAGCACAAATTGTATAGGGTAACAAACAAGAATACACACCACTAGGGAGAACAATTGAATTAGTCTTGCAACAATTGGTACAAGAAAATCTCATCAAAATTTCCATCTATGGGAACTATCAAGAACCCCTAGTTAAACCACCAGGGTATAAAAAGGAGCACCATTTTGATTTTCAAAAAATAAAGGGACACACAACATCAAGTTGTGTTCTACTCAAAAATCTCATCCAAGACCTAATTGATCAAAAGATAATTACTATTGGGGATAATGATGAAGATTCAACCACTGGTGATAGCATTGACAATCTCCCCACCACAATTGTTGAAAACAATGATCAAGACCTATCCATCCAAGAGCAAATTGAAGATTCTTTTATCTCATCTGAAGATCAAATCAACATATATCAAGAGTCACTTTTCAATCATGATCAAAATCCACCAACAATACCCAACAATGATCCAATTCAAGAAATGTCAACATCACTTGACCCTATGGTTGAAGACATTGGCAATCTCTCTGCCACAATTGTTGAAAAAAATGTTAAAGATATATCCATTAATGAGCATGTTGAAGATGTTTCTACCTCATCCCATGATCAACTCACCATACATCAAGAGCCACTTTTTAGTAATCTATTTCAAGGAGTGTTAGAGTTATTTGATCCTATTAACATAATTCATGACCCATCGACCAATGACCATGTTGAAAATGTGTCAACATCACCTAATGAGTCAGAGAACATATCTCAAGAATTTATTCCAAAGCATGATCAACTTCTTTCACCAAGGTATAGCAATGGTCCTTTCCAAGACATATTGACACCCTTTGACCTCGTGGTTATATATATTGAAGGAATCCTCAACTTGACACTTGATCTAAGTCCACTCAAAGTTCAAGAGGATACTGAACCACTTACCATGACTAATGACGATGTCCAAGAACCCTTCATGTTTAGCAATCCATCCTTTGAAATTGACCCATATCAAGAACTTGATCCAAAGCATGTCAAAAGCAATCCCAAAATTAATCAAGATCAAGAATTTGTATCTCCAAGATACTACAATGATCTAATGGATACTCTCCTATCTATACAAGATGATCATATCCACATAGAACATACCCCTCCATCTACCCATGAGATGATTTCTATGGATGGAGACATAGATGATCTTCATTCAAAACATGATTCCTTTACTCATGACATTATGACACAAAAAGAGAATATTATTAATTCCTATGATCAAACTAAGTTGTCAACATTAGGATCAAATATATCCCAAATTTATATTGGGGACATCATGTATGAAGATATCCAACATTATCCACTCAAGGAAACAGGTCAGCCAAAATAGGATATTCTAGAGTCAACAAAGCAACAAATTGAAATAATGTCATCTCCAATGGTCATTTATTAGAAAATTCTTACTAAGTAGGAACTCTTGAAATAGGTAGAATCAAAGAACAAAGGTGTTACTACCACCATACTAGGGCCAACTATGTCTCAAGCAAACATCAATATAGGGAGCAGGAAGAATCCTTATGATGAAATCAATGCCAATACTACAACTAGCCATGTCACAAATCTTCATCCACCTATCACCTCATCCACGAATTGGGACCAACATCAAAAGAAATATTCAAATAAAAGTACAAAGAATGTCATCAAAGAAAAAGAAACTAGTAAGCATATTGAACAAATCAAATGCACATGGATACCAAAGAATACAAAGAATGATGATCCCTATCAAACTCCATTAGTCAAAGAAACTGCAGGGAAAAATCAAAAAAGGGAAAAGTATCCATCAAAGATGTCCACAAAGGAAAAAGTAGGTTATCAAGTGGCGTAAAAAGTATATCAAATAGTTGGTCCTAATTCCATGCACACTTTCGTATCCACCCATCATTGCTCATCTTCCCAAGTTTGGAGATTCAAAGGTTCCAAACTATTAACCAATCCATCTTCTATTCCTAAACACACTCCATGCATGATATCCAATTCTCACATTGACCATGTATTGGCAACAACCCTTCATCATAAGGATTCAAAAGATAGTCTATCATGATGTGCACATAGAGACAAAGTTAACTCTGGTGTCAACAAAGGAGACCACGAATCTCAAAAGTTGTATTCAAGTGCATGTATCTTGGTAAAACAACTTCTTCAGGAAGGATATCGATGGAACATTATGATGAGGAAATTTACATCAACAGCACTAGGAGGTTCAGCATGAGCTTAATTTTTTTTAGAAAAACTAAGAAACAAATATATATATATATATATATATATATGAAAATCCAATAAAAAAAGGATTGAAAACAACAAAGAAAAAAATCATCCTCCAGTGAAAACCACTACTGTGGCACTTTGGGTAGGTACCATGATGAAAACCTAGAAAACAGGCATCACGTGTAGAATTGAGCATCTAAGTGCACCACTCCAGGAGAAAGCATCTCATCCCATCCATAATAAATCCAACATTCCATCCATCTCATGTCCATAATAAATACATTCATCCATTAACCATTTATCCAACCCATTTCCATCTTCCACATTATCTTGATCTTGATGAAAGTTTGGTGTACATACTTTACACTTGCTTATGGTAAACATCTTGACATGGGTCATTTTCATTGATCCTATGCTACCCAACATTATCTGAGCCATGAAGCATTCCTCCATTCAAACACCTTATCTTATCGCAAGATAATCCTTGGCATCCTTTGCATGCTTACCATATGCATTCATCCATACATCTATCCAAGTAGCCATCCATGGTATTTCATACATTGCTAGACACTAGGGGCAGATATTTACATCTTGCTTTGAGAACAAATCTTGATCTATATCCTCCAACTTATGTGATGGTCCAAACATTGGCAAACATGAAATCAAATTGGTCAAAACACTTGTGAGAAAAACAATCCCAAATCATTAGCCCATGGCACATTTTGATGAGAAGATGTTCCTTATCAAGCTTTATCTTTCATTGAACATCAATCCAAATGATCAATAATATATGTATCTAACGTGTGCTTAAATATCACATCAAATCATCCAAAACATCTTTTGTTTCAAATGAAGCTTCAAAATCCTGATCAATCAAATCCAATAAATCCCTCATCATCTTGGGATATCCATCCTAATCATCGTGTTGCTTAAACACTATCCTTGCATTGTTGTGTATCCTCAACAATTTTATCATCATCAATCTATCCATATGATCAATCAACCATAGCTTGGTTTTCAACAAAATCCCAAACAAAGAACTGATATCATTAGACATCCATATCCAAATTGTCAAAATCCCACAAAATCCAAAAACATTTAAAGAAACACGAAATCCAAAAACATTAAAAAAAAACATCAAAACCCAAAAAAAATCATAAAATCTTGAAAATACCAAAAAACATCCTCAAACATTTTAAAAAACATAAAAAACTTTCAAATATTTGAAAAACCCCAGCCGTCTCATTTTTTCTTTCACTCACAATAATCAATCATCCATAATAAACTAATCGTCACCTTCATCCTTTGGCAACACAAACATAAACAACCACAATAGTCAACAAAAGAAAACTTCAAACACAAAATAAAAATCGAAGCAACAAACCTTTAAATGCAAAATCAAACTCTTCATCATTCACAAACATGTCAATCAAACTTATATCAATAGCCTTTTTGAACAACCTATCAACTTTCCACCATCTACTAACATGTCCTAGGATGTATCCTTCCTACAATGGGCATTACCTTTTGGTAAAACACTTTGGATAAAAGAAATGACATGTCACCATCCACTAGCATGTCCTAGGATGTATCCTTCCTACAATGGACATTATCTATTGGCAATAGTTTCAGTTACTATCCTTTAAAAACACAAATCCCTTTAGCTATAAGTATGAAGAAAATTATCTTGTTTGTTTACTTTATCTTTGTCTTTTTGATTTATCTCTTTGTGCTCATTCCAATGAGCTCTCGATGATGTCCAAACAAAAGGATTTAGAGAGATAGGAATGGGGAAAAGATCATTATCCTTTTATCTACTACGCTTGTTGGATGTTCTTGTAATATAACCTCAATCATGCATGCTTTATTTGGGTGTAGGGAGGGTGTATTAGGTGTCTTGTTGACCACATAGGAAGGCTTTCTTTTCTATGTTTTGGTTCAAGATGTTTGAAATATTTGAACTACATTTTAAATGAGTTTTCATATGTCAGGTGTGAACAGGAGTACTCCTATTTGATTGTCGAGTCAAATTACATCACACTAAGTGCAACGCCATCCTAGTTCTTTATACCTTGATGCATCATGCTTATGTGTGTTATCAAACATAAGGTAAGCAACCCTTTTAAAGTCCCAATTTGTGATAAGTGAATCATCCATATCTCATCACCATCAAATCGTGTCTTGTTGGAATCTCTTGCTTTTTTCTATCTCCTTTCCATGCTAACATCATGTCATGATCAGGTAATCATCATCACCAATGCATCCATCCTACATCCACAAACCACTAGCATACTTCATACCATATCATTTCATATAAGAAACACTGATCATCTCACATGCATTGTTCATCATCATAATATAGATTTTTTATTCTAAGCATCTCATAGACCATACATTTGCATAAAAAATCCATTGCATAATCATATAGGCATTATCACATCATCATCATTTAAGTTGTTTAAGATAATATAGATTGGTTATTCTAAGCATCTTGAAACCATCTCATTTGCATCATCATCATAACCATCCATACATGCATCTTGAACCTCTTTGTCAAGAGATTGACCCTCAAATTGAATCTTTTTGCTCGATCTCTTGAGGAGGCAATATACCAATATACTTCTTTCTACTTGAGCATCCGAAAAAAATCAGAATTTTTTTGAACTTTTATTGCAACAAGTTTATTCTCTGAACCAATGCAACAAGTACATTGCTTCAAAGAGGGGAAAAATTTAGACATGAAAAATATCTTGATCAACTAACTTTGATTCTTCTTTAATGACCCCTCTATTAACTATTTAATTAATCCATAGATTAATTCCTCTATTAAAATCAAATCAATCAAATTTACTTAATTAAATCATACATCAATCCTAAAGTCCCTCTAAAATTAAATAAATCAATCTTATTTAATTAACTTCTAAAGTTCTTCATTTAATTAAGTAAATCAAACTTATGTAACTAAACCACTAACATCATTCCCTTTAGCTAAATAAATCAAAACATTTATTTAACTAAGTCTAAATCATATTCCATCTGCTTTTGATTTATTTTAATCCATAAATCTAAGTCAAAAAGTCAAATCACCTAATCTTCACTTAAGTTAACTAAATCATGATTATGGTTAAATCTAATGCATGTCACATTCTCTAGATTTTCCCAATTGCACAATTAAATCAATTTAATTCATTTATTAAATCTTCATTTTCTCTCAACAAGGCATAAAAATGGAATATTCCTCCATTTCAAATCTCCCTCCAAGTAGGATGAGTTCTTCCAACAAGGCATTTATTTCATCTTACAAGTCCTTTTTCATTGAGCCAAGTAGCCATTACTCCATTTGACTCTCCCTCCACCCTGTCATTTCAACATTTTCAATTTTCAAATTTATGCATTTATTGGCACATTTATCAAAACACGCACATCCTTGGCCATTCACATGGTGACACATGGTTCCTTCCTATTGGTTGGGTTTTTATCCCACATTCATCCCTTTTACCTCTTCTCTCATCAAACTCTTCTATAAATGGAGAGTTTTTCCTTCATTTTGATCATCCACAACTTCATGCAAAGTTACTCTCTTCACATTGAGAGCTAATTTTGTCCATTGTCATAGCATTGAATCTTCATCATTTGAGCTTGTCAAGGATTGGGAAAGGGATTATTTCCACATCAAATAAGCACCAATCCACTATCAGGTAGGGGTTTGATCATGTTTTCATATGCTTGCAATTAGTTGTTTTTGTTCTATTTATTTTGCATGGTTAAGTATTTCATAGGAATCTTAGGTTTGCTTATTTTGAATTGAATAACTAAGCTAATTGTGGTCATTTTTTGAAGTATTTTAGATTTAGGTTTCATAGCTTGCCATCATGAGCTAGAAGGAGGACACTACTTAGTAGTTAGATATGTTCATTAAATCTTGGGAGATAGTTCTTTTTAGCCATCTATGTCAAAATATGTTTAATTATTTTTGAAGCATTGTGATGAATGTTAATGCATGGAAAGACCTACACCAACAATGGAGATGCCATTGCAACCCTAGAAAACCTTGGAACCATTTGGAAACTGGGGAATTGATTTTGTGGGACCTGATGATCCACTTTCCAGAGGACAACAATATATCTTAGTTTTCATATATTATGTTACAAAATGGGCTGAAGTAAAAGATTTTCCATCAGTAAGAGAAGATAGAGTAGTTGATTTCCTATATAGGCATATTTTGCAGAGATTTGGTGCACCAAGAGAAATAGTTTTAGATCAAGGGGCACGATTTGTGTCTAGTATGATGGAAGTATTTATGCAAAGATAACAAATGACACACAAAAAATCAATGCCATATCATCCTCAAGAAAATGGGCAAGTCAAGGTCACTAACCAAGAATTGGAGAATATTTTTTTAAAAAATGTTTCATTAAGGAAGATAGATTGGGAAGAAAGGTTGAATGAGGTAGTATGGGCATAAAATATAACCTAGAAAACAACTACTAGATTCTCTCCATATGAACTAGTATTTGGAAAAACTCCAGTCATGCCAATTGAATTTAAATTGTAGACATTGAAGACAACATTGGAAGTTGCTATTGACTTACCTAAAGTAGAAAAGAGTAGAATTTTACAATTGAATCAACTTGATGAGATGAGAATGCAAGATCTTCAAAATAAAAAGATAATTCAGAAGTAAAGAAAGTAGTGGCATGACAAAAATATTGTGACAAGACAATTTAAGAAGGGAGATTGGGCATTGTTATTTGACTCCCGCTTTTAAGATTTTAGAGGGAAATTTCATACAAGATGGTTGGGACCTTATGAAATTGATATAGTTTTTCATAATGGAGTAGTTCAGCTGATACCAATAGATGGAGAAAGAAGGGTCATGCTAGTTAATGGTCATCATTTGAAAATGTATCACAAACCTTCATCAAAAGAGGAATTTGTAGCAAAGTTGCAAAATAGGATTGAGCATTTTCTGATGGAAGATATTTCTTCCATAAGAGAATGTACTTATAGATAAATATTTTGAAGGTATGAATAAAGGAATTAAATTGAAAACTAGAAATGGTGGTTTACTTTCTTAATAAAGGAGATAAATTGAAAATAAAAAATGGCAGTTTATCTCTTAGAAAAAAAAGAAAAAAAGGATGACTGAAAACCAGAAATGTAAGCCTCCTGATGACTCCTAATGACTTCTGATGGCTTGTGACACTTCCAAAGGTTCTCTGTAATAATTTTTTTAGTTAATTTTGAGCTATTTTTTATTAACTCATTAGAATTATTACCAACTGAGTTAATCCATGCTTTGATTAACTGTTGCATTTAATGAAAAGCTACACATTTACTGTGAATGTCATTTTCAAAATATTACTTCAAATTTAGTTAATGTGATGTGACATTGAATGAATATTTTGAGCAAAGACATCTCCAGCATAGTTATTAATCTTGTAATAAATGTGAGTAGTAAGAAATATTTCATGCCAGTTTCAATGTATGTGTTGATGTCATTATCACTGCCAACTACACCAACCAATTCAAGTCATAATTCAAAAAGTGATGGCTGGTACGTGTGAAACGTTCAAAAGGAATGAGATTGAGTAAATGCATAACGTCTTGACATGGTGTGCATTTTTGGTTTTTGAAAATTTGGTGTCTATGAAAAGAGATGTCCATTCACATTTTACTCAAAGAGTTGCATTCACCATTGTCTCTAATAAAAATTGCAGAAGTAAAGAAAATGGGGTAGAAAAGGAACTCTGAACCAAAAAACTTCATTCTTGATCTTGAAATGGAAAGATTGTTGAGGGAAGTGGGATGACTTGAATTCATACAGATGTATGAAGGATTTGAGCTTGATTTGGTTGAGGAATTTGTGATGAACTTCCATAGAAACGTCACCAGGGTAAGAGGAGAGTTAACTGAAGTTACCCCTACTGAGCTATTAGTGAACTCTTTGGAATTCCAGTTGAGGGTGAACTAGTGAACAAAGGACATGTATGCTTTGAAGAATTAGTGGTTGCATTCCATGAGGAACTAGAAAGGAAACCAAAAATCTAGTGGCATAAAAGAATTCAAAAAGGAGCTACTCACAGTAGTGTGGATGAACCATGGAGAACAGTTGTGACCTGGTTAATGAAATTATTCACCTGTGAAGGACAATATGGCATAATTCTTGGGCCAAGAATGTAGATGCTTACACATTTAAGGTATGGAAATACAAGGCCTTCTGCAAGAATAAATCTTCTCGCCTTTCTATTTACAAAAATCTCCTCTATGGTAGCTGGGGTTAAGTCTAGAGGAGTTTCGTCCATTAGATGCCATAGCCTAATTAATTCGATTATTAAAAATAATTTTATGAAGGAGAAATCTAGGAAGGAGGGTTGGTTGGAATTCTTGTCAACACCCATTGCCAAAAAAAGGAAGAAATCTAAAAGGGGACCCACTATGAAAAAGCTAAAAATTAAAAAAGGAGAAGTCTCCGAAAAAGTGTAGGAAAAAAGGAAAAGAATGTTACAAGAAATTAAAAGAGAAACCCAAAGTACTGTGAAGATAAAAAGGCATGTGTCACCATAGGAAAGCCCTGATATTGTTGATGTTGACACCAGTGTTCCGAATTCCCTTGAAAAATCAGTTGAAACCCCTGTGTTGACTCATGATACTTTGAAAAATAGTGAGGAAACTTGTGAGCCTGTTCACTGTCTTGAATCACCCCAAAATATTTGTGAATCCTTAATTCCATCTCCACAAAAATACCATATTCACCAAGATTTTCCAGAGACTTCTACTAATTAGAGAAGATTCGCTAATTGAGATTTTTTTTGTCCTTGAAAATAGATTTTAATCTCCAATGAAAATATTTTATGATTTAAAAAAATTTGCAATTCACCAAGATTTTCCACAGACTTCTACTAATTAGAAAAGATTCGCTAATTGAGATTTTTTTTTCCCAAAAAATGAAAAAAATTTCCACTAAAATTAATATTTTTATTGGGAAGTATACAAGATTCACCATGATTTTACACCTTTGCTGAGGGGGAGTTTCTTAAATTTATCCTTGCACTCATCCCTATCAATCCATTGAACTTCCCCTTCTTAGAGTACCCTTGCCATCTTTAGCCAAATTTCTAGTCTTTACTACCAAAGTTTTCTTGTATTTTAGACTATCAAGTCAAGCCATTCCTGACCAAGGTAACTAAATTTAATTCCTCCATGCTCCTTGAAACTTAATTTGGTCTCACATAGTTTTTTCTTAGAGCCCAAGTACCCTTTAATTCTCATCCCTAACTTTTGATTCCCATTTATTCAAAAAGTATTCTAAGTCTTTCAAAGTTAGAGTTTTGGCCAACCCTTATTCTAGGACTATAAATTTATCATTTTCTTCATGTATCATTTCAGAGTCACACTTCTAGCCATTCATTATCTCATTACCAATCATAACGTTTTCTCAATTCCTTGATCCTAACATCTCAAGGCCATATTCCTTATAAGGGTTCCCCTTTAGGAATTCCCCCATTTCACATTCCATTTTGGCATGACTCCCAACTAAACTTTATTCAATGCTCTAACCATAGGTATAAGGTATGATATTACTTTGACCTCCAAAGTCTAACATTATTTTACTTTCACAAGTCCCACTACGAGTGAGAAATTTAGAAATATGTGAATGGAGAAAAAATTAATGCAAAAGAAACCTATATAAACTATCACAAACCTCAAATAAAGCTCAAAAATGAAAGAAAAATGAGATAACAACATAAGTAATAAACTCAAAAGTTACCGACCATTTCTTTTTTTGAGTACGTCACAGCTAATAATGGAGTTTTACTCAGATCAACTTCATTTGGAAAGATTCCCATAAGTCAAGTGTCACAAGACATTGTGGACAACCATATAAAAGAGGAAGAGTTCAAGAGAATAAGGTTACTACAAAACTACCTGGATATGTGCTTAAATGCCAAGTGATTTTAGTGTCCTTTGGAGGATGGCGTCGGTGGAGAGGGGCACTGTAACAGAAGTTGCAGGAACACATTTTACAGAGAAGAGCGTTGGCGCATTTGGCTTGAACGAAGATGAAGGTTCGCACAAATCCAATAAAAAGGAAAAAGTTAAAATCAATCTCTCAGAATTTGTCCTGAGTGATGCAGAAAACTTTGAGAAAGTGGTGGTTATTGGTCGGTTTCTTGGTAGGAGTTTCTTGCGAAAGGAGATTGGCGCTTGGGTCATTGAAAATTGGAAGATGGACCCAATAATAAATTTCATGGCTAAAGGTTTCTTCATTGCAGTCTTTGCTAATGAAGAAAAATGGGAAGAGATCTTGGACAAAGTAGTCTGGAAGAATGGCAATTCATACCTTTATTTGCAAAGATGGGAGAGGAATTTCAATCCGTTGAAATGTAATCCGCAAAAAGGCCCAATATGGTTGAGACTATACAATCTGCCATATGAATACTGGTCAGGCAATTGTTTAACTAAAATTGGGAACTCGTTGGGAATAACTTTAGAAGTTGATTTGAGAAATGGCGAGTCTCTCATTTACGCAAGGCTAAAACTGTTGGCAATTAAGGCTATACCGGAGGAACTCATTTTGTCATATAGTGATTTAAATTGGTTGCAATCGATTGAAATAGAAAAACCTGCTTTTTTTGTTTAAACTGTAGACTACGAAACCACAACATCAAAGATTGTAGGCAGTTACAGAGGAGAACTAAAGAAATTTGGAGGCAAAAACAGTCGAAGAAGGAAGTTACTGCGCATGAAGATTATGAAAGAGAACTGATGGAGGAAGACAAAGCGAAAGCCTGGGCATTGGTAGTTGCAAACACAAATGAAGAAGAAATAACTAACTGCCAATCCCAATTTGAAGAAGGTGAGATTGCACCTCAAGATAACAAGTCTGAAGCGGTTCTTCAATTGATTGAGTTTAAGGAGGATTGGAATAAGGAAAATCTTGATGACTATTCTCAAGATGAAGCAGATGGAATAGACATAATAGAAGAGAGGCACATTGTGCAATTAGCAAAGGCACTATCGGCTGGGAAAGTGGGGAGAAAATCGAACAAGTAGAAACTGGAGGAGGAGGTCTTGAAAGGAAATCAGCCCTTAATAAAAACCTACATGACTAGATCCAAGGGAGGCAAATCCTCCCTTGGAAAAAGATGAAGGTCCTAACTTGGAATGTTAGGGGCCTGAATGCCCCTAACAAAAGGTGACTGGTCATGCACCAGTTGGAACTACTAAAGGTAGATTTAATCCTAATCCAAGAGACGAAGTTGGCAGGCGGTGAAAAAGAAAAATTCATTCTCTCCTGCAAAAAGTGGAAAGGCTTCTTTGCAGATGCAGACGGGGCTTCTGGCAGTCTGGGTGTCCTTTGGAATCCTACAACTACTGCAGTTGCAATGTCTAAGGTAAATCAAAGTTGGATGTAGTTAGAGGTAAAAGTAATTTCTATAGCCTTTGCTTTTACCATTTTATGGTCCAATTAAAAATGAAGAGAAAGTTAAAGTGTGGAATGATTTGAGTGCTTCTCTACAAAAGGATAGAGTGATTTTAGGGGGGGATTTTAACACAATCCTGGATTTGAGTGAAAAAGAGGGGGGCTGCAGAAAGGCTTCTCAAGCCCAAAAGGATTTTGAAAGCTTTATGACTTCAAATAACTTAATAGACTTAAAGACAGCGAATGGCACTTACACTTGGACCAATCGAAGAAAAGGTTTCACCAATATAGCAGAGAGATTAGATAGGTACCTTTTGTCTGAAGACTGGATGCAGGAGAACATCCCTCCAAAAGCCATGATCAAGCCAGTTTTTATCTCCGATCATTTTCCTGTAGAACTTTCTCTTTGTCTATTTTCAAAACCGGCTAGGGGACAGTTTAGATTTGAAAAAATGTGGTTAAGGCACGTTACTTTACTTGACAACATGAAGGATTTGTGGTTTGAGCCTTTAAATGTTCGTGGTACAAAGATGTTTCTCTTTCAAAATAAATTGCAAAATTTGAAAGAAAGGCTGAAAATCTGGAATTTAAAAGTGTTTAAATATATTTTTGTGGAAAAATCCAGATTGGAGGAAGAGCTGGAAGTCTTAGGTGAAAAGATTTTAAAGGATGGTATGCGTTGGGAGGAGTTTGAAAAGGAGAAAAAATTAATGGCTGAGTACAATTAAGTCTTGGCTCGAGAAGAGTCTTACTGGCGTTCCAAATCTAGGCAAACTTGGTTAGAGGAGGGTGATTTGAATACAACTTTTTTCCATAATTCTACAAAATGCGGGCATTGCTGGAATAGAATAACCCAGTCAAAGGATGAAGGCGGTAATATTGTTTCAGAAGAAAAAGAAATCCAAAGGTTGGGGGTTGCCTATTTTGAATCTTTGCTTGGGGGGGAAATACTGCTGATCCATTAAATTTGAGTTTACCGGAAAATATTAGCAATAAAATTTATGTGGCAGACAATGAAATGTTGACAAAAAAGGTGTGCAAAGAAGAGGTAAAGGAGGCTCTTTTTGAAATGAAGCCTGAAAAAGCACCGAGGCCAGATGGTTTCAATGCTCTCTTTTATCAAGTTTTCTTGGATTTCTTGGGGGATGAGTTAACTACTGTTGTGGAGGAATCAAGGCATAAGGAAGTGATTTTGAAAGATTTCAACAATACCAATATTGCTTTAATTCCGAAAAAGGAAAATTGTGAAGCCTTTTCTGATTATAGACCAATTGCTCTATGCAATTCAATCTATAAAATTATCACCAAAGTCATGGCGAATAGGTTGAAAAAGGTGCTTCCCCAGTTGATCTCAAAGGAACAATGTGGTTTTGTACCTGGCAGGAACATAACGGATGGAGTGGTCATCACTCATAAAGTGGTGCATTCTTTAAAATCTTTAAAACAGAATGGTATGATTGTAAAGCTGGACTTGTGTAAAGCCTACGACAGGGTGCAATGGCACTTTCTAATTAAAATAATGGAAAAACTAGGCTTCAAGGAGAAATGGTTGAACTGGGTGTGGTGTTGCATTTCTTCACCTCGTTATTCTATGTTAATTAATGGAAATCCTTGTGGCTTTTTTGCAAAGCTCCTGGGGCTTACGCCAGGGGGATCCATTATTGCCATTTCTTTTTATCATTTTGGCTGACTCCCTGAGCAATCACATTTCAAATCTCTCCAATCAAAAAATATGGAAGGGTGTGAAAATCGCGCGGTCACTCCCAGTGATCACACACCATTTGTTTGCCGATGACACAATGTTATTCGGTGAAGGTTCAATAAAAGAAGTTGAAATTATGAAAGGTGCTATTGTCTTGTTCGAACAGGTTTCGGGTCAGTTAGTTAATGTGGAGAAGTCATGCATCTTTTTCTTCAATGTTGGTAAGAAAATTCAAAGGAGGATCCTTGCAATTTTAGGGTTCAATTGTGGTGTGTTACCAGCCAAGTATTTAGGGATTCCACTTTATTCGGGGCAGACTATGTCTAGTTTATGGGAAGAAACAATTCATAAATGTAAAGGTAAACTGGGGAACTGGCATGGGCACTGGCTTTCGTTGGCGGGAAGGCTAACATTGGTCAAGTCTGTCCTAGTTGCTGTCCCAATTTTCACTATGGCTTGTCTAGCATTACCAAGGAAGGCAGAGCAACGCATCGAAGGCATTCAAAGAAATCTATTGTGGGACGACACTTCGAAGCAGCATTGTATTCCTCTGATTGGTAGGGATACGCTAAAGATTTCAAAGAAGTTGGGTGGGGCCGGACTAAAAGACCTTCACTCGCAAAACCTGGCCTTTGGCGCAAAGTTGACATGGAGGATTTATTTAAATTTTGGTGATCATTGGGCGAATCTCTTAAAACACAAATACCTAGATTCTTCAGAAGCGGATAGAATTTTAACAATTGCAAACCCAAGGAGGGGCTCTGCTTTGTGGAACTTCATTCTGGATAGTAGGCATTTGATCACAGATCACTTAACCTGGGTGATATGTGATGGAAAAAAAGCCTCCTTCTGGAGTGATTCATGGAATGGCTATATGCCACTATTGTGTTTGCCTAGAATGGAACAAGCGGTTCAAGCAACCAGCTCTGTGGTCGGCACTAGGGTGTGATTATGTAGTTTTTTACACCAGTAACAGAAGGAAAGATTTTTTTTGGAAAAAGTTGGACATGCTTTCAGATAATCAAAGATGCATTTTGGAGAAGGAGCTACTGAAAAGGAGAATATTCTTCACAGATGTTCCTGATCAAATAAAATGGTGTGCAGCCAAATAAGGATCCTACTCAATAAAATTGGGTTATGAAGTTCTTAGAAATGAGCAGAGGGTTGGTAGTTGGCCGAGTAATCTATGCTGGAATAATTTCATGCTTCCAAAAGTAGGCGCTTTTGCATGGACTGCTCTACATGGTCGTATTTTGACAGGTGAACGCTTGAATAGGCTTGGCTTCCAGGGGCCTTTTAGATGTGTCTTTTGTATGAATTGTGTTGAATCTACTGACCACATCCTTGTAGAATGTTTTTTTGCACAAGAATGTTGGATCCACTTTTGCAGGAAACTAAACTGGCAAGGGCCCCTTCAAAATTCTGTAAAGGATTTATTTAATGCTTGGCCTTCACTTGGCAAGGGTTTTGCTTTGGTGGGCCTCTGGTTGGAAACTACAGCAATGATAACATGGCAACTCTGGAAGGAAAGGAATGCTTGATTATTCAGGGATAAGGCATTGCCTTTAAGTTCAGTGCTCAGCAAAATTGAAAGTGGTATTAGCGAACATTTTAACTCAAAGGCTTCCAAAAAGAAGTTCAAGTTCTTCTCAGCTTGGGATGAAGCAATGGTAAAGTTTTTGCCTTTAATAAATCCCCCAAAAGGTGCCCAAATGAAGGACAAATCTCAAAGAGCAAAGGCTAAGTGGGAATTTCCTCCGAGAGGCAGACTTAAATTAAATTTTGACGGGGCCTCGAGAGGTAACCCGGGCCCCTCAGGTGTAGGATTCGTGTTAAGAAACTCAATTGGCAACGTGGTATGGGCAGTAGCAATAAAATTACCAGTAGGCACAAACACAGTGGCAGAGGTGGTAGGCCTGTTTGAAGGACTAAAACACTATGCTGATAATAATATTCAAGATGTTGATATTGAAGGTGACTCAGAAGTTATTGTGCATGCAATAGTCTCCAGAAAAGTGATAAGTTGGCACCTTCAGGCGTGGATAAATTTAATATCTCCGCTTTTATCTTTTCTTGGTAACTTCTCAATTCGCCACATCTTTAGAGAGGCAAACAAAGTGGCTGACTTTCTAGCAAATGCAGGCATTGATAAAAAAGAATGTGCAAATTTTTCAAATTCCTGTGTTTCGTGGCCAAATGTTTTGGAAATCATTGCCAATGATATCGCTGCCTAATATTGATTAGTGTTCAGTCTCAGCTAGAAGTTGTTTAGTGGCTTTCATTGCTGTAGGGTGGTAGGCTTCGGTGGTTGGGCGTTGATTATTAGCTGGAGAAAGCTCAAATTCGGGGTCAGTTGGTTCCCTTTGCCTGCCTTAATTTGATGCCACTTTGTTGGCATCTGCTTGGTTAGTGCTTGATCAAGGGAATCTTGTCCATCTGCAGCTCTGCGGAGGTTTCCTTTGTAGTCAAATGTACTTTTTCCTTGAATTGAATAGTTGAGTGCTACCCTCTCTGGTAGCGATTTGCCGAAAAAAAAAAAACTCAAAAGTTACCATAAACCTCAAATGTTGAATGATTTTCTCCTTGATGTACTGGAATATGGATACTCTCTTTTCTTGAATATCACCAAACTAACATGTACTTGGCTTAAATGAAAATAGATGAGAATGAGGCATGGAGTTCTTGAATTTTTGGACTTTGAGAATGAGGAATGGACGGTCAAGATCTAATTGTGAGATCAACATTGGAGAATGATTGAGAGAAATTCCATAGGATATAGGAGAGGATGAAGGTTGGCGGTGAAGGTAGTTAGAATGTGAATGACTAAAATTAACTTACCAAATTTAGTAAATAGTTTTGAGGATGAGGGAAATTAGGTACATGTGCACCTAAAAGGGATACAACTTTGAGATGTGTTGAGAGAATAACGAGACCATAAGGAAAAGTATTCCTAGGTGCCTAATATTCTTGGAATGTGTTAAGAGAATCATGGGAACACAAGGACACATGTTCTTAGGTCCCCATTGTTCTTGAAAAGTGTTGAGAAAATAATGACTTATTTAAATATTAATAAATTATTTAATTATTTTAGCCAGATGGGTGACATGGATAATATGTGGAATATATAATTATTTATTTATTTATTTCGATAATATGGAAAAGGGTAGCTAATTAAATAATATGATTTTTTAATTACTTTATGAACTCTAGGTGAAATTGATGTTTCCTAGGATAATTAGGATTAGATGATGGGATGTAGGTTTAGGTGATGAAATTCATCAATTTAGGGAATAAGTGATAAGTTTAATGATGATGAATAGTCTTAGGGAATACTTTCAGTTTCTACACCCACCTACCCTCTTGGATGGCCTAAAATTCATTTAATGGTCCATAAAGGTTGGTGCTTATTAGAAAATTTCCTTTCCTACCCAATAACCAATATTCATCATTTTTCTATAGAATTGCAAGAAAATTTCCAATGATGATGAGAAAAATAACTCAAGAGCTCATTAATGAGGAAAAATGGCCTACCAACCAAATAATATCCAATTGCATTTAGAAATTATTATTTATGTGAAATCACACAAATTCAAAGGAAAAATGAGTGAAACAACCATACCCTAATTTATTGTAGTAACTTTGAAAAGTGTAGATATTGACATTCATACCATTCCTTAGATTGTTCTCCATTAGATTTCAAAGGCACTCTTTCTCCATGTAGACAAAAATCAAGAAGTTGTCATTAATGAATTTGATGGTGAATTAGATATGAGTAGATATTTCCTACTTGTATGTGTATTTATCGGTCCCATAAGGATGATATTGGTGCCCAAGTTTTACATTTCATGATGTTGCTGACATGGATGTCCTTGGAAGATACAAATATGCCATTTCCTCTTCATTATGGCTACATGCCCTAATTTTTAACATCTAAATGGACTCTTTATTTTTATTGAAGGGATTGGTCTTAGTCATAGGTTTAGACTCACTCTAAGATATGGTGACTCTTTTAGGTCATATTTAAAACAATTTTTAATAACAGTTTATATAATTAATGCAATACAATTTTAAATATGTATGATGTCTTTTGTCTCTTTGTAACTTTCATTTAGTAAATCAATGTAAGAAATATTTTATGTCAATTTTGTATCTTTTCTCCACTACTATTCAAAATTAATAGGGGATTTAATGAATCTCTAAATTCACTTTTATTTATTTATATATTTTCCACTTAAGCTTAAAATGTAGAAGAGCTTATGAACTCTTTTCAATTTCTTTGAACCATCGTTAATCTATTGATGAACCCGCCTTTTTACCATATTGATGGCATATCCCTATCGTTGATGGTAAGAAATATTCTAGAATTGGGCTGAGTAGTTTTGGAATTGGATAAGTGTAAGAAGTTGGGTCCATGAAGAGGGAAAGTTTTGACAAAAAAAAAGTGTTGATAGGAATGGGTACCCATTTTGAAAAAATAGGTACCTATTTAGGAATGGGATCACAAGCCTTAAATTAGGATCTAATGTCTAAATAGGTACTCATTTTAAAGTGGGCACCCATTCTAAAAAAAGTGAAAATGCTAGCCTGCATTTCAATTTGGTTATAAGCTTAAAAAAGGTTGGGTAACCCAACCCTTACCCTTTAACCTACAACTAAAAAATCTAAGACAATATCAAGAGAAATATCTAAATTTTGGAATATAGTTGATGGGTTATTTTTTTATAATTGGTTTATGGAATTAAAACCCATTCTAGATCATGATGTCTAATTTATAAATGTGTATTTTTAATGATTGGATTATGTTTGGTATTTTTTAATTAATTTCTAAGAAAACTAATCCATAAACTTGGAATGTTAGGTTTTTTTAGTTTTTAAATACTTTTAATCTATTAAATTTTTCTGTAAAAAATAAATACATGACATCAATTGACAAAAAAAATCTCCACACAAAGAAAAAATTAAAAAATTATTAGTTTAGGTCAAATTATGCTATTTTTACATGTTGGTTTTCAAAAACAACAACTAGGACCAATAAAATAATAATAAAATATTAATAAAATATTATAAAATTTTTATAAAAGTGTAGACATGCAAAATTAACATTATGCATCTGCTCATTAAATTAATCAAGCTCATCCATTCATCAGGTAAATCAATTTCAATCTCCTAAAGGTCATCAACTTTATTTAATATAATCTTATCATTATCCCCCTTAGCTAAATAAATCAAATATTTATTTAACTAAATCTATATCACCTTTCATCTCCCTTTGATTCGATTTAAATCCCTAAATCAAGTCATATTGGTCAAATCATCCTAATCATCATTAAGTTAATCTAAACCTGATTAATCTAATATAATGCATGTCACATCCTCTAGATAATCCCACTTGCACAAATAAATAAATTTATTGATTTATTAAAATCAACATTTTCCATCAACATGGAATCTTTGAGGAATATTCCCTCAAGTTTGAATTCAAAATCAAGTGGGCATGTACATCCAACAAAGAAATTAATAAACTCTTACATGTCCCCCACTCAAAATTTACTCTCAAATTTGAATTTGAAATTTCCTCCTCTTGGGCACATTTCCCAAATCTTGCACATGCATCAACCACTCACAAGTTGACAAGTGGCCTCCTTTGATTGGCCTATTTTTAGTCCCTCATTCATCCATTTGGCCAATCCCTCATCAAGAAAATCTATAAATCAAAGGCTTCATTCTTGATCAAATCATCCACAAATCATAGGCAAGGTCACTCTCTTCAATTTGAGAACCGATCTTGTCCATCATCACTCCACAATCTTTGTATCTCATCCACAAAGCTAATGCAAATTCACTCTCTTCATTTGAGAACTGATTTTTCTCATCATCACTCCACCATCTTCATAGCATCATATCATTTAGCTTAGGCAAGGATTGGGAAAAGGGCTATTTTCTACAATAGCACCAATCGGACAATATGAGATAATTTACTTCATGTTTTTCATGTGCTTATTTAGCTTGCTTTTGTCATTTTTTTGCATTTTAAAGCATTGTCGTATCATTTCATATGGATGTTGTTATTTTCTTAGTTTTAAACTAACATGCTAATGTGTGTTGTTTTTTTTTTAGCAAAATGCAGATTTCACCATCTACATTCTGGCTCTTGAGAAAATTAAAGTGTTCTTTAACACTTTAGTGTTTGTTTTAAACACTTTTCATGAAATTGTCATCTTTTCACTCTTAGGACACAAACTTTCATTTGGTTTAAAAAGAACACTTTGATTTTTTTCCAAAGGATTAAAATTGAAACTTAGATACCTACTAGATTTCAATTTGGGCTAAAATTGAATAATCAATCTTCATCTTTCCTTTGGTGATTAAAATGAATCAAATCATTGCTTTGAAGTATAAAATGAATTTGTGCCTTTATTGTTTTGTAAATATTTACACAAAGTAATATCATCAAAAGACGTATGCGATTCTCTTGCGCCTCACAGCATTCTTGAGAATCAAAAGGATTTTGGTGACATTAAGTTGCATAAATAATTGCCCATACACACTTTGATTTGGGTTTAAAATTGAAAATCTTGTGTGAGTGTGAGTAGAGCATCATCGTGTATATTCTCTTTCTTTGAGTTGTCAAAGATTGATCGAGTTACAGATTTTGTCTTTGCTCGATTTTGTTTATCCTAGAGAGCCTACCTTGGGGAAAAAGTACTCACCCAAGGGAATGACTCAACTGGTAAAACTCTGAACCCGAGAGTATTTCCAGTTGGTATATAAATGTGGATATTGGAAGAAATGCCAATATCACGCAGTTGATTCTGACAAGATGGATCCAAAAGGGGACTCTTGCCACATTGGGTCAACTCCTACGAACGGAAAGTCCTTACTAGAACCCATGTGCTAGAATTTTCCAAAATCCTTAATCTATTTGTTGGTGCAAGAATAGCCATTTTGAAGCCGTCCCACACTTTTACGGTCTTTAGTAGAAATGGAAAACATGCCATGGGAGTTTCATGGGTGTTGATGCTTGGTTGTCCTGATTGACGTTAATGAGCCGTGGAGGGGAGCCAATGGGGTCAAGCATCTAACCATTCGCTAAAGATAAGCATAGCTGGACTTGTCCAAGTGGGGATTCAAAAAATATTGTCTTACACATCCATAGGGTTTGTACTTGTTCTTGGTTCGAAAACACAGTGCTTTATTCGAAAACATTTGCAAACAAATATTTAACATGATTCTCAAAGATTTCAAACCCTTTAGGAGGAAAATACCATTGACCAAATTCTCATGTTATTGCTTGCCCTTGGGATTACATCCTTAGAGGTTTCTAAACACTTGAGTTTACATCTCAATATGCCCCCTAAAGTTAAACAATAGGTAATCTTTGCCTTAAATTCATCAAAGTTTTGCATAATATACCTTGTGAAATGAGACGAAATTGAGACATTAGACATTCAGTTTGAAAACTAATCAAAAGCTTGTTTGTGGTAAAAATAATCCATTAAGCAAAGATTAAATCAATTGGACCCCACATATGTGCTTGGCATCTTTTGGTCATATGGTTTTCATGCAAACATTGGTCTTTTGATTTTGAATTACTCTTAGAGAAAAGCATGTTCTTCACTATCTTGGCCTAGTAAACAAGTCCTTCCTAGGTTCATTTAGGATCAAATCAAGCACTTCATCTGTCCCAAACATCTACCAAAATCCATCCCCCAAAAAACTTTAGAGCTTTGGAAACATCATTCTAGACTTGGGTAAATCATCAAAATCAAAATCACCTTGTTTAGTTAGGTGTGTGGGAATGCATCATGTCTCATACATTTAATTAAATTAGCAATCCTTTCAACAAGTTCATCCTAAGATCACATCTAACATCTTATGGTTTACAAGTTCATTATCCAAATCAACCAATCAAAATCAAACCCTAAGTCTAGCATTGATCCAAAGTCCCTAAACGTTCAACATCCATATCATTTATCCTTTTCACCCTTCATCTCGTCATTGATCCTAAGAACCTTAGAGGTCACTTTTGCAACAAGGTCAAAACACAAAGAGAACATGGAATACAAACTTGATCCATACATCATGAGTAATCCAAATCAATTGAACTTTCAAAACCATACAATACTAATTGATTATCAAAACTCACACTTATACAATCCATACATGGAATCATTACCTTCTACAAATGTCAAGGGTACACCAAGTGTGAGTATGCCCAAATCAAAGATTGGAGCACATTTCCTGATGATGGATCTAAGTCCAAACCTACAAATCTACCAACTAAACAATCAATGCATGAGCCTTCAAATGGACATCATCCCATCAAATCCCTATATGCCAAATGCGAATGTACCAAGTACAACTTTACCAAACATGAACATTTTGAACTTAAACTTGGAAAATTTTTGGATAGATACATTTGCAAATCACACAAATGTTGTTTAGAGTCCAAACAAGATGTTAATGACTCCAAGACAAGGTAACACCATGCAAAATCAAAGTTACCTAAATCAAGACAATGTTCAATTTCAACCTATAATGCCAAATCTGAACATTGTCCAAAATCAATTTTTTCATGATCCCATTCAAACACCACAAGTGTACATCCAAAATTTGCTTGAACAAAAGCCAAATCAAGGGAGTCAAATTCAAAATCAAGATCAAATTTCGCTAGAACAACTTGCTTCACATGCCAAATTAATTGAATTATTGAGCCAAGAGATATCTTGTCTCCAAAATCAATACATTCCTCCACTGGTTGAACCATGTCATCAAAGCATTGAGTTATGTCCACAACTACATCGAGAACAACATCTCCAATGGAAAGAAGTCAGATATCTAGATCAACAACATCAACAATAAACCCAATCACCACATCTCAAAGATCAATCACCACATCTCAAAGATCAATCACCACATCTCCAAAATCAATCACCACAAGGTCAATTTAAAGTGCAAATCTCACAAGGAAACAAGTGAAAATACACACCACTTGGGAGACCAATCAAATCATTCCTACAATAATTGGTACAAGAAAATATGATCAAAATCCCCGTTTATGTGAACTATCAAGAACCAACCATAAAACCGCTAGGGTATAATGAGAAGCACCTTTGTGATTATCATAGAATAAAGGGACACAAAACATCAGATTGTGTTCGACTCAAGAAACTCATCCAAGACCTGATTGATCAGAAGATAATCACTATTGGGGACAATGATAGCATTTGCAATCTCTCCACCATGAATGTTGAGAACAAGGATCAAGATCAATCCATCACTGAACACCTTGAAGCTATGTCTACTCCATCCAATCATCAAATGAACATATGTCAAGAGTCACTTCTCAATCATGATCAAAATCCACCAACAATACCTAACAATGATCCAATTCAAAAAATGCCAACATCATTGGACTCTATGGTTGAAGACATTGGAAATCTCTCTTCCGCAATTGTTGAAAATAATGTTCAAAATCTATCCATCAATAAAGATGTTTTCACCTCATCCAATGAGGCATTAACCAATGATCATGTTAAAATTGTCTCTACATCACCTAATGAGTTAGAGGGAATATCTCAAGAATTTATTCCAAAGGATGATCAAAATCTTCCACTAAGATCTAGCAATGGTCCTTTCCAAGACATGTTGACCCCCTTTGACCTCATGGTTACATATACTGAAAGAACATTGAACTCGACACTTGAGGATATGGAACCACTTACCATGTCTGATGATGACATCAAAGACCCCTTTGTAAGCAATCCATCCTTTGAAATTGACCCATGTCAAGAACTTGATCCAAAGCATGTCAAAGGTGATTCCAAAATGATTCAAGATCAAGAATTTGTATCTCCAAGATACTACAATGATGTAATGGACACTCTCCTATCTATACAAGATGTTGTAAATGATGATAACATCAGCATAACACATACTCGTCCATCTACCCATGAGATGCTTTCTACAGATGGACACGTGGATGATCTTCATTCAGAACAGGATTCCTTTACTCCCGACATTACAACACAAAAAGAGCAAGTTATTGAGTTGTCAACATCAGTACCAGATATATCCAAAATCCAAGCTGAAGACATCATATATGGAGTTACCCAAAATTACCTACTCAAGGAAGCAGGTTAGACAGGATAAGATATTTTAGAGTTAGCAAAACATCCAATCGAAATAACATCATCTGCAGTGGTTATTTGTCAGAGAATGCACTCTAAACAAGAGCTCTCAGAACAAGTGAAATCAAAGCATGAAGGTACTACTTTCACAATACTGGGGGCAACTTCATCTCAAGCAAACGTCAACATAGGGAGCACGAAGAGTCCTTATGATGAAACTGATGCCAATACTACAACCAGCCACATCATGAATCTTCATCCACCCATCACCCCATCCATGAATTGTGACCAACGTCAAAAGAAAGAATTGAATCAAAGTATGAAGAACATTATCAAAGAAAAAGAAACTGGAAAGAATAATGGACAAATCAAATACAAATGGATACCAAAGAATACAAAGAAATATTATCCCTATCAAACTCCATCAGTCAAATAAACTGTGGGGAAAAATAAAAGAGGGAAAGGTATCCATCAAAGATGTCCGCAAAAGCAAAAGCAGGCTTTTCAAATGACATACAAAGTATATCAAGTAGTTGGTCCTAATTCCACACACACTTTCTTATCCACCCATCATTGCTCATCTTCCCAAGTTTGGAGAGTCAAAGGTTCCAAAGTATCAACCAATCCATCTCCTATCTCTAAATACACTCCATCCCTGCCTCCATGCATGATATCCAGTTCTCACATTGACCATGTATTGGCAATGACCCTTCATCATAAGGATTCTGAAGGAACTCTATCACGATGTGCACACGGAGACAAAGTTAACTCTGGTATCGACGAAGCAGGTCAAGAATCTCAAAAGTTGCATTCAAGTGCACATATCTTAGCAATGCAAATTCTTCAAGCAAGCTATCGATGGCACATCATGATAGAAGAATCAACATTAGCAACACCTTGTGGTTCAGCATGAGCTTAAAATCTTTCAAAAAATAAAAAAAAATAAAAAAATATGAAAATCAAAAAAAGAAAAGAAAAAGGATTAAAAAAAGTAAAGAAAAAAATTGTCCTCTAGTGAAAACCGCATGGGTGGTGCTTTGGGCAAGAACATGATGAAAACCTGCAAACATGTGTCATGTGTAGAATCGAGCATCTACATGCACCACTCCAGGTGAAAGCATCTCATCCCATCCATAATAAATCCATCCATCCATAAACCATTGATCCAATCCATTTTCATCCATCTGCATCCATCATCCAAGTTATCTTGATCTTGACAAAGTTTGGGGCACACTTTACACATGCTTATGGTAAACATCTTGACATGGGTCATTTTCATTGATCCTGAGCTATGAAGCATTATCTAAGCTATGAAGCATTATCCAAATCAATATTCTTTATCTGAACACCTTATCTTATCACAAGATCATTCTTGGCATCCTTTGCGTACTATCCATATCCATCCATCCATACACATACTCGAGCATCCATCCATGGAATTCCATACATTGCTAGACACTGGGGGTAGATATTTACATCTTGCTTCGAGAATAAATCTTGATCTATATCCTCCAACTTATGTGGTAGTCCAAACATTGGAAAACATGAAATCAAATTGGTCAAAAGCATTTGTGATCTAGAATCCAAATCACTAGCCCATGGCATATTTTGATGAGAAGACATTCCTTATCAATCTTCATCTTTTATCGAACATCGATCCAAACAAACACTATCAGTCGCATCTAAGTTTCACTTCAAACGTCACGTCAAATCATTTGAACAACTTTTCTTCCAAATCAAGCTTCACCAATCATGATCAATCAAATGCAATCAATCCATAAATATACCCTTCCCAATCATTGTGTTGCTTAACACTATCCTTGCATTGTTGTGCATCCTCAACAATGATATCATCATCAATCCTGATCAATCAATCCTTGCATTGTTGTGCATCCTCAACAATGTTATCAACATCATCAATCCTAATCAATCAATCCTTGCATTGTTGTGCATCCTCAAAAATGTTATTGTCATCAATCCTAATCAATCAAATCCTTGCATTATTCTGTATCCTCAACAATGTTATCATCATCATCAATCCATCGATTCGATCATTCAACCTTAGCTTGGTTTCATCAAAATCCCAAAATAGAGCACTAATAGCATCAAACATATCCATATCCAAATTGTCAAAATCATGCGAAAATCCAAAAAAATCAGAAAATCACATCAAAATCCAAAAAAACATTCAAAACATATCAAAATCCAAAAACACTCAAAAATTCAGAAAAACATAAAAAACTTTGGAATCTAAACTACGTCGTCTCTGAGCTTAAACGTAGGCAAGGCTAATCTTTGATCAGCCCCTGAGACACAAAAAATCCAAAAACTTTCAAAAAACACAAAATCCAAAAACATTCATAAAATCATAAGAAAATCCAAAAACATTCAAAACATATCAAAAATCCAAAAACACTCAAAAAGTCAGAAAAATATCAAAAACATTAGAATCTGAACTACATCGTCTCTGAGCTTAAACATAGGAAAGGCTAATCTTTGATTAGCCCCTAAGACACAAAAACACAAAAACATCCAAAACATCAAAATCCAAAAACATTCATCAAATCTTAGAAAACCCCAAAAACATTGCAAAATTCAAAAATCAAAACATTGGTAAAATCTCAAAAACACCAAAAATAGCCTCAAAACATTCCAAAAATGTCAAAAACATCCAAATATTTGAAAAAATCCATCTGCCTCATCTCACTTTCACTTGCAATAATCAATCATCCATAATAAACTGATCGTCACCTTCATCCTTTGGCAACACAAACATAAACAATCATAGCAATCAGCAAAAGCAAGTTTCAATCGTAAAAACAAAATCGAAACAACAAACCTTTAAAACAACTAACATAACATCGCCAGTTCATCCATCCTACATCCACAAACCATCAGCATCTTGCATATCATCTAACATGCATGTTCATCATCATAATATAGATCTGCTAGTCTAAGCATCTGCATAAATCATCCTTTGCATAATCATAGCATATCACATCATCGATCTCATCCATCATCACGTCATATCATCATTTAAGTTGTTTAAGATAATATAGATTTTTTATTCTAAGCATCTTAAAACCATATCATTTGCATCATCATCCATAACCATCCATTTTGAACCTCTTTATCACGAGATCAACCCTCAAATCGAATCTTTTCACTCGATCTCTTGAGGGGGCAATGTACTAGTGTACTTCTTTCCACTGGGGCATCTAAAAAATAAAAATAAAATAAAAATTTGATGGCGGCAAGTTTATTTTCTTTGAACCAACGCAACAAGTACATTGCTTCAAAGAGGGGAAAAATGTAGACATGCAAAATTAACATTATGCATCCTAACATTAAATTAATCAATCTCATCCATTCATCAGGTAAATCAATTTCAATCTCCTAAAGGTCATCAACTTTATTTAATCTAATCCTATCATTATCCCCCTTAGCTAAATAAATCAAATATTTATTTAACTAAATCTATATCACCTTTCATCTCCCTTTGATTTGATTTAAATCCCTAAATCAAGTCATATTGGTCAAATCATCCTAATCATCATTAAGTTAATCTAAACCTAATTAATCTAATCTAATGCATGTCACATCCTCTAGATAATCCCACTTGCACAAATAAATCAATTTATTGATTTATTAAAATCAACATTTTCCATCAACATGGAATCTTTGAGGAATATTCCCTCAAGTTTGAATTCAAAATCAAGTGGGCATGTACATCCAACAAAGCAATTAATAAACTCTTACATGTCCCCCACTTAGCATTTACACTCAAATTTGAATTTGAAATTTCCCCCTCTTGGGCACATTTCCCAAATCTTGCACATGCATCAACCACTCACAAGTTGACAAGTGGCCTCCTTTGATTGGTCTGTTTTTAGTCCCACATTCATCCATTTGGCCAATCCCTTATCAAGAAAATCTATAAATCAAAGGCTTCATTCTTGATCAAATCATCCACAAATCATAGGCAAGGTCACTCTCTTCAATTTGAGAACTGATCTTGTCCATCATCACTCCACAATCTTTGTATCTCATCCACAAAGCTAATGCAAAGTCACTCTCTTCATTTGAGAACTGATTTTTCTCATCATCACTCCACCATCCTCATAGCATCATATCATTTAGCTTAGGCAAGGATTGGGAAAGGGCTATTTTCTACAATAGCACCAATCCAATATGAGATAATTTACTTCATATTTTTCATGTGCTTATTTAGCTTGCTTTTGCCATTTGTTTGCATTTGAAAGCATTGTTGTATCATTTCATATGGATGTTGTTATTTTCTTTGTTTTAAACTAACATACTAATGTGTGTTGTTTGTTTTGAGCAAAATGCAAATTTCACCATCTACAAAAAGAATATCGCCATCAATCTTCAATTTGTTATACATCTTTTCCTAAAAGGAATGAGAAAATTAATTTTATTTAGGTCAAATTATGGTGTTTGTACATGTGCATGGTATGGTCCTAAAAAAGTAACTTTTAAAAGTGGTTTTTATATATTCCTATTAAAAGTTAAAATTTATCATATGGGTATATTATAATAAATTACATATTTTTAAACTAGACTCAAAATACTAAATTTTATATTACTTAAATTTGTAAAGATTCAATGTGTAAGTTTCAAATTTTCAGTCGAAGTGTGATACATTCCAAAATTTGGGAAAAGAACTTCTACTTTTTGTATATTTTGTGGACGCAAATTCTTGCACATGCCCAACCTAACATGCAACACATTAATCTTAAGAAAGTTGAAGTATCTCTAATTTACAACTTTCATTTCTTTAAAACCAATTTTTTTTTTTCGTATCCAGGTAGTTAACATTTGATATGACCATATTGTTGAGATAGACCCTGAGATGCAAAAGTATTACATCGCCCCTTCCTCAACCCTATGGCAACTATAATGATAGGGAGGATACTAGCCCTCCTCACAGCGCTACATAGAACACTAATGTAAAAGATAAGGAAATCACAATGAAGCTACATAATTGTGCATTAGAGCTTGAAAATTTGGTGTCTAATAGTCTTGTTGACATGTGTACTCATATGAAATATGCCCTTCCTAAAATTACTAAGATGATCCATGGCATTATGGAGAAGGTTGTTATTGGTACTATCTCTAACTATTTAAAGATTAACAAACTAAAAAAGAAGCGGGCTAAAGGTAACAAAGTGGAGACCATGTAGATTAATAATGATGCTGAGTAGAAATTTAAGGATGAATGGGAAACCTCCCTTGATGCAATCCTGGATGGTTGGGCCCTAATAGGTGCTAGTAGGTTCTTGCGCTATGTTTTTCGGGCTCTCATTTTTTGTTGGTTTGTTCTTTCTTTGTGTCTACATGCCCTTTTCTATTTCTTTGGGATTGTGTGCCCTCCTGTTGTTTTTTTAATATGCTATTCTTGTTCTAAAATTTTGGGATTAGAGTACTTTGCTTTCTTTTTTAATAAAAAAAAATTGATTATATTTGAAAGAGGACAAGATTGAAATGGAGAAAATGCAACTCATTTTTTTCTTAAAATAGGGATTTTTTTTTTTTTGATTGGTAATGGTCACTTTTTAAGGTGCCTAACACTATTGCTATTCAAATCTGCGAGCCCACTAGCCCAACGAAAGCACAAAGCCTACAAGTGTAGCAGCCCAATAGAGATTGGAACCTTGATGGTAGCATCACCAAGCAAGTGTTTCAATTGTTGCGTTATATGGGTCACCCCCTTAAAATAGGGATAATTAATGCCACATTAGTTATTGAATAAGTTACTAACCGATAAACTAAGAAACATTAAAGAGAACTCTACTAATAAGTTTTTGTTTGCATTATAATTATTCTCTTTTGAAGTTCATCATACTGAATTTTATTTGTATGTTTAAAGAATATTATATATAATATTATTGTGGAGATTACTATTTAAATAATGATGTTAAATATTGGAATAGTGTTATGCATTTTAATAGTTAGGTATTAAAAACAAGAATAATATGCATATAATTTTAATAATATTATTGCAATATTTAGTATCTTTACTTACAACACTTTTCTCTAAAAAAATAACTTTTATAAATAATTTGTACATTATCATTATTAATTATTTTAAAATTGTCATTAGATTTATTATAACAATCATGAAATCATAAATCACCTATAAATTATAGACATTGAAATTTTAGAAAATACAATTATAGATAAAATTATAATTTACAATTAACCTTCCAAAATTATAAATAAATACATATAAATACATGTCATTGTATCGTATCTTTATAAATTCTACATGTTGTATCTTGTCTTTATTAATATTAGTTGTTATTAATTATGCTGAATGTGTTTTCACCGGAGAAAGGAAGAGTGAAATTCTCACATGAATGAATGCTACGTTAAAATAAAGAGGGAATTGAATACTGATTGCTGAGATTATATACATCATTTTATTACAAGATTCTGCAGTCAAAAGGTCATTTTCCAGTTAAAACCCAGCTAAAGCATTTCTGCTAAATAACAATGAAATAGAAATGTCAAGGGACTTTCCTACAGTCCAAAGTATGCGCTGCTTCCTTTTTCAAGAATAATGAAATGCAAAGTGCCAAAACACACATCAATGTAATTCTTTTGCACCGCCCAAAGTATCTGCTTTATCTTTTTCCCTCAAGAATAAAACTTTCCCACTATCTAAAGTATTAGCTTCCTCCTGCAAATAAATCGTCGCTTGGGAACTCACCTCGACAGCGCAGGCTTGGGGTTCTTAGATCACAAAAACCAACCTGAATTTCCTTCCTCCAACCAATATGCCCAAACCGAGATTGGAACCAGTGACTATTCGCTCTAGCGATATGACTTCTGTCACACCGCTTTTGTCGATTGCCAAAAAATTATTTAAACAGGAGATTGTGTAGCGTAACTTGTAATACCAACGTAACGAATCAAGTCGCAACCCCCAGGACGGAGATCGCATGGAAATTTAACTAGAAGAGAATGAAGAGGAGCTTTCCTTGGAAAGAGAGCATCTGTAACGCGGTAGGTACGACGATGGGTGATGAAAAGAGAGCTCCAGAGATTCGATCGAGGGTGGAAGCACGAAGCACTCTATGGTGTGATAGGCTTCATTGGAGGAATTCAACATGCGGCTCACATAAGCAACATAACCAGGAGTAAGTGCGAATTTTTGTAATGTGAAATTGATATTGTAATTCCCAGATTTATTTTCTGTGTCCACGCGACCTAAGGTTTGATTTGCATTTAGTTGTCTCTACTTGATTTCGAAAAACGTTCAGCAGACACAAAACCCACATAGATTAGATAAACACGGAATTACTGCATTGAGTAAACTTCTTTTATATATATATAAGTAAATCCTCAATCAAAATAGTTAAAATCCTTTTCATCTAAGCTTTGCTAAACCGCCCCTCGAAGTTATATGCGCATATAAAGCGGATCATAGCTACTGTTATTTATATGTCATAATAGTTGTTAAAAGTGGATCAGAACTAGTGTTAAGTATCTGACATAATAGTAGATAAAATAAATTTTATGTTTAGTCTCAAAATATTAAGGTTAATTTGTATTTTAAAATTTATTTCATGTTCCTAAATGGAAAATAATTGTTTGATCTAGGTGAAGTTATATAAAACATATATTTTGTTTTGTCTTTGAATATTAATGTCAAAATTGTCTTTTCACTTTTTTTAATCTATGTTTGCCAATTGAAAACAATTATTGACTCTTTTTCTTCATAAAAGATGAAATTGTATAAAGTAACATTTTAAGCCTGCAATGGTCCATGTGACAACCTATTCACCAAAGCTTTATTTTAAAGTTTTTAATTATAATAGCATACTTTTATTAGTGTTTTAAAAGCTTTTTTTTTTTATAGGAATGATATGCATGAGAGGCAATTGCGTCATTTTTTTTAGGTTGTAAATTTTATAAACAAAATATTTTTTTAAATTGTTTAATAAATGGAGATAAATAGAAATATTTCTTTCATATGTTGATCATTTAAATTTTGTGTATTTAAAATTTATTTATTGTTGGTAGTTTATTTTGATAATAATATGAAGTTGTATTTATTATATTGAATATTACATGTTGTAATGTATTATTTAGATATCACACTATTTAATAGTCAAATAATTAATAGTAATTTTACACCCAATCTTTATAAAAAATGGTAGACAGTTGTTCTTTTGTAGGTCAAATCTTATCTTTAAGCATTGAATTAGGTGATATCTAAGAATAACATATATAGTATGTTTTTTCTACTACAATTGATTTTTAATTAGATTGAAAGAAAGGTGGATTCAAATTACAATCTCCATTTCGTTTAATTATGAACCAAGACATCAATGATTAAAAATGAGATAATCATTAAGATTAACAAAACACGTCTCAAGTGTACATTAGCAACAAATAGAAAAACCTAAGAAGTGTATCTATAAGAGAGAAAACATCATATAAAATTATTTTTAGGATTTCAAACGTGGGCCTCTTAACATTTGAGCAATTGTTCAGGATTCAAGAGATATAAGTAGTGAAGCACCAGAATAAATTTTCTATCCTCACTTGCACATAGTCATGTTGTTTTCATGACAATTAGAAATATGCCACTTCGATTCTCATAAAATGTTAATATTCAATTGTACATATAACAATGATTGTTTCAACCTACTTTTATTGTATTATCTATAAAGATCCCTGGATAAAGGATGAGGCAATATAAAATTTGGATTTTTATAATGTTCACATTTAGTATTGAATTCAATACACTATTTTTTTGAGTATTTTTTTCTTCAAATTATCAAAAAAATACTCTTAATTTTTTAATTAAGTTGTTTTAGTTAATGACTTGACTCATTTGATAGATTTATCATATTCCCTCATGTGTTGGTTAGTAGAGAGAGAAGCATTTTCCCTCCCCTACCTCTTTAGCCATATTCCTCAAACATCAAAAGAAGGTAGAAAATTAGTTGGTGATGGATGAAACCATCAATGATGATAACAAACCTGTTTTCTTGTACCCAACAATTATGGAAAAATACAATGTATAAAGTTGAATATGTCACTGTATTAATTCATAGAGTTCATGTCATTTATTTTTCTTCTCCATATCTCATTTTGATCGATGAAGATATTTTACTTTCACATAATTTCATTGGTTCTTTGTTCTCACATAAAAAAATTATTTAACAACTTAGTTCTTTAGTTTGTTTTTTACACTCACAAGGAACTAAATTAATTTAATTTAGGGCTTATGACTTGTGAAGTAAGTGTCACACAATCTAGTAGGTGATTGGTTATAAAAATGGAATAGGTTAGGTGGTTTAAAGATGTGGAAGAGGGGTAGAGATTAAAAATTAAGAGAATTCTAAATTCATTGGTGAGAAAATATGAAGTATAGACTATCAGGAAAATATATTAGAAATAAAAGAGGGTTGGAATATGAGGAGAATAATAGAATGTTTAGGCTTAAGGGATATATTGGAAGCTCAAACTAGTAAAAATAGAGGTGATTAGGTAAAAAATAAAATAAATATAGTTAGGTAAGAAGAAATGATAAATCTAATGGATTACAAAGGTTCATTTCAAACTATGATATTAATTTGATAGCTCATGGTGGTTTCCACAAACTACCCTTTAAAATGGTATGGATCATGCCCTATCTTTATTTAACATTTTTTTACACATGAAGGATAATAGATATATGGTACCCAAAAATTAAGAATAGGAGCACATGTGTACAATGTTGATTTACAATGACTAACTAACCCATTAAAGCAATCAAAAAATGTTCCACTTCATTAATATAAATTAAGAATTATTGTGTGATAATTGATAATACTAATAGATTATCATTATGTATTAGTTTGATACTTGAATAAATTTAACATTTGTTGAAATGCTTTGGTATGCAGAAAACATGGTTTGGGAATGCGTTTTCTTGCAATAGTATATAATGATTTTGTTTGCATTTAGAACTCTTTATGACATCCATTAGATAACTCTTATAATTTTTCTTTAACTTGTTAAAGATAGCCATTTATAATTTTTGCAATTAGTTGTTTTAATTTTTCCTATTATAATTATTTACATTTTTATCAAGGTTAATTATCATGAAAGGGGGAGAGCTTTGGGAGTGTGAGTTGTGATTTTAAGTTTTGTTATATAGTAAAAAATATTAATTTATGTTTCTATAAATGAAACTTAAAAGATATGAAATTTTAAAAATTGATGATGTTTATTTTCTAATTATACTTAGATTAAATAATTTCAAGTTAAATTTTATTTTTAAAATCTTAATATTTCACTCCAATTTTAAATAGAATAACGTAATAATATCAATAAAATTTATAATGATAATTTTTCATTTTATAGAAACTATTGAAATTAATTCAATTTATTATAATATATTTATCCAAGTGAGATAATGTATACAAATTTTATAATTATATACACTTTTTTTTATTTTTATATTAAAATTAAAAAAAAAAATTATGATGAAAGAAGACTCTCATTTCTTAAAGATTATTTATAATACTTTAAAAAATATTTAGCCGATAGGCTATTATATGTGGGGGAACCCCATCGGTATTTCCAGCAGTCTGATGTCAGAAAAAGGCAGGGGTTCCCTCTAGTCTAATTGCTAGTTGTTTACGGGTTGCCAATGCTTTGGTAATCGTCTCGATATGAATGAAAAGGACTGATGTTATAGTCAAAGCATGTGTAAGTTACTTGGTATGTGCACAAAAAGTCATGCATATGGATTCCAGTTAAATTCCTGACCCGCTTCACAATTTATTGGACACGTGTACATATGCCAGTGACTAAGGTTACCGCATACAGCCGCATGGGTCTGTTTACCGACCTTTTCCCGTGTTTCTATTTGAATGCAAAAAAACACTAATTTTTGTTAGCTATGTAAAATATTTTGCCCATTCGATTACTAGACTCCCACCGGATGGGACAGTTGTCTTCATTGGGAGCTAAGTTTAAATATTAGTTTCGCAAACATTAATTTTTTTTCCTAATTTTTAATTTTTAAAATTTTCAAACTTACTTGAAAAGGAAGGAGATTCTTGTAAGATATTATATAATTAATTATAATATCTATTCCAATGAGCTGCTCTACACCAGGGATTAAATTTGATGGTCGACTTTGCCTGTCAACAAATTTTTTAATGACGGTTTTCTATTCAAGGGTGCCCTTAAAACATTATGATATACCTTAGTGTAAGTAAAATTATATATAAATCAAAAATATATATCATTACAATTCTATATAAATTTTGACAATCTATCCAAAATATATTCTTTTATCTGATACAATCTCGACAAAAATCTCTAAATACGGTCATACGGCCATCAAATTTAAGCCCTGCTCTCCACTACTCATCGTTTGTAGCTATTTCCAAATGGTTAATTGTCTAATTTACTTTTATATTATTTTAATATAAAATAGAATTATAATTCGAATAAGGTAATACTTCTGCAGATTTACTTATATTTTTATGATGAAAAAATTAATAAAAAATTAAAAATATGAAATGGTCTATTTTATAATAAAAATAAAACTTAGTGAAAACTTCAGCTATAGTATTAGTATTTAAAAAAAGATGAAGATTTAAATAATTTAAATATAACTTTTTATAAAAAATAATACAAATAAATGTTGATGATTGATATATATATAGTAAATAAAATAAATAATAATTTATATAATAAATAAAATAAAATAAAATAATTTATATAATAAATAAAATAAAATAAAATAATTTATATAATAAATAAAATAAAAATGATTCTTTAAATAAAATAATATAATAAATTTTTAATAAAAAAAAAATCTATAATAAATAAAATAACTTTTTAACTACAAAATAACTTATATATACTATAAAAATAAATGAATAAAACAAATAAAAACAAATAAAAATACATAAAATAATTTATATAATAGCTAAAATAAATAACACAAAATAAAATAATTTACATAATAATTTATAGAATAAATAAAATTAAAATGATTCTTTAAATAAAATAATATAATTTAAAAAAAATAAAAAAATAGTTATGTGTTATAAAATCCAAACAATAAACAAATAGAAAAATGAAAAACTAAAGTTGTATAGGAAGTGTTGTTTTTGGAATGAATTGGAGAGGAGGGTAAAGAAGTAGAGAGGGAAGGATAGAGAAAGAGAGAGGGAAAAGAAGCAAAGACGGAAGGATAGAGAAAGAGATAAAGAGGAGGGAAAAGAAGTAGAGAGGGAAGGATAGAGAAAGGGACGGAGGGAGGTAGAGAGGGATAAGTGAGATAAAGATAGGCAGTGAGAGAGAGGTGGGATAGAAAGAAGTAGACAAGGAAAGAGAGAGCCAGAGAGAGTGAGAGAGAGAGGGAGAGAGGGAGAGGTAGAGAGGGATAGGGGAGATATAGAGAATTAGAGGGAGAAGGAGAGAGAGGTAGAGAAGAATAAGTGAGAGAGGGATCTAGAAGTACAAAGGGAAGGAGAGAGTGAGAGAGAAATAGGTGGGATGGAAGGAGGGATAGGTAGAGAAGGATATGTGATATAAAGAGAAATAGAGAGGGAAGGGCAGAGCAAGAGGGAGAGAGAAGAGGGGAGGGAGGGGGCAAAGGTAGAGATGGATAAGTGAGATAGAGAAAGAGAGAGGTGGGTAAAGAAGTAGAGAGGGAAGGATAGAGAAAGAGAAAGAGAGGAGGGGAAAGAAGTAGAGAGGGAAAGATAGAGAAAGAGAGAGGAGGGAAAAGAAGTAGAGAGGGAAGGATAGAGAAAGAGAGAGAGGAGGTTAAAGGGATGGAGGGAGGTAGAGAGGGATAAGTGAGATAGAGATAGGGCGGGAGAGAGAGGTGAGATAGAAAGAAGTAAAGGAAAGAGAGAGCCAGAGAAAGTGAGAGAGAAAGAGGGGGAGGGAGGGAGAGGTAGAGAGGGATGGGGGAGATATAGAAAATTAGAGGGGGAAGGAGAGAGAGGTAGAGAGGAATAAGTGAGGGAGGGAGAGAAGTAGAGAGGGAAGGAGAGAGATAGAAATAGGTGGGATGGAGGGAGGGATAGGTAGAGAGGGATATGTGATATGGAGAGAAATAGAGAGTGAAGGAGAGAGCAAGAGGGAGAGATTAGAAGGGTGGAGGGATGTAGAGAGAGGTAGAGAGGGATAGGTGAGATAAATCACTGCTTTCTTCATGTCATCCATTGCTTTTCACGACCATAAATAATGTGGGCTTAGCCTATCGGCATAAGTATTGCACCTTATTGGGGTGCAGTGCTAGTTTATATTTTGACAAAGAGTGTAGGTTATTTCTTTCAAGACAATTAAGATTCATACGGTTGCCTACTATTACTAAGCGACAGGACCACTTAAAATATCTTTGTATAAAAAAAATGAATGACAGTCGTGATTTTTCCGCGTACTCCGGTAACCTGTTTCTTCTCTGAAAGCTCTGAGCTATTTCGTCGCACTAAAGGAAGACCCAACTTGGATTCGGAGGGTTCAACACGATAATTTACGTATGCCAGTCAATTATGCGGCATCAACTAAGCACTTTTAAAGAATGATTAGTTTAATGGTAACTTGGAAAGCAAGGCGCAAGCTTCTTGGAGACGACGACCTGTGAAGAGGCTGTAATCCCTGTCGATGCAGTATCACATTTTCTACGCAAGCTGGTCTTTGTTTCCATGGAAATTCCACAACAAACGTACTTCAGACACTCATTTCGCTTATATAAAGCTTTCTATATCATCTTCTCAGTTATAAATGTTTGTCTGCATCTACGTCCAAGGATGGAAGCCATGAATCCATTGATTTCTCAAATTCGTTCAGCTCTTCGCAAGGCTCGTTTGAAACTGAGATTTCCGAAAAAAAGCAAGAGGAGCATAAGATTGCAGATGGATTATGAGTTTTCTATTACAAACAGAGCCTCAAGAACACCAACAAAAATGGTGCAAGATCTTTTCTTGGGCATCAAGTTACCTCGCATAAAGCGCAGTCTTACCAAAGAGAGCAATTGTAGCAGTGAAATAAATAAGGAAAATGGCAAAGAAACAGAACGAGGAGAGATTTGTAGAGGCGTACACAGCGATGAAGAATCGGTGAATACAAAAGCCGAGATTTTCATAGCAAATTTTCACCACCAGCTTGAGCTGCAACGACAAACTTCTGTTCTGAGATACCAAGAAATGCTTGACAGGAGCCTTGCATAAATTTCATTCATACTCATTTGGTATTCTTCACCCTCGAAAGTGTTTCTTCTATGAAGAAATTTGTATAAAAACTAATAAGTAGCTTTAGATTTGCATTTGGTTGGAATTATTCATATTCATTACATTATTGACTGAGCTGCATCTACTGGCTGAGATCTTTCTATTCTCTGTTAATATTTTCTCTTCTGTTAATCGTTCTATTCGTGTTCATATTTAGAACATCTAGAAGAACTGAGTAGTTTTATTATTTTCTCTGTTATATGTTTGTTGTTTCTATTGTTTCGACCTTAACAGGGTTGTGTCCGATGTTATAGGTACACAGGCATTGCGGGCTTTACGCTACTGTGTTTACTTTTGTGGGTTTGGCATAAAAGTTATTGATGAGGAGTATCCTCTTAGCAGTAAGGTCTCCTGACATCAAACATTGTGTAAATAATTTTTATTTTAATGATTTATTAGGTAATATATATTTTTTTTAAATTGTTTATTTTATGGTTAAATTTATTAAAATTAAATATTATTTTTATTATATTTAAATAGTTAAATATGTAATAATAATTTTGTAACTCATTTTTATTAAAAATGGTAAATGATCATTTTAGTTTTATTGGTTAAATTTGATTTTAGATTATTAAAATGGATATTGTTAAAGAATAATATTTTAGATTATTAAAATGAATAATATTGAAGAATAATTTTATGATTCACTAATTAGATGATGATGAAGAAATACAACCATCAATTAATGTAGCATTTTGAAGGAGAGGAGTGATCAACGAAAAAAATAGATAGAATCAATGCAATTTTTTTTTTAGGTTGTTTATTTCATTACTGGAATAGTATTTTACGAAGAAAATAAATTTTGGAACATTATACGCAGTAATTTAAGAAAAAATTAATATGACATTCCATTTATTTTAATGAAAATATGAATAGCTGAATGGCTTCTATATGTGATTTTGGACTTTTTAAAAATGCCAACAATATAGTCTCACTTGAAAAAATCAGATTGTGTGAATTATTGAGTTCAAAATTAATTTTGTGAAATTTAATTTATGTAATATAAAAATTCAAATCTTTTTAACCAATGCTTATATTTCCATGAGGTATTAGTTTGATATTTATATCAATTTATGATTTGCTAAAATAATTTTGATATGCGAAAACCATGGTTTGAGAATGCCTTTTCTTGTAGTTGTATACAATGGCTTTATTGGTATTTTAAATTTCTTATTGCATCCTTTTTAAATCCTATTATTTTTTATTAGCTTGATAAAGATAACCAGCTACATTTATTGTAATTCTTTCTTTTAATTTGATCATAAGGATATTGTAAACTTATCATCTAATGTCACAAGTAAGGGATTATTTTCTCGGCCAGTAGTGGCATGGTGTGATGACTAAGTTGTGTTATTATTCTTTTCATCAAGGTTCAAACCCCATTAGGGAAGAAATTGTTGAAAATTTATCTTGGCGAATAGGTCCCCCATTCGTGACCTCACCGGTTCATAGCTCCAAGTCAAAAATGTTTACCCATTAAAAAAAAAGGGATTATTTTCTTGGAATACCTTGCATGATCAACATAGAAAATAGTCAACTCTTCCAAATGTAATATATGCTCCTATGGTTCTTTTAGGAAAGGAAGTGATTAGTTGTGAAAATTTCTTCATGAGAAAGGGTTTTATTTGTATATTTTTTATTTGTGGCCTTCTCTCATTGGTTTTCATTAATAGAATTTTAAGCATTAGAATCGTCAAGTTGATGGTCATATGGATATTTATCATTGTGTTAGAGGTTTTTTTGTGGTATGTTTTAATTTTTTAGATGATAGAGAGGTTGTCTTAGATGTTGGGGACTAGATGTGGGATTTGCATCCTCTCTCAAATTTTCCTTGGTCTCCCTCTTTCAACCCTCTAAAAGAGGATATTTACATAACACTTGTTTGGGTGAGATTTGTTTATTTTCCCTTATAATTCTAGTGCAAATTAACCTATAAGGGTATTGCCAATGCTCTCATTCAATTTCTAAATGTGGACTCAACTTCTATGATCTTGTTCACACTTCTAATACATGTACCTTTGTGGAAGTTGATCTATTAAAATATTTACCAAGATAGGTTATTTTAAAGATTAATGGCCAATCTTAGTTTCAACTGGTTGATTACAAGGTGACCTCTTTTAATTTAGACATTGATTCACTATTGGGCACTTAGCTTTGATTTTTCCCTATGGTATATGTAAGCATTCCACCTCAACTTGTTGGGGAAATTCTCTTAAAAACTATCTTATGACATTCCTTGAAGATTTCATGGTTGATTTAGGGGACTTAGAGCCACTCTCCTCCATTCTATAAACTTCACCCTCTAGCCTAGTGAGGCTCCATCCTAACCTTAGGATAATGTTCTTGAAGATAACCAACCTATTTTTACTATTCTTGTGTTACCTTTAGCTTCAAAGTTCCCATTGATTGCTCTTGAGATGGTGGTTTTTAGTTAAAAAATACATGTTCCTCAAATTATGGAGTACCCTTAGATGGGCTGATTGGGGGGTCATCATGTCCCTCTTCTCTCTAGTCTATAGAATTGGAATTCAACTCTTTATGGGTAGTTGTTCAAAGTAATAGGAAATGCCTTCCCAAGTTGGTCTCACAACAATATACCAAGTATAAGGGTCTAAGGATGCATATGATTGGATCAATCATTGTTTAGGTTGGATCTCTTCAGTTATTCTTTAATTTGGGAAACTTGGTTGCTATGGTTTTGTGTGTATTGTTCTACTTCTATTTTATAACATGGTTTGGACAATATAAAAACCCAACTTACCTTAATAAAACAAATTATTGGTTAATCAATCCTCTAATTTTTGCTACGTAATTTTTTTTATTATAATTATATACATTTCTCTCAAGGTTAAATATCAAGTAAGGGAGAGAGTTTTAAGAGTGTGAGTTCTGATTTTAATTTTGGTTATATAGTCAAAAGCACTCATTTATGTATCTATAGATGAAACTAAAAAAAAATTGAACTTACATTGACAAAATTAATGATGTATAATTTCTAATATTTTTTTAACTAAATAATTTAACAATAAGAACTAATTTTAAAAACCATTTATATGATTCCAATTTAAAATGGAATAATGCAATATTATTAACAAAATTTGTGTATACATTGTTATATTGTGATAGTTTTCTCATATTATAGAAATTATTCAAATCAAGTCAAATTATTCTAATATTATTTGAATTCAAATTATTAAATTTAGACATTTCTTTTTTAGACTGGAGGAATCGGGTAGCACGACCCCGTATAAACTACAGTGCACCTAGTAAAATTTTTAACTTGACCAGCGATGCTGGCGTGACATGCCCTCTAGTACCACAAGGGTGGGGGAGGCTAGACCTCATGACCAACCTCTTGTAATAGGAAAAATTTAGCCAATCGAGCTAGGCCCCCCAACCCAAACTTTAGGAAAATTTTATAATTATGTACACCTCATTTTTTTTGGCAAAAGAAAAAAAGCGTGAATTATTTATATTAATATAACGTGAAAGTACATAGGAGCATGTTAATGCCATCTAAGATTACATATTCTAGATTGTTGAGGGACCAAAACTAGACAAATTATCGTTGGAAATTGTGCAAAAGTTAGAGAGGCCAAGCCAAAGCTAGGCCTAAAAACTAAAATAATCCAAGAACATAAAAATAGTAGACTGAATAGGGGTTTGGGTAGACTTAATACTCATACAATTCCAAAGGAGGAATTGAAATCCAAAGTCCATTAGAAGTTAATCATTTTCTCTAACTTATTAACTTTCTTAAGAAAGACACAACCCATGCATGTTTTAGCTCTATGTTGCACCAATGAAATTGTACGAAACTTGCCAAGGAAATGAATTCATTCAACACTACCAAATGCCACACATCCATGTTGTGAAGACTGCAACTATGGGATGCCAACACCAAGCCTTACCAAACTAAGGCCTTCATTTAGACCTTGGAGAATATGTTTTCTAAACAATAAGGAGGTCAATTCCTTCACCATTTCCTTCATCTCACCAAGGTCTAGCAAGGAGGCCACAAAATGTGAAGTTATGTCTATATTCACACTATAATGCTTAGACGGCCTTATAAAATCATTACCTAGGGCCATCTTCACTACTTTTAGGTCCTTTCCAGATAGGTGTTTCATTATTACTTTCAAATGTTGGTCTGATATGGCACCATAGAAGGCCATCTGGCATAGTGAGCACTTGATGTGGATAGGAGTTTCCATACTTAGTGTGCTCGTAAGACGAAAACTAGAAAAAGGATAATAAAATAGAATGGCTATACAACTTCAAATAGGGAAATATTTTGTAGGATCCCATGTATGCAATGAGGAGGGAATTAATTCAAAGATCTTCCCAACAAATGAAGTACTTACAAAATTGATGGGGATTTTGTTACACTTTTGTTTGTATGTGTGTTCATACACTTCAAGAATACTACATAGACAAATTGGCATTGTTGATAAGACCAAACAATACCTGGTTGTTTATATAATATTTTATAATTTATGTCCAAAGATCAGCCATACCGAGAGTTTCCCTTTGATGGTGACATCAAACTAATACTATATAGATGGAAATAAAAACAAAATAAATGTATATCCCACTTAATTAGGAGTATGTAGTGCCTTAATTAACTATTTAATTAATTAAAGCATTTGTGACATGTGGCTGAAATTTGCAAAATAAGAGGGCCAAAACTTAATAAGGATGCTTGAAAGAGCATGCTAATGCCACATGTTGAGATGCTATGCTAGAGGGAACATTGGCTATGTTTGGAAGTTGCTTTATTAATTTTAAATTCTCAAAAGCCACCATGGTTGTCCTTGCCACCTTTTATCTTCATGATGAGCCCAACTAGCACTCCAACCAATCATACTACATTAGTTGCATGTTGGAATTAATAGAAAAACCAAAATGTACTAGCCTTCAGAGTTATAGATCTATGATGGAGTTTGTGTGAAGATGTGATAGATTCCACGTACACCCTAGTCTGAAAATAAAATGATAGCTATCCACTAGCACAATGAATAACTTCCTATGGCCATGATATACACCTCACTTTTCACTTTGTATTTAAAAATTTAAAAAAATAGAAAAAATATGATGAAGAAGGATCTCAATTATTAGAAATCATATAATAATTAAGAAAATTATTTTATAAATAAAAAATATCAAGTAATTTTATTTGAGAAAGTTGTATAATTATATATTAAATGTAGACAAATAGATCAAAATTCTTACACTAAAATATTTACACATAAAGAAAAAATTAATTCCTTTAAATCTAAAAAAATTACAAACATAAAATTAAATTCAATAATAATCAAAATTAAAATTTTAAAAATAATTTATATATATTTAAAGAAAATACAAATTTAAATTTTAAAGATGCAATATTTTTTTAAAATTAAATATAATAAATATATACATCTATTAGAATCATTTTTAAGTTTGATTTTGTAGTTAGATTTATATGATTAAAAGGCTTTCATAGGAGAAAAAATATGAAATAAAATAAATAAATATGAACTATTCGTGTGTCTCCCTATAATATGAGCCACCTTTTTCCCTTCATGCACATTCCAACTTATTATTGAATATTAAGGTAGAGATAAAAATAATAAATTTTATCATATTAAGATATAATTGTCATTACTAAATATTAAGATAATATGTGGTTTGTACAATTGTCAAGGTGTATTCAGTATAAAATTAATGGATTTGTTTTTATTAAAAAGTTAAAGGTTAAATAATTTAAAGAAATAAATATCACATTGGTTGAAATTTTAGATAATTTTGTAAAAAATAATTTTAATGGCAATTTTACAAATAATTTAAGGGATAAGAATTGTTATTTGAAATGGATTTGGTTTCTTTATATATGAAGATTATATTCTTGGGTACTCACACAAATAACATGATAAAATTTGGATTTATTATTCAATCTTTATAACTTGATAAGTCTTGTATTAAAAATTAATTTTTGGAAGAGATTGATTATTGGTTAGAAATGGGTTTCACAAAGGTATATTTTCAAACTGGAAACTCAATAACCTCTTATAGGAAGCCACTAAAGTTACTAAATCCTTTGATGATACCATTTTACTCATTACTTCAAAGGACTTGATAAGCTAGGTGATCTTCTAGTCAATTGTGGTATTGAACATAAACACTCACATCAGCATATATATCATTTTTCTAATTCTTAATTAGATCTAGAAAATTCTAACTTATAGAGAACCTCCTTATACTATTACACCCATTGTATTATGCCTACTAAATTTACTCAATTATATACCATCCTATGTCCTACCATAAACTACTAATGAAATATGAATATCATGTATATTGACATATATTCTTCCTATCCTCTAAAAAAAATAGATGATAAACTCATATTCTATTTAATTTTTCATATTGGGCTTGTTTAAGCCCCATAAAAAAATGATGGATTGGCATAAGCTATGGTGTGTACCTTATTATATGTTTTCTATGTAGAATATAGAATGGAGTTCATTGTCTTGATGAGATATTCATGAATATTTTAGTTTAACTATTGAAATATCTTAACATAGTCCAAAAAGTACTCCATATGAAACTTTTCATCACAATATGGTGTTTGAGAAAATTCTTTCTTCTACATTCACTTAAAAGCATACCACAACTTTAGATTTAATAAAAGTTCTTTTTTATTAGTCAATAGGCTATTTGTTTGAACTTTGCTTAGAATTTTCATCAGCCTTCCTGGTTTTAGACTTTTCCAGCACTTGGGAATTTAAGGTGGCATGTTTTTTTCCTATTTTGGTGAACTTTGGTCAAAGTTTTTGTTAGCCTTCCGAGTTTTTGAGGTCTCTGATGGCATGGAAAAGGTGGCAAATTGTTTTTTTATGTTTTAAATAAAAAATGTTTGGCACAGTGATAGAGAAGGCTAGTGAAATGGCATAAACATTAATTGTTGTATGGTTTCCATGTAGTGGTGATGGTGGAAGTAACATTTTTCCTTAAAGTCCTCAGAAAAAAAAGTGAATGTCTGTGAAATTTTTGATAATGCATTGGTAGGTGTCATTCTCTGGGTTTATCTTGTTGTTCAAGATAGTTGTAACACCCGTCGTGCAAACCCCAAAGGACATCAATAATACACAATTTTTTTTTAAGTACAAAGAACACATATAAAGAACCATTAACATTATTACATTACACAATAACATCATAAACATCTAAGTCCTTTGGGGCACACGAGGTCACATCGCATAAAACCAACCCATAACGAAAGATACAAATAAAGCTAAATAACTTAACTAATCTTTACATCCATCATAGACATTAAAATATATAGTTGCAAGAGATAACATCCATACATTCATAAGAATAAATATATAAATACATCACATGATACAAAACATAATAAATATCATAAATCGTGAATGGTTACAAGAGTGCATTTATATGACATCATCTTTTAATACATTACTTGTTCATAATACATGAGTTACATCAAACCTCCCATACATTTGGGATAGATACATCATTCAAATATTATCTGAAATACAAGATGAATAGCTGGTACAAGCTCCACCTGAAGGATACTTTGAAAAATGAATGTAGATGGGGAACCCAACAGGTGCAGAGCACGTTCCACCTAGCCACGTGGGTTTTAGAAAAAACCCACCCCCCATGCTTAGAGGTGACAAGGAAGTGACTACGACCAAGAATACCAACAAGACTAACTACAATAATAATAACATAACAATAGTAACTCCAATAGCAACAAAAAGAGATTACATAGATCATAAATGACAACCAAGATCCAATCATAATAAACAGAAAGCCATAAAACACATCATAAATAAACTAAGGCAAGAACCATTAACCACTTCCAGAGGCAAGAAAGAAACCAAAGCATAAGGGCAACTAGTGGAGAGTTTCATCACATAGTCCTACATGGGTTATCCTGGCCCTTCCTCCTACATGAGGCGTAGGCCCCCATCTATGGTTATCCTAGCACTTCCTCCTACTTGAGGCACCGGCCCCATAGGGTGACTCATGCAGAGCCATTAACCTTTCATGAAGATGAGGTAACGACCTTGCCAACCACAGCATTCTTAGTCTACCATTAGTCTATGAAAGCCCTAATGGATAGACGAGGTGTCCAAGATTATCTTATTATGTTATTACTACCCATCCCCCTAAATTCTATTATATTAGGTTTTCACTTGTTAAACTAACTCTTACGTTGGTTATCCTGGCCCTTCCTCCTTTGGAGGCGCTAGCCCCCACAAAGAGCCACTCTCCTAGGAGACCCCAAAACATATACAAAACCAAGGGTTGTACCACATAAAATGAATGTAAAATATCAACAGAAAAACATGCAAGGGATTACCCATCTCGCTAAAAACACATAATTAGAGTCTAAACAATTCTCATACAGCCCTTTCAAAATAATGATACTCAATAACTCTCCACATCAAAGTAAAAGTTCTAAAGATGGGAATGCTAGGTGGGAACAGGGGTGAGGGAGGAGATTCAAATTCTGCAGACGAAGGAGGGGATGATTTTGACGATGACGTTGAGGATCCTGATCTGGCGTTGGCCTCTCTTCCTCCTTTGGTGTGGCCATTTGGGTCTTGGGAAGTCTTTTTCTTCGACTTCTTGGTGTGGAGGTTTTGGCATGTGGTGACTAATGTTTCTTTCTCATTCGTTGTTGTTGTCTGGAGTTGGTCTGCTGTGGCTAGAGCTAGGCCTTGCAGGGTGCGGAGGATGTCTTGGTTCCTCCCTTGGTGGAAAATTCTATTGCTACCTTCTCTATTGCCTATAATGTGTGGCTTCTTGGCTCTCCTTCCTGCATGTTGTGCTTGGTGGGGTTTGGGTGCAGATTGCCATACCTTTATCTTTTGTGGGTGTCATGCATTCGGTGGGTTGGTGGTTGGGTATTCTTTGAAGAAGTGTGGTTTAAGATTAGGCCAATCTTTGCTACCACTCGGCGTAGCAGGAGGGCTTGGGGTCTCTTCATGTCGGCTTGGTCTTGTTCCTGCTTCTTTTTGGTTGTTCCTCACTCCTGCCTGTGGTGTGTTCGGTGCCTATTTCCTGGGGGCTCTCTTTTTCGGTTTGTTCTGGTTCATTCTTTTCCCCTCTTTATGGTTTGGTGGTGCTTCACATTGGCTACTTGTGAGGAGTTTTGGCCCCTCTCTGGCCCTGACCAGCGTGTCAGGGTTGCTTGGCGTGCTCTCCTACTAGGTCTTGTCTTTACTACTTTTTGGTGCCGGAACCGCTATTCCTCCTGGGATTTGCTTGTTCCTGAGCATTCTAAGATTGAGTATCTACTTGTTTTTGTGGTCAGGCCTTTGTAGTTTGTGACTTAGGTTCTCCTCTCCTCGAACCCTAATTTTTTTCTAATCTTATGGGAGAGGTTCTTGGATCCTTGGTGTTGTTCAATGTGTTTCCTTCTGTGCATGTTTGGGTCACTCTAGCCCTTCCTATGGAGGTGGTCCTATCTCCTATTGAGGGGGAGATGGATGTGGCTAGTCGTGACCTCTCTCCTATAGAGGTGTAGCAGGATGCTTTCGTGCACGCCTGGAAGAAATGTTGGGGGGATGATTATGCCCTGTTTTGTGAAAGCAAGAAATCTGAGGCTGGACTACATGCTGCTTTCTTTTCTTCATCTTCTATTGAGGTGGAGATTTTGAAAAGAGAGCTGATATTTATGGAGTTCTATCTAAAGGATAAGGGGTGTTGCAGTCACCATGATATGATTGAGCTTGGGACTCTCTCCTATAGAGGTGGAGAGAACATATGGTCTTTGAAGGCAACTGTTGTTGCCCTACACACTTGTAGTTACTCTTCCTATAATGCCAGAAAGTGTGGTCTGTAGTGGGTTCTTGGTCCTGTCAAAACCAATGAGTGTTAGACTCTTGTAGTTTCCTAGGTTTTGTTTGGGCTGCCAGCTGACTTTTGGCTGGGTGTTGGCTTGTTCTCTCCTTATGCTGTTGCTGGTTGTTTCTATTCCTATCTTTTGGGCAGCTTGTTCTTCTTGGTGTGGGTTTTGGGTCCCCTTAAAACCTGAAGGTTTCAGGTTCTTTCAAAAGCTATTGTAAATGGTTTCAGGTCCATTCAAAACTTGTTTTTCCTTTTATCAAAAACTTGCCACATCAAAGTACCAAAAAGAGAGAAACATCGATTAACAAAAAAACTCAAGCGTCTGGAAACCTATGACATCCCTAAGCGGGTTCCTAAATCAAATTGGGTTCCCACATTGAAAAATTCAAAACAATAACATAACAATAAGGAAAAGTAATCAAATCAATTTAACAAGAATCCATAATGCAAGTAACATAACAATATTTTCAAAATTACTTCAATGAAATAATTTTGATATGAATACAATTTGACTATTTCCATGAATAAATTATAGTCATATTTATAATTTCATAACCATAAGAGAAATCAATATATCTATATATATAACTAAAACATATATATATATAACATTCTGTTCATTTTTATTTTTATATATATTTTTTATCAAATAATAATTTTGGCCTCATTGATTTTTCTGGTGTATACATGTTCCAAAAAAAAAACATATATACTATAAATATAAATATATATATTTATGTATATATTATAACAAAAATAAAAATTAAATAAATATGTATATATATATAATGAATGGAAATAAAAAATAAATTTTCATTTAAATCACAAACAACCATTGTATGGCCGCTGCCACATGCAATCCAAGGGACAAATCACAACAGTCCAATGGACTGTTGTGGTAGTCGCTTGACTGCAGCGCAACCCATCACCATATGGCTGGGAAGGGGTATGGCCAAGGTCGAGCCCCACCCAGCAAGCAATGTACAATCCGCCATTGGCAAAGTACTACGACCCCAAACAAAAATCAATTCTCAAATAAAAAAAATTAATATATGTGTACATAGTTGTGTGCATTTATATATATATATACATATAAATATGTGTGTATATCATCAAGAACATAGAACTGTGGAAACTAGAAATCATATTTATTTATATGTATATATATATAATATGCATATATACATATATGTCTACATATATTTATATATATATAAAAACACATAAATCCATTCAATTTAGAGAGGCAATAATTTTCCCATAACAGAATTATAAAAATTCATAATATTTACAAAATTTCAACAATAAATTTCTCTCAATTATTTGCTACCGAAAGATTTCTCAAAACTCCAAAAGATTTTTCCTTGCTACAGAACAACATGATTGTCATTTCAAATTTAACAAGCAATAAAGATCAATAAAGGAACCTGGAGTCTTGTGCTTGCTGAGAAGTTGATGAAGCTTTCCTTTGATTCAAACCAGCCTTTTCGAAGAGCCCCCTTTTCTTCTAAAGAATATCTCCACCAGATTCTTTGATCCAACTTTCAATCTACTTTTCTATTCAGAAGAGCCTCTTCTCCAAAACAATGAAAGGGAAACAATTTTTTTACAGAGAAAACAAGAGAGGATGCAAATTTTTCAAGAACTCAATATTTTTCTTGAAGCTTCTATCCATTTTCCCATGAATCGAAACCTCCCGTTTTTTCTATTAAATAAAAAGATATCTTTTTTTATTTGAAAACTCAAAAATCAGAATTAAAATGACTAAGGTCAAAGATGCACAATACCACTAGACACAAGATGGATTAACAAACTTGGGATGGGGTGACTTCCTTGTCATCTCTATTTCAACTTCATGCCCGTTGGGTTAATTTTATGCTCACCCTGTCATGCTGAAGCAGGTGGAATCGAAACTTTGTTCCTGTAATTCCTGCATACAACAAGGTTGTGTACATGTATATCTAATCAAATACATCACATCATGAGAAGGAATCGCAGCGTAGTAGGGCACTCACACACGAGTGGTGCTACACTGTCCCCTCACCAAAGCTATAATAACAACTACAACATCAAGTATTGATAAAGGAGCATCCAGTGGTGTGAGGGAAATCTTGCATCACCCAAAAATATGCTTTCCATTTATGTTCCTTTGGTTTTCTTTTTGTAGATGCTTTTGCATTTCTGGATACTCTTTTCGTCGAATAAGAGTTCCCAACTTTCAGAACTATTTTTCTACTTTTTTTACTTAACTACTATTTTTAGCAGGTGTGAATTTGAAGGCATGGGAAGAAAAAAATTTATGGGAAGGTTCATAATGGAAAAATAAGCATTTTGGCGAAAGAATCAGGTCAAGATCATTCACGGTTTGAAAGTTATTCAAGTTCTAGTTTCTGCTTTTTGCCCTGAAAAACCTTCTGAGTCCAGTTTGAGGCACTAAACGGTCCCGTAGGGGCCCAAAAATTGGTGGAACTGGCAAAGCCATTTCTTATCACATTCTTCACTCCGAGACCTTTCCGACGGTGCAAATAGTTCGAAAAACAAAGTCCTAGATCAAAATTTATGGCTTCTGGATGTTGGCCGATTTTTGGAAAATTGCCAATTTTTGAATTAGGACTCAATGTTTGAATTTCAAAGTGTAATTTTTGGCGCCAAATTGCCAAAACTCTTATCTCAATTTTTTTTTTGGCTCCAAACTGAAAAGGGGCTATTTATGGGCTAGTTTCTGATTTTTGAGTAGCTTTTTGGGAAAAAAAGAGTTTGCATGCTGCGTAAGGGGATTTTCTGTAATTTCTATAATTTTTCTGAAACTTATGTAGGTTGCATGCATCACAAAGCTTGAGGATTTGGGATCCTCTACATGTAATATTTTCATTACTGAAAAATAATAAATTTTTCTAGTTGTGTGCATTATTTTTATGTCTTAGGTTTCCTCCCTCGTCAAGTATAAAGTAACATTGCTAAACTAAACTAATCACATTGTATCATCATAAAATAATTACTAATCTACTACATCACAATATACTACTACATCAAATTAAACATTACCAAATCAAATGTAACCATAATGTCATATCATAATATCCATGTCATCAAATAATGTAGCATAGTCATCAAGCAGTCTAAACTATCCAATCCACTGATCCAACCAACAAACAGTAACTATCAACGTCTCAAGGTATCAAGCAAAACCACCAAAAACATCAAATTAAAACAACAATATGAGGGGTATTACAATAGCTATGAGTGGGGAGGGAAAGCTTCTATTAAGGTGCAAGAACATTCATCAGCTGTGGAATTTCTATGAAGGTGGTTGGAAGTTATTTTGAGTTTTTTGCATGTGTTGATGGTTGCAAAAGCACTAGAAAAGTGTGGGTTGTGATAATTTTGTGCCCATTTTTTGTAGGCGGTGGAGAAAGAATGGAGGGTAGAGAAAGAAAGTGGGAAGAGGTGTATTTGAAGGAAACGAGAAGAGGTGCATATTGAAAAAACCATTTGTCAAGTATTTCTAAAATAGTTTATGTTATTTTCAAAAGGGCATTGTTGATTGTTGCTCTGTAGATTAGTCTAAACTGTTTTGTTTATGGTTTACATGTAGCTTCCATGGGTGGAAGGCAATACTTTTTGTTTTTTTTTGTTTACTATGTTGAATTCATGTGTTTTTTGTGGGCTTTGCATTTGGGTTACTCTTGAAACCAATATTGTATTGTTTCATTGTGTTGATTATTTTTGAAAAGGAAAAAACAGGTTTTATAGGGACCTAAAACCACAAAGTTTAAACATACAAAGATAGAGCAAAAAAAGTCCAAACTAATAGACAACTGTCCCAAAAAGGAAATGACAGTAGGAAAGAGACAACAGGGTCCAAAAAAGGACCACCAAAAAGTCAGAGACGACCACAACAGCACTACTCCAAGATGTTCATCAGCTCCTCGGCTTCCTTTTCAACTTCACTCATATCCTGTAATCCCTGCATGAGGATTTGAACCGTATGCGGAGAAGCAGGGGCCTTCCTCTTTGTGTTAGCCCGAGTGCGAGTCGAAATCCCTTCAACAACAGCTCTGCTACAACCTCTGTCTGCATCCAAGTCCATGACCAGCGAGCCCTTTTGATTTTTTTCCAACTTTCCGACCATAGCGTTAATGATAATAGCGTTGTGCCTGGCAATTTCATTGTGTCGATTGTTGTTGAAAAGACTATATAGTTTTGTGGGTTTTCTCATGTGGGTGACTATTTGGTATATTGTTTCATTTACGGCTTCCATTTTGTGTGAATAGCTGCAAAATAGTTAATCTGGTGTGTTTTTGGTTAATATTGAAAGAAAGTTTTTTCTGTGTTTTCCGGGTTTTGGCTTGTGGGTGACCGTTGGCTATATTGTTTCATTTATGGATTTCTTTTTGTGTGAATGGTTGCACAATAGTTAATCTAGTGTGTTCTTGGTGAATTTTTTGATTTGGGTTGTTGTTGAAACTAATATTGATTTATGTATGGTTTGCATTTTCTGGTTAAGGTTTTGAATCAGTCAGTTATTGTGAGCTTTCTATGTTTTGTGCTTTTTTCATGTGGGTCATTGTTGAAAGGCGTGTTTTTGTGGGAAAGATTGCAATGCAATGGGATATTTAATGTTATATAGTTTGCATTGTTTTAGTGTATATTGTTACTTTTTTGAAAATGGCCTGTTGAGAAAAGACTATATAGTTTCTTGACACCAATATTGTTTGATTTATGGTTCAACTTTTGTGGGGATGTTTTTGTATGGGTTTCTCACTGTCATTTTTAGTGTTTTGTGGGTTTGGCCATCTAGGTGACTTGATAATAATATTGTTTTATTTATGGCATTCATTTTGTGACGATGGATACAATGCAATAAATAGTTAATGTTATGTGGTTCATGTTGTTTTGCATAGGGTATTGTTCATTCTTTTTTTCTACTTTAGCTGATATTGTTTCATTTATTGCTTCCATTTAGCATGGTTGGGGAAAAGGTGGCAGATTGTTTTCTTATTTCTATAATATAGCATCAGCTAGAGAAGAGTAATCAACAATACCTAATGTAACCAAACATAGAGTGTATAACATTAACTATTTTATTTTGTTGTAACCATAACCAAAAAATAGAAACCATAAATTAAACATCATTGGTTTCAATAGCGAGCTAGATGGAGAAACCCATAAAATATACATATATGAAAAGAATTTGGTGCACCGATAGACAAGGCTAGTGAAATGGTATTGAATATAAATATACACACACACATATATGTGTGTGTGTGTATAACAATGAGAAATAAAAGTAAAAAATATACGTACTTCTCAACAAAACCTTATCAAAAATTGAAAGGATATAACCTTCTTAGGATTGCTTCTTGAATATTGATAGTGACAAATCCATCAAGAGATATACTCCTTTCTAAACAAAGCCTTATTGCAAATTGAAACAATATAGCCTTAGGTAGACAAGAGTAATCATATATATATATATATAGTTTTGTATGTTTTGGCATGTGGGTGACTGTTGGGTATATTGTTTCATTTATGGCTTTCGTTTTGTGTAAATCATTACAAAATAGTTAATCTGGTGTGTTTTTGGTTAATCTTGAAAGCAATTTTTTTAATGTTTTGTTGGTTTTGGCTTGTGGGTGACCGTTGGCTATATTTTTTTATTTATGGCTTCATTTTTGTGTGAATGGTTACAAAATAGTTAATCTAGTGTGTTCTTGGTGAATTTTTTGATGTGGGTTGTTGTTGAAACCAATATCGATTCATGTATGGTGAAAGTTTTGAATCGGTCTGTTATTGCGAGCTTTCTATGTTTTGTGCATTTTTCATATGGGTCACTATTGAAAGGCATGTTTTTGTGGCGATGGTTGCAGAAAAATGAGATAGTTAATGTTATATAGGTTGCATTTTTTTAGGGTATATGGTTACCTTTATGAAAGGGATCTCTTGACAAAAGACTATATAGTTTGTTCACACCAATATTGTTTGATTTATGGTTTAAGTTTTGTGGGGATTTTTTTGTATGGGTTTGTCACTGTAGACACCTAAATTTGGACACTTAATTTATCCAAATTTATCCTCTTTTGTCTAAACATCCCCTTATTTGCATTAATTAAGTAATATCACTATTATTTAATTAATCCCTCTAAAGTTCTTCTAATCCCTAAGGTATCTAGTTAAATAATTAAATACCTTCCCCCTTTCATCAAATGAATTAAATAAATATGCCATTTATTTAATTCCCTTTATAACACATCCTCCATTTTTATCTAATCCTAATCCATCTTCTAATCTCATCATTAGGGGTGTGCACATGCCTAATCCTTGATTAGGATATGTCACATCATCCAACTTTTGCAAGTTGTCCTTTAATCTCTCTTAGCAACCTAACCCTCCTCTAATCCTTCATTAACTAGCATAATCAACCTCTCAAGGAACTTTTAATTCCTTTTATCCTTCCAAGGAATATTAAATTCCTTTTTCTCTTCCCCATGTGATCTTTGACTTGTCACATCAAGTCACATGTGAAATCTAACCCTCTTCTAATGTCATTAATTATTCTAATCAAGTACTTGCACAATCCTAATCCCTTAATCAAGTCAACCCTATTAAATGTTTTCTCCTTTTGGACAAGGCATCTCTATTCCCCATGTGAATTTTTAATTCACATTTAATCCCCCAATGCATTTAAAAATATTTTAAATTCCTTCTCTCATCGCCATGAGAATATTTGAGGAATTTTTAATTCCCCACTTGTCCTCTCACCCACATGGGGACAACTACCTCCTTTATGAGGAGATCTTGTCCCAATCCCAAGGTACTTTGTACTCCCTCCATGTCATGTACTATCCTTCCACCTCATGTACACATCATCCCTTTTAAGCCATATCACATGCCACATGTCAAGATGTGAGGGCTTGTGAGTTATCAACTCACCTTAGCCCTACATCTTGATCTTGGTGGCTCAATCTTGACCGTCCATTTCCCTAGAGATTTCCAAAATCTCTATAAATACCCCCTCTTTTCTCTCATTTTAGGGAGATCATGCATGGTAGCCAAACTCTTGCAAAATTTTCCTAGAATCCATACTTAGCCATTTTCATGTTTGCACCCACTTGCATCCATTTTCATATCACCATCTAGCTTGCATCTTGCCATCCAAGGAGCATACAACACCAAAGATTGAAGGGCCAACCAAAGGATCGATTCAACACAAGGTAAAAGGTTCCATTTGTTGTTTCTATTTTGTGTTGATTCCAACTAGGCTAATCTTGAGGTGTAGGATGTTCTTAGTGGTATTTTGCATTACTTTGTTTGCTGCTCATTTTCTAACACCTAATTTTGACCTATCACATTTCTGGCACGCCCGGTGGGACCCACAAATGGGTCTCTTGCTTTTACATTTTCTATTTTTTGACTTTTTGTAGGTACTAGTTACAGAGGGGAAAACTCGACCTAACAGACAGGTAGACTTGCCCTCCACAGGTGGACCTGACCCTCTTCAGGGGTGGACCTGCCCTCCCCAGACTCCAGAAATTGTTTTCTAGAACTTTTTCATGGAGGGGCAGACCCGACCTAACACACAAGTGGACTCGACCTAACAGACAGGTGGATTTGCCCTAGATAACTTTTTTGAAAAGGTGAAATTTTAGTTTTTCTGCAATTTTTTGGCTATTTTAAAGGTTCTTAACCCCTAATTAGGAACATAGCTTAATTAAAAGGTGTCAATCAACCTTGTATGTTGTGTTTTTAGGTAAGCTATTTGACGTATCCAATCTCCTTGCACCATTCGGCGATCCTGGGTGACGAGAAATCGTAGCTTACCACATCCTTTGAGTCTACCCATTTTTATTTTTTTAGTGGGACCTGCTTGGGGATTTCATCACCCCAAGGGATGATTCCAACCACGCGTACCGGTGGGGTATATAAAGGAGGGTGAGCAAAAATTGTACCTCAATCCAACCACGTTGTAATTGGCAAAGCATCGAGATGATGTGAAGAGTTGGTCCGAGCCTTCTAGGTTCCCGACTCATGCTTGTAAGGGGTTGGTGTTCACAGTTTGGGCCTCACGTACCGGGTGTATATCAAGGAATCCCTAGTAACCATGTTCATCCTAGATAAGAGGACTTTGTTGACCATTTCCTCTCTACTAGACTTAGGCTTGTGATTGTCTAATTTGTCTTCTTTGTGTGAAACTAGTGATTTTTTGATTTCCTTCATTTTTCCATAGCCTTTTGATTGATGACCATTGCATTTTTAGTCCTTTTCCTTGGTCTTTTTTGTCAAAAGTTAAGTTAAACCCTCCTTGGGCAGACTTTCCCTCATCTAGGGGCGGACTTGCCCTAAAAACTTGTCTTTTGAAGGTTGTTTTTGACCTAATTTCATCAGTTTTTGCTCCTTGGGCTGACTTGCCCTCATCCAGGGGTGGACTTTCCCTAAAAACTGGTCCTTTGGAACCTATTTTTGCTCCTTGGGCAGACTTTCCCTCATCCAGGGGTGGACCTGACCTAACAAATAGGCGGATTTTCCCTAACAAACAACCATATATGACCCGCCATTTCCATACTATTTAACTGTTTTCCTCCATTCAAGCACCAATATTCTTGATTTTTCATGCTCTTTCCAACGACATATACCACTTCATACTTTTGACAAATTTTTTTCCTTGGGTAGACTTGCCCTCTATAGGCGTGAACTTGACCTATTAACCAATCCTTTTCAAGCCCATTTTGACCAAATTTGACCAACTTTTGCTCCTTGGACGGACCTGACCTTCTCCTTAGGCAGACTTGACCTTCTCCATAGGCAGACCTGACCTTCTCCTTGGGTGGACCTGACCTTCTTCATGGGCGGACATGACCTAACAGATAGGCGAATTTTACCTAACAGACAACCATATATGCCCCACCATTTTCGCACTGTAATTTCCTCCGTTCAAGCATCAATCTTCTCAATTTTTTGTGCTCTTTCCAACGACATATACCACTTCATACTTTTGAGAAGTTTCCTGGGGCACCTTTTTCTTCCCCATCTGCCTCCTCGAGGGGGGCGTACCCTACCATTCTCTCTCAATCTTCCATCATAAACCTTCCCTTACGAGACCAAGGCATCCACTCTAGATAGCCCTCCAAACAACCATACTTTCTCCCCTCTAGACCGCCATATATGCCCTCCTCCAGAGCCATACCTTCCCTCTTCAACAATCTCGATCAATCATTTACTCATTTTGAGTAATCTTTTAGCTATTCCAAACCTTCGTCTTCTCGTTTCAAGAATCATTCATCTATTGTGAGCATCCGTTTACTCATTCTGAGTAAACGTTCATCCATTTAACACATCCTTTCATCATTTTGAACTCTTGTTCTATCAATCCGATCATCCATTTACTCATTCTGAGTAAACATTCATCCATTTAACACATCCTTTCATCATTCTGAACTCTTGTTCTATCATTTTGATCATCTGTTTACCCATTCTAAGTAAATGTTCATCCATTTAACACATCCTTTCATCATTCCAAACTCTCATTCTATCATTCTGATCATCCATTTACTTGTTCTGAGTAAACATTCATCCATTTAACACACCCTTTCATCATTCTGAACTCTCGTTCTATCATTTCGATCATCCTTTTACACGTTTCGAGTAAACGTTCATCCATTTAACACATCCTTTCATCATTTTGAACTCTCGTTCTATCATTCTGATCATCCATTTACTCATTCCAAGTAAACGTTCATCCATTTCTCACCTTCGTTTATCATTTTGAACTCTCATTCTATCATTCCTATCATCCAGTTACTCGTTCTGAATAAACGTTTCAAACCTCCTTCCTATCATTTTGAACTTCTGTTCAACAGTCCTAATCAATCGTTTACTCGTTTTGAGTAATCTATCATCCATTATGAGCCTTCATCTTCTCATTTCGAGAATCTTTCATCTATTGTGAGTAGTCATTTGCTCATTCTGAGTAGTCATTCATCCGTTCTGATCAATTATTCACTCATTTTGAGTACTCATTCATCCATTTCTATCATCCATTTCTCCAATCAAATCATCATTTTCCCCATCCACATCCCCTGAACTTTGTCTCGGGTTATTATCCAAATTGAGCTAAGTCTCTGATCTGATCATCATCATTAGCATCTACTTAGGATTGTCATCTATCCTAAGTTAATCATCATCGTCAGCCCAATCAATCCATTTTCCATCTCAAAGTGGATTTGGTGCCGCAATCATATGTTTAGATCCTTTAATCCGATCAATCAACATCCTAAGTCACCTAGGATAATCTCTGAACGGGGTTTATAGTCCCTCTCATCATCCTATCCAATCCATCATTCGATCATCGATCGATCTTATCCAATCCAATCACATCTTTATCCAATCACCTTCGACCCAATCAATCTACTTCCATCTCAAAGCAGATTTGGTGTCATAATCACCCTTTGATAATCAAATCCAATTGTTAGAATCAATCCCATCGCATCATCCAATCATCCTAATCTGAGCTTTAATCCAATCCCGATCCAAGCTTTAGTCCATTTCCATCCAAAATATTTATCCATCCTCTTTTCCCTTTCATCATCATGAATTCTTATCCTCCATCAATAGTGGTCAAGGGAAACCCTAATTACATCAACAACAATAATGAAAGACTTGTCGATCAAGAAGAATGTGACATGGATCACCTTGACGCTATCATTGCTAGTAAGTTTTCTCCACCCGCTTTCCAAAATCCAATCATCCCTTCGAGTTATGTTGTTATGTCATCATCCATGCCTAATCATGCTCCCTATGCTACCTGTGACAAGGGATACCCATCATATCCATCATATCCTTCATCTACATCATCCTCTTATCCTAGTCCGCCATCACAATACCCCTATCCTAATCCCCTGTCCACATCCTCCTATCTCAATCCTTCATCCGCATATACCCCCTACCCTAATCTTCCATACCAATCTCCTCACCCTAATCCTACGCTCGCATCAACCTATCCTAATCTAATATCCACATCCGCTTATCCTAATCTGACATTCGCAGTTCCCTATCTCCATCCGCACCTCAATCTCCCCATCCTAATCCACCATCCCAATACCCTTACTACAATCCGCCACCCACGTCCTCGTGTCCTAATTCACCATGCCAATACCCCTATCTTAACCCTTCATCTAATCTTAATCCCCCATCTATTCCCACTTTTGCATCCAATCCCATTCCCCCATCTAATCCTAATCCACCAACCCATAGTCCTAATCCCCCACTAATCCATAATCCCTCATCCACTCCTACCACACCATCTCAACCTAGAGTATGCAAGTCTCTCATTTCAGAAGTTCTCCAAGGACTTATAACAAAGAAGACATCTCCCACTCCACACCTTGAAGTTGTGGAATCATGCCATCTCAACCCATCATCCACAGTCATTAGTGATGAGACTCTTCTCCACCCAACACCTATCATTGATGTTATCACCCCTAGCACCACTCAAACTATCGAAACCATCACATCCTTTGAATCCACTGAGCCACCATCTCCTACCATCACATCTACCGAATCCATTGAACACCCACTTCCTACTCCAAGAGTAGTCGAACCCATTGACAACACCCAAATCCAATCCACTTCTCCCACTCCTAGTGTCACTAAAATCCATTCCGATGACTGCATCGAACCCTCCATCCTTCAATCTCCCCAACTTGAAGAGTCTCTCCAACACTCTGTCATCCTGCCATCCACACAAGAGGAGTCATGCCAAGAGTCTAATCCAAAGCATGCCAACATATCCCCTTCTCTATATCAAGATCCTACCATCCTGTCTAATCCACCTCAAGATCACAGTCCCCCATCCATTCCATTCCATGATCCCCTTGTCATTCAAGATTCCACCGCTCCATCTCCATCTCCATCACATGAGCCCACTACCACAAATCTAGATCCTATCATATCCCCTAATCCTTCTCCGGATACCACCCCATCATCTCCCTCTTACAATCCCCCATCATCGGCTAAAACTACTATCCCCACATCACTTGCATATCCCCTTGGTACTCTCACATTCTTCCATGGTGGCCTTCTCACAAAAGAAAAACACAGTGTATTTACCACCCATCATCCTCCACCTAATAACGAACTTGCATTATGTTTTCAGAATAACACAAATCCTATCATGGATCACATGCTCAAGAACATGAACTATCAAGGAATAGGTCTTAGCCTTCATGAGCAAGGTATTTTAGAGCCCATCCAAGTCAAAGAACAAATTTTCATGCAAGGTCTTGGACCTATTTCCCAAGACACACAATCTAAAGATGTTGGTATAACCTCTAGATGTCCTCAACGAGCCTTTTCCAAAAGAACTTCTGGCTCTTCCCATCGCTCCACCAGATCATATGCTGCCATCCCTCCTCCTCTATTGTATCACCTCAAAACAACCGTCCATATTCCTCCATCATCTGCCCCATCCATTTCGGGTCCTTACATCCCTCCATCGACCATCTCCCATCCTTCATCTACTGCATCCATCTTGGGTCCTTACATCCCTCCATCCACCATCTCTTGCCCTTCATCTACTCCATCCATCTTGGGTCCGTATATCCCAAGATCACCTCCTCCATCTCATCTGTTCATCCATCATAAAAATCCCTCTCACATATCCCATAATCATGATCAACAAAGGCACATACCTAAACATCCTCCATCTACACGTAATCCCCATACTCCTACCTCCATTGCTCCACATCATTCATCTCCTCACACCCATCCCATTGCTAATAAAAGAACTTTGGATTCTAAAGTAAAACTACATAAATCCAAACATCCCCATGAATCTAAAGCTCCCCATGTCCCCTCTAAACAACATGTTGAAGAAAAGAAAAATCAAATCCACAATCCAAATCAAACCCATCGGCCACAAAGGCCCACTAAAGCAAAAATCAAAACCATGTGGATCCCAAAGAAAAAAGATGTAATGCCATCAAATGAAAAATCTGTAATAACATCTAAAGTTGCTAATCTAAATGCTAATCATACACCCCTTTCATCTCCTAAGTCTATCTTGGGTCCCTATGTCCCAAAATTCACTTTTCCATCTCCTCCATTATCCCCACATTCTCCATCCATTCATCCTCTGATCTTTCCACATCCACCACCACATGTGCCAATGTTGGTCCTGAACTCACTAACCCATCATACATCCACCCCATCATTCTATCCATACCCCTTGCAGCATCCCATCCATTATCCCATGTATCTTCCCTCTCAAATCCCTCTACTTCATCCTTTTGCATAATCCATTTATCCTAATAAGGTTGTACTAACATCCAACGATTGCTTCAAACATGGGCTCTTAATACCTCATATAGAACTTGATGCTTGAATCCTTCATCCATATCCTTTTCTTATCACATGTCTTCTAAATCCACTTATTCGCCTCCCTATCCTTATCCATCTGCTTTTGCATGCTATCCAAAAAAGTTCAAAAATCCAAAAAAGTCAAAAAAGTCAAAAAAATAAATAAATAAAATCAAAAATCAAAAAATAAAATAGTAAAGAGAAACAATCCGTCCAATGGTGAAAACTTGGAAAACAAGAGCCTTGGATAAGTACCATGATGAAAACCTAGCAAACAGGCGTCTTGTGTAAATCCCCATCTGCACTTGGGGGCAGCTTCCTGATATGCATTCCCTCCATCCGCTATGCTTCTTACTATGCTTCCATCTATGCACCCATCTTCTTGCTATACACCCTCTTCATTCATCCGCTCCATCCTACCTATCTTACACATCCTACTTGGTGTATCTCATTTATCCTATCCCTCCGTCCTTCTTGTAATCTTGATAAAAATAAAAAATAAAAAATAGGGGCACCTATCTATGCATGCTTTGGACACCTCTTGGTATACATTCCCTGCATACATGCTCTATCATATCCCTTAATCACCCATCCCATCCTCCTCTAGTTATCTCCTTCATTTTCTCATCTCTCATGCCTCATTATGCATGACATATCTAGAGTGGGGGCATCTATCTTCCTTTGTGATACAGTCCTTGGAGACATATTCATTCCATCAAAGCAATCCCTTCCATTTCCCTATCCTTATCTCCTTATCAATATATCCATCTCCCCATCCTTATCATTTATCCCTCCACACAATCCTTATATCCATCTCCCCATCCTTATCTTCCTATCCTTCCATCATGGCATCCATTTTCATCTATCCATCTGGTCACCTTTTCCTCATCCAAATCCTTATCCCTCCATCCAATCCATCCAAATAATCCTTTTCCTCCCCCCATCCTCTACCCTCATCCCATCACATAATCCCTTGTCATTGGTATCTAGCTATAGGCTACTCTCCATGCCACCTAATGCCATCTACCTTGCCATCATCACTTTTGTTTCTTTTGCACCATCTTCCTCTATCCCCTTGTCGGGTCCCTGGCCTCGCCCTGGTTCGAGCGGGCTCCCGCCTAGTTGCGGGCGGACCCACCCCGGTCCATGGGCGGACCCACCCCGCCTCGGGCGAACCCACCTAGGTCCATCCTCGGGCGGATCTGCCCCAATCCATGAGCGTAACCTCCTTGGCTCGAGCGGACTCGCCCGGGTCCGTCCTTGGGCGGACCCGCCTGGTTCATCCTCGGGCGGACCCGCCTCAATCCATGGGTGGACCCGCCCTATCCGTGGGTGGACCCACCCCAATCGATGGGTGGACCCGCCCTTCCAGCCTTTTTTAAAATTTTTTTTCCCCTGAAATCACCTCCTCCATCATCGGGTCATTCATCCCAATCATCTAGACTTCGTTTCGAAAGTTTTTATTTTTATGCTGAAACTTCCAGAGGCCATAACTTTTGACACGGGTGTCTGTTTGAGCTGAAATTTTATGAGTGGTTGCATTATGAGGTAGCATATGGATTCCCAACGATTGTATATCGCTTGGATCCCGTTTCACCATATTTTCGAGGCCTCAAACTTTCATCTTCACCCTCAAAATTGCAATTTAGTGTTTTTTTCAGCATTTTGAAAAATCATTTTTTTCAATAACTTGGAATGCATGTCTCAAATTTGGGATATTAGTTGGCAATTCATCCTATCTTAGTTTTGGGTATTTTTTGGGAAAAAATTGAACTCTCAAACATAAAATCGTGAAGTTTCCTAAAATGGCAAAATTTGACAATTTTTGAAAATTGCCAAATCTGGAAAAATTTGATTGTCAACACCTTACGTCCCTTAAACTCTAAAACTTCATGTAGAATCAATCCCATCACATCCTCCAATCATTCTAAGCTTCAATTCAATCCTAATTTGAGCTTTAATCTAATCCCACTCTGAGCTTAACCAAAACCCTAATCTGAGCTTTAGCCCATTTGCAGTCAAGATCTTTGGATATCAAAACAAATCTTAAGATCCCTCCTTCCATATTCTTCAATTTCATCCTATTCATCCCTTCTAATCATCTGCTTACTCGTTTTAAGTAAACATTCATCCATTTCAAACATCCTATCATTTCAAACTCTCATTCAATAATTCCGATCAATCGTTTACTCATTCTGAGTAATCTTTCAACTATTCCAAACCTTCATCTTCTAGTTCTAAGAACCATTCATCTATCCATCCTATCATCCTCCCAATTCATCTCTTGATAACTATCCCATCCCTAAGCTTCGTGATCACCATCATCATATCTAATCCAATAAGTCTATCTAGTCCCATCGTGTCAATCCAATTATTTTATCCCCTTATCTAGGGTTATCTCATCATCCTTTATCCATCATTTTTCTTTGGACTTGTGTTGAACTACGTTTCCCCTACACTTTCACATAGGCAAGTTCAATCATTTGATCCACCCCCGGGGTTCCTTTATCACATATCATTGGTCTTTCTACTTTGTCCATCTGATCCTTTATCATCTATCATCTATCATCTATCATCAATCTACATATCTTGTTCCTATTGTTTGTCCCATCTTGGTCATCCATCAAGGTCTTCATCATCCTCTTTCCGCTTTTTTCCATGGTATGTCGTCAACTTTTTGTTGAACTATGCAGGCTCTGCGTTTTCACGTAGGCAAGGCTAATCTTTGATCGGCCCCCAAGCCCCTAGGTCGCTAGGATACGTCAGTCTCCTATCTTGTGTCATGTCTCTTGTGTTGTGTCATCAAGTTATGCCCTTATCTAGCTAGTTCTTAACCAACAAGATCCACTTGTATCATCAGATCTAATTTGTTTTGAATATCCTGTGTCAGATCAATCTTTTAATTTAGTATCCATCATTGGTCTCAACAAGATGCATCCTTCCTAACAGACCTCATCAATCCCATCCATCACCTTGATCCTATGGCAAAGGACATTTGAAATTGATTGCAATATTTTGATGCTTTTGGCTTTTGTTTATCATTTGAGCTCCCTATCATCAGTTGTCATGGTCGCCTTGATCCATCATATCATGGTGTGCTTTGACTAGTCAACATAGGGGTGTATCTTGATCTTTTCTTTGTCTTCTCGGTTGTCCCACGTGGTACCCACCAAGATCCCTGAGGTCTTGTGTTACGCTGGGGCATCCTTGTGTGCTTGTGGTTATCCCAATACCTGGCCTGACCAAGGTCATCATGACTTTGGGGTGTTGGGATAGCCTTCTTGTTTGATGTGTTTGTTTCATGCATTAGACATTAATCTGCCTTGGTCATTTATACCTTGGTGTATCGTGTCTTCTTCTATAGCAAAAATCAGTGCTCCAAAGATGGAAAATTGCATTAGGATTGCATTTCACTTTCCATTCCATCCTCTTGCATGTATCCCCCATCCTATCATCTATCAAAATCCCCCCCCATCCATTCATCCTTCATCACACTACCCTCCCAATCTCTTGCCGCCTTTTCATCCTTTCTTACCCATCACTTTGCATCATCTTCTTCATCTCCCCTTGCATCACCTCATCCATTTCAAGAGCACACCCATGTTCTCTTGAACCTACATGTGCTCTCGAGGGGGCATCCTCAATCCCTAACTTTCATCTTCACCCCCATTATTTTCCATCCTAGTGACTTCTTTGAATAACTGAGGCATCTTTCCCAATCTAACCATCTTCTTCTAGGTTCTACATTTTAATTTCTTTGAAATGATGCTACTTCGTAACACCATCTCAAAGAGGGGAAAAATGTAGACACAGAAATTTGGACACTTAATTTATCCAAATTTATCCTCTTTCGTCTAAACATCCCCTTATTCACATTAATTAAGTAATATCACTATTATTTAATTAATCCCTCTAAAGTTCTTCTAATCCCTAAGGTATCTAGTTAAATAATTAAATACCTTCCCCCTTTCATCAAATGAGTTAAATAAATATGCCATTTATTTAATTCCTTTTATGATACATCCTCCATTTTTATCTAATCTTAATCCATCTTCTAATCTCACCATTAGGGGTGTGCACATGCCTAATCCTTAATTAGGATGTGTCACATCATCCAACTTTTGCAAGTTGGCCTCTAATCTCTCTTACCCACCTAACCCTCCTCTAATCCTTCATTAACTAGCATAATCAACCTCTCAAGAAATTTTTAATTCTTTTTATCCTTCCAAGGAATATTAAATTCTTTTTCTCTTCCCCATGTGATCTTTGACTTGTCACATCAAGTTACATGTGAAATCTAACCCTCTTCTAATATGTCATTAATTATTCTAATCAAGTACTTGCACAATCCTAATCCCTTAATCAAGTCAACCCTATTAAATGTTTTCTCCTTTTGGACAAGGCATCTCCATTGCCCATGTGAATTTTTAATTCCATTTAATCCCCCAATGCATTTAAAGGAATTTTAAATTCTTTCTCTCATCCCCATGAGAATATTTGAGGAATTTTTAATTCCCCACTTGTCATCTCACCTACATGGGGACAACTACCTCCTTTATGATGAGATCTTGTCTCAATCCCAAGGTACTTTGTACTCCCTCCATGTCATGTACTATCCTTCCACCTCATGTACACATCATCCCTTTTAAGCCATATCACATGCCACATTTCAAGATGTGAGGTCTTGTGAGTTCTCAACTCACCTTAGCCCTATATCTTGATCTTGGTGGCTCAATATTGACCGTCCATTTCCCTAGAGATTTCCAAAATATCTATAAATACCCCCTCTTTTCTCTCATTTTAGGGAGATCATGCATGGTAGCCAAACTCTTGCAAAATTTTCCTAGAATCCATACTTATCCATTTTCATGTTTGCACCCACTTGCATCCATCTTCATATCACCATCTAGCTTGCATCTTGCCATCCAAGGAGCATACAACACCAAAGATCGAAGGGCCAACCAAACGATCGATTCGACACAAGGTAAAAGGTTCCATTTGTTGTTTCTATTTTGTGTTGATTCCAACTAGGCTAATCTTGAGGTGTAGGTTGTTCTTAGTGGTATTTTGCATTACTTTGTTTGCTGCTCATTTTCTACCACCTAATTTTGACCTATCACAGTCACTATCATTTTTAGTGTTTTGCGGGTTTGGTTATTTGGGTGACTATTGACAATAATATTTTTTTATTTATGGCATTCATTTTGTGGTGATGGTTGCAATCTAATAAAATAGTTAATGTTATGTGGTTCATGTTGTTTTACATAGGGCATTGTTCACTGTTGTTTTCTACCTTAGCCTATATTGTTTCATTTATTGCTTCCATTTAGCATGGTTGGGGAAAAGGTGGTAGATTATTTTTTGATTTTTATAATATAGCCTCATGTAGAGAAGAGTAATCAATAATACCTAATGTAACCAAATGTAGAGTGTACACCATTAACTATTTTATTTTGTTGTGACCATAACCAGAAAATAGAAGCCATAAATTAAACATCATTGGTTTCAACAGCGAGCCAAATGGAGAAATCCATAAAATATACATATGTGAAAAGTTTTTGGTGCACCGATAGACAAGGCTAGTGAAATGGTACCATATACATATACATATACATATATGTATATATATTTGTGTGTGTGTATAACATTGAGAAACAAAAGTAAAAATATACTTACTTCTCAACAAAACCTTATAAAAATTTGAAATGATATAGCCTTTTCAGGATTGCTTGTCAAATATTAACAGTGACAAAGCCATCCATAAATATACTTCTTTTTTAATAGAACCTTATCGAAAATTGAAACAATATAGCCTTTTCAATAACACCTTATCAAAAATGAAACAATATAGTCTCAAGTAGAGTAGAGTAATCATATATATGTATATATATGTGTGTGTGTATAAAAGTGAGAAACAAAAGTAAAAATATACTTACTTCTCAACAAAACCTTATGAAAATTGAAAGGATATAGCCTTCTCAGGATTGCTTCTAGAATATTAACAATGAGAACTTAGCCATCCAAAAATACACTCCTTTCTAAATAGAACCTTATTGAAAATTGAAACAATATAGCCTTTTGAACAACACCTCATTGAAAATGAAACGATATAGCCTTAGGAAAAGAAGAGTAATCATATATATATATATATATGTCAGTGATAAATGAAAGTAAAAATATACTTATTTCTCAACAAAACCTTATTAACAATTGAAAGAATATAACCTTCTTAGGATTTCCTTCTCAAATATTAATAGTGACAAATCCATCCAGACATATACTCCTTTCTTAGTAGAACCTTATTGAAAATTGAAACAATATAGCCTTTTCAATAGCACCTTATTGAAAATGAAACAATATATCCTCAAGCAGACAAGAGTAATCAACAATACCTAATGTAACCAAACATAGAGTGTACAAAATTAACTATTTTATTCTATTGCAATTCATAACCAGAAAATCAAAGCCATAAATTAAACATCATTGATTTCAATAGTGAGCCAGATGGAGAAACACACAAAACTGTAGCCATAGATCCCATGTAGAATGATGGACATATAATGCAAGCATAAATGAAATAATATTTCTTTTCAAAATATTATTGTCTTCTATCAACAAAACCTTATTGAAAATTGAAACCAAATAGCCTTTTGAATAGAACCTTATAAAAAATGAGACAATATAGGCTGAGCTAGATAATAAAAATCAACCAAAAACTGCATTACATCAACAATTTTATTCCATTTCCACACAGATAGAGAATATAGGCTTTTTAGCAGCACCTTATAAAAAATGAAACAATATAGCCTCGGCAAGGGAACAATAATCAACAATACCTAATGTAACCAATCATAGAACCAATAATGTTAACTATTTTATTATGTTCCAACCATAAGAAAAAAATGGAAGCCATAAATCAAACAATATTGGTTTCAACAACGATGCAAATGGAGATACCCACAAAACTGTAGCCACAAAACCCATGTCGAACCATAACAAAAATTCAAATAATTTGGGCTTTTCAACATCACCCTATCAAAAATTGAAATAATATAGCCTCTTTCATGGTACATTATTGAAAATAGCACAATATAGCCTAGGGTAGAGAACAATAATCAACAATGCATAATGGAATCAAACATAGACTATATAACATGAATGTATGGTTGATTGCAGAAAGCAACAAAAAATGGAATGCAAAAATGGATTGAACATATGGTCAAACATACATAGCAATAGCCAACAAAAAAACTAGATAACGTTAAGAATTTTATTTCATTCCAAGCATAGGGAGAAAACGATAGCCATATAGAGAAACCTAGAGTGGTACAAAAATTGAAACAATATAGCCTCCTCAAAAGCATCCTCTTGAAAATTAACAATGAAAAACCCATCCAAAAATATACTCTTGTGTTTGTATCTAACTTAAGATATATATATCTATATATATCTATATTATATCCACATATATGTATATATGTATATATATATATAAATCTATATATATATATATATATAAACTATTTGTGTGGACTTTGGTTGGAATTTTTGTCGGTCTTCCTAATTTTGGATTGCACCGGCTCTGGGGAGAAGGTGGTGGGTTATTTTCCTGTTTTGATGAACTTTGGATGGTATTTCCGCCAACCTTCTAATTTTTTTGAGGTCTTTGTCACTGTGGAAAAGGTGGTCCATGTTTTTTGGGTTTTTAAATAAAAAGCATTTGGCATGATGCCAGAGAAGGGTAGTGAAATGGCATCAGCATTAATTTTTGTATGGTTTCTATGTAGTGGTGATGGTGCAAGTAACATCTATCTTTAAAGTCCTCAGAAAATAAAGTGAATGTCTATGCAATTTTTGATAATGCATTGTTGGGTGTGATTCTTTAGGTTTATCTTGTTTTTCAAGATAGCTGTGAGTGAGGAGGGCAAGCTTCTACGAAGGTGCAAGTGCATTCATCGGTTGTGAAATTTCTATGAAGGTTGTTGGAGGTTATTTTGTGTTTTTTGCATATGTTGATGGTTCCAAAAGAACTAGAAAAGTGTGGGTTGTTATAATTTTGTGCCCATTCTTTGCAGGCGGTAGAGAAAGAATGAAGGGATGAGAAAGCAAGCGAGAAGAGGTGTATTCCTAAGATAGTTTATGTTAATTTATCTTATCAAAAATTCAAACAATATAGCCTTTTGAAGAGAAATATAGCCCAAGATACACAACCACAACCAACAAAAATTGGAAAAGGTTAACTATATTTTGTTCCAAACATAGCCACAAAACGAAACCCATAAAGAGAAACCAACAAAGATTCACAACAAGCAACCCAAGTAAAAATATACTTATTTCTCAATAAAATATTGTCACAAATAGAAACAAAATTAGGATCTAATTGTCTATTTGACCATTGTGACTAATATTGCAATTAGTTCATCAAATTTTCCATTATAGTTGGAGTCTGTTGTAGAAAACTAACAAAAAAATGTGAAATTTAGTCTGGTGAACATCTGTATTTGATAGAGAATATGTAAATTAGAAAATTTAAAGAGTTTTATAATGTACAATACAAACTATGGAATACATCTTTAGTGCAAGGGATATATATGTATATATATATATATATATATAATGATAATGTTGTTCATGGTTTCCATGGAGTTGCAGTGGGTGGAAGGCAATATTGTTTTATTATGTGTTGGCTTGTTACTATGTACCTTTGTGTTTTTTTTGTGTTTTCCCCATCTTGTTAATTGTTGTAACTGTCAATATTGTTTGTTTTTTGTTCCATTGTTTTTGTGTGTTTTTGTGCACTATTTTATTGCTTTGAAACTATTGCCTCTACATGGAAACCATGAATGAAATATTATGTTCAAAGCTATTCAACAACAATGAACAATGTATATATGTGTATGTGTGTGTGTGTGTATGTATATGTATATACATGTGTGTGTATATATATGTGTGTGTATATATATGTATGTATGTATGTATAGGTATGTACATATATCTGTACATAGATATACATATGTATATGTATATATATATATATCTGTGTGTGTGTGTGTATACATATGTATACATATATATATGTGTGTGTATATGTGTATATGTATATGTATATATATATGTGTGTGTGTGTGTGTGTGTGTGTGTCCCAGGTAAAAGGTAAATAGATTAACAGGATATGCATCTAAGTTTGCTAGAATGAAGAAGCAAAGGAGCTATTTTGGCCTACAGAGAATGCAGTGAAGCGTTATAAAATTCATGGCATTTTCCAAGAAATCACAAGTCATGGTATTTTCCATGGATTTTATAGCACTTATGATTGAATGCACTGTAGGGAAAGATCACTTTTCAATGTTCCCTTATGCCTACTTATGGTATGGTTCCTGAGGTGTGGAATATCAGGTGCAATTACAACCATCCCCACAATATGGATGCCATGCAACTATTAATGTTGGTGCCACAATGGCTTGTTCTTGTACAGCTGTTGCACATGAAGAATGCAACCTTATGAAAAATTGAGAGAAGCTAGCCTTCCCAAAAGCAGCCTAACAAAAATTGAAATACTATACCCTCTTTAATAGCACCCTATTGAAAATAAAAAAGATAGCCTAAGCCCTGGAGAATGGCAAGTAAAATGCATAATGGAATCAAACATAAATTGTATAACAAAAATAAATAATTAGGAAAAATGCTTCAATGTTGTATATAAAAATTAATATAAAGTATATCATTTGAACTATGCCTTGTAAAGGTTTAGACAAATAACTATTTTTAGAAAATACTAAACATTGGGAAGAGTACACATGTATATTCCTTGCATCTACTTTGACATACATACAAATCTACACACTAGAAAATTTAATATTGTCTCATCTATGGCTTCCAATTTGTGTAAATGGTTGCAATATATTAAAATAGTTTGTGTTGTTTTCATAATGTAATGCTAATTATCATTCTATTCCTTTGGATATATACTTTCATTTGTAATGTAGAATAAAATAGTTTTTGAAAGAGGAAAAACTGGGGTTTACAGGGTCACAAAACCACAAAGTTTACATACATAAGATAAGATCGTCAAAGACACCATTAGTAGAAAGGCTGTAAAGAAAACAACAAAATGAAAAAGCTACAACCACCAAAAAAGCCAACAAGGGCCATAAAAAAATACCCAAAAAGACTAGACAAAATGCTAGTAGCAACTAAACTTGGGACTTTAATGTTTCCGCAGTCTCAGCTTCCAAATCATTCATTTCCTAAACCCCCCTCTTTAAGATCTGTACCATCTGGGTAGTAGGGGGTACTTTCCTCTTAAGGTTGGCATGGGTCCTTTTCGATATACCTTGGTCCTCGTTCTTTCTTTTATCCTTGTCCTCTTCCAGGACAACAACCAACAAGCCCTGTTGCGAATTTTCCAACTTTTCAGACATTACATTGATGATAATGGCATTTTGCCTAGCCATTTTATGGTTTTGTTCCACAATAGTTTTCATGTTATTTTTTATTTTGACAATTTTAGCTTCCAAAGTCTTATACTTGTCCTCAATGTCATCTTTTCATGTTTGAGTATTGTTCTTTTTCCGTTTTCCTTCTTCATTGCTAAGAGAAGACAACTTCAATTCGAGTTCCTCTATCTTACTATTTAGAGCCCTATTTTTGTGATTAAGATCATTAATTTCTTGATATACCCATTTCAAAACCTTGAAAATTTCACCAACACCATTTCTGGAAAAGACAAGAATATCTTCAAACTAAACCCGGTCTAAAATGAAGTTAACATAAACCAGATTGGGGGAGCTAGGAAATATGGTACCATCAAATCTGAAAGAGGTAAGAGGGGTAGACACAAAGTTTCTACTAGCTTTAGGGTTCTCAGTTTTGTCCTCTAGAGACTTTGTAGAGTAGGAAACCAACTTATTGGTAGTGGAGCCCTTGAGAGCGGGATTCTTTAAGGGGATCGGGTAGTTGAGGTAGGTTCAGGGTTAGCTTTAGCAAGTTGGGGTTTAGTAGGCTAGGTTTTCTTACTAGACAACACAAGGGACGAGTGGGCTTCAACAATTCTATCATGCTTAGGCTGATTATGTGAACCACCAATGTCCATTTCATAGTACTCAAACACTGTGGAGGCAACCGATTTGGATAAAGCCGGTAGGCCTTGATAGTGTTCATATATTAACCTAATAAGACTAGGATCAAGAATAGGGTATCTCTTGGGATTTTTCTTGTCGTCCTCAAGGCTACTGCTCAATGAACAAAAAAAATAATGAGGCTAATAAATCCATACCTTATGGTGGAAGTGGTTAAGGATAGCAAAATAATGACCATAAACTCTGGTGAATCTCCCGTTCAAGGTAATATACTTCATTATGACATGAAGCACCTTTCTCCAATGTAGAATAAAATAGTTAATATTGTTATCCAAAAGCTATTCTTGACTTTTATATTGACTTATTTCATTTCAACTATCAATAGAAATGTACATATACAATATATTAAATGTATAAAAATAGTATTATGAATTATTCATAATCAACGATGGGCAATGGAATCTAACACAATGTGTATAATAGTGGTTGGAGGTTATTTTGGTTTATTTGCATTGGGTGATGGTTTTCAAATGAATACATGCAATCCATAGATCACACAATATTGGTATTAACAAACAATACAACCTTTTCTAAACAACACCTTATTTGAAATTGAAACAATATAGCCTTCTCAACAACACCTTCTTGAAAATGATATGTTGAAAATGATACAATGTAGCTTAGGATAGAGTATAACAACGAAGAATTCCTTATGCAAATCAAAATAAATTGTATAGCATTTACTATTTTCTAGCATTTTAACCATGGTCAGAAAATTAAGGGCATGAATCAGAAATTTGTTTCTCCCATATGTGTAGATATGTATGTATGTCATAGTGGATGCAAACAACATTGATCAATACATAGTTATTTCTATGTTAATTTTTGTTGGCACATTCTTGAAATGATAAGCTGTATTGTTGCTATTATATGGAACATTGATGCCTCCATTGATCACACTAATGGACAATGTATATTCTAGGTTGGTTGTCTTAGGGGTACATAGATTGTTTTTGAAATCATTTATTAAGAGTTATGTAAAATGTAGCCTTTTTATATTATTTGTTTTTGGTCATATTCTAAATGTCCCAACAAAAGAAATTGAAATGTAAAAACGTTTGTAATTTAAAAATTGGAAACGAAGCTCATAATCCTTTGTTGGTTTAATTGAATATTTAGTTGTTGTGTTGTTGTAATAGAGCTTGTGGCTAGTTGTTGGCATTGCATCTATCCTTTTCAAAGAGAAGCCCCAACAATGTCAGTAGACACTAGCCCTCCCCCGGCTACTCAACAACCCTCTAGCACCGAACCCATAAGTCTGCTCCTTATTTAATTTTTATTTTTGACACTTGTAGTGGCTATTTTCCATGTGTATTCAGCAAAATGCAAATATGCTTTGCTTGCATTTGCAGCCCTTCTAGTGTATAGTTTAACTTGTTTATATTTGAGGTATTTGTGTGGCCTTCAAATTTTTTGTTTGTTGGCTATTGGGGAGTAGTATGCCTGTAGCTATTTATGTGTTTTCCATTTTAGTGGACTTGCATATAACTTTCTTCGTGTTGTAATATTTCTGATGGAATGTCTAGGGATAATTATAGACTTGTTCATAGATGTTATTACATTTAATCCTATACATACATACATACATACATACATACATACATATATATATATATATATATATATATATATATATATATATATATATATATATATATATATATATATATATATATATATATATATATATATATATATATATATTTGTACTTGCATTGAGAGGAATAGATGCGGGCAACTATGCACATTGTGCAGTTGAAAGTGCAGCTCTACACTAAACAATGTCTAACTAAAAATAATTTAAAGTTCCCAATTACTGAGCTAAATGTTTAATGTAGCATATTATTCCCCCACTGGCAAAATATGCAGCCCATACATAAAGCAATGTTGCTCCCACAAGTTGTGTCAAGTGATGTTTATTTCATTTTCCCAGGCAACAACCATATGTGCCTAGATTTAAACTTATCTATATTCATTCTTACATCTATTGATAGGTTGATGTTGGAAAATTTATTTTCTAGGTCTTTGTTGAAATCATGATTGTCTCATTGAAGGATTTTGTTTTGTGTTGATGGTTGCAACACTATACAATTTATGTTTTTTTCTACAAGGAATTGTTCACTATTGTTCTATAGCTTCTTAGCATGTGTCATCCCCATTCACCACCTCTTCCACAGTCACCAAAATTCTAGTGATACGGGGAGGGTTGTTGGCTAGCAAAGAGGCTACCAGTTTCAATTGTACTCTGCAAGGCATTTTTGGCTATCGTGCTCTAACTTTGGTTATAAGATGAGGTTGTAGACCTATAGTCAACAATGCCTTTTTGTAAATGGCATAGACTATTCAATTTCTTTGGTGACTTTAGAATGCTAATTTTTGTTTGTGCATATATGTCGACTGTTATATTTCTTATTGTATGTGTTTATGTGGATTGTTTGATTGCTTTGCAACTTTCACCACTACATGGAAACCATATATTAAATAATGTGTTAGAAGTTATTTAATAACCAAGAATGCATATATATCTGCATCTAACATCATATTTATATATATTCATGTGAAATTTTTTTGAATTGCATATATATGCATTACATCTATTGGATTCACGAGTAGCATTCTATTGCTTGGAAGTATATAAGCACCAAAAAGTGTTTTTTTGTTTTCTTGTGTTTTGTTTCTTTTTTGCTTTGTCCAAATATGTATGTATGTGAAATTAGATGTAGGAAGTGTTGATATATACACATCATCATATTTATTGCTTGGGGAATTCTCATGGCAACATTGTTTCATTTATGGGGTCCATATATTGGGGATGGTTGCAATAATAGCTTGGATTTAAAACTTACCAAAGTAATTAGGTGGTTATGTTATTTGGACTGAGGTATTGTTTTGTGTTGGGTTGTAGATTGAGTTGAACAACATACATAGCAAACATTCTAGCCATGGCTTGTATAGTAAGTCTAATAAGGAACATGGATTTTACCATTGATTAGGTTGGTCGATGATGTATCTTGTGTTTCATTTCATATTTTGCATGCCCAAATCTATGTGCTTTTAACATTTCATGCAAACAATATTCATATGTTTGAGGTCCACCTATGGATATATATGTGTGTATATGCTTCCCTTTGTAAACATATATGTGTCTAGGCGTGGTTGCAAAGTGATAAAATAGTACATGTTCTTCATGATGAGCTATTGCTGGTTGTTTTTGTATGGTTTCAAGGGTAGTTGTTATTTGTCTAGGCCTCAATACCAGTTTGATCAATGTTGCATCTGACACTTGACATATAGCCTTCCATTGTAGCAAACCCTTATTGAGGTCTAGATAGGTAACAACTATGCTTCAACAAGAACATTGACTGGGTATGTGCAGGATCATCATGGAAAAAACAAGCCTTTAAGTGGCAAAAAAATTAGAAAAATCAGAGTTAGGAAACTTGATGTAAAAATTTGAATAAGTTATCTATATTATTTCAAAAATATGTAAGAATAGAATCTGTAGAAAATTGAATGTAATTTCTAAACTACTAGGTTTGTTTAAAAGAAGAAGAAATATATTTGGTGAAAATTTGAAATTTCAATGCAGTAGTACTTAAATTTCAGGGAAAAAATAAGAAGTAGGTGTCTGTCTGACCACCCTAACCACAATAAAATGATAATATTTTTTTATAAAATTTTAGATATAAGTAGAAGACTCATGTCTCGATGCGATGCATATTTTTTGTAATTTTTTTCAAAGTAAATAATTAATTATGAATTTTTTATTACAAATTTTTAAAATATAAAAACTCATATGTCTAACCACCTTAACTTTGTCAAAACTTCATGAAATTCAATTTTTATTTTTTAATCCTATAGTTTGTGAAGCATAGAATGTGACACATATTTTGGATTCAAAAAATGTGATATCATTTGAAAGCTATAGATGTTTTTTAATCAGTCTATCAATCAGGACTTTAGTCATAATATGAATAGAAAATGAATAATAATTAAATATTAAATTCAAAGTAAAGCATAATTTATATTGGTGGAAAGCTGAGAATCTCCTTTAAAAACCCTTTTCGTTTCATCAATTTTGGGTAAAAAAAAGTCGTCAACCACATACCCATCATATTGCCACTCTTTGGCCCATCATGATCCTGCACATACCTGACTATTTTATTACTTTGCAAACATTGTGACCACAGAAGAACCATACATCAATTAGGCCTGATGTGAATTAGTGTTTAATTTTACTAGTCTTCTTTATTAATGTACAAAATGCTTTTGATTTAAAAATCAATTAATATCCACTAGCTTTATTGAAGGCTAAAAAGACAGGAAGGCTGGGGAAAATTCAGACCAAAGTTCACACAAATAAGGGTAACTTCCCATCATGCACGTGAGTTGTTACACTTCACAAAAAAGGCATAAATTTTGCATATGGAACTTGCAATATAGCTTGCCATTCGGAAAATGTAGTAATAGAATGAACATAGGGATCAGTGTGCATGAATATTGTTTTTACCCACTATGACATATATATGTATCTGCGCAAATGGAAAATGTATTATCCACCATTGTAACCAATGGCAACATCAATTAAAATATCACAGTAAGAAACCTGTGCATAGTTTCCAATTGAATCAAACATAAACTAGATAAGATTAACTATTTGACTCCATTGTAGCCATGACCATACAATGGATGCCATAAATTAGACACCCTTGGTTTGAACACTGACGTAGAAGTGAAAACCTGCAAAATAGAAAATATACATAGTTACAAAGTGATGCAAATCCATAGCCACAAAACGTGAACCTTAAAGAGAGACCCACAGAATATTGATGGCAACAAACCCATAAAAAAATATACTCTTTTTTCAATAGAACCTCATCAAAAATCAAAACAATACAGCCTTCTCAATAGCACCTTCTCAAAAATGAAACAATATATCTAGAGGAAGAGAACGATAATCATCAATGCCCAATGGAATCTAACACAAAGTGCATAAGATTAACTATTTTATTTTTTTGTAACCATAACCACAAAGTAGAAGCCATAAATCAAACAATATTGGTTTGAACACCGACCCAAGCATGCGCAAAAACCTACAAAACACAAAAAAATCATAGTTAGAAACCCATGCAAAACCAAAGCAATGAAATGCAAACCTTAAACCAAACAATAGTCTTTATCACAAACAATATAGTCTTCTCTGAACAACACATTATCAAAATTTGAAGGAGCCAACAAATCCTTATATTGTAGATAAAACAATATAGCCTGCAAAGACCCATGTTCTGCAAGTGTAACAATGTGGCAAATGGTTTTCCTGATATGCACCTCTTTTCACTTGGTTCAAGCAAACCTCTTCCCGCTAGCTTTTCCCATGTTGCCTTGTTCCTACAATCCTACAACCATAGCCACACCACAGAAACCATAAATAAAAACCCACAAAATCTCACAGTATCGAATCCATGTAAAACCATATACACACATTGCAAACCATATATGAGCTACTATTTTTTTTTAGAAACTATATAGTATTTTCTGCACAACAGCTAATCAACATTTGAAACAATCAACAGTACCTTATCACAAATAAGACAACATGGCTTGGCACAGACCGTGAACAAAAAATTAAATACTATTGCTAATGATTTTCGTAACATGCACCTCTTCCCACTTGCTTCAAACACACCTCTTCTCACTAGCTTTCTTGGACAAAAATGGGAAAAATATTATCACAAGAGACACTTTTTTTTTGTTTTGAAAACATCGCCCCATGAAAAAAACACAAAATAACCTCTACCCACCCTCTCAAAAGCTTACATTCCTCGCTGACGGGTCTGATAACATGTATATCAACAAAAAAACACCAAACAATGCCTTCTCAAAAATTCGTTAGATATTCGTTTTGTTCCCTGAAGTGTTAAATGGTAGGTGTTATTACAACTATTGTTAGTACATGCAAAGCATATAATAATTAATGTTGATGGGAACCAATGTTCAATTCCAACAGCCTTCTCTATCCTTGCTGCATGAAATGCACCACCCTATTCCCAAGGTATCCAACAACTGTCTCCACCATCTTTTACATGGCCACCAGAAGGCTAGAAATATATTTCTATATATATTTATATATTTATATATTTATATATGTATATACAATAACACATATATATATGTGTGTCTGTGTCTATGTCTGTGTCTATGTGTGTTTGTCAATGTATGTATGTATGTATGTATATACATATATATACATATAATGACAAGATGAGTGAGCTTGATGCACATAGGCATCATCAAAAAAATTATTTGATTAAGGAAGAAGGGGTCAAGAGTACATAATGTTTCATGAAGCCTTTGTGCATCAAGCTCATGCCTATTGTCATGTTGTCTTTTGTCTATATCCACAAAATCCTACTACTACTCATTTACCTTCAATGAATATATATATATATATATAATAACAAATATAAGAACATACTGCTATGCATAAAATACTCCTTCCTAAATAGAACCTCATAGAAAATTGAAACAATACAACCTTTTCAACAACACTATCTCAAAAATGAAAGAATATAGCTTAAGAAAGAGATCTATAATCAACAATGCCAATGGGGTGTTTGAGTTGGACCTATATTCTATTTGTATACAAGGTAAGGCTATATGTCATTCTTTCCATCTCTTCTTTTGAAACTACATCCAAAATTCTTTGACACAAATTCCACATCTATATATATTTTTATCCACAAAACGGAATCCAAAAACAAAAACCCAAAAAGTTTGACATAAACAAACTAGATTTAAAATAAACTGATTTCTCAACAAAACCCTATCAAAAAAATTAAAACAATATAGCCTTCTCAACAAAACCTTCACAAAAATTAATAGTGAGAAATTGATGCAAAAAATAAACTTGTTTCTAAGCACAACCTTATAAAAAATGTGAACAATATAGCATTTTCGATAGCACCTTATCAAAAATGAAACAATATAGCCTAAGATAGAGAACAATAATCAATAATACCTAGTGCAATGAAGCATAAAGTGTACACCATTAACTATTCTATTCTCTTCTAGCCATCACCAAAAAATGGAAGCCATAAATCAAGCAACATTGATTGCAACAATAGCCCAGTTGGACAAAGGCACAAAACTATAGCCACAAAACCCAACCAAAACAATAGCCAAATAATGGAACCATTAATGAGAAATATTTCTTTCAACAAACAATATAGTCTTTTCTCAACAACACCTTATCAAAAATTGAAACAATTTATAGCCTTTTAAACAAAACCTTATAAAAAATGGCATGATATAGCCAGAGCTAGACAACAAAAATTGTCAAAAACTACATAACGGTTGGTATCTTGCATTCCACTTTTGTTTGCATTGAATACTTGTTGAAGCACTAAAACATTTTGTGCTATTTTCCATAGGGCATTGTTGTTTGTTCTTTTTTTAGATTGAATAAATTGTTTCATTTATCATTTCAATTATTCTTATTGAAAGAATAAATACATAAAGGTTCAATAAATATGATCTTTCCAGTTTTGCTATATCTATATATATATATATATATATATATATATATATATATATATATATATATATATATATATATATATATATATATATATACGTACATACTAACTTAAGAAATATATATATCTATATATATGTATATATATATACACACAAATATTTATGCACATCTATAGAAGAAAGTTATATTCACTAGGAAATTTCAATTACATACATGTATATTTATCTATATACATACGTAAATGTACACATGGATACAACCATTTCCACAAGTAGATATATGAACAACTATAGATACCGATACATCTATTAAAAAGGACAACAACTCTATATAAACTAACAATATTAAATTATCAAACAGTATTGATTTTAACAAAAAATATAGGTTTTTGAGAGCAATGCCTTGAGGAAAATTCAAACAATACAACCTATTCAACAAGACTTTATTGAAAATGAGAAAATATACGGGAAACTAGACAACAACAATCAACAAAGGGTGGATACTATTAACAATATAATTCCTTACCAAACACGGCTACAAATATGAAGGAATAAACAGACTCCCACACCCACAAAAAATTGCAGTGGCAAGGCCATGTGAAATTATACTATTTTCCCTTAATAGAACTTGATAGAAAATTGAAACAATATGGGCTTCTCAATAGCATTTGTTTCAAAAAAGGATAGCATAGCCTAGGGTAGAGAGCAGTAATCAACAATACCTACTACAATCAAACATGAACTGTATAACATTAACTATTTTACTCCATTGTAATGATAGCCACAGAACATATGCCATAGATCAAACAATATTTGCTTCAACAACAAGCTAGATGGAAAAAGCCATTAAATAGAAAGATTCACAGTAACATACACTTGCAAAATGATAGCCATAAAACATGGACCATAGATTAAACAATATTTATTTTTACCAACAATATAGTCTTCTCTCAATAGTAGCTTATCAAAATTTGAAACAATCAAGATTGCATTGACAGAGGTCAAGCAATATAGTGTGCAACAACCTATGAACCACAAGTGAAACAATATTGAACAAATGGTTCTACCACTATGCACGTCTTTGTTCCTTCACATACATAGATGTCTATACATATGGCACATGCGGTCACGCCCACAAAAGGATATAAAAGTCACAATAGAACTAAACCTGGGAATTGGACATTCCAACAGCGACTGACATCCTCTCATGGTTGTTCATTTACTTTATCAAACCAGGGAATGTATACTTGAAATGGAGCAACATGGTATGTGCACTAAGAACTAGTTTCCAGTCACCATCTATAGAAAACAAATGCTTAAAAGTAATGCAACATAAAGATTTTTAACTCAAACACAACTCCAACTAAAACAGAAATCATAGCAACTATTATTAAAGGACAAACTGTGAACTGGCCATATGCTGCAGGAATAGACACAGGGATGGATTCCTGACGCTGTAGGAGCAATACAAAGCTGAGTTTGCATTGAAATCTATAGAAATAGATTCTAACTAGTAATCAACATGAAATGAAAAGTTAATTACAACAACTTTCTATAGAATACTTACTAAGTGGGCCCCCTTAGCAAGCATCAACTAGATTACACAAGAAGTTGACTCAAAGCTTCATCGAATTTTATTCATACTCAAAACCAGGATACATCGATTACTCTATTTGAAAATAAAACTTAACACAGAACTGTATTGCTTATTCAACTTAATTTTAACACATACTATTTCATCATCATTCACTCACACAGGAGGAACGGTTATTTAAATGAAAAAGGAAACTAACTAACTAACAGAGGGAGTCATGATCATAAATAAATTTTGAATCCACAGAACAGATATTCATAAATGAAAGTCTATCTGCTCGATGCGACCCAGAGAAAATATAGCATTACACACTCCCTAGATCAAAGGACCATTTAAGCATCTTCCCAAATATTCGGTCAAAGAGTTATTACCAGAACAACTTCTTCAACAGAGTCGAGATTCTTATGCTTGATCAGCTCCTGCTCCCTCCAACAACCTACAATAAGTGACAAAGGTGAAGGAAAGCATACACACAAGTGACACGTCATCCATTCATTAATCACATGTTAATCCTATTCCATTATCCAAAATCATAAGCATACGTTAGCCATGTGGAAGGTCAAAAAGGTAATTAATAAAGTTGTCAAGCTGCAGGAATATGGAATTCGTTGCTACAGGATACTACCTGAAAAGTCTTTAATCAACAGGTTTAAACAACTATTAATAACAAAAGTAAGAGTATCAAAAGTTTCAAACTATGATCATATTTAAGGCTCATCATTTTGTCCCCTAATTATTGTAATATTGGTCCTTCAGCATTGACTTTCCTTGTTATTTCCTTGAAATTTGTTGGAGCAACATGACCCTGCAACGAAGTTCCAAACTTGAAGTAAAAACCTCTGGTAAACTCCCATCTTTCAAATCTACGGTTTTTTATTTGTTCATTGATTTCCTTGGCTTGGTAGGGATAGAGCGGCCACATTAAAACTGGGGGTTGGAAGGTCAGTGGCATCCATAATTCAAATCTGCTTTGCAAACCCAATTGCATGTACCTTTCTGTTCTCCTAAGTGTTGTTGTGAAGTTCAAAGGGCTATGAGGCTCTGTCCTTCTTAGACCAACTGTCAATCTCTCCCACCTTGTCTCAATCCTAGAAGAGGCAAGTTTCCAAAATGTATATTTCTGCTCTTTGAACTCACTGTATACCTATTTTCTGATGTCAAATTTTTTCTCTCTTTCCTCAGCGTGATTACATCCATAAGTAACTTTAAACCATGTTCTTAAAATTGTGCGTGGGTCTAAACTCTCAGCTCTGAGAAGAATAGGTTCATCTCTTTCTACTTCTTCATATGATTCCAATTGTCTCCCATAATTGACCTCATTTGTAGCCCAAGACATAAGTGCTATTAGATGGATATCACCTATATAAAGGAGTGGGTTCCATTCAGTTTCTGTAGGAATTAAATAACCATGTAAATAAAGTTCACACATGAATTTTTTCAGCCAGTTATAGGCCACTTCATAAGCATCATAGAATTCCTTGGCTGTTTCAATATCGGGATCCAAATTTCTAGAGATCCTCATTAATTTGAACCAAAGAAACTATTCCTTGAGGCACATTGCATATACTTTGGGTGGCGGCCTACACTCCATTATTTGTCCAGTTATTTTCATCATTTTATCCATTTTCTTTTGCATATCTTGAATTTCTTGCTTTTGCCTTTCAATTTCCCTTTGCAGCTTTTTCTTTTCCTCATCCCATAAACTTTGTTAGACTTCAGCTTTGGCGAGATGGTGAAAACATAAAGTGTGGAATGACACAGGCGTCCTCTTAATTCTCAGAAATTCCAAGTATGCAATCAGTAGAGTCCTTTTATACACAACTAAATCTGTGCAAACTTTAGTGGGCAATGGATTATCATAAGGTATTTCAGGCAGTTCAAGCACACCCTCTTCTTGCTGTAGGACAAAATCCTCTTGCTATAGGATGAAGCCCTGTTGCTGCATCGAAGAAGATTGTTCTTCCTCAGAAATTTTCTCAACTCCACAAGCCAAGTCGTCCAGACTCAGCATTTTCCCCTTATCAACATTACTGGGTTGTGTTGCCTCAGGAATAGTAGAGGAGCTTTGTGGAACATTTGCAGACATATCTAGGGAGTTATCATGACCTGATTCAGCAGAGTCCTCCAATATTATGATCGTTTCTATTTGAACAGAGGTTGTAGCAGGCTTAGACTGTTTTCTCAATGAACTCCTTCTTGGTAGTTTTGCAGAAGGAGCAGCACCAAAGGATGCTTCCTTAGCAGTCCTCTTCCTAGCTGGTCTTGAAGATCCATACTTGGCAGGGGAAGAAGAAATTGAAATTGGAGTATTAACGAGTGTTGTTGTAGGAGAGACAAAAATAGGGGAAGACTTCGCAGGAGAGGATGAGGCAAAACATTTTTCTCTTTGAGTATGTGGGTCTGACTCAGGAGTCTGCCCTACCCCAGATGACTCACCTACAATTGTCTTTCCTTTTTCTCTCCTAGTGGCAGACCTTGTTTGCACACCAGTAGAGGACGTCGGTATGGAAGCTGCAATACTGGGTGCTGCAGGAGCAGCGGATTCTTGCTCTGTTTCAATACTTGTGGACTCAATTCTCATTTTCTTTCTTCTAGGCTGCACGGGTAGTGCCCTAGGGGGTTCAGGCAGTTGAAGACCTTTTTGGGCAACAAACTCATTCCAGGAAAGAGGTGAAACATCCCTTAAGGATCGCTCAGTCAAAATTTTTATTAGGGCATGATGAGTGACAGAGTTTTCTTTACCCTTTTGGGTTTCATGTGCACTACTTTGCAAAAGGTTTAACAAAAAGTTCAAAACATTCACTACCAGTCCATGTCTCATATGACTTAACAATTTGAAATGATATGAATATAGGTAAGAGAAGTTCCCTTCATAAGTTAAACACCTAATAACAAATATGGCGTATTTAGAGTATGGATAAGGTAGGGACATTCTTTTGCACCCTTGCTTTGAGATTTCCAAAGGCCCATCAGTTGGTAGGGTAAACTCTACCCTAGCAGAGACAACATCCCTTCCAACAGGAAAATTTTCACCAACTGTCGGTAATCCAGTAACTTTTGAAATTCTTTCCTCTGTCATAGCCACTGCCAAGCCCCATACCGTAGCCTCATTTTCTGAAATTGTTATTAAGAATTTTCCTGCAACCTCTTCATCAATAGAATCCATTCTCAAGAAATAATTTAACCATCCACAATTAGCGAATGCTTGCATTAACTGAGGATCATGTATCAATGTGTCATGAGCCATAGGCTCGTGCCTCACCAGTTGGCCACCCATGATCAAAAATCCTTAAAACAAAACTCAAACTGATGCTGAAAGCTTGAAAAATACTTTTCTTCCTTACTACACTTCCTTTTCCTTACCAAGAATAACAAGTAGACATTTTTCATAAAATAATTTAATAACTACTTAAACTAAGTAGTTAACTTGTTCTTAGGATATGGCTTCGCAATCATACTTTTAGAAAGTACAAGAACATAACTATTTTGGCAAACGTAAATTTGGCACAGGAAAATTTCAAGTTAGAATACCCCTGCCCCCTACTTAGCATTCGACATGTGTCCTCACATGTGCATGGTGATAAAATTAAAGCATGCAATTACGGCTGATATATACATTACAATTAATGAATAGATAGAAAGAGTAAATTATGTGATAATGAAAAGATTTTGTGTACCTTGAATTCAGTTCTCAGGAATGTCGTAAAGGACAATAACGTATCATGAAATGATAGCTGAGAGATTGAATGCATGAATTAGGTGGAGTGGCAATATGGATGACGTGGTAGATAAAGGAATGAATGATGTGATAGATGAAAAAATGGAGAAAAGTGGTTTTCTTTTAAAAAAAGAAAACTTTATTATGGGCAATCAACACAATACTTAAAGAGAAGCTACAAGAAAAAGGCCTAAGCCTTTTGCTGCAGGAAGACCAGTTGAAACAAACTTTTTTAGGAACTCTTCCTTTGATGTCCGCTTATGATATAATCGCAGTCGGTGTCCATTAAGTAGCAATTGGAAAAAGACTGGATCAATTGTGGCCAGATGTACTGATCCGTTGTCAAACACATTCTCAACTTCATAGGGACCGAGCCAGCGTGTTGTGAGCTTACCTTGGTTTTCTTGATATCTGGAATCATATAGTAGAGCCCAATCACCAGTAGAGTAGAGAATTGCTTGGTTTTGATGTGTTGATCGTTCCATTTCTTCCTTTTCTATTGGACCGCTTCTGTATGCTGCAGGGCAGCTTTTCTCATTTCATCCAAGGCATTCAGCTATAGGAGACGTTCTTTCTGTGCTTTAGAAATTTCTATATTGAGTTCGAGAGTTGTCCTCAAAGTTTTATGTTCAAATTCAATGGGAAACATGGTTGTTTTCCCATAAAGCAGTTCAAAAGGTGTAAACCCAGTTGTTGTCTTCCATGCAGTTCTATAGGCCCAGACTGCTTTAGGAAGTCTACTGCTCCAATCTTTCCTATGGAGCTGCACTGTCTTTGTTAGAATTGCCTCAATTTCCCTGTTTGTAACCTGACCATTGGCTTGAGGGTGATAGGGGTTGGACTTCTTATGTTTGATTTTATAGCCATTCATTAGTGTAGTGATCAAATTGGATGTGAACTGAGCTCCCTGATCAGTTACAAGCTCTTCGGGAACTCCAAATCTAGTAAAAATTTGCTCATACAGAAATTCAGCAACCTTATTATCATGAGCATGAGTCATTGCCTTTACTTCAACCCACTTTGTTACATAATCCGTGCAAACCAGAATGTATGACTTACCATTTGATGGTGGATCAATTGGTCCAACAAAATCCATTCCCCATTTATCAAAGGGGGTGAAAATTGCCTGTGGATACAGTGGCATTTCATCTGACCTGGTTGGTATTCCCATACATTGGCATCTGTCACATTTCCTTGTATAAGCTACAACATCCTTGTGTAATGTTGGCCAATAGTATCCTTTTGTAAGAACCTTCATTGATCTTCTCTTGGCTGCAAAATGTCCCCCACATGGTTCATCATGGCAAGCATGCAAGATATCATAAGTCTCATATTCTCCTACACATTTTCACATAACTTGATTAGGTCCAGTGTAAAACAGACAATTTGCAATCCATGAAAAGTTAAAACTTTTCTCAATTAATAGTTTCTTTTCTTTTGGGGAAAAGTGAGCTGGTATTTTGCTTGCTACTAGATAATTGGCAATGTCTGCATACCATGGAGTATGTGCAGCATTGGAAAACAGGTGTTCATCAGGGAACCTATCATCAATGACTTTGTGTTCAGCAGGTGCAGTTATTTGAAGCCTTGATAAAAAATCAGCTACAACATTAGCTCTTCCTAGTTTATCAATGATTGTAATGTAAAATTTTTGCAACAGGAGCCATCTTGCCAACCTACCAGAGATGGTAGGCTTGTTCATTAGATACCTGATTGCTACATGGTTGGTGTTGACAAATATCTGATAACCTGTGACATAATGCCTAAATTTATTCAAAGCATACACTACTGCTAGCAACTCCTTTTCTGTAACAGTATAGTTTAGCTCAGGACCTTGAAGGTTTTTGCTGATAAAATAAATAGCATGCTCAATTGAATTTTCTTTTTGACTTAAGACTACCCCTATGCAAAAATCAGAAGCATCTGCATGTATGTGAAAAGGAAGAGTCCATTTTGGACCTTGAAGAATAGGGGCTTTAGTAAGCAAGTCCTTTAGTTGCAAGAAAGATTTTTCACAGGCCTCTGTCCAATCGAATGTAGAATCCTTAGTTAATAAGGCATATAGTGGACTGACAATTTTGCTAAAATCTTTTATAAACCTTCTATAATACCATGCATGGCCAAGGAAGCTTCTGACATCCTTTTATTTTGTAGGAGTTTGTAAATTTAGAATAACTTCAATTTTAGCAGGGTCAACCTGAATTCCATCCTTGGAGAGATGATGGCCTAGAACAATACCTTCTTGCATCATCATAAAGCACTTTTCACTGTTCAGAGAAAAATTTTGCTCTCTGCACCTTTTCAATACTTTTTCTAAATTCACCAGTGCTTCTTCAAATGTAACCCCATAGTTAGTGAAGTCATCCATATAATTTTCCATACAGTCATGAGATATATCAGTAAAAATACTAATTACTGCTCTCTAAAATATTGCTGGCACATTGCATAGACCAAAAGGCAAGACTGAGTAAGAAAATGTCCCCCATGGACAAGTAAAAGTGGTCTTATCTTGATCTTCAGGGGAAATTTTTATCTAGTTGTACCCACTGTAGCCATCTAAGAAGGAAAAATATCTTTTACCAGACAATGAGTCTAGCACTTGGTCTACAAAGAGTAGTGGAAAGTGATCTTTTTTAGTGGTAGTGTTCAAATATATGTAATCTACACACACTCTCCATTTTCCACCTTTCTTAGGGACAATAACTAATGGAGAGACCCATTGACTGTCAGAAATTGGATAGATAAAACCAGCATCAAGCAACTTTTGAAGCTCATTCTTAACTATTTCTCTGAGTGCTAGATTTATCTTCTTTGAGGCTGCCTAACTGGTAAACAGTCTTCTTTGATATAGATCCTATGAGTACAAATTCGAGGATCTATTCCTTGCATGTCCCTATATTCCCATGCAAAATATTTATACTGATCTTGTAGCATTTTGAATAGGACAGCCTATTGAGATTGTGACAACTTGCTATTGATATTCAAACAGTGACCTGGAGACAATTCTACCTATTTAGTGAGACCACTCATAGAATCTATAGGTGATGTTTGTACCTCTTGCGGAAGCAAGTTATGAAAAATTGTAGGAAATTTAGGCAGCAAACTCTCAGAATTTAGTTGCTGCAAGAAACTTTGTGGATGACTGCTATTTGGATCAGATGAACTACCTGTATCAGAGTTAGACTACAGAATTTGAAAAAGCAAGGAATCCTCATTCTGAAGTTATGAGAATGGATCAGTTTGAAGCATCATTAATTGAACCAATGAATTGTCTTCTTTAGTTTCTTCCCCCACATCTAGCCAAATAGGTTGGGACAAATCTGGTTTAGGTCTAGCAGGCGGATACAAAACCAATTTTTTTGTGGACTATCCATTAGAAATAGTCATATCTCGAGAACGACATCCTATAAAAGCATCAGTGGTTGCTAACCATGATCGACCTAGGATAACAGGGTATCCTCCTAAAGTTTCCTTTATAGATAATATTGTAAAATCAGCTAGATACTCCCAAGATTCAAGAGTGACAATTATATCTTCCACCATTCCATCAGGTGTGACAGTGGAGCTATCAGCAAGCTACAGGACTATAGGTTTAGGCTGAATATTTAGAATGTTCAAGTAGTCCATAGTATGCTTAGTCATGACATTGATGGTAGCACCAAGGTCAATCAAAACATCTTTTACAATTTAACCATTTATATGTATTTGCACTACAGGACTGACAGGGTCAATGTACTTTGGAATGACTACATTTTCCAACATTATATCAGCCAATTTCTCTAAGACATAAATTTTTTGGGGATCCTTTTTCCTCCATCCAGGCTTCTTCAAACAGGCCTCCTTAATGGCTTTTCCATAAATTGGAACATCTTTAATGGCTTGAAATAAAAGAATTTGAATTTGCACATTCTTTAGCTGATCCAGAATGTCAAAAGTGGGTTCTTCCATAGATTTAGATGCGGTACTTTGTAACCTTTGAGGAAAAGGTGGTTTTTCTTGACTTTGCAAAATAGACTCCTTATAAACCATATCAGTTATAGGCATATGCTCAGTAGGAACAGCAGGTGCAATAGGTTCTTCAGGGGGAGAATCTGGCATCTCAGTAATTAGAGGCAGTTGTGGAGTAGGAAGAGTGGTTCTAGACCTCAAATGGATATCATGAATGTTTAAGGCATAAGTTGGATATTGGTTAGCTTCAGCAAAATACATGGGTTGTTGTGGCTGATGTTGTTGCTTATTATTTGGATTTGGCAAGGGCTGAGCAGGCATAGGCGTTTGTTTTGGAGGGCCAGTATTTGTGGCAGTTGTTGTAGGAGGTGGCATTAGGGCCTAAGGTTGTGGTTGTGGAAGCTGCATGAACCTAGGGGACTGGTTCTGCCATTGTTGAGAACCTCTCCATTAAGGATTCTACTGCCAATTACCTTGGGGTGGGGTCCATTGTCCTTGTGGCTGCTGCCAACCTCCTTGAGGAGATTGCCATTGAGGGGTCTAAAAATTAGGCCAATTTGGTTGAGATGTATTCCAAGGTGGTGGTGGTCCTTATGTAGGTTTCCATTGGTTATTATAGCTAGAATAAGGATTACCAAAAGTCAAAGGGTCTTGAGGCATAACTTGTCTTTGAGCCCATGGTCTCTTTTGTGCAACAAAGAACACTTGATCATCATCACCTTCTCCTGGTTTAAAGTCAGTAGGTAATTGCTTAGCTTCCAGATTAGCCACCATATTGCATCTGCAGTCATGTTTCTTTTGTCTGTAATGTGGACAGAACTCGGCCAAGATTGCTTCAGCTTCATCATGTTTCTTCTGAGCTTGCATAGTGTCCAGTTGTGTAGCCATATTGTTAATGATATCCTACTTGAAATCATATAGCAAATTTGTTATCTCCATCTGGGAAACTCCACTGGAAGAAGACTTGCCCACTATAGCTTGATGACCTCTACCCTTCTTCACATTTTCTCAAGAGTAATTGAAACATATTTTCTTGATATCATCCCAAGGAAGTTGGGTTATATCACCTCCTCCCATCAGGTCTAGGGCATCTATACAGGTATCACTGATTCCCCTTAGAAAAAGCAGTTTTTGATATTCTTCATTGAGAGTATGGTTTGAATTCCTTTTCAAGGAAAACAAGAATCTTGAGATGTAATCCTCCAGACTTTCATCCTCCTTCCACTGAATTCTGAATATATCATCTCCCTTACTGCCACTCTTACAATATTCCTTATATTTGTCAAGAAACTTTGTTTGCATGGCTTCCCAACTATCAACAACACCTCTCCCCAAAATCATGAACCATCTGAGAGCTCCTTCCTTTAGGGTGGAAGGAAACAACTTCAGTTTGTGAGCATCTGAAGTATAGTCATAACTGTGACAGAGGATATCAAACTCAAACAAAAACATTTTTGGGTCCTCCGTAACTAGGCCATAGAACTTGGGAAGTAATGAAAAATGAATATTTTTAAGGTTGTCAGTATCTCGCTGGGGAACAATGGGAAACTCAAAAGAAGGAGGTAGATTAGGTGGATTATTTTCCATATTTGCTTGTTGGAATATCAGAGCAAATGGATTTTCCTCAGGTTCTTCGTCAGCTGGGTTAAATGGTAATTCAACAAACAGGTTTTCAGGGACCTTCCTAGTGCATCTCTTCTTCTTCTATGCATGCAATGGAATAAATGGTATTTGAAAAGAACTTGAAAATACTTAAACAATTGACTAAACTACTACTAACAATGACTATAGCAGGTTGTTAGATTGACACCATCCCAAGCAACGGCGCCAAAAATGGTCACGCCCACAAAAGGATATAAAAGTCACAATAGAACTAAACCTAGGAATTGGACATTCCAATAGGCGACTGACATCTTCTCATGGTCATTCATTTACTTTATCAAACCAAGGAACATATACTTGAAATGGAGCAGCACGGTATGTGCACTAAGAACTAGTTTCCAGTCACCATCTATAGAAAACAAATGCTTAAAAGTAATGCAACGTAAAGCTTTTTAACTCAAACACAACTCCGGATAAAATAGAAATCATAGCAACTATTATTAAAGGACAAACTATGAACTGGCCATATGCTGCAGGAATAGACATAGGGATGGATTCACGATGCTGTAGGAGCAATACAAAGCTGAGTTTGCGTTGAAATCTATAGAAATAGATTCTAACTAGTAATCAACATGAAATGAACAGTTAATTACAACAACTTGCTACAGAATACTTACTAAGTGGGCCCCCTTAGCAAGCATCAACTAGATTACACAAGAAGTTGACTCAAAGCTTCATCAAATTTTATTCATACTCAGAACCAGGATACATTGATTACTCTGTTTGAAAATAAAACTTAACACAAAACTCTATTTCTTATTCAACTTAATTTTAACACATACCGTTTCATCATCATTCACTCACATAGGAGGAACAGTTATTTAAATGAAAAAGGAAACTAACAACTAACAGAGGGAGTCGTGATCATAAATAAATTTTGAATCCGTAGAACAGATATTCATAAATGAAAGTCTATCTGCTTGACATGACCCAGAGAAAATATAGCATTACACACTCCCTAGATCAAAGGACCGTTTAAGCATCTTCCCAAAGATTCAGTGAAAGAGTTATTACTGGAACAACTTCTTCAACAGAGTCGAGATTCTTGTGCTTGATCAGCTCCTGCTCCCTCCAACAACCTGCAATAAGTGACAAAGGCGAAGGAAAGCATACACACAAGTGACACGTCATCCATTCATTAATCACACGTTAATCCTATTCCATTATCCAAAATCATAAGCATACATCAGCCATGCGGAAGGTCAAAAAGGTAATTAATAAAGTTGTCAAGCTGTAGGAATATGGAATTCGTTGCTATAGGATACTACCTGAAAAGTGTTTAATCAACAGGTTTAAACAACTATTAATAACAAAAGTAAGAGTATCAAAAATTTCAAACTATGAGCATATTTAAGGCTCATCAACATGCATTTTGCATCACTCTCATTATTAGTTTCATTGCCAACACCTTTTGCTTTGGTTTTGGAGTTATTCGCCCATGCAAAAAATAGAAAATATGTTGTAGCCACCTTTAGAGAAACTTCACAATAGGAAGTTGGACTTGCACCTTCACAGAAGCTCACCATCTTGACATCAACATTTACTATTCTATGGTGTCCGTGTAGTGGCAATAGTTGTGCCATCACCAACAACTCAAAAACCTGAACAAAGATAATGAAACTCTATCCAATTTTCAATAAGGCATTGTTGAGTGTTCTTTTGTGACTATACCTCCTTTCACAGCTATGAGTCAAGATTGCAAGCTTCTTTGACTATTGAAGTCCAATCCAATAGATGTTTCACAAAATGAGTTGTTGTAATGATATGATGTATGTTATATGTGATGAGAAATATTGCTTCTACCAGTTATTAAAAGTGATGGACAATCTATGTTCTTGCTAGGGGGTTTGGTGAGAGCCCATGGGGCTCCATGACCCAATATGGTAGGGTGGAGAGCAGGCCTTGTTTTCTTTTTTTTCATTGCATATTTACTATACATTGTTTGGTTGTGTTGTGGGTATTTGTGGACATGGTTTTATGCATGTATAAATTTACGTATGCATATACGTAAATCAAAAAACAATCCACCTCCTTTTCTGCAGTGCCAAAGAGCTCAAAAACTAGGAAGGCTGACAAAAATTCTGACCAAAGTTCACCAAAACCAAATAGCAGCTCACCACCTTTCCACTAGTGCAAGAAAACTCTAAAACCGGTCCATATATATGTTTATGTATATATGCATGTGCACTCAAAAAATTGTGTTCCCAATATGGTAGAGTGGACATTATATCTTGTTTTTTTTTCTTTGTACATTTGCAAGCAGACTTTTGTCTTCATTATAATATATGCATATGTATATGTGTATGTATACATGCATGTGAAATGGAAAACATGAAGTTTTAATAGATGGAGACTGGAATGAATGAAGGCACGATGCACAACCATAGGAGCACCAGCATTAAACTCTTTTTAAAAGTGTACATTGTACCTTTCATTCGTTGTACTCTCTATTGAAAGCATTTCATATGTATAGCTACATTTGCAAATATATTTACATGTGTGTATGCTTTGGTTGTTGTCGATAGATCACTATTGGGGAAAGTATATGTAAATGTGTATGTTTCTAGTTTTTCAATTTTTTAAGTTTTTGAACCTTGTTTTATATTTAGAACTAGAAAATTGCTAGATGTGCATCCGATGCATACTGCTGATTGTGGGGCTGATGCAAGAAGTTGGGTACACAAAAAGCTCAAAAAGCAAGTGTTTTTGCTATTTTTTAGAATTTTTCACACTTGGACTAAAAATTTGAGGCACTTACACAATGAATCTTAAAAAAAATCAGTAATATGAAATTTAAATTTTTTAATCTAGTTTCTAAATATGTAAATTATTCAAATACCCATATTATAGAAATTAAATTTTGATAGGGATCTATAAAAGCCACTTTTAAAAAGTCCTTATTTTTTAACCATACCAAGCACATGTACGGACACCACTTTTTGACCCAAATAAAAGTATTTTGCTAATTCCTTTTGGGAAAAGAGAGCTAACAACATGAAGATTGGTGTGGAATTTTTTTGTAATTTTTTGATGAATATTTTTTATTATTAATTTTTTATTAGCCTTAATTTTTGTTTTTAAAAATCAACATGTACGAAAAGCATAATTGGACCTAAACTAAACATTTTTTGAATCTTTTTTTTTTCATTGTGTAGATAATTGTCTGAATTTTTATGCCATATAATTTTTTTTACAAGAAACTTAACCAAAAAAAGTTATTAAAAATAAAAAAACCCTGATATTTCAAGTTTAAGGACTAGTTTGCTTAGAAATTAATTAAAAAATAGAAAAAATAATCCAATGTTAATAAAAATTATATATATGGAAAGTAGACATTGTTTTCTCTAATGGGTTTTAATTTTATAGATTGATTTAGAAAAAAAGTCCATCAACCATATTGCCAAAGTTGGACATTCTTCAATTTTCCTTAGCCTTTTACTTGCAGGTCAAAGGCTAAGGCTCAGATTTCCAAGCCTTTCCAAAACCTAAAAGCAAGGCTGCATGTGGATTGGGAAATTAAATTTTAAATAATGTGTACGCGTTACTAAAATGCGTATGTGTTAGTTAAACAAAACGCATACGCGTTTCATAATGCATACATGTTATTTAATTACCCATTGGGTAAAGGTAATGCATATGTGTTATATAACGCGTATGTGTTCCTAGAAAAAAATGCGTACGCATTTCATAACACGTATGCATTTTTGATGTAACCGTTTTTTCCTAATTTAGTAAATACTGATAAAACACGTTTTTTCCACAGTATGGACCAAAAGCACCATTTTTTGCATTTTTTATTGCAAATTCATCTTGTGCAGGGCATATTCTATTCAAATTGTTGGAAGAGACAAAGTGCAGGTTGAATTTTCTAAAGCAGAATAAAGTACAAGAACTTTTACAAGAAGATTTGGAAAAAGAGAATTTTTGGATGCATTCATCATGTTTTTTTACTTCATAGTTTAAAGAAAAAAGAATCTTCATAATACATATTTTTATTTGAATATTTTAAGGAGATAGCAATTTGAAAATAGGTTGTATTTGAATCATTTTTTTGTCATCAAAGAGGGTTTGGTAACCATGGGTGATATGAAAAGACAAAGAAAAAGATGTAGAAAGTTAATGACAACTAAAGATTTTCAAGCAAATAGAGATATGGAGGCAAAAAGAGAAAGGGATAGAAGAGAAAGGATTCGTCAAATGAAAAATTTGCAAGCATCTAGTTCCAAGAATGTTGAAGAGGAAGCCATGAATGATGAAATGAATGTAGATGATGCAAATGTGGAGATGGTGAATATGGAAGAAAATGCAATTATGGAGACAAACCCAACTATGCCTTCAACTTCAACTTTGAATGATGTGGAAATAGTACCTATGCAAACAACTTAGGGTATGTCTTCAAATCCACCTCTCAATGATATGGAAAATGCACCTATTCATACAATCCATCCAGGTATGTGTTCAAACCCAAGTTTTGATAATATTGATATTGCTTGTTTAGATGAAACTAGATACACCATTGATGATATCAATAATTCTAGGTTTGAAACAATGCAAAAACAAAAAAATGATGAAATTATATCTTATGAGAATGCAAATGAGCATGAAATCCCTCATATTGATGAAAATTTGAATGAAATCCCTTTTACATTTGAAAATGAAAATGAAACCCCTTGTATGGATGAACCTGAAAATGGTTTTTTTACAACTAGAAAAACTTTGTGGTAAAGTTTCTTGGAGACAAATTACAAATTATGGAAATAGAATATACAAAATGTTTTTTCATAGAAATAAAGTAGGATTTTGATGTCAACTCATGGTGCAATTGATGATAATGTCAAAAATGAGAATAGTGATGAAAAAGTTAGGTGTTTTTGTAAAACCAAAAAAGAAAGATGATTTAGTAGAACAAGTCATATCTAGTGTTGCTAATGCTATTCATTTTATAGGTAGGAAAAGTCGATCAAAAGATAAGAATGTGACTCGTCGTGCAATAACAACTGCTCTAGTTGATAAAGCAACTTCAAATAAAAGAATGTTAAGTAAGATTAGTAAATGTATAAAAGTAAATCCTAGAACTTTGATAAGAGCTACTAAAAGAAGAGAAATTATTGAAAATGATCCAATTAATCAATGCTGGATTTTTAGTGGTAGACTTCCAAGATCACACATGAAATTAACTAATGAAATTAAATCTTTAATCAAAATTTTTTGGCATGATAATACAAAAGTATCACCTAACATAAGAGATGTCTTAAAATTAAGGGTGGGTTTGAAAATTCGTGAACCTTATCCAAAGCATCTCTTAGATATGACTCAAACTGATTTATATAAAAAAAAATTAGATGCTTCAATCTTACCATTGAATATTAATATAAGTCAAAGATCATTTGAAAAGTGTAAACCTTGGCATGTTAGAATTAATAAGAAACTAATCTCTTGTTGTTGTAAGACCCATGATATACAATTTTGTTATTATTATGATAGTTTTCGATATATACAATGCACTTTGCATTCTAACCAAATTATGCAGGACATTTGTGGTATTCATATGCCACCTGAAAGAATCAAATATTTTATTGCAAGTTTTTTTTGTGAACCCTCTAATGGAAACTTATTTTATTTAAAAACATATATTTCTGGATAATACGATAAATGTGGTAACTTTTCATTATTAGGAGAATGTATGCATGAAATTAGTTTAGATAAATTTGGACAACAATTAGTGGATGTAAAAGAATTTAAAAACATTGAGTATACTTTGAAAGATGGAAAAAATGGAAAACATTGTGAGCTAATTGTGGAAAAATTTAGTGGTCATGCATTTCTTAATGAATTTAAAGATAAGATTGTACCTAAATATGTTCAAAACTCTTAGTATGCCCATTGGCTTGATAATCAATTTTGTTTATGTAAAAACACATTCTCAATTGGAACTATACTGTCAGTTGTTGATTTTTCTAAAAATTATACTCTTGCTCCACAAGAAGAAATTCAATCATAGTACTATAATTCAGTGCAAGTAGCTATATTTGTTCACATTGTTTATAGACATGCAAATGATAGTACATAAGATAATATAATTTTTTTGAGAGAGTACCATTTCTATGTAAGTGATAATCAATTACATTCATCTAAGTTTGTTCAATATTGTTTTGTTATATTTTATAAAAATTTAAAAGATAGAGGAATTCAAATGCTAGAACATCTCATATGGTTGGATAATTGCACGGGTCAATTCAAAAATGCTAGAATGTTTTATTGGTTATGTAGACTTCATAAAGAAAATAATATCCAACACATATGAAGTTTTTTTGAAGATGTTCATGATAAGGTAGAACACAATGGAGTAGGTGCATGTGTGAAAAGAGCTCTTGCTAGAGAGCAACTAAAATTTGAAGATGTTGCAAAATTTAGAGATGCACATGCAATTGTAGATTGGTGCAATACCAAATTATCTAAAAGAACAAGTGAGAGATCAATAATTGGATGCTTCTTTTGGTTAGTTGAAGAAAATGATATTTTTTCTTGACAAGATTGTGAAACAATTAATGGATCTGCAAAATGGAATTCGTTTAAGAGTTCAAATGCAAACACATGGACAATATGGACAAGGGAGTTGGCATGCTTTTGTTAATTTTATATTGCAGGTTATTGGGAGGCATGGGAAAATATGGAATGGGTCGAACAATGGCAACAAAGAGCCTTCACACCTACATTGACACATGTTCAACATGGAACAACATTTGAAGATAATCAACTATTCGCATCAAATGATTATGATCATGTTTCGGATCTTGTACAAGAAGGTACATTATTTATTGAGTTGAATTTTATATGTATGCATGTTTAATATATGTGAATTAAATATAAGTCACTCTTTATTGAATTTTTTATTCATTATTGTAGGAAATGTTTATGTTGTTGTTTCACCTAAGGCGAATGAAGAGCAGACCAAGTATTGGTTGGCTAGATGTGTTGAGAGAAAACATAAGTTGGTACATCCTAGACTGGGTGATGACAACTTTGAGTATCCAACTAGTTCAGTGGTTGTTGTTGGCACCTGACTTCAAAAATATTTGATGAGAAAGAATGGCTTTCCTACATTTAAAGATTATGACAGACACAAGGACATTATACATTATTCACATTTGATTTTAGCAACCAATATAAAACTAGTTAGATATCAAGGGAGGCCTGCTAATAAATTTTTATGGACACTTTCAATGGATGATCATGAGGAAATCATAGATGCATTAAAAGAGAGGATACAGATGGTACACCAAAGTAAATAAATATTGGTAAGTATATAGTTGTATATATATTTAATTGATATATATATTTTTTCTTTAATAGTCATTTCCTAATTAAAGTTTTATATCATTTTTTGTTTCACATCTTCTAAAATTAGATGCTTTACAAAAAGAGAAAAGATACATATATTACAATGGAATTCAAATCTAGAGATAGGTAACTATATATATAGTTCTAGATACATTTAATTGATAGTATTATAAACATAAAACTAAATTTAATTCATTGTCATTCTATTAAAAAATTATAATTAGTTTCATATCCCCTTAATCCATTCTATTAAAACCCCTTAAGCCATCCTCTTATGTACCATTAATCTATCCTCTTGCATCCCCTTAAGTCTCTTTATTAATTTCCCTTAAGTCATTCTATTAGGACTCCTTAATCCATATCCTCATTTATCTACCCTTAATCCATTCACTTGTATCCCCTTAAGTAACCCTCTCAACACCCCTTAAGCTATCCTCTTAGGACCCGTTAATCCATATCCTCATATGTCTACCCTTAATCCATCCACTTATATCTCCTTAAGTCACTCTCTCAACACCCCTTAAGCTATCCTCTTACGACCCTTCATCCATATCCTCATATGTCTACCCTTAATCCATCTGCTTGCATCCCCTTAAGTCACTCTCTTAACACCTCTTAAGCTATCCTCTTAGGACCCTTAATCCATATCCTCCAATGTCTACCCTTAATCCATCCACTTGCATCCCCTTAAGTCACTCTCTTAACACCCCTTAAGCTATCCTCTTAGGACCCCTTAATCCATATCCTTCTATGTCTACCCTTAATCCATCCACTTGCATCCCCTTAAGTCACTCACTCAACACCCTTTAAGAAATCCTCTTAGAACCCCTTAATCCATCCACTTGCATCCCCTTAACTCACTCTCTCAACACCCCTTAAGTTATCCTCTTAGGACCCCTTAATCCATATCCTCATATGTCTACCCTTAATCCATCCACTTGCATCCCCTTAAGTCACTCTATCAACACCCCTTAATCTATCCTCTTAGGACCCCTTAATGGTTTAGGGTTCATCTCCTAGTCTCTAGGTCATATGGTTTATGGTTTACGGTTTCTAGGGTTCATGAGATGCTTAGAATAACAAATCTAAATGGGTTAATGGTTTAGGGTTCATATCTTAATCTCTAGGTCATATGGTTCAGGGTTTAGAGTTTCAAGGGTTCATGAGATGCTTATAATACTAAATCTATATGGGTTAATGGTTTAAGGTTCATCTCCCAGTCTCTAGGTTATATGATTTAGGGTTTATGGTTTCTAGGTTTCATGAGATGCTTAGAATAAAAAATCTATATGGGTTAATGGTTTAGGGTTCATCTCCCAATCTGTAGGTCATATGGTTTAGGTTTTATGGTTTCTAGGGTTCATTAGATGCTTAGAATAACAAATGTATATGGGTTAATGGTTTAGAGTTCATCTCCCAGTCTCTAGGTCATATGGTTTAGGTTATATGGTTTCTAGAGTTTATGAGATGCTTAGAGTAACAAATCTATATGGGTTAATGGTTTAGGGTTCATCTCCCAGTCTCTAGGTCATATGGTTTAGTGTTTATGGTTTCTAGGGTTCAAGAGATGTTTATAATAACAAATCTAAATGGGTCAATGGTTTAGGGTTCATCTCCCAATCTCTAGGTCATATGGTTCAGTCTTTACAATTTCTAGGGTTCATGAGATGCTTAGAATGACAAATCTATATGGGTTAATGGTTTAGGGTTCATCTCCCAATCTCTAGGTCATATGGTTCAGGGTTTTTTGTTTCTAGGGTTCATGAGATTCTTAGAATAATAAATCTATATGGGTTAATGGTTTAAGGTTCATCTCCTAGGATCTAGGTCATATGGTTTAGGGTTTATGGTTTCTAGGGTTCATGAGATGCTTAGAATAACAAATCTATATGGGTTAATGGTTTAGGATTCATCTCCCAATCTCTAGGTCATATGGTTCAGGGTTTATGGTTTCTAGGGTTCATGAGATGCTTAGAGTAACAAATCTATATGGGTTAATGGTTTATGGTTCATCTCCAAGTCTCTAGGTCATATGGTTTAGGGTTTATGTTTTCTAGGGTTCATGAGATGCTTAGAATAACAAAACTATATGGGTTTTAAGGGTTTAGGGTTCATCTCCTAGGATTTAGGCCATATGGTTTAGGGTTTAGGGCTTAAAGTCATTCTCTCAACTCTCCTTAATCCACATTCTTGCATCCCTTAGGTCACTCTCATAATTCTCCTTAAGCCATCCTCTTAAGGCCTCTTGAGCCATATCTTAAGGTTCATGACATGCATCCCCTTAATCCACTCTCTTACATCCATTTAAGTCATTCTATCAACTCCCATTAATACACCTTCTTACTTCCCTTCAATTCATTATGTTATTTCCCTTAATCCACTCTCTTGCATCCCCTTAATCGACTCTCTAACATCCCTTTAATTCATTCTCTCAACTCCCCTTAATCCACTCTCTTACATCCCTTTAATTCATCCTATCAACTCCCCTTAATCCACCCTCTTGCATTCCCTTAATCCATCATCTTAAAGGACACTTAATTCATATCCTCTTACATCCCCTTAGTTCATAATATTGCATCCCTTGAGTCACTCTCATAATTCCCCCTAATCCATCCTCTTAGGGCCTGTTAACCCATATCGTAAGGTTCATGACATGCATCCCCTTAATCCACTATCTTACATCCCTTTAATACATTCTATCAACTCCCCTTAATGCATCCTCTTAGATCCCTTCAAGTCATTCTATCAAGTCCCCTTAATCCACCCTCTTACATCCCTTTATGTCATTTTATCAACTCCCCTTAATCCACCCTCTTGCATCCCCTTAATGCACCCTCTTACATCGCTTCAAGTCATTCTATCAAATCCCCTTAATCCACCCTCTTGCATCCCCTTAATCCACTCTCTTACGTCCCTTCAAGTCATTCTATCAACTCCCCTTAAGCTATATATCCTCTTAGGTCCCCTTAATCCATCCTATGGCAAACATCATTTGAATTTGTATTGAATTTACTATATACTGTTCTTTTCTCGCATGATTTTTTTTCTTAAATGACTCATAAAAATTGTAGTTACTTACATTAATTTTTTTTGCAGATTCTCATCAAGTCAATCTATGATGTGATTGTTGAACTGAAAAATTATTTTATCAAGAGACTATGTAAATATCAATTTTTGGTCTTCACCTAAAAGTTGATAAGCTTTAATTGTATCTAGATGCACATATATGTTTCATCATGTTATATAGTTGTAGTAAACATTTTGATATACATTATATTTGTTTGTTCGATGTCACTTTTTAAATATCCTTTCCAATTTTATAGATTATCCATTTCATGTCTTATATTTACCACATTTTATATAATTATTCAATTGTATAGATTATACATTTTATACATACAAGGAGATAGTTTTTTTTTATTGATTCAAATATTTTCTATCTACATGGAAAATAGTTAAAATTACCTGCCCTTAATTTATTATGAATATGATCTAAACTATTTAAAGAATGTTTTAATTTGTCACCTAACCATGTGATAAATTATATATCTGAAATTTGATTCTAGATAAGAATTTATATAGTGCATGTAATACTTGAAAATGAGATAAAATATAAATATAGATATGTATGAGTGCATATAATCATGAAAATGAACATAACACAATCTCATAATTGATTGCATATATAATCATCATATTAAAGTCAACTGATATAAATATACACAAATATGATAATAACATGTTCAAAACAAAACTACAGATAGATAGTCAATAAAATTTATATGTCAAGTCCAACACATATTTAAATAAAACTAGAGATCTATAGTCCATAAAATATTAAACCATCTAACTTTCAAGCTGATCAGTCAAATCAAGTCTCCTCTTTGTTCCATGTCAACTAGATGTACCTGCATCATGATATAAAAGAGTACATGAAACTTGAAATTAGATTTAAATTTATTTAGAAATTTTGATATAATTAAACATATTTAAACTTGAAAATATAAACTTTTAGTTAAAAATAAATTTAATTAAATATCTAGTAAATATAGTAAAAATGATTTCTAGTATGCATAAATTACCATATGATCATGTGAATTTGTAACTGGCACATTTTCTTCAATGGGTAGCATAATTGTCACTTGAGAAGATGTAAATTTCTGATCTACTATATCCTACATATTCATATAAAGCAAACAATATGTAAAACATTGAATATATATATATATTAAAAAGGTCCGTAAAAATTGTATAGGATATTTAAAGTAAAGTTTACAACCTCGAATGATATGACCTCATGATCACGCACCTGATATTTCCCATGCATAAATGTCAACGATGTCTCAGGTGCACAGCCCACCATGGGTATCTCATGAAATTCTTGCATATAGATGTACAACAATTCATATAGATCATTTACACATGTGTATGTAAATGAATAAATTAAATTAGATCTATGATGTGTATTTAATTTAAACTTAACAAACTTTTGAAATAATGCACCTGAGTTGATGATGTTTTAGGAGTGCTCACCATTGTAACTTGTGGTTGGTCAATACTAGGTATCATATGACCTCCCTACATCTAGATATAATATATCAATTCACACGTGTACAAATTCAAATTATATTAGATATATATCCACACAAATTATTTAATATATATTAGTTCAAGTACCTATCCAAAAGGTGAGCCTAAATCTACAACACTCAACATGTATACCTGATGATCATATTGAGTTTCAGGCATCACATGATCATGCATCTACACCAAACATTTATTGAATTAATATTATATTATATATAATTTGATGTTATTATTTCATGAATTTTTCGCATTTTAAACTTAAATTAAATTTAAGTTCAAAATATTAACCTACTTGTGTAGGACGATCCTTAGAATATAGTAAATTTGGGTATGACCCTGTCCCAGATACATGTGCATCACCTGAAGTGGATGTCTGAGTATCCCTATAGCCCGAGCCTCCATGCTCTCTATTGGCCACTTCAGTGGCCACGTGTGTATTCTGCTGAGTGAGATGTCTTGAAAGTGAACTCAATTCTCCTAATGTCAATAACATGGTCTACTATTGAAATGCAATGGGAACACCAGGAGGAGGAGGAACAATAGGAGCAATTGGAGCATGTTGTTGAGGATCGACACGTGCTCCTAGTCTATGTTGGGGCATGCCACACCCAACTCCCTAAAATGACCTCATATCAAATTATTTTGGTTTTTTACCCTACTCAAACTCAGCCCATAACTTTCTCAAAAGGTATAAGGGCACCTCACTATTGCCATGTGGTGGATTATCAAACACCATCCACCATCTCCCCCAAAAATGCGTAGCTATCTGCGGGTGCCTACACCATAAAATTGAAATTTGTTTTTTCATGGGTGGAGTTGGTTGGTTTGTTTGGGGTTTAATAAAATATTGGAACATGGCTTGTTTGGTAATTTTTAGGTCATTGATTTTTTTATATGACAATCCATCCACATAGAATTGTCTCCTCTCTTCTCTCCATTGATGGAACCTATGTAGGACCGCATCAATAGATCGAACATAATTGATAATAGTTTGCATCATAGATGCAAACTGTATGAGATGGGGAGGGACTCTAGGCTCAATTTTTACAACATCTATATTTCCTTGAATGACAATGAGGTTTTCTTAGATTTTCTCTCGCAATTGATCTTGATCAAGTATAGGAGCGAGTGGGGGGTTAGGTGGTGGAGAATTTGGAGCTGTGCTATGGTTTTGTTCATTTGGTGGATTGGGATGTATGGGATCTATAGGAATTTCTTTATCGGGCATAAAATCCTCTAAATTAAACATTGGATCCGTGTGAGCAATGATATGGCAACTGCATGTTAAACAATTAAAAAATATATATTAACAAAATAATTAAATAATGTACACAATTTGAAAGTTATTTAAAAATCATATTGACAATGAACAAATTCAAAATATATTTTATTTGAATATCATTCGATTTATAACATTAAACAATCCATAACATTAAAAATTCATAGCATGTACACGCACTAAATTGAGTCCAATGTGGGGTTGTTAATATGAAGGGTAGAAATGAAATTATGGGGTTTTATTAAAATTTATTTAATCTCATTCATTATTTTTAAATAATACTAAAGATAAGAATGAAAAATTAATAGAAGACATTGAAAGGGACACATAGATGTATGCTAGTAACCTAATTGCAATGTACAAAATATAAAAAAAGATGAGTGACCAAGCTCTATTCACCAAATTTTGAGAGCTTCTTTGATCCCCTTAAGAAATGTCAAATTCCCCCTTAAGATATTGATTTACGATTTAGGGTGATAGGATGGCTTAAGGGGATCTATGAGTAGTAAGGTATTAGGACAAAATGGTCCATGGCTTAAGGGAATAAAATTTGGTGGAGTTTCCTAAGGTAACAAAATTTGATTTTAAGGTCCTACAACAAAATGAATAGATGTATTAATCAAGTATGACATAGAATTTAATTAAATCTAAGGACATAAATTGTTTTATCTAAATTTTCAAATTTCATGATAAGAGACACATGTTCTCTATAGTGGGACAAAGTAGTTAAGAAGAAATTATAAGTTTAACACTGCCATTAAAATTTATAATCTCATTCATTTTTTTCAAAGAATACTAAAGATAATAATGAAAAATTAATAGAATACATTCAAAGGGACACATAGATATATGCTAGTGACCTAATTGTGATCTAAAAAATAAACAAAGATGAGCTTGATCTCTATTCACCAAATTTTGAGAACTTCTTTGATCCCCATATGAAATGTCATATTAGGACCCCTTAAGACATTGATTTACAATTTAGGGTGATAGGATGGCTTAAGTGGATCTATGTCTAGAGTAATATCCTAGGAAAAAATGTTCCATGGCTTAAGGGAATAAAACTTGGTGGAGTTTCCTAAGGCAACCAAATTTCATTTTAAGGTCCTACAACAAAATGAATGCTTTTAGGGTTTAGGGTTTAGAATTAGATATTTGATGACATGAAAACATATAGAAGACACATGAATAAGATTTTACAAGTAAATGAGAAACCCTACCACCTAAACTTAGTGATTTGAATAAAAAATGTGACATTCTAGGAATAGCTTCAATATATCAACAATTAGGAACTTTAGACTTCAATTATAGCTAAGTTGTTGAGTTACAATGGATTTTGAACCTATTTGGACCTCTAAGCACTCTTGGATGATTTTAAAAGGAAGAGGGGATCTACAGTTATTTAGACCCAAATTTTTTTCTAATCATATATTTTTTGAAACTTTTGTATGGAATAGACTCTTCCTTCATATTTATATAAATTCTAGACACATGGGTTTTCAAAAAAAAGACTAACTGCCACTAAGTGAGGAATCAATTGATCAATTCAATAAATAAATAATCTTAGAAAATAAACCTTTGGTTATAGAATTGACTTGCATGTATGAATCATCTATCAATTTTCTCAAAAAGGTAATTTGAATTTTCCATTGAAATGTTCATGCTACAAGTTAGCTTTGATACTCTAGTTTAGAGAAAGTACAACATTTAGTTTTCCTAATCTAGAACAATGTCACTACACATGAGAGTTAAAATAGGAATTAGATTACACATAACCTATAGATCTTATGAATAACATCCTATAAATTAAGGCTTAAATATGATTATAATGCATCCTTACATAATTCACAAAGGATCTCATCCAAATAAGAGAAATGGGTAAAAATCATTCATGGTTTAGATTTTAATATTTATTTGATTTAATAACATTTATGCGTCTAGCTATATCCATATTGCACATAGTCTAGATTAACAAGTATGACTTACATTTCTATTTTTTTTTAAGAGAATACATCATACACTATATAAGCTAATAACATTGATATAGAGTGATTACATGCTTATATCAACTAGCATCATGATATATAAACTTATTAAATCAAGCACATAGTTTCACATAAGGTACATTATTTTACTTCACTAGTACACTTTCTCAAGTTAAATTATACAATCATGATTTTTTTATAGATAAAATTAGCTATCAAATTTATATTATGTGAGCATATTATAATTAAATCAATTTATTGGTAAATATATAGATCTATGCATTGATTGTTTGTACCTCCATTATTAGTCAATTATGGATTTCATTGGTAGTTGTGTGGATCACCAACAACATACCAAAGTGTACCTAACCTATATACTATAATTTGTGATCCCTCCCTACATGCTATGTCATCAAATCTTACTACACATCCTTATTTTACCTCTTCTATTATATCACATGCCCCTAATATTGAACTTTTCATCACTTCCACCCTAAATAAACTAAGAACTATGATTGATAGTAAAAATCATACAAAGAAGGTTATGTCAAAAAAAAAAGTAATCTAAACCTCCATGAGGAGCCCTAATTTAGGAGTTTAGGTTTACGTTTTAGGGTAAATAGCCCGTTTTAGGTTTACGTTTTAGGGTAAATAGGGTTTTAGGTTTACGTTTTAGGGTTTAGGTCCAAAGATTAACCTGTGTAAATTAGTTTTTAGGGACCTATGTAAATTTTGTAACCTAGGATTTCTAGGGTTTTGATTTCTAAGTTAAATGTGTCCAATTTAGGTTTAGTTTTTATGGTTTTCAATTTACAATTTAATGTTCTTTGTTTTGTTGATAGTTTTTGTTTTTTAAATGCAATTAAAACTATAAAATATTGAACTAAAACACGCTAAACAAACAAAAATTGAATACTAATTACAAAACGAAAAAACAAGATATAAAGCAAAAAAAAGGCAGAATTCAACCAACCTGGAGGTCGATGAGGTTGGTTGTGTCGATGGGAGGAGGTGGTAGTCAAATTTTTCTTCAATCATAGCCTTTGAAATGCGTACACAATCTCCTCTGTTCTTCTCTGACACTGACTAAAATGGTGATGAAAGATGAAATACAGTCACTTATTTAAAAAAATAAATACCTTCACGAAATGCATACTCATTTCATAACGAGTACGCATTTTCGGTTCCCGTATGCATTTCATAATGCGTACGCATTTTCAGTTCACGTACCCAAAGTTGAACGTGTGCACATTCGGATTTAGGCTCAGGTACCCAATCTGTAACGCGTATGCATTTTTTTGAAAACATGTACACATTTCCTACGAAACTTTTTGTTTTGCCCAAAATTTCCCCTCTTCATGTACCCAACTTCTTGCTTTTACCCTGTGATGTCTTAGTAATAACTGTTAGTATCAAAGGTTCTATATTGGGTATAGTAAGTAGTATTGGTTTCACTATTGATCGTATTGGCACTAGTTAATGTATGTTCTTGCCTGGGAGTTTGGTAAGACCCCATGCAACTCTATGGCCCATTATGGTATGGTGGAAAGAAAATATTTCTTTGGTATGTTTCATTTTCTATTACCTATGTATTGATTGATTGCATTTTTTCTTTTTTAGCTGGTGTAAACATCCTTTTATATTTCCAAGTAGCAAAAGCCATGAATTGTTGACCTGGTGTTTGCAAATACATTCTTGTCTTCATTGTAATATATGTATATGAATATGTATATGTGTATATGCATGTGCAATCAAAAAATGTGAAGTTATTTTAGGTGGAGAGTGTAATGAAGGAAGGGACGATGCACAACCATAGGTAGCAACAACAATTCACTCTTCTTTAAAGAGTGCATCTTACCTTCCATTCATTACACTCTCCATTGAAAAGAGATTGCATATGCATATATACATTTGCAAAGAAATTTCCATATATGTTTACTTTGGTTATTTTCAATAAGTGACTATAGGGAAAAGTATTTATCTACATGTGGGTTTTTTATTTTTTTTATTTTCCCTCCCTTGTGCCATGGTTTAATATTTGCAAGTAGGAAATCCATATATACACATGCAATGTACATAATGTCAATTTTGATGTGTCAAATTTTATGATCAGACTAAATGCATAGAAAATTAATTCAAAATCAAACACAATAACACAATAGATACCCTGGGAAAACCCTTCTCTTGAGGGAGAAAAACTCAACAACAATATATCACTTATATATTGAATCAATAATGAAGTCACTTTTACAATAGAGGTTGATATGAAGGCCTAACACATGCACTCCAATCTGATGCAGTGGAATATCAAATTGATGATAATTATCTCAGCCAACTATATAAATTGATCTCCTCTCAATTATTAAATTTGAACTACTTAGGAAGGAATTCACACTTCAAGGAATAATATCAAACTTCTCAAATTGATGTCGAACAATGGAAATGCCAATGAATATATATACAAATCAGAGATGAAGAGTTGAGTCTCTCCAAGACAAGTCATCCTGAATAGAAGGATGAGTCTTAACAATAAAGCATAACCAATCACAACTCTTCAAGAGGATGACCTCATAGCAAAGTGTGCCTCCTCAATTCACACCTCTAGGAGAAGAGATGTCGGCCTTGATAAATAGACGTATTTCCAATAACAAATATTAAACCTTATTTAATGAAAGATGTGACTCATCAAAATGACATAAGTTGGCTCCAAGAGAAAGAAATATAAGTATAATTTAAATAGTCATTTAGGCTATATTTGGGTATGTGCAGGATCATCATGGAAAAAATAGGCCCTTAAGTGGCAAAAAAATTAGAAAAATAAGAGTTAGGCAACTTGACTTAAAATTTTGAATAAGTTATCTATATTATTTCAAAAATATGTAAGAATAGAATCTGTAGAAAATTGAATGTACTTTCAAAACTACTATGTTTTTTATAAAAAAAAGAAATCTATTTGGTGAAAATTTGAAATTTCAATGCAGTAGTACTTAAATTTCAGGGAAAAAATAAGAAGTAGGTGTCTATCTGACCACCCTAACCACAATAAAATGATAATATTTTTTTATAATATTTTAGATAAGTAGATGACTCACATCTTGATGTGATGCATATTTGTTTGTAATTTTTTCCAATTAAATAATTAATTATGATTTTTTATTACAACTTTTAAAAATATAAAAAAATCGTATGTCTGACTACCTTAACTTGGTCAAAAATTCATGAAATTCAATTTTTTAATCCTATATTATGCAAAGCATACAATGTGACACATTTTTTGGATTCAAAAAATGTGATATCATTTGAAAGCTATAGATGTTTTTCATTCAGTCTATTGATCAGGACTTTAGTCGTAATTTGAATAGAAAATGAATAATAATTACTTATTAAATTCAAAGTAAAGTAGAATTTATATTGGTGGAAAGCTGAGAATCTCCTTTTAAAACCTTTTTTGTTTCATCAATTTTGGGTAAAAAAAAATTCGTCAGCCACATACCCATCATATTGCCACTTTTTGGCCCATCATGATCCTACACATACCCATTTCAATTATCTTTATACTTGGGTTTGGAAGAAGCATCCCATCGCTGCTAGAACATCAATACTCCCTCTTAGCTAGGGATGATACTTCTAGCTGCACAAGACATGTCACCTCATCGTGATTTCTATCACTATGGCTACAACCATAAGTGAAAAGAAGAATATCACCTCATCATGATATCATATATCATCTCAACATGATATCAACCATTATGGCTACAACCATGTATGGTATGTAAAAGTGTTCACCACTTGTGTGATAATGTCACCTCAACATGACTTTCACCATGCCTCTCCCAGAGGGAGAAAACACAAGTACAAAAAAAATCATTACGACTCTCTCTAGTGATGCTATCATGGAGTCACACACATGGCATCCACCATGACTCTCTCAAAGGGTGGAATAAAGAGATTTCACCTAGAACTTCTCTTACTAGGAAGAACTTATTAATCAAGGTATTACACCTCAAACTTCTCTCATAAAGAAGAACTCATTAGTCAAGGGATTTCACCTTGAACTTCTCTCATAGAGAAGAACTCATTAATCAAGGGATTTCACCTTGAACTTCTCTCACAAAGAAGAAATCATTATAGAGATCACTAATACTAAGACTCTTTCTCAATTAAGGTTGGATTCTCCACCATACCAAGCTTATCTCGAAAGTAGAAAAACTTTATTCTAGAGAGAGGCTTGGTGAGAAGGTTTCTCCTCTACTCATTAGTGTTGATATATCTCAACTGTTTAGCCTTCCTCAATACCATATCTCTGATATAGTGGTATTTTATCTCAACATGCTTGTTTTTGTCATGAAACATAGGATTGATAGAAAGCTTCACACAACTCTTGTTATCACAATGAATGATAGTAGGCTCCATTGATTTTCCAAACAATCCTGCAAGGAGCTTACGAAGCCACACTGCTTCACGAGTTTCCATACAAGCTACAATTTATTCTGCCTTTTCTATACTCAATGCTACAAATGACCACTTCCTACTGCACCAAGATATCATAGCAAACCCCAAACTGAAGCAACATCTAGAGGTGCTCTTCCAATCTGTGACACACCCTGCCCAATTAGAATCAGTATAACCATGCAGTTCCAAATCAGCATATGAAGAATATCTCAACCCATATCCAACTATACCACACAAGTATCTTAGGATATGTTTAGCTGCAACAAGATGTATTTGTCTCGATTCACACATGAACTGACTAAGTGCACTCACAACATAACAGATATCTAGTTTGGTCTTAACTAGATACATCAAGGATCCAATCAGTTGTTTGTACATTATAGGATCCACCAAGTCTGAACTAGTTGTAGCCTCCTTCAATTTATGTAGGTTTGTCTCCATAGGTGTAGACATGGATTTGCAATCCATCATACCAAACCTCTTAAGTATATGAATGGTGTACTTTCCTTGACTTAGAATCATCTCATATGGTTTATGCCAAACTTCTAAGCCAAGGAAGTAATGCATAAACCCAAGGCCTTTCATCTCAAACTTAGAGGCCAACTCTTTCTTACATTTGATGATCAAGTGCTCTTCTCCAATAAGAATCAAATCATCAACATATAAAACAAAAATCAATGATTCACCATCAATTACCTTAAAGTATAGATTAGATTCAACATCATTCTTCAAGAAGCCCAAACTTGACAGGTAATGATGAATTCTTTCATACCATGCACAAGGGGCCTACTTAAGACCATACAAGGCCTTCTTTAGCTTGCAAACATGAGACTACTTCCCATGTACCTTGAACCCATCAGGTTGCTCGATATAAACTTCTTCCTCTATCACACCATTTTGAAAAGTTGTCTTCACATCCATTTGATGAATCTTCCATCCTCTAGATGCAACAATGGCAATGATAGTCCTCACAGAAGTATAGCAAGCAACAGGAGAAAATTTTTATTCATAATCAACTCTCTCTTTCTATGAGAACCCTCAAGCCATGAATCTTTCCTTGTACTTCTCTATGCTCCCATTAGCTGCATGCTTGATCTTGAAGATCCATTTTGAAGACACCAAATATTTTCCTTCAGGTCTAGGAACAATGTCTGAAACATCATTCTTGAGAATTGATTGGTACTCCTTTGACATAACATATCTCTAGACTTTTTGACTAGAAGCTTCCTCTACACTAGAAGGATCAAATTCAATAATCTTACTCATCAAGGCAACATAACTAGAGAACTTATGTGCCCTTTTACTTTCTCTAATTGTACCTCTAGGAACTTTGAACCTTTTAGCCTCTTGCATAGTTTTCCTAGCCCAAAGAGGTCTCTTTCTTCTAATCACTATATTGGTAATCCCATCAATAGGTTCCAAGGGCTGAACTGGATCAAAATCTTCCTTTGGTTTTGAAGTCTCCCTCTAAATCTCAGGAGTATGGTCAACTTCCATATCCTGAGGAGACTCATCATAGTCAATCTCCACATGAATTCCCTTGGATCTTCTAAATGCAACATCTTCCTTGAATGTGACATCTCTACTAATTTCAATCAATTTATGACCTGGAACATATATCCTATAGGCTTTTTATGTCTCACTATAGCCCACAAATATTCCCTTCTTGCCAGAAGGCTCCAACTTAGTTCTCTTTTCTTTTGGAACATGAACATAGACAAGACATCCAAAGATCCTCAAATGACTAACCTCAGGATTCTTCCCTGTAAAGGCTTCTTCCAGAGTCATATTCTTCAAGACCTTGTGAGGATTTCTATTTTGAACATATACTGGAGTCCTAGAAGCTTTAGCCCATAAGAAAGTTTGCAGATCCTGGTCATGAATCATAGCTTTTGCAGCTTCCACGATTGTCATATTCTTTCTCTCTGCAACATCATTCTGTTGAGGATTATAGGGAACACAAAACTCCCTCTTAATCCCAGTATCAACACAAATTTTTTGAAAGCTACTAGAGGTGTATTCTCCTCCATTATCAGATCTGAGGATCTTGATTCTTTTACTAGAAAGATTCTTTACTAGAGCTTTGAACTCCTTGAACCTTTCTAACACTTCCTCAAACTCTTTAGTTTCCAAAAAATAGATCCAAGTCTTTCTAGAGTGATCATCAATAAAAAGAACATAATACAAGAAACCACTCAAAGAAGGAACAGACATAGGTCCACATAAATCGGAATGAATAAGGTATAAAATACACTTATATCTGCTTCACTACTATGGAATGGAGATGTTGAATTTTTACCCATAACACATCCTTTGCAAGTTCCTTCATGCTCCTGATTGAACTTAGGAATTCTTGTGACCATCTTTTCCATGATAGGTAAGGATTGAAAGTGTAGGTGAGCCAATCTTCGATGCCAAAGATACATAAGATTGAAGAATCATGAACTAATGCCTATAAAGGACATGTACATAGCCTATAGAGGCTTTCATGTCTAACACCAATTACATGAGGATCCTTGAAACTGAAGTTCTCCATCCACATAAGAACTTTTCCTTTGAAAAAGGCAACTTGATATCCTTTATATTCTAGAGCTGAAATAGAGATGAGATTGTGCTTGATCCCTGGAACATAAATAACATCTCTCAACTGAAGTGTAATGCCAAAATCCAAATGAAGGGTAGAGGTCCCAATCCCTTTCATGGAGTATCCAGCATCATCTCTGATAATAACTTTTTTGGAAGAATCTTTCTCCACCAAACTTGATAAGTGCTCCTTAAATCCAGTGATGTGACAAGAAGCACCACTGTTGATCAGCCAAGTGTTGCTATTTATAGGTACATTGCTTGATAATTCTGAATAGAACAATTATTCACATGAATCCTTTTGTGGAGAAGCATCATCAACATCTGCAACTATGGCTTGTTGCTTAGGTCTAGATGGACAATGCTTACCAAAGTGACCATACTTGTCACATCTAAAGCATTGGATCTTGGACATATCTTTCTTTTTCTTGGAAGTGGGAGCATCATCATTTCCCTTATCTCAATTCCTCTTGAAGAAACCTTTCTTTCCATATTTTCCTTTCTTCTTCAAAGAATGGGAGGCGAGAACATGAATATCTTCATTCCTTGAATTTTGACCAACACCTCTAGCCACCAACCTTGATTCTTCTTGAATGCGATCTACCCTTAGATGATCAAACTTAGCCATTTTTTTATCTTGCACTGATTCCCTGAATGTAGGATTCCCAAGAAAAAGGAAGACCATTTAGAGAAAACATGGTCGAGTCTTTATCGTCAACCATATGACTAATTTTTGAGAGTTGATCTCTCAATTCTGAAATCCTCATGAAGTACATGTAATCACTGATTCTCCTTTCACCATCTTCACATGGTGTAGTTGTTGCTTCAGTGCAAGTTTATGGCTGGTATTTTTTATTTTGTACATTTCTTCCAATTTTTTAAACATGTCTCTTGTCATATTCAACTTAGAGACAATAGGAACGATATGATCCTTAACAAAATCAACCAATATTTTCATTCCCTTGATATATTTCTTCTTCCACTACAACTTCTCTGCTTCCTCCTTAGGTTCAGGAACACTGTACTCCACAAATTCACCCAAGTCATTCTCTTGCAAGGTAAGCATGATCTTGAATCTCCATGATGTGAAGTTAGATGCTCCATCAAGTCTATCCTCAATCTTAAGCCCATTCACCATCTTGACTAAATTATAGATAGACCAAGAAATATAAATAAAAGAGTAGAGTATTGTTGTAAGGAAAAATCTAATCATGATCTCCTCAAAGCCAGTCTAATACCATGTTAAATTTTATGATCAAAATAAATGCATAGAAAATTAATTCAAAATCAAACACAATAACACAATAGATACCCTGGGAAAACCCAGCAACAATATATCACTTATATATTGAATCAGTAATGAAGTCACTTTTAGAATAGAGGCTGATATAAAGGCCTAACACATGCACTCCAATCTGATGTAGTGGAATATCAGATAGATGATAATTATCTCAACCAACTATATAAATCAATCTCCTCTCAATGATTAAAATTGAACTGCTTAAGAAGGAATTCACACTTCAAGGAATGATATCGAACTTCTCAAATTGATGTCGAACAATGGAAATTCCAATGAATATATATACAAATCAGAGCTAAAGATTTGAGTCTCTCCAAGACAAGTCGGCTTGAATAGAAGGATGAGTCTTAGCAATAAAGCATAACCAAACACAACTCTTCAAGAGGATGACCTCATAGAAAATTGTGCCTCCTCCATTCACACCTCTAGGTGAAGAGATGTTGGCCTTGATAAATAGACAACTTTCCAATAACAAATATTAAATCTTATTTAATGAAAGATGTGACTCATCAAAATGACATAAGTTAGCTCCAAGAGAAATAAATATAAGTATAATTTAAATAGCCGTTTAGGGTATATTTTAATTATCTTTATACTCGGGTCTGGAAGAAGTAGCTTGTCACTATAAGAACATCAACATGATTCCTTGGGTATTATCACTTCTACGCTTGAAAAATAGTTATTAGAATGAAAGGTCCTATATTGGGAGTAATAAATAACATTCCTTTCACGATTGATCACATAGCATAAATTTTTGGACACACTTGAGCCTATACCATTGACGAGACTTCTTTTGCAAAAGAGTATTTAAGTATTAAATTATGTATCATCATACTGGAATAATTACTAGTATATGTGACATGGTTTAACACTAAAAATGCTTTGCTGAAAAGAAGTCTTGTCAATGCATAGTGTTATCATTTATTCATGTCCATTGAAAAATTTAGTATTGTAATTGGTGCATTTTCTTTTGAATTAGTGTAACCCCCCACCGCACAAACCCCATAGGACACAACTAATAAATTAACAGAATAATTTTTTTTATTGAAAGAAGAACATCAATTACATTAAACATAATTAAATAATTAAACAACATTAATATAAACCATATGACAACAACCTCGACCCATGGCGTAACATGGTGCACTACTTGAATGAACCCAACTAACTAAAGTGATAAACAAAACCAAACTTAACAAATAATGGAAGCATAAATAAACATAACATAAATATAAAATTCATACAACATGAACAAGATAGATAATTAAAACATAAAGAACATATTACCACATCCAACTTTTGAGTTCAAGGTTACATTCGTGGAATATATTTCCACTTAAACAACATAATGTGAAAACAAAGTTACAATACAAAGCTACTTCCCTTATAACATTGGGAAGGGTATAACATAATACAAGAGTACAATAATGAAGAGTTGAATTATTTAAAAGCACAATCTTCTCTGAGCGAAGCTCTGAAAAATCTGCAACTACATCTGCACCACGATCACCACCTAGGGACCCAATGGGTGCATTGCACATTTCCACCTGACCTTTTGAACCCGAAGGAACACCCCCCATGTAAGGAGTTGATAAGAAAGAACCCTCGGCCACAAAATGAAATCATAAAGGACTAACACCACATGACTCAAGACTAGGTAACCACATAAACAACAATGATAATAAACAACTCTAGAGGAAACAAGAACAAGGGAAAACAAAGGGTACAGTGGGAGAGTTTCATTGCATGGCCTTACATGGATTCACCAAACTACCTACCATTAGGAGCCACCTCCATCTATGGTTAACCAGACATCCTATCTCAAGGTTCCGCCCCATAGGGTGACTCATGCAGAGCCACTTACCTTTCACATAGACAAGGTAGTGACCTTACCAACCAGGTCTTCCCACCCATCCTTAGGCTTTGAGAGTGCTAACAATAGGGGTGAGGTGCATATTTTTATCAAGATGTTATGTGTTAACTAACCCAACCCACTAGTTACATTAATTAGGTTCACTTATTTAAGGAAACTCTTTCAAGGGTGACCACTTGTACACTAGCCCCAAGAAGAGCCACTCTCCCCTACGGTTACACTAAAATCAAAGACAAGCAATAGGCATACCTCAATCCTCAAGACATAAAGGAATTATTTATAAAACATAAGACATGAGGCATGACCATCTTGTGACTATCCAAGCATCAAAACCCATAAACTACACAAATATTCATGAGGTAAAAAGATAGACAAAAGGTGCAACAACAAATGTGCACACACACCATTTCCCCTAGCCCCCGAAGGTACATAAATATCTACCCAGGAACCAAAATAACCCATTATGCCAAATCAAGTCAGAATTTCACACTGTACAAAAATTCAACCTAAATTAAACATAAGACATATCAAATACAAATTTCCATCACTCAGAGTCAAGCAAGATAAATCAACTCATGCAATTAAAACTACACATCATATAACCCCTTTATTTTGAGTAAATAGGAAGTTGAGAGATAATCACATAAACCCCGAAATACATTGTACAAATCAAATCACAATAACTGGTAATCGCAAAAGCATCACTTCCACATTCTATATCAAAACATTTAAACAAGACCATGAAGACATTCACAACTCATAAAATCATAATGGAAAACGATGCAATATCGAATAAGGGGTAAATCATGACTTCTATGGTTAACATAAAATCTATATTGTAAACATGCTTAAGCCATTAAAATTACTTTTGTATAATAATATTCTCCTAATTAGTCCTTTATCCACTATAAGTATGGCATAAAGATAAACTAAGAGCTACCAACTTTCTACCCTAGTGGGTTTCACAATAATCTCCTTTACCGATTATGAATGACCCTAAAACCACATAATACTATAATGAATTTAAAACATAACAATTGTATAACAATACTAGACATATATTTAGTTGATCTAGAAGAATCTACAACTTAATCACTTATCCTTGTTTTAAGATAAAATGTAAACTAGACCTTAACTAGCAAGGGATTTCCTTATTAAGGTTCAATTACATTGTTCTCCTAACTATAAGAGTGCATTTCCAATGATTAATGCTCTTGGGAAAATTAACTATATCAATTGTAAGGGGCATAACTGTCATCTTGTTATAACTAAGTCAACCATCTTTCCTTAAATCTTTTCAACAATATGAGCTATCTAATTTTATCTATAATAATAATTTTACACAAATAACCAACTAATTATGAATCAATCAATATTACTATTGAACTCCCTTACTTAATCATCTAATGAAAACAATAATATACAAGGATGAAAGTATTCTTGCAATAACCACCTACAACTAAACAATCATTCCAATCAAGAAAATATTAAAATTGCTACAACACTGGAGTTATTTCAATTATTCAATTCACAAAATAGTTTCTCTAGCCAACTATTAGGTACTACAACAATAAACACTATTCACTGAAATATAAAATGATAGATAACACATGGAACTTTACACACTAAATAATTCTACAAGAAAGTATATTCAATAATCAAATCCACTACTCATGTTTATAACCAAAGACAAGACTCTTACAAATGATACTTATTCCAATTTCGACCAATACAAAATTAACACAAACAAACCTATTGCATAACAAATCACAATTCTATCATTTAAAATATATTCTAAATCATAAAGTTCATGAAATATCTCTAATTAAATCCATGGAAATAATCTATTACCTAACAATAAATCTTTAAGTTTTGATCTACAAAAATATTCAATTAAATATTTCAAATCTAAGCTATGGTAATAATTAATTTCCAACATTAAATATCTTACTACACTTAAATAACTCATTTATTAAATATCTAAGTCTATAAACTTGCTAAAAAGCTAATTAAAGAGCAGCAGTGATAATTTCATGATGTATCTAAACATAATAAAATAAACTTTCCTTTTTAAAAAAAAAATAAAGATACTAACTAAATTTATTAAAAACCAAATTATAAATCATTCACTAATTTCAATTTTTTTCTAACTATATTTTATATTTTGATTTTAAATCTTTTCCACAAGAATATTCTAAATTTTAATTTTTTTAAGATAATGGAAATCTAATCTTTATTCTAAAAATCAGTTCAATGTAAAAAGCATATTTAAGATATTAATCTTCTAAGCTCAAAATCTGATTATAATATTTATTTATTTTAAACAACTATTATGATATATAACGGTACAGTTTGAATGGAAAATAATGAAATCAAATGCTATAGTATATTTTAAATCACAAATTTCATTTTCCTCAAATTCTAAATACAGCTTAAATTAAGAAAACATTTTTTTGAATAGAATTTACAAACATTTTTCCCCTTTATATATAAATTTTTTCCAAGAATAACTTATTTTTTATTTTTCATTATTTGCTCACATTTCCTACATATACACTATCTATATATATATATATAGTATATGTATGTGTATATATATATATGTATGTATATATATACATATATGTATATAAATACTGAAATAAATATATATCAATTCATCTAATGTTGTTACAATTGAAGCACAAAATAAACTAAATAACTGAATATATGCACAAAATATATAATACATACATATATACATATATATATATATATATATATATATATATATATTTACACATATATATTAAAACCTCCACATTAATATTAAAAAACTATAGAACATACTAAAATATCATATATATGTTTATTTCATTTAACAATTTTCCCATGAAAGAAATATAGTGACAAAAGAGAAGTGTAAAAATTTCTAGAGTGCTCGAATAGTGAAAATAAAGGGAACAAAAGGGTTCTTAGATGAGAGAGATTTTCAGAGGTTTCAAGCTAAGAAGATTCCAGAGATAGAGGGAATCAAGATTTCAATAGGAATTCTAGAATGAAAATTACAGAGAGGAAGGAGAAATCTACAAACAAGAAATAATTACAAAGAATGGAATTTTCCCGAACACACATAGAAAACATATTTTCTCTTTCAAACAAAATTTTCTTTCTCCTTCTAAAAAATCTAAATCTACAGAGATCAAATTATGAAATTTGAATTACCCAAAGTCCTATGCAAAGCTTGATTCGAGGACGAAATGATGTGCGACTCCAGCCAGCTGCAATCTTCCATAATCTAGAGATTCAAAACCCCAGCAATAGTGGATTTGACAACAAAACCTAATGCAAGCCAAAAATCAAATCGTCTTAGATCAAATTGATGAAAAACTACACAGATTATTAATCCTTAGAAAAATTTCAACAATTTTTTTTAGTTGCAGACAATTTTTTATTTTTTCATTTCGTTGCTCTTTCTTTTTCGAAAAAGCAATATTTGGAAATATATTTTTTCCCAAAAAATCCAAATTAGAAGTTGTCATAAATTTACTAACATATTTTCCCATGCAAATTCCACTTGCCACAATTTCCTTCCCATTTCTTATTTCAAAAAGGCATTTTCCTCAATTAACTAGCACTATTTTATGCAACCATTTAATATTTAATCCCTTTTAAATAAATGTTGACTTTCGAAAAATAATAAAATAACATTAAAATAAATAAAACAACATTTAACTTCGCCACCTTTAAAATTAAAATGTAATATTAAATTACTATTTAATAATAATATCAATCACACTAATAATTTATGTGAATTAATTTTAAATAAGCAATAAAATAAATTATTAACTTCTATTGATTTAAATTAAATGATAATTCACATTCACAGTAGTAATAAATTCTAATGCACATAATTATTTTCCCAAATAATTGATACCATTTTCAACATTGAACATTTAGTTACTTAATACTTCATAGCATAGGATAGTATTTGAATTAAAATAATAATACATTAGTCAAAGCCATAAATGAAACTTTTGCGACAGTACAAAACTCATGAAAGTAAATCACTTAAATTAAAATCATACCCATACAAATGAAGTACAAATAAGACAGGAACAATCACTAGACCAACCACCGACATAGATAGGGGTACTTTCTTATCCACTCCCTAACCACATCAAACCATTGGGTATGTAGGGTGCGCCTAGACTTGACAATGAGGGTGGATTCATCACTTGGTACCTACATTCCTACATAACACCAAATGTTGAACAACATATACATATGCATATAACTCATAATCAAACACATTGTGAAAGAGAGTTGCGGTGAGGCAGGGCACTCACAGATGAGCAATGCCACCCCATCTCCTTCACCCGAATCAAATATAGTAATCAAAATCTAAAGATCACATCATCAATATAACACACTTAGTAACATCATCATAACGTAAGTATCCCACACATAAGTCCAACTATCATAAGAAAATAAACATAACTATCTGCCACACAAAACACATGGCAGAAAAGATGTCTAACAAAGTATCTAGTAGGCATCAAAAATAATTAGAAACCACATAGAATAAAAACACACACAAAGCAGTATCAAAAGTATCAATAACATGAGAGGCACTACAATTAGCCACTTCTCCAATGAGATTGTTCTGATAAGGCTTTGTGACCCAGTATGCTGGGGTGAAGAGCAGATGTTCCTTTCTTCTATTTCATTTTGTATTAGCTATTTGTTCATTGGTTGCATTTTTGTTTTTATAGTTGGAGTTTGAAAGAAGTTTTAAATATAATGCATATGGATACATACATTTATCTATACATATACATATATGTATGCTTTGGTCATTTACCATAAAGCATTGTTGAAAAAAGTAATTGTGCCATGTGTGTGTTTTGCCTTCTTTGTGCATTGCTTTATTACTATGGATTGTTTTGTTATGATAGCCTTCCATCTAGCCCACTATTCAAACCAATATTTTTTCCTTTATGGCTTCCATATTGTGTTATTGGTTGGAACATACTAAAATAGTTCATGTTATATAGTTTATATTGCTTTCCATAGGGTATTATTGAGTGTTTCTATCTACCTATGGCTACTTTGTTGCATATTTAGTTAGCTTGGCCACTTTAGTTATACCATTGCCCTCTAACTTGGTGCTTGCAACCATTTTATTGTTTTTTTAATATTATTATTATACGCTTTGCAACCTTCTTCAAGTTTGAATGCTACATTGAGTGTGGATCGTAAAAAGGCTACAAAATGCCAAAGAAACCAACTTTATTATGTACATCACAAAGACCATATTTTCGTAGGTCGGCAAGCCAAGCACTTCCAACAAAGATCTGCTATAAAGCCACCTAGCTTGGTGCCACATTCCCAACTAGGCATGCCACCATTGCAAGCAAGTTCACCAGCAAGACTTGCTCGTTGTTGTACCCCCTCAACTCCCACCCCTACACAACTGTAACATAGCCATAGTAGCAAATCTACCCCATAATACTTGGTTCTACACCGCCACAAACCCTTGCTAGTCATGCCTTGCCATCCATATCACCAAAAACCCATCACTCAAGCAACATGTTTGGTGATACTTTATACATTGTTATGTAGTCCTTCCATCGACACAGTGATGCTTTGTCTACATTGAAAAATTGTTCTATTTGCAATGAGAGATATGCCAACATGAGAGTCCAAGCATCCAACACTAGCGTTGTGTGTTTGCATTTTGCTTCCAAAAAAGGTGTCCACAGATTTAGCATAGCAAACAAAATGGATCTATTTCCACAACCAGCCATCCTTGCAAAGCTTACTCAAGTCAAAGAAATGCTTATAGCCAGAGTTGCTCCAGTTTTGGAAGTAATCCATGCTAGAGGGGACCAATACAAATATAGTGGCCATACTATAAGCTTCCCACAAGACATCACGACCATTGTAACTTTGTTTCCACTTCATCTACATGATATTGAAGTTGTGATTATGTGAAGAGTTGGCATTCAGGGGACAAACTATGATTGCTATGTTGACAAACATAATGTCATGGCTACATTAATATATAAAATTGAGAATGACCCATGCTATAGTGATGTTGCAATAGATTGTGATGCTTTAAATTTTTTGCCTTCTACAAGTACTGACATCTCTAATCTTCTGCACATATTTGAAGAACCAACTCATAACCCAATTGAACCAACTATACAAAAAAGAAAAAATCTATTTGGTGACAATTTGAAATTTCAATGTAGTAGTACTTAAATTTCAGGGAAAAAATAAGCAGTAGGTGTCTATCTAACCACCCTAACCATAATAAAATGATAATATTTTTTTATAAAATTTTAGACATAAGTAGAGCACTCATGTCTGGATGTGATGCATATTTTTTTGTAATTCTTTTCCAAGTAAATAATTAATTATGATTTTTTTATTAAAACTTTTAAGAAATATAAAAACTCGTATGTCTGACCACCTTAACTTGGTCAAAACTTCATGAAATTCATTTTTCTTTTTTTAATCCTATAGTATGTGAAGCATAGAATGTGATGCATGTTTTGGATTCAAAAAATATGATATCGTTTGAAAGATATAGGTGTTTTTCAGTGAGCCTATCAATCAAGACTTTAGTCGTAATTCAAATAGAAAATGAATAATAATTATTTATTGAATTCAAAGTAAAGCATAATTTATATTGGTGGAAACCTAAGAATCTCTTTTAGAAACCCTTTTCATTTCATCAATTTTAAGTAAAAAAAAGTCGTTAGCCACATACCCTACAAGTACCCATCATATTGTCACTTTTTGGCCCATCATGATCCTGCACATACCCATAATTATATGCAATTATACATATATTGTCCCTTCCTCTTTGCAAAAGGTATGTCTGCATCCTGTTTATATGATCTGTTCTATTGCACATACATTAGATATTATTTGTTACTAACTATACAGTTGTTTATATTTGTTCATTTAGATATTGTCTACTAATGGCACATGTTTGTTGTAGTATACTTCAATTTCCTCTTGTGTCTAACCATATTTCATTGAAAGCATTTTAGATTGCAAATGTGCGTACTGAAATTTAGATGCACATGTCTTTTGTACAGATCTCCTTAATGTTAAATAGCTTTATGATTGCACATTTGCATGGTGTATGGCCTTCACCTGCATTCCATTTCTATTCAACATAAGCATATATATCTTTTCTCCCATTTGTTATTTCACAACTCCATGTCAATTTATTATTGGAAGAATTTTAGGTTACCAATGTGTGTGTTGAAATATAGATGCACATGTTTGTTGTACAAATATGCTAAATAATAAATAGCTTTATGATTGCACATTTGCATGGTGTATGGCCTTGACCTACATTTCATTTCTATAGAAAATAAGCCTATATATCTTTTCTTGCATTTCTTATTTCACAAACCCATGTCAATTTATAAAAGAAGTACAACATTGATCCCCACTCAAAAAAAATTCTCAGGTGCCAAATGATTACCTTCACCATTGATTATAGTGGTGGACATTTAATCTTATTGCTCTAGGGTTTGATGAGAGCCCAAGAAACTCAATGACACAATGTGGTAGGGTGCAAAGAAAGCCTCCTTTTTTGTCTCAATACTCCAATCCATTCCCTGCACAAGGTATGCCTATATTTTATTTACTTACACTGTTCTACTACAACTACATTGTATATTATTTGTTGTGAATTTTATAAGTCTTTATATTTTCTAATTGATTTATCATCTACCAATGGTATGTTTTTAGTACACTAAACTTCAAATTATCCTTTCATGTTTGCAACCATACTCAACCTAAACAATCCTCATTCATGGATGTTTTGGCACCTTCAGATCTTGTATTAAGTCAACAACGACCTAAACATTACTTTAACCATTGATCCCAATCATGGACAATTTATTTTCTTGCTCGAGGGTTTGGTGAGAGCACACAATGCTCCATGAGCCAATAGGGTAGGGTGGACATTAGTCCTTCTTTTCTTATGTTCACACTGTATTTCACAACATGCACTGGGTACGTCTAAATTTTATTTACTTCATTCCTCCCATTACAAGTCCACAAAAAATTGTGTGTTATAAAATATAGAACTTTGATATCTCCTAGTTCACATATTGTCTATTAATTAGAGATGAGCACTGCACTAAAATTCACACTTTGTTGTTATTGTTCTAGAGAATACTCCAGGCATAATGCAGATTTCAATGATTTTTTTTAAAGTCATAAGTGACCCAAACTATCCTTCTACCATCGACCACATTGGTGGTATAGTCAATTTTTCTACTTGGGGTTTTGGTGAGAGCGTGTAGCACTCCATGGCCCAATATGGTAGGGTGGAGATCAAACCTTGTTTTCTTTTCTTCCTATTGCAATCTGCCATATGCACAAGTATGGTTAAATTTTACTTATTTCATCGCTTGCATTCTATATGTATTTCATATTTTGTATTATACATTATAAGAGTATTTAAATTTTCTAATTTACATATTCTCTATCAAATACAGATGTTCACCACACTAAATTTCACATTTTTTGTTATTTTTCCTTGACACACTCCATCTATAATGGCAAATGTGATGAACTAATTGCAAAATAAGTTTCCATGGTCAATAGACAATTAGATTCTAATATGCTCTATGTTGATTGTAATAAGTAATAGTCATTCCACCCTTGATCAAAGTGGTTGACAACATATATTCTTGCTCGGGGGTTTGGTGAGAGTCCATGAGGCTCCATGACCCAATATGGAAGGGTGCTAACCAGGGTTCCTTTTGTTGTGTTTTATTTTATATGTCTTATGTACATATGTCTATGTTTTTGAGATAAGATTGAAATAGAATTCATATGTTTCAGGCTATGGTTGTGGGAGAATAAAATAGTTAATGTTATACACTTTGTGTTAGATTCCATAAGCCATTGTTCATTATTGTTCTCTTGCTTAAGCTATATTGTTTCATCCTCTAGAAGGTGTTGTTGGAAAGGCTATATTTTGATGTTATCCCTATCATGATCCATAGAAATTTTTGACATTATGTATTTTCTTTCAATTTTCAATAATGTGTTGTTAAGAGAAGATAAAAAAAGTTTATTCATTATTGTTCTCTATCTTAGGCTACATTGTTTTATTTTTGATAGGGTGTTGTTGAAGACACTTTATTGTTCTAATTTTTGATAAGTCCTATTGATAGAAGACACTAATCTTTCTTAAAAGAAATATCATTTTATTTATGGTTGGGTTATATGGCTATCATTCTGCATGGGCTCTATGGCTATATGCAAATCTACACATAGGGAAATTCAATATTGTGTCATTTATGACTTCCGTTCTGTGGAAATGGTTGTAATATATTCAAATAGTTTGTGTTGTCTTCCATAACATACTCTAATTGTTGTTCAGTAGTTTTGGCTACATTCCCTTACTTGCAATGCATAATAAAATAGTTAATATTATAGAGTTGTGCTTTGGTTGTTGTTGATGGATCACTATTGGGGAAATTATTTGTGAATGTTCATGTTTCTAATTTCTAACTTTTTCACTTTTGCACCATGTTTTATATTTACAACTACCAAATTGCTAGATATGCATCTAATGCATTGTGCAATAAAATAGCTTGTCTTATACATTGATTTATGTTAATATATTGTTGCATCCTTGATTTGGTGCTTTATAACAGTCTACATCTTCCCATACGTTGGTTACTCTTTTACAGTTTATCTCTCTCTTAAATATATTCCTTATTTTCACTCTCTACCTTACACTATGTTATTGGTTGTACATAGGTGAGACACATTGTCCACCACTGTAGTCAATGTAGCACTATGTCACTATCTTCTTTGTGTCTACTTCATCAGTTTCTACTTGTCTCTTACCTTTCATGTTTATCTCTACCTATCAGCTCATGGGTATGTGCAGGATCATCATGAAAAAAATAGGCCCTTAAGTGACGATAAAATTTAAAAAATCAAAGTTAGGAAACTTGATGTAAAAATTTGAATAAGTTATCTATATTATTTCAAAAATATGTAAGAATAGAATATGTAGCAAATTGAATTTAGTTTCTAAACTACTAGGTTTATTTTTTTATAAATATCTATTTGATGAAAATTTGAAATTTAAATGTAGTAGCACTTAAATTTTAGGGACAAAATAAGTAGGTGTTTGTTTGACCACCTTAACCACAATAAAATGATAATATATTTTTATAATATTTTAGATATAAGTAGAGGACTCATGTCCCAATGTGATGCATATTTTTTTGTAAGTTTTTCCAAGTAAATAATTAATTATGAATTTTTTATTACAACTTTTAAGAAATATAAAAGCTTGTATGTCTGACCACCTTAACTTGGTCAAAAATTCATGAAATTAATTTTTTTTAATCCTATATTATGCAAAGCATAGAATGTCTTGCATGTTTCGGATTCAAAAAATGTGATACCATTTAAAATCTATAGATGTTTTTTAATCAGCCTATCAATCAGGAATTTAGTCATAATTCAAATACAAAATGAATAATAATAATTTATTATATTCAAAGTAAAACATAATTTATATTGGTGGAAAGCTAAGAATCTCCTTTAAAAACCCTTTTCATTTCATCAATTTTGGATTAAAAAAAGTCATCAGCCATATACCCTACACATACCCATCATATCACCACTTTTTGGCCCACGATGATCCTACACATACCCTCATTGTTGTGTGTTACTACATAGAACTACTAGTTATAGTAGTTTGCGAGAAGTAGGATTTCCAATATATAAGGCATGTATTAGGGAGAATATTATCAACACATTGATCAAAGTGGCCCCTCTTTGAAAATGGTTGTGTCACCTCTTCTTGCTATCAATTTAGAATTTTGAATTTAAGTCAGTGATGGTAGTTGTAGGTGGTGCTTAATTGTATACATGTGTTTGCAAAGAAAGGAACATGTAATGGTTGATCTATAAGTGCAAGAGGTTAAATCCTCTTATAAATACGTTTAAAGGGTGGTGAAAAATGGCATGCTCATTGACAACCATGATATTTTGGAGGTTTCTATGTTATCAAAAAAATCTTGTACCACTACTATGTGTGTCATAAAATCATGCACTCTCATGATTCATGTTGATCAAATATAATGGTCTTTTATTGTTCACAAGGTAATGTAAAGTGTGAAAATGGAGGACTAGATGAGTTACCCACTTCATGAGGAAGAAGTTACATATAGAGGATTGGGATATTAGGTCAAGGATCTATTGTGGTAATATAGATTATTGTGATTTTTGTGGGATAGTAATATTTTTTGTTGGAGTATCTTCTACATAAAGAATAAATTATATATAAGTGAAAGTGTTTCTTTATAAAATTTTGGAAGATTTAAATGTAATATACATGTTCACAATGGTGTGCATAGTTTTGAGTTCTTGAGAAGTTTTCTTTAGAAATAAATTAAGAGGACAAGTCTCTACATCAAATAATTCATCTCAATGTGCTACCATTATAACCAACTACCAATCATATTTTGTTGGGATTTTTGTATGTCTTGTACTTTTTTTCTTTGATGATTTTAGGAAAATGTGAGTTTTCCTTTAATTTTCTCAAGGTAACCTATGGTCAATCCTCTCTAATCCAGTAGCATATGAGTATTCAATATGGTAATTTTGATTGAGGGAAAGAGAGTGCATGGAGCATTGGATTGATTACTCTCTATTTATTTTAATTCCTTCAAAGCTTGCTTTCTTATAAAGGAAGCAAAAATTTATATAATTACAACTATTATTCTATTTTATTTCACTTTTTTAATGATTACTGTAATTAGGGAAAAAATATTATGGTTAATGCAATAAAGCATATATAATAAAACCCTAATAAACAATGAAGCTCAAAGGAGTAAAATGGATGAAAGAAAGGAAATATTTCCCCAAATGTCTTCAAGCCCTCCATGATTGACCTTCATTTCCCTTCTCCATTTTGCTTGAATATGATAATTTCCCTCGGATTTGACTATGCAATAATAAGCCTACGACAAGTGACTAGCAAAATATTGAAGACTATTGTCTCACACTAGCAACATGTACTTGCATAATGTAACAACCACATCAGAGAAACTCTAAATTACCACTAGAAATTTTAGTTTATATAAAATAATAATATATATATCAGGGTCATTTCCTTATTACAAATAGATGACATGTTTCAACTATTTCATTTTACTCCAAAAACCAAAAATTTATTGAAGCTTACATGTAAATATGCAAAAGACCAAGTAAGTCTTGCTCAACACCCAACCGTATTGGCATTGTGAAGCCACATGGACTCTAGCCAAACCCTCAAGCAAGAATAGGACTGCTAATAACTTGGTTTGTTAATGGAATTTGTAAAGTATAAGTACTTCCATTTATTGGGTATGCAATCCTTTCTAGGATACCACTCCCCATACAATACCCATTAGTTGCCACCCACTTAGGGAAACAACAATAACAATTTTACCTTATTCACAAAATTGGATGATGTGCTTAGTTGTGATTTAATTAACAACAGATATGTAAGTTATCATTAGTTTGAATCCCATTTTATAATCACCAAGCTCCATGATGGTGAGGTGAGAGCATATGATGAAGATCTGAAACCAATGACGAATTTAAAGAATAAGATACATCATCACTTAATCTATTGGATTAAATAATACATGAAGCATAATCTTTCACTTAATAATAATTGCTAACAGAAGAATAACATATAAGTTCCTTACTTTATTACAACACTAATTTACTCTTAGGAAATTCATTAAAGTAAATGGAAATAAAGAATGTAAATGCCTTTAGAATAAACTAACTATCCTCATGAAAGATCTATGAATAATATGATTTTCTCAACCCTTAAAAATGTTTTGGATCAACACCAATTTCCCAATTATTCTATGATCAACTAACTAGACAAAGTAATCTATAATATTAAAAACCACAAACTTGACATTTGATATTAAAGGAAAAGAGAAAACAATTACATCATAGAACTTAATTGTCGTACCTTTCTAAAAGAAAATATAAACAGAACAATATCATCACGATAATTATTTTTATAGTCTATGTGTCTTCCCAATCTACTTATTAACCACTAACTTAATAATAAGAAATATTAATATTCCTAAGGTATTTGTCCATCTCTTAAGACATAAGATTATTCAAGGAAGATAAATGCACAATGTTTGGAATTTAAAAAGGAAGAACATCGAATCACAATAGAAGACAATAAATGTAAAAGTATCTCCTAGATGTTGATTCGCCTTCATTAGTCTTGATTTAACTATGACACTCAATGATTGCCATCATTCTCCATGAGTTTTGAGGTTCTTCAGAGTGCTACATAGCCCTTGTTTCGCCATGTTTGCAATTGGCAGTGATCCAATCCCACTATAGTTATGCTTCAATATTCACCGGTATTATATCTTCTTCTTCTTCCTTATAAGTAACTAATCAGAAATAATAATCCAAATTCATTGCGGCTCATATTCACGTTGTATATGTTTGTTAGCAGGTTTGTTGCTTCAATGAGAAAATGAGGGATGCCCTTGGCACATAGCAAGTTAGAGAGAAGGCATGAGGCTGCGGCTTGGATAGATTAGACTAATAAGAACAATAATTTGGGGAACAACAACCACCTCTCCTGAAATCAAATCTTAAATTCCTTAATAAGTATATATTGCATGCAAGACTAATCATAGTCTTTTAGAACAGAGAGAGAAATACATTACTTTTATGAAGGATTTTATGCGACTAATTATTGATATCATTTTACCCTTCATAATTATTTCTTCTATATTTCAATAGACACAAGGAACTCATGAAAGAAGGAACTCATGAAAGAACAGGCACATAGTATACAAAGGAAAGTATGTTATCTTCACTACAAATGAAACAACAATGATCTTATTTTAAAAGCCTTTCTAAACCAGACTGCATTCTTTGGAAATGCACCGACCTTCACTTACCTAGATAATTTTATTTTTTGTATACCGCTTAGCTAAAATCTTATTAGCAAATTCATTCAAGAAGATGATTATAGATGTAAAACCAAACATGATTTAAGACAACCAAGGAAATAAAACTTCTAGAACACATCATCCAAAACACAGAAGAAAGAAAATGTGCCAAAATGGAGCAACAAATAAGATTATTATATCCTAAGAAAATAAATTCTTCATACTGACTGATGTAGAATGCTCAATCCAGATTGTTATTTGAACACTAGCACAGTCTCTAATAAATTTCCTCCTCTCTTCTCTTCGTCCTCTTCATCTACGCTTTCCTCTTCTTTTCCCCGCTGATCTCCTCTCAAAAAAAATTCCATTCTTATTCATTATTTTCTTCCTATATCCTATTTCTCATAAACCCTTGGTGTTACATGACATGCATGTACGATAATTAATAAATTACATATATATATAGAGTCACATAATGTCGTATGGACACTAGTAGAATTTAGCAAATAAATGACTACGTGACTAAAACTTTTAGTCACATGACTAACACTAGTAGTATTTGGAAAATAAATGACTAATTTGGTCATTTATAAGTGACTAATTTGGTCATTGGGTAAAATCACAACTAAATGACTAATATCAAATAAATAAAAATGACTAAATAAATGACTATTACTCCTCTATTCATTTTTCTTTTGAATTTGATCATAATCTATAGAGCTTAAGCCCCCCTCATGGGACCCCTCACCTAAGTGGGCCACTTGGCCGCCTAGATTGCTTGGTGCACCAAAAATACCTATCGCATGGAAGGCATTGCCTCTCGGTGCAGTCTTCTTTTTTTTATTCAAGGGGTAAACACTTTTGACCGGAGCTATGAACTGGAATACATCCATTCAACAATACCACCCCAATGGGGTTTGAACCTTGGTGGCAAGAACAACAATGCCACCATTAAACCATCACACTATGTCAATACTGACACTCTCGGTGTAGTCTTAAGACCTTCACATATTTTATAAAAAAATTTAACATTTCACTACTAAATGGTAATCATTCCTACATCCATGTGTCACTACTATATAAAGGGAGGATTTAAAACATTAATTTAAGAAAAATATTAATTTTGTCTTAAATATATTTACGTCGAAGGCATATCCTATTTGAAGAAGACAAAGCTAATTTTGTTGACCAATGGTTGGTATCAATCTGCTGGCCATTAAATGAATCTCATTCGTTCATCATTTTTCACGATTTTTTTAATTATTTTCTGCCATTTTTTCATTGCTTACCCTGCCACTCCTCCAAACTCTTCCTCACTGGTATTGACCATTCACTTCTCCAATTTGGTGAGCTATAGCCTAAAAATAAGGTTTCAACAAGGGTTTTCGAGTATATTTATCAAAATAATTTAACTTTTTGTCGTCGCCTCAATAAACACCTCCACTTCATAACGAACCCTATCCATCACCGTGAATACTCTCTCCACCATAATTTGAAGGGAATGTTATAGTTATGGTCCTTTTAGATTGATTCCTCTTAAATGGAAAGCGACTGAAATGAGTTGTCATTATTAATATTTATCGCATAAGCCTAGTCTAACTCCGTGAATGAAAACAAGTATTTTGTCATAAATATATATATATATGGATTAAAGTTTAATTGGTATAAGTGAGTTATATTATTTGATTATACTATTTATTGAGTTTTAAATTTTCCATGGCTATAATGAACAAGTGGTAAGGTTTGGTTCATTTTTTAGATAACGATTTTTGCAAAATAAATATTTTTTAATATTTTGACTTTTGCAAAATAAAAATAATTATTTTTTAAGAATTTAACTTATATTTAATATATAATCAAAATATAATCAATTTTTTGAACTAAAGAAAGTTTTTATTTATGCTATTTTAAATATATTAATTATACTAAATATTATATATTATATTTTAAATATTACTATTAATTACATAAAATGATTAAAATTTATAATTAATAATTATTATAATTTTATATAGTACAAAATAAGATCAACATTTATCTTAATTGACTTCCACACTTCTTCCGCCTACCCATTGCACACTAAGGTACAATTGCTAGTTTATGTTTACATTATATTTCTTAATTTTTTAATTATCCTAAATTAAAACAATAAAAAAATGCTTTTTCTAAAATAATTTTTTTATTTCCATCTCTTTATTCATTTTCTCTCCCTCAATTGAGACGCATTTTCTTTTTTCTCTCGTTGAAGAAAAAGTAGCTGATACAGTTGAACAGGGTGTTGGCAGCCGCAAGCAAGTTAAAGTAGCTTCTGTCTGTGTGTATTCCCTATTTGCCTATTTCCATTGCTTTTTCAAATGGCCTTCTTGAGAATGAAATGGAAATGGTTGGTTACAACAGTAGGAGAGTAAGGAAACACCGAAGGGTGAAGGTAATTTCTATTTTTATGCTTCATGCGCTATTTTAATTTAAACCCTATCATTATTATTTAATGGCTGCTAACCCTTTATTGCTTTCAGTAGTGGCATTCTGTTATTTCTTCTAACTAAGAAGGGCCAAACCTTCAACCAATCAGTTCTACCAGTTTCAAGCTGCATCACCAGGAGATGCCTATTGCAATGCAAATCCTTTCATATTAAGGCAATGGCTATTAATCTTCCATTCCTTTTACCACTGGTGTTGGAGAAATTTTGCAGTTGAAGTAAATGTCACTTTCCAAGGCATTTTTTTGTAGGCCCACTATTGTAATTTTATTTTTGAAGTAAAATGTATATCACAGAGACATTAAATTATTTTGTCTTACCATCATTTTTTTTTTAATTTTGTTAATTTTTCTCCTTAAAATGAAAACTAAATTTGTGTATAATCTTTATTTTATTTTATTTTAGAAATTTTAACAGAACCCATCATAGAAAGGGCCACAATTGCAACATTTTTTGGTGTTGATAATGCTATGGTGAGACTGTAAAGGGCAGAAACTCTGATAAAGCATGACTGGCACAACATGTATAAATTATAGGTAAGGATTTTTATGGATCCTTGCTTAGGCTATGAAGCTTGTAAGTGTTTAAACAAATTCATCTACTATTCCACTCATCATTCATGTTGTGCTTGTATCATTATATATATTCTCAATACATCTCATCGTTGAAATGAGGATTGCATTCTATGTATGCATTTGATTTCAGAATAAGTTAAAGCACATCAATGCCTGAGTAAATAATTTTTCTTGTAGCTAGCGAGCATTCTAAAATTTAGTTATTTTAAAGTATAATACCCTTGTAAATTTAAGCATCCCAGCTTTCCCCTTGGTTACTTCCTCACTGCTTCGTCAGTCATTAATTCCACTATCCTTAAAGTATGCACCTTCTTATTCTTTTAGATTATTTAGTGAGGGTTGGTGACAGTTCCGCAACCCTTACAACTCGTAGGGTTACTACTTTTTATGCGATGCTTTTCCAGATGGGATACCAGTGGATTTACAATACTATAATTTGTATTCCTGCAGCCTATATGCCTATAGTTTAATTGATAAGGAGGCATTTTCCACAGTGATATCACTATCAGGATTCAACTATTTTCAACTGTGTATTTTTACGAGTCAAACTCATTAACCCATGTTTCATGAGTAGTGGTTCACAAGAACCCAACTCTCATAATGAATGGTCCACTCAGCACCCATTGCAATTAGAGGATGTTGAATTATTGTGACTTGATGTAATGTAGGGATGCTAGCTCTCTTTGTCTGTGGGAAGATGATCTCTCATATGTATCACCCCTATTTTTTTGAAGTAACAGACACGTGGTTTCAGAAAAGAATATAATAATATCAAAAAGTATATTGGTACCAAATTGGACCACGTAGTCCTAACCAGCCATGTGAGAGGATGTATCCATTTGGAAAACCAAGCTATTTTTCACTTATGAATACAATCTTTTAAAAATTTAGACATTTGTGTCACGCCAATCCCTTGCCTTGTAACATTTGGTCTTTGAAGTACAAGAGCTAGTATAATGGCACAAAACTATGTAGAAACATGTACTGTACAATGTATAAGGTTTGTAAAGAAGAATGTATTAAGTTTAACATATGAAGATGATCTGATATCTACTATTCACTCTATATGAAAATAGCTCTGAAAACCATTGCATTTATAGCTTCAACAGTAGCTACAATACATTCAATACTCAATAATTTTGTCAGGAAAATTGTCACAAAAATAACCTCAAGGGAGAGGAAAACAAAATAAACAAAAACTTTAAACCACCAAATGATCATTTCACAGTTCAAAATATCTCCATGTGAAGAAACAAACAACGGTCTAACACTTTGTAGTACAATAATTTTATATATGAAAACATCCACAAATAAAACCACATAACCAATGCCCTCATTTACCAGATAACAACAGACCTGTTTTAGAATGAAATAAAACACAACAAAAATTAAAAGTGATCTGGCCATGTACAAATTTCTAAAAAAAATTCATTGAAATCATGGCAAGTGAGTTAGCTCATGATTTTCCACAAGTTGTGTTGTGCTGTCAATGATGCCGATGAGAAAAATGGTTACAGTTTGCAGGAAAAAATATTACAAAACACTACCAAAGCAGAATTTAAGAAAAAATGAGATGAACCAAAATGAGTCTCCATACAACTGTCGCTTCACTCTATTCATAATAAATGAAAATTAGGTCTAAAAATATTGGGCTTAAGAGCTACTAAATTCTTGAGCTTGGGACAAGATTTTTGTAGCCTTTTAAATAAAAATATTGGTTGTGAGTTGAAATTTGTTTTCAGATGTGAGGCGAGGAATTTTTCAACTATTTGGAAGTTGTTTTGTGGGGTGTGAGACAACTTTTTGGGTGAAAGGTGCTAATAAATGTAGCCTTATTGGCTAATCAAAACATTCCCTCAAAATGGTGTATGGTGCAGATTCATTTCAAAGAGCTTGAGTGCATGTACATTGTCCTATACAATATGTTTGATAGGAAATATATATATATATAGTGAGTTACCTCATGATTTTGCATAAGTTGTGTTGTGCTGTTAATGATGCCGATGAGAAAAATGGTTACAGTTTGCAAGAAAAAATAGTACAAAACACTACCAAAGCAAAATTTAAGAAAAAATGAGATAAACCAAAATGAGTCCCCATACAGCTGCCGCTTCAGTCTATTCATAATAAATGAAAAGTAGGTCTAAAAATATTGGGCTTAAGAGCTACTAAATTCTTGAGCTTGGGACAAGATTTTTGTAGCCTTTTAAATAAAAATATTGGTTGTGAGTTGAAATTTGATTCCAGATGTGAGGCGAGGAATTTTTTCAACTAATTGGAAGTTGTTTTGTGTGGTGTGAGACAACTTTTCAGGTGAAAGGTGCTAATAAATGTAGCCTTATTGGCTAATCAAAACATTCCCTCAAAATGGTGTATGGTGCAGATTCATTTCAAAGAGCTTGAGTGCATGTACATTGTCCTGTACAATATGTTTGATAGGAAATATATATATATATATATATATATATAGTGAGTTACCTCATGATTTTGCATAAGTTGTGTTGTGTCGTTAATGATGCCGATGAGAAAAATGGTTACAGTTTGAAGGAAAAAATTTACAAAACACTACCAAAGCAAAATTTAAGAAAAAATGAGATGAACCAAAATGAGTCCCCATATAGCTGCCTCTTCAGTCTATTCATAATAAATGAAAAGTAGGTCTAAAAATATTGGGCTTAGAGCTACTAAATTCTTGAGCTTGGGACAAGATTTTTGTAGCCTTTTAAATAAAAATATTGGTTGTGAGTTGAAATTTGATTCCAGATGTGAGGCGAGGAATTTTTAACTAATTGGAAGTTGTTTTGTGTGGTGTGAGACAACTTTTCAGGTGAAAGGTGCTAATAAATGTAGCCTTATTGGCTAATCAAAACATTCCCTCAAAATGGTGTATGGTGCAGATTCATTTCAAAGAGCTTGAGTGCATGTACATTGTCCTGTACAATATGTTTATAGGAAATATATATATATATATATATATATAGTGAGTTACCTCATGATTTTGCATAAGTTGTGTTGTGCTGTCAATGATGCCGATGAGAAAAATGGTTACAGTTTTCAAAAAAAATATTACAAAACACTACCAAAGCAAAATTTAAGAAAAAATGAGATGAACCAAAATGAGTCCCCATATAGCTGCCTCTTCAGTCTATTCATAATAAATGAAAAGTAGGTCTAAAAATATTGGGATTTAGAGCTACTAAATTCTTGAGCTTGGGACAAGATTTTTGTAGCCTTTTAAATAAAAAATATTGGTTGTGAGTTGAAATTTGTTTTCAGATGTGAGGCGAGGAATGCTTCAACTGTTTGGAAGTTGTTTTGTGTGGTGTGAGACAACTTTTCAGGTGAAAGGTGCTAATAAATGTATCCTTATTGGCTAATCAAAACATTTCTTCAAAATGGTGTATGGTGCAGATTCATTTCAAAGAGCTTGAGTGCATGTACATTGTCCTGTACAATATGTTTGATAGGAAATATATATAATTATATATAGTGAGTTACCTCATCATTTTGCATAAGTTGTGTTGTGCTGTCAATGATGCTGATAAGAAAAATAGTTACAATTTGTAGGAAAAAATATTACAAAACACTACCAAAGCAGAATTTAAGAAAAAATGAGATGAACCAAAATGAGTCTCCATACAGCTACCGCTTCAGTCTATTCATAATAAATGAAAGGTAGGTCTAAAAATATTGGGCTTTAGAGCTACTAAATTCTTGAGCTTTGGACAAGATTTTTGTAGCCTTTTAAATATGTTTAGAGTAGGTTACAGCTGCCACTTCAGTCTATTCATAATAAATGAAAAGTAGGTCTAAAAATATTGGGCTATAGAGCTACTAAATTCTTGAGCTTGGGACAAGATTTTTGTAGCCTTTTAAATATGTTTAAAGTTGTGTTGTGCTGTCAATGATGCCGATGAGAAAAATGGTTACAGTTTGCAGGAAAAAATATTACAAAACAATACAAAAGAAGAATTTAAGAAAAAATGAGATGAACCAAAATGAGTCTCCATACAGCTGTCGCTTCAGTCTATTCATAATAAATGAAAAGTAGGTCTAAAAATATTGCGCTTTAGAGCTACTAAATTCTTGAGCTTGGGACAAGATTTTTGTAGCTTGAGTGCATGTACATTGTCCTGTACAATATGTTTGATAGGAAATATATATATATAGTGAGTTACCTCATGATTTTGCACAAGTTGTGTTGTGCTGTCAATGATGCCGATGAGAAAAATGGTTACAATTTTTCAAAAAAAATATTACAAAACACTACCAAAGTAGAATTTAAGAAAAAATGAGATGAACCAAAATGAGTCCCCATATAGCTGCCACTTTAGTCTATTCATAATAAATGAAAAGTAGGTCTAAAAATATTGGGCTTTAGAGCTACTAAATTCTTGAGCTTGGGACAAGATTTTTGTAGCCTTTTAAATAAAAAATATTGGTTGTGAGTTGAAATTTGTTTTCAGATGTGAGGTGAGGAATGTTTCAACTGCTTGGAACTTGTTTTGTGTGGTGTGAGACAACTTTTCAGGTGAAAGGTGCTAATAAATGTAGCCTTATTGGCTAATCAAAACATTCATTCAAAATGGAGTATGGTGCAGATTCATTTCAAAGAGCTTGAGTGCATGTACATTGTCCTGTACAATATGTTTGATAGGAAATATATATATATATAGTGAGTTACCTCATGATTTTGCATAAGTTGTGTTGTGCTGTCAATGATGCTGATGAGAAAAATGGTTACAGTTTGCAAGAAAAAATATTAAAAAACACTACCAAAGCAGAATTTAAGAAAAAATGAGATGAACCAAAATGAGTCTGCATACAGCTGCCGCTTCAGTCTATTCATAATAAATGAAAGTAGGTCTAAAAATATTGGGCTTTAGAGCTACTAAATTCTTGAGCTTAGGACAAGATTTTTGTAGCCTTTTAAATATGTTTAAAGTAGGTTATAGCTTCTGCTTCAGTCTATTCATAATAAATGAAAAGTAGGTCTAAAAATATTGGGCTTTAGAGCTACTAAATTCTTGAGCTTGGGACAAGATTTTTGTAGCCTTTTAAATATGTTTAAAGTTGTGTTGTGCTGTCAATGATGTTGATGAGAAAAATGGTTATAGTTTGCAGGAAAAAATATTACAAAACACTACCAAAGCAGAATTTAAGAAAAAATGAGATGAACCAAAATGAGTCTCCATACAGCTGTCGCTTCAGTCTATTCATAATAAATGAAAAGTAGGTCTAAAAATATTGGGCTTTAGAGCTACTAAATTCTTGAGCTTGGGACAAGATTTTTGTAGCTTGAGTGCATGTACATTGTCCTATACAATATGTTTGATAGGAAATATATATATAGTGAGTTACATCATGATTTTACACAAGTTGTGTTGTGCTGTCAATGATGCCGATGAGAAAAATGGTTACAATTTGCCAGAAAAAATATTACAAAACACTACCAAAGCAGAATTTAAGAAAAATTGAGATGAACCAAAATGAGTCCCCATACAGCTGCCGCTTCAGTTTATTCATAATAAATGAAAAGTAGGTCTGAAAATATTGGGCTTTAGAGCTACTAAATTCTTGAGCTTGGGACAAGATTTTTGTAGCCTTTTAAATAAAAAATATTGGTTGTGAGTTGAAATTTGTTTTCAGATGTGAGGTAAGGAATGTTTCAACTGTTTGGAAGTTGTTTTGTGTGGTGTGAGACAACTTTTCAGGTGAAAGGTGCTAATAAATGTAGCCTTATTGGCTAATCAAAACATTCCTTCAAAATGGTGTATGGTGCAGATTCATTTCAAAGAGCTTGAGTGCATGTACAATGTCTTGTACAATATGTTTGATAGGAAATATATATATATATAGTGAGTTACCTCATGATTTTGCATAAGTTGTGTCTTGCTGTCAATGATGCTGATGAGAAAAATGGTTACAGTTTACAGGAAAAAATATTACAAAACACTACCAAAGCAGAATTTAAGAAAAAATGAGATGAACCAAAATGAGTCTCCATATAGCTGCCGCTTCAGTCTATTCATACTAAATGAAAAATAGGTCTAAAAATATTGGGCTTTAGAGCTACTAAATTCTTGAGCTCGGGACAAGATTTTTGTAGCCTTTTAAATATGTTTAGAGTAGGTTATAGCTGCCGCTTCAGTCTATTCATAATAAATGAAAAGTAGGTCTAAAAATATTAGGCTTTAGAGCTACTACATTCTTGAGCTTGGGACAAGATTTTTGTAGCCTTTTAAATATGTTTAAAGTTGTGTTGTGATGTCAATGATGCTGATGAGAAAAATGGTTACAGTTTGCAGGAAAAAATATTTCAAAACACTACCAAAGCATAATTTAAGAAAAAATAAGATGAACCAAAATGAGTCTCCATACAACTTCCGCTTCAGTCTATTCATAATAAATGAAAAGTAGATCTAAAAATATTGGGCTTTAGAGCTACTAAATTCTTGACCTTGGGACAAGAAATGTAGCTTGAGTGCATGTACATTGTCCCCTACAATATGTTTGATAGGAAATATATATATATAGTGAGTTACCTCATGATTTTGCACAAGTTGTGTTGTGCTTTCAATGATGCCGATGATAAAAATGGTTACAGTTTGCAGGAAAATATATTACAAAACACTACCAAAGCAGAATTTAAGAAAAAATGAGATCAACCAAAATGACTCTCCATACAGCTGTCGCTTCAATCTATTCATAATAAATGAAAAGTAGGTCTAAAAATATTGGGCTTTAGAGCTACTAAATTCTTGAGCTTGGGACAAGATTATTGTAGCCTTTTAAATAAAAATATTGGTTGTGAGTTGAAATTTGTTTTCAGATGTGAGGCAAGGAATGTTTCAACAGTTTGGAAGTTTGTCTGTGGGGTGTGAGACAACTGTTCAGGTGAAGGTGCTAATAAATGTAGCCTTATTGGCTAATCAAAACATTCCCTCAAAATGGTGTATGGTGTAGATTCATTTCAAAGAGCTTGAGTGCATGTACATTGTCCTGTACAATATGTTTGATAGGAAATATATACATATATATATATATATAGTGCGTTACCTCATGATTTTGCATAAGTTGTGTTGTCCTGTTAATGATGCCGATGAGAAAAATGGTTACACTTTGCAAGAAAAAATATTACAAAACACTACCAAAGCAAAATTTAAGAAAAAATGAGATAAACCAAAATGAGTCCCCATACAGCAGCCGCTTCAGTCTATTCATAATAAATGAAAAGTAGGTCTAAAATTATTGGGCTTTAGAGCTACTAAATTCTTGAGCTTGGGACAAGATTTTTGTAGCCTTTTAAATAAAAATATTGGTTGTGAGTTGAAATTTGTTTTCAAATGTGAGGCGAGGAATGTTTCAACTGTTTGGAAGTTTTTTTGTGGGGTGTGAGACAACTTTTAAGTTGAAAGGTGCTAATAAATGTAGCCTTATTGGCTAATCAAAACATTCCCTCAAAATGGTGTATGGTACAGATTCATTTCAAAGAGCCTGAGTGCATGTACATTGTCCTGTACAATACGTTTGATAGGAAATATATATATATATATATATATATATAGTGAGTTACCTCATGATTTTGCATAAGTTGTGTTGTGTTGTCAATGATGCCGATGAGAAAAATGATTACAGTTTGCAGGAAAAAATATTACAAAACACTACCAAAGCAAGAATTTAAGAAAAAATGAGATGAACCAAAATGAGTCTCCATACAGCTGTCGCTTCAGTCTATTCATAATAAATGAAAAGTAGGTCTAAAAATATTGGGCTTAAGAGCTACTAAATTCTTGAGCTTGGGACAAGATTTTTGTAGCCTTTTAAATAAAAATATTGGTTGTGAGTTGAAATTTGTTTCTAGATGTGAGGCGAGGAATTTTTCAACTCTTTGGAAGTTGTTTTGTGTGGTGTGAGACAACATTTCAGGTGAAAGGTGCTAATAAATGTAGCCTTATTAGCTAATAAAAACATTCCCTCAAAATGGTGTATGGTGCAGATTCATTTCAAAGAGCTTGAGTGCATGTACATTGTCCTGTACAATATGTTTGATAGGAAATATATATATATATAGTGAGTTACCTCATGATTTTGCATAAGTTGTGTTGTGCTGTTAATGATGCGAATGAGAAAAATGGTTACAGTTTGCAGGAAAAAATATTACAAAACACTACCAAAGAAAAATTTAAGAAAAAATGAGATAAACCAAAATGAGTCCCCATACAGCTGCGGCTTCAGTCTATTCATAATAAATGAAAAGTAGGTCTAAAAATATTGGGCTTTAGAGCTACTAAATTCTTGAGCTTGGGACAAGATTTTTGTAGCCTTTTAAATAAAAAATATTGGTTGTGAGTTGAAATTTGCTTTCAGATGTGAGGCGAGGAATGTCTCAACTGTTTGGAAGTAGTTTTTTGTGCTGTGAGACAACTTTTCAGGTGAAAGGTGCTAATAAATGTAGCCTTATTGGCTAATCAAAACATTCCTTCAAAATGGTGTATGGTGTAGATTCATTTCAAAGAGCTTGAGTGAATGTACATTGTCCTGTACAATATGTTTGATAGGAAATATATATATATATATATAGTGAGTTACCTCATGATTTTGCATAAGTTGTGTTGTGCTGTCAATGATGTTGATGAGAAAAATGGTTATAGTTTGCAGGAAAAAATATTACAAAACACTACCAAAGCAGAATTTAAGAAAAAATGAGATGAACCAAAATGAGTCTCCATACAGCTACCGCTTCAGTTTATTCATAATAAATGAAAAGTAGGTCTAAAAATATTGGGCTTTAGAGCTACTAAATTATTGAGCTTGGGACAAGATTTTTGTAGCCTTTTAAATATGTTTAGAGTAGGTTACGGCTGCCGCTTTAGTCTATTCATAATAAATGAAAAGTAGGTCTAAAAATATTGGGCTTTAGAGCTACTAAATTCTTGAGCTTGGGACAAGATTTTTATAGCCTTTTAAATATGTTTAAAGTTGTGTTGTGCTGTCAATGATGCCGATGAGAAAAATGGTTACAGTTTCCAGGAAAAAATATTACAAAATACTACCGAAGCAGAATTTAAGAAAAAATAAGATGAACCAAAATGAGTCTCCATACAGCTGCCGCTTGAGTTTATTCATAATAAATAAAAAGTAGGTCTAAAAATATTGGGTTTTAGAGCTACTAAATTCTTGAGCTTGGGACAAGATTTTTGTAGCTTAAGTGCATGTACATTGTCCTGTACAATATGTTTGATAGGAAATATATATATAGTGAGTTACCTCATGATTTTGCATAAGTTGTGTTATGCTATCAATGATGCCGATGAGAAAAATGGTTAGAGTTTGTAGGAAAAAATATTACAAAACACTACCAAAGCAGAATTTAAGAAAAAATGAGATGAACCAAAATGAGTCTCCATACAGCTGCCGCTTCAGTCTATTCATAATAAATGAAAAGTAGGTCTAAAAATATTGGGCTTTAGAGCTACTAAATTCTTGAGCTTGTGACAAGATTTTTGTAGCCTTTTAAATAAAAATATTGGTTGTGAGTTGAAATTTGTTTTCAGATGTGAGGCGAGGAATGTTTCAACTATTTGGAAGTTGTTTTGTGTGGTGTGAGACAACTTTTCAGGTGAAAGGTGCTAATAAATGTAGCCTTATTGGTTAATCAAAACATTCCCTCAAAATGGTGTGTGGTGCAGATTCATTTCAAAGAGCTTGAGTGCATGTACATTGTCCTGTACAATATGTTTGATAGGATATATATATATATATATAGTGAGTTACCTCATGATTTTGCATAAGTTGTGTTGTGCTGTCAATGATGCCGATGAGAAAAATGGTAACAGTTTGCAGGAAAAAATGTTACAAAACACTACCAAAGCAGAATTTAAGAAAAAATGAGATGAACCAAAATGAGTCTCCATAGAGCTGCCGCTTCAGTCTATTCATAATAAATGAAAAGTAGGTCTAAAAATATTGGGCTTTAGAGCTACTAAATTCTTGAGCTTGGGACAAGATTTTTGTAGCCTTTTAAATAAAAATATTGGTTGTGAGTTGAAATTTGTTTTCAGATGTGAGGCGAGGAATGTTTCAACTGTTTGGAAGTTGTTTTGTGTGGTATGAGACAACTTTTCAGGTGAAAGGTGCTAATAAATATAGCCTTATTGGCTAATCAAAACATTCCCTCAAAATGGTGAATGGTTCAGATTCATTTCAAAGAGCTTGAGTGCATGTACATTGTCCTGTACAATATGTTTGATAGGAAATATATATATATATAGTGAGTTACCTCATGATTTTGCACAAGTTGTGTTGTGCTGTCAATGATGCCGATGAGAAAAATGGTTACAGTTTGCAGGAAAAAATATTACAAAACACTACCAAAGTAGAATTTAAGAAAAAATGAGATGAACCAAAATGAGTCTCCATACAGCTGCCGCTTCAGTTTATTCATAATAAATGAAAAGTAGGTCTAAAAATATTGGGCTTTAGAGCTACTAAATTCTTGAGCTTGGGACAAGATTTTTGTAGCCTTTTAAATAAAAATATTGGTTGTGAGTTGAAATTTGTTTTCAGATGTGAGGCGAGGAATGTTTCAACTATTTGGAAGTTGTTTTGTGTGGTGTGAGACAACTTTTCAGGTGAAAGGTGCTAATAAATGTAGCCTTATTGGCTAATCAAAACATTCCCTCAAAATGGTGTATGTATGTATGTATGTATGTGTATACCTCGTTGCTTTGTCAGTCGCAATTGAATTTTAATTCCACTATCCTTAAAGTATGTAACTTCTTATTCTTTTAGATTATGCGGTGAGGGTTGGTGACAGTTCCGCAACCCTTACAACTTGTAGAGTTACTACTTTTTATGCGATGCTTTTCTATTTGGGTTACTGTTGGATTTACAATAGTATAACTTTTATTCTTACAACCTGTATGCCAGTAGTTTGATTGATAAGGAGGCATTTTCCATAGTGATATTGCTATCAGGATTCAACTGTATTCAACCATGTAGTTTTTCGAGTCAAACTCATTGACCCATGTTTCATGAGTAGTGGTTCACAAGAACCCAAATCTCATAATGAATGGTCCACTCAGCACCCATTGCAATTAGAGGATGTTGAATTATTGCAAATTGATGTAATGCAGGGATGCTATCTCTTTTTTCTGTGGGAAGATGATCTCTCATATGTAGCACCCCTGGTTTTTTAAAGTAACAGACATGTGGTTTCAGAAAAGAATATAATAATATCAAAAAGTATATTGGTACCAAATTGGACCACTCAGTCCTAACCAACCATGTGAGAGGATGTATCCATTTGGAAAACCAAGATGTTTGTCACTTATTCATCAAATGTGAGAGGATGTATCCATTTGGAAAACCAAGTTGTTTGTCACTTATGAATACAATCTTTTAAAACTTTAGTCGTTTGTGTCACGCCAATCCTTTTCCTTGTAACATTTCGTCTTTGAAGTACAAGAGCCAGTATAATTTACCTAGATTTGGACTTACCTTTTGATTTATATTTCTTCTTATCTCTGGATTTTTCTTACCCCTCTTTTTCTTTGGATTGACCTTTTGCAAAGAGGGCACCTTTAGAGAAATCCTCTATGGTTTCTTCTTAATTCTCTATTTAGTAGGGCTGCACCAACTTCATCAAGTGTTTAACTTAGAAGATGTACTACTAATTGTCCTAAGAAGATTGTCCCATGAATTGGGTAATGAAGAAAACAAACTTACACATTTATCCTTTGCATCCACTAACATCAATAGGCATATATTTTTGAAAATACTCACAATTGTTAAGACCCAAACTAAAAACATACATAGTAACAAACTCTATGCTAATTTAAATACTACAACAAATAATACTTATTATATTTTTGACATTTCTTCAAAACAGTAATTTTTGGGATCTCATGTCACATAAGAAACTTGATTGCAATGAGGGGGTTTGGGAGTGGAGACCAAAATGACAACTTAGGCAATTGTCTTTATGACTATCATAATATCCTTGATCAATGATGAAGTATCATACTTAGTCATCTTGGACTTGAGAGAAAGGAACTCTATGCTAATTTCCACAAATTATATCGTTTACCATACCAATCAAATGTTGCAAGCTCAATCCAATTGCTAGTGATAGTTGAGGCTCAAAATCTTTTGCTCCTTTGTCAACTATGATAAGAGGCAAGGCTAGTATCTTTATAATATCATGATAGATGGATGTACCCTTGATGCATGAGACATTGAACCCCAAGAAGTCCTTTGCAAACTGCTCAGGAAAATACTGCACAATATACTCTTTTGTTGCCTGCTACTATTCTGATTCATCTGATGCATGCTCAAAACTCACATGGTAATGGCTCCATATTTTCAAGGATTGAAATCTTGATAGATGTTTTATGTTTCTTGGACACTGCTAGAAACCACTAGAATATCTCTTTCAAATATTGAAACATTGCATTCAACATGCAATGCTAATTTCGTGATCATTGAAAAAACCCTTTCTTGGTACAAGAATTCATTGCCACTACCATCAAAAGTAGGAGCATTCAAATTGTTTACCTTATGCTTCAATTCCTTTTTGTTGTCTTTTTGGATACTATTCTGGCATTTCTAGTTTTGAAGCTTCGTACTGAGTATCTCCAAATAATTAACAAAAGATACTGTAGCTTTGAAATCTTGTGCTTCACTTTGATACTCCTTAAAGATTATGTGTACTCCTTTTCAATGGTTGTCATAGGTTTAGTTTCTTCATCTTTTTGTAAGAACATGGGTTTGGAAGGTTTTGGAATGAGACTAACTGTTGGTCAGTTATATGTAGTTGAGCTTCCCTCTTTCTGTGATGTTCTAGCTAGATTTGAATTTTGCATGCTTCTCTGAAGCTGCAACACTTGAATATAATAGAGTGTGGAGGTTTAAATAAGTTCCCTGATTCCATTGGAAAGCTGTCACAACTACATCACTTGAGCATAGAATGGTGTAAAAGTTTAAATAACCTCCTTGACTCTATTGGCAACCTGTCGTAGCTGCAACACTTGATCATAGAAGATTGTAGAGGTTTAAATAACCTTCCTTATTCCACTGGCAACCTATCATGTCTGCAGTACTTGAAAATAGTAAGTTGTAGAGGTTTAAATAACCTCCTTGATTCCATTGTCAATAAAAAATGTAGCACTTGAACATAATAGGAAGTTTCAAAGGTTTAAATAACCTCCTTGATTCTATAGACAATCTATTGCAGCTACAACATTCGAAACTAAAATATTTTCATGGTTTAAATAACTTCCTTGATTCCATTGGCAACCTGTCACAGCTGTAACCTTCAACATAGAAGGGTGTGAATGTTTAAATAACCTTCCTAATTCCATTGGAAACCTGTCACAATTGCAACACTTGAACATGGTAGGGTCTATAGATTTAAATAACCTCCCTCATTCCATTTGCAACCTGTCACAGCTGTAGCACTTGAACATATAAATGTGTAAAAGTTTAAATAACCCCCCTGATTCTATTAGCAACCTGTCATAGCTGCAACACTTGAACATAGAAGACTGTAGAGGTTTAAATAACCTTCCTGATTCCATTGGCAACATGTCACATCTGCAGCACTTGAAAATAGAAAGTTGCAGAGGTTTAAATAACCACCCCAATTCCATTGTCAACCTCTCACAACTGCAACACTTGAATATAATAGGAAGTTGCAGAGGTTTAAATAACCTTCGCCCTGCCTGTGCCAAAATGGGAGCTTTGGAAAAGGGTATGAACATTCACTAAAGCATAATGGAAGAGGATTTTTTTCATATATAATATTTGGAAATGCTCTAGTAGACATGTATGCAAAATGTGCAAGTATAGAAAATGAATGTAAACTCTTTGATAGAATGCCTCAAAGAGAGGTTATCTCATGGAATGCAATGATTGCAGGACGACCACAAAATGGATTTTAGTTTTATAAAAAAAATTAGAAACTTTCAAGAAAATGTGATTGGCAGGTGTAAAACCAGACTGCACAATTTTTTGTCAGCATTCTCTCTGCTTGAGCCAAAATAGGAGCATCAAAACAAGGTATCGACATCCATAAAAGCATAAAGAATAGAGGAATTTTATTAGATGTTGTAGTTGCAAATTCCCCAGAGAGATGCCATCTCATGGATTGCAATGATTGTAGGATATGCACAACATGGATTTGGTAAGGATGCTCTCAAAATATTTCAATTAATGAAGTATTGTACTCTGGAACATATGCTGATAATTTAAGCTTTGCTTGTGTTCTATATGCATGCAACCATGCAAGTTTAGTGGATGAGGACTGTACATACTTCACTACATGAGTAACCCTTATTTCATTACACCTACTGGTGATCATTATGTTTGCATGGTTGACCTTCTTGCTCGAGCTGACTATCTTGAAGACACTCTACATTTTATCATTAAGATGCTAGGATGTGTTTTTTGGGTGCCTGTAGATTGTATATGAACATTGATTAAGTAGGCCCAACCTATGAATGTAGCCATCAATTATGTAGGCCCAACTTGTGGTGGGTAGCATTGGTGCATGCATGCAACACTTGCCATATTGATACTAATATTAGGTTATAAATCTAGGTCATTATACTTGATAGTCACCTAATATTAGTATCAATATGGCAAGTGTTGCATGCATGCACCAATGCTACCCACCACAAGTTGGGCCTACATAATTGATGGCTACATTCATAGGTTGGGCCTACTTAATCAATGTTCATATACAATCTACAGGCACCCAAAAAACACATCCTGGCATCTTAATGATAAAATGTAGAGTGTCTTCAAGATAGTCAGCTCGAGCAAGAAGGTCAACCATGCAAACATAATGATCACCTGTAGGTGTAATGCAATAAGGGTTACTCATGTAGTGAAGTATGTACAGTCCTCATCCACTAAACTTGCATGGTTGCATGCATATAGAACACAAGCAAAGCTTAAATTATCAGCATATGTTCCAGAGTACTTCATTAATTGAAATATTTTGACAAGGAAGAATGTCAGAGTACAAGTCATAGTGGAAAAGAGGTCACCTTGTATGATACTTATTTTTTGTAGAAGGAGAATGAACATACTCTTCCGAGATTGTTGAATAAGGAAGATCTCTAGGATTTTATGCATTCTTTCTCCATGTTTCAAAGCCTTTAGGTAGCTTTGAGTGACTGTATTCCACTATTCCTTAACAAAAATGGCACACTTTATATATGACTCTAGTGCAGATTCCTCCTCTTGTTTAGCTGATGGCAGAATGGTTCTTTTGGGTTCAGATGATGAAGGACCCACCTAAGTAAAGAATACAGGAGTTGGAAGGAGGAATTATTAAGCAGAAAGATCTTACATGGGAGAAGAGATTGATGATTTCAAAATTGGATTGTCTAAGAATAGAATATCAAATAAAGTTGAAGAAAAGATTCCTAGATAGATGGATGATAGCAAGGCTTCTTGCCATTTTCCCATAGTTTCCTCCTTACCAGGCATTGTTTCAACATTTGAAAACACAGGGATAGTTCCCTCAAGAAAAAGTATTGTAGTCTGTTATTGATCATTTTCTTCGACATGGTGTGTTGAAACATGTACTGGATGAAGAGAAAGCTAAAGTTGGCACTACAGAATCAGACTTACCAGTGCAAGTTGGGACCTCCAACTTAAGGGTTGACATTATCTTAAATGGAGTTGGTCCATATCATAAACTTGAAGAGAAGAAAAAGTTTGAAATTCAAAGCAACTGATCCATTCAGTGAGTGCTGACAAAGTACTTGGATCATAGGGTTTGGAAAAGTCACTGTGTCTCTGACAAAGTCAATAACAATGGTGGATATCCTTAAAGGACAAATCTCAGTGAAAGGCAGACTAGTGGATGCTATTGCTACCTAATACAAAGAGTATTGTTGATAAAGTTAGTAAGTCTAGAATGATGAAGGCTCACCAAAAAAATCTTGCAAGATCTCATTCATGACCTTTGTCATCCACAGATTTAGAGAAGGATAATGACAGTGTCTCAGGAAGAAAATCAAGCAAGAAATTTGATATATGCGGTCCTTTGGAGGAAGCATGTGGTTCACCAAAAGAATTGCATGTTAAAGTAGATGAAAGGATGCAATTTAGTGTGAGTAGCAGATTATGGACAACCATATTTCAAAATGATAAAGGTAAAAATAGTGATCATAGTCTAAGGTATAGAAGAAGGGGCATAAAAGGCAGTGAACCCTGTGACTATAAGGGTCAGGTTCAAAGTATTGTCAAGACATATCACAATCATAGGACAGACCATGTTCATTGTCACCTGCACTCATAAGCATGAAACCCTAAGTCAGTCATGAGGGAAGTCAAGTAGGACAACAACTTGCTTATGATACTTAGGGACAGTCATCATTCATAACCACAGTTATTTTGGGCTTCATAGGGGTAGTAGGCTATTAGCTATGATCAAGCAAAGTGACAGAGAAATTCTTATAGTCATGATATTATATGGAGTGAGAGTGATACAAAGGGAAATCTTGAATGCATAAGAACATAGGTTGAAGACTTCAGAGCTAGTTTAGTGAACAAGAAAAGGAGAGTCTTAAGGGAGACGATAACAAACTATAGTGAGCTAATGACACTAGAGCAGAGGTCTTTTATGATGCTGGGTAGGCAAGCAAGATTTCTATCAAGATACAAACAATGACAAAGGACAAACTCAAGTGACAGTACCTCTTAAGGGCATTAGAGCATGTGACAGTGATACATTGCTGAAGAGAAAAGAATGCACAGTTAACATATTCATATGATAGTCATGGGAAGATAAGGTTGTATTTCTAGCCTTAGAGGTCAAAGAGGCTCTTCATATTGTTAGCCATTCATATACTATTAATTACTCTTCATATTTTTAGCCATTCATATACTATTAATTACTAATAGAGAGTGCAACTCTATTAGTACAAGTCAGTTATTATATGATATGAACAAATAGAAAAGCAAAGAGATAATTCCACACAACAAAGCATTGATGATGCTTTGGGTAATGATGAAGCTGATGGGATTAGTAAATGGCAAAGAACAGAGGGGTAGTGGAAGCCACTGTAGTAGAACAATAAGAAATTGGTTGGGGCTTCTCAAGGATATGATGCATCCGAACAGGATGACTTGCCACTAAAAACCCTATTGAAACCCCAAAAAGTGACAGTGGACATAGAAGGCTGATCTGTGTAAGAGAGAGTATAATTATAGTATTGCCCTAAAGAAGGCTTAGGATCTTCAAACACATATCACATGGCTTTTAAAAGAATGTAGAAACATTCAGCTAAGATGTGGAGTTGGGGAAGAAATTTCCAGTGATGACACTATTGTGACACTACACCTATGGCATCTGATGAAACATATGCAGAAAAAGTGACTTCAGATAGGATGTTGACATTCAAAGATATTCATGGAAGGGTGGAGCAAAATTGTTAACTTTGTAGCCTGGTCTGTACTCTTTCCCAGCAACTTGATGAAGGCAATAAGAGTTGTAGGAAGGCTTGAAATTGAGTATACAGGGAGGAACCATACATTGGTATTGTAGCTTCAATTAGTAATAGCTATCCTGCTGTAGTTTCATGCATTGATGATGAGAGAGTTGAGTGCCAGAATGGTACCCATACCTGCAATCTTGTCATGTGTGAAGAAAGTGATGTAAGAAGATGTTAATCATGTCATGAAAACATGACAGAGGTTAAAGCACAGTCAAAGGAGGAAGACAAAATCCATGACAATATTTCAAAGTGTTTGCAAGAGAAGACTAATGAATAAGGTATAGTAATGGCAGCCTTATTAAGTCTTTTATATATGCAGTCCACTGTTTAAGAGGGTTATCAGAGCATCATAGGGACTGTCAAGAGGGTGTTGAATTCTTCAAGTGCCAAACACATACATTGTGATGGCAGTACTGTCCAAATCTTGAAAACAATATCTTTCATATTGTTGACAAGTAGCATTCATGACAGTTGTAAGTGGTAGGGGGTTTAATCATAACTGACAAGAGCCATTACTATGACAGTCATGAAACAATGAAGTCAATACTCAACAATGATAGTTCCAAGGCATTGTTAGAGTCCTCAGGTAGCATAATGTTGATGCTAGTGCTTATAACCCAGATCGGAGTCAAATATCAACAGGGCAGTCATGATCATAGATAGTAGATGACAGTCTCATATGAAGGTCATAAGTATGACAGACCATCTTCAAGGAGTCATAAAGCAATTGAAAATGCATTAAAGGAGCTTATCCTATGCCCTCCTAGGGCATTTAATCATTCCCAAGACCTTTTCCATATGTCCTATGAACTTGGAGATAAAGTCAAAACAGTTTAAACTTTAAAGGAAGTAATGGGCAGTCATGAGCAGTTGGCAAGTATCTAGGAGCAGATTGAATGAGCTGTGCAACAAGTTGAGAGAATATAGGGCAGTTTTGACTCAGTTTTGAACTTTTTGAGGGCATTTAGGAGCTGTTCAAGGAACTTGGTTGATAGACAAGGTCAAAATAACAACTTTTCTTCAGTCAAACACCTTTTTGGAGATTTTTAAGGGGCTGCAAAGTAGGGGTAACTATTTTGGATGTTCAAAGAAGTTTGACCCAGCAAGCTGATGCAAACACATGTTCCTATTATTTAGCAACTGTTGAGCAGCTTATAAGCAAGCCTAAGGGCAGATTTTTCTCTAGTTCTTTCTCTCTTAGCTTTGCATTGTAACTTGTTTTCAGAGTTCTTTCAAGCTGAAGCAAATTTGTAACTCCATTTTCAAGCTTGCACAGCTGTATGTAACACTTCTTTGGATCAATAAAAGACAATTATTTTGCCTTCTCTAATCTGTATTTTGTGTGCAAATATAAATGATTGATGTATTTTTTGTGATTTCATATAAATCCTCAATGTATGTCTCATTTCCTTCAGCACCTTTTTACAGAGATATGCATGTCTTATGCAGGTCATAGGTTATGACAATAGTTTGAACAACTTCTAATTGTGAAAATATCTGTTTTTAATTTTTCCTTTTAGGATTGAGAAAACTTCATCTTTCCTATGAAATACTAATGTATAAGTATGTAGAAACCTGAGTTGTGCATGAAACAACTTGTTCATTTAATCATGTTGTGAGTTGAAACAACATTGTAGATTTGAGATCATTTTGGTGCATCACCTTTTTGAGTCATAGGTTTCATTTCATGTTTCCTTCTCACCCTTTTTTCAGCATGCAGCAGTAGGATAGGGTAGTTAGGTGAAGTTTCCAAGGGAACCAACCCTCTGTGGAGGTTGATCTCTAGCATCTGAGCCCACACTTAGGGAGATCATCTCATGTTTCACAAGGTGCCTGAGTGATTCTATCAGCTCAACAAGGGTGCACACTTTAGTGACAACAGTGCTTTCTGCCATTTAGTTATATTATTCTTTTGCCTAGGGTTCCATGGAGGGAGGAATGTGGATGAATATACATTCAGTGTTTTAGTTCTATATTTTGAGCGAAGAGAAAATTTGAAAGCACTTTGATTTTTCTCCAATTTATTGTAACAACCTCTTTCTTTTTCAACAAAAAAAGAGAATATATGGGCTATCTTTAAAGCTACATGTGATAAGCTTGAATGATATTCATTGGCAACCTATCATAGCTGTAACAATTGAACATAGAAGGGTGTAAAAGTTTAAATAACCTCCCAGATTCCATTGAAAATAGAATGTTAGGATGTGTTCCAGAGTGCTTCATTAATTTAAATGATTTTGAGAGTTTCCTTGCAAAATCCATTTTGTGCACATTTTGCAATCAATCATTTCATTCCATGAGATGACATCTCTTTGAGGCATTCTTCTTAAGCCAATGACACTTCTGTAGCTGACTCCTAGTTGATAAGCATTTCCAGTGGAACTTCTATAGTTAATTCAAGTATTACCCGATGTATTTATACTATTTTGGCAATTTTTTTATACAAAATAGGCACGAGTCTTGATAATTGTCATTGATTCCATCTACAGAAAATGGCTCTTTCCTTTCCATACCACCATACAAAATGTAAATTCCTATAAGAACTGCTATAGCTAAGTGGTGGCATGTACGAAAGGTCTATAAATCAAGAACAACAATGCTTGGTGATCCATAAAAAACATAAATGGATTTTCCAAGAGATAGTGTTGGGATTTATCATTTTTGCACTAAATACCTTTGCAGGGTTCCTCTATTCATTGTGGTATAATTATTTTCTGTTTTGCTAAACAATCAATTTTCCAAATGTAATGGATGGTCTAAGACTCTAATTTATGCACTACCTCTTCTACAAATGCTAACCAATGGAATATTTTGAGGCATGCATATGAATATTATACTCTATGTCCCAATTTGGTTATTAAAAAATCAGAAAACCCAACAAATTAATTTTTATTTTCTCAATAGCTTAGATTACCATTCAAATGTACAATTTTTTTAACAAATAATCTAATGGATGTGATAATTCTATGAAATTCTTCATAAATATTCCATAATGCCCAATATTTTTTGGAACAATATGTAATTTTTGTACATATTTGGTGCTTTGCAATCCATCAATATGAGCTTCACTAAGCACATGATGAAATAATTTTCCATATGGTACAAGGCTTATGAGCAATTGAATTTTATTTGGATTCAAAGACACTTGCAATGACTGACATAAATGCATGCTATGAGATTATTCCCTTAAATGATTGCCCCTCATTCCATGGATTCATCAATTGTCCATAAAAGCCATAAATATTTCATACACATTTAACTAAATATGAACAAGATTATCATTTGAAATGCTCCTGGTACATTGTACAACTGAAAGGACATTCTATTATACACATTTTCCAGCTACTTATTGAAAAAATGTACTTATAAATGGTGTAGCAAATGGGTCTCTGGTTTTAACTTTGTACAACATTTGAACTTCAAAAATCTCCACATATTTTTAATTTAATTTTTTTAACTTCTAGGTTGCTAACACCACTGGTGACGACCAATCAATTTTAGATACATTGCATATCATGCTTGCTTCCAACATTCTATTAATTTATTTATACAAACTTACTGCATACCTAGGGTTCATTGGGTATGGTCTTGTCAATACAACAAAGCTCTAGGTATGAGATCAATACCATGCTCACACAAATCTTGCAGTAGTCCCTTTAAATCTATGTGTGCCCATTTGAAAACCTTTTTGTGCCTGGTTAAAAACTGATTAGATGCTCTTACCGATTCCTGATTGAATTATGCTCCAATTATAATTATCTTTGCTTCACCCTTAGCACCTAAGTTTAACTCTTGTGTGGGTGGTATTTCATTTTGTATATGGTTTTCTTCTAGAAATTCAGATCCAGGCTGCATTGTTTAGTCCTTCAAATCCATCAAGACAATCATTTCCTTATATTGTGTCACTTTGATATACTGTGGAATAGTACTCTATTTCAATTTCATTTAGATAGAATGGCCAACTCCTTATTCTACTTTTGTTTCGTTCATGTTTGTTGATCTCGTACCTTCCACAAAGTATGCAGGTTTCATCATTTCATCTTTGCCCATTTTTGAATGTAATAGACTTTGGGTTGTGTACCTGCTTTCTTTTGAACATTCACCTAATGTAAGATTTCTTCTTTGTCAAATTCATATTCATCTTTAGAGTCAAATCAACTGCTATCTCCTAGCATATGCATTGTTAGTTTGACTCTCTCAATTTTCATTGTGATGGATTGAGTTGGTTATAAATATTGTGGCTTGTGAAGATTTTTTATCTTAGTTAACTTCTTTTCTTGATATTTTAGTTATGGTAATGTACTTGCAATGTTTTGTTTCAAGGTTTTAGTAGGGACTGGATGAGCTTGCTTTGAAACTCTAAGGCCATTGGCATATAGACTTCTTGTAGAGCTAATTCATCATGTTCGGTTGGACCTTTCACTTGCTCAGGTATTTTTTTCTAAGTTTATTTTTACTATTTGAGTAATTTTCACTTTTCTAAAGTATGCTTTTATGTTTAGTACAATTTATTTTTGCATCAAAGTGATTTTACTCCCCTCTCCCTATTTGTATGCTACTTTGTCAAAAAAAAACATATTAAAATATTTATTGTCCCCTCTCCCTATTTGTATGTTACTTTGTCATAAAAAAAATATTAAAATATTTATTGTTGATGATCATTTATTTATTGTATGCTACGAGGAAACTAAATTGATAATGTTTGAAGTTTCTTTTTCTTCTTATATGTTGAGTCTAATTAATAAGTTTAATGTTGTGTTGCAACTTGCAGTTGAGTATGTTGATATGATAAAGGCTAGCATTGTCGATCCTCTAAAAGTTATCAGAATTGCATTAGTTGATGCAAAAAGGTAAAACTATTTATCTTATTATACTTAGTGGAACTTGCAACTACAATATCTGATAAAAATATACTTCCAAATATGTTTTTGACGTACTAATTTCTAAACCTTATTTCAGATTGTAGCTCCAAATTGGAGAAGTAAAAGGTGAATACCAACGAGGAAGAGTTTGGAGGAGCCGAAACCAATAGCGGCAGGAAAGCTGTGGATTTGCAAGGGGATTAAATGGGTCAAGCCCCTATAGGAGGTCATTGCCCTTCCAAAAGGACTGCAATTAAGGAAGGGGAAAATAGTATAAGTATATAAAAATAAGAGTATTTTGTTTATATAGTGTCAATAAGTTGTACAGTGTCACTGAGACATTGAATGTAACCAATGAGATTTTGATTTTCCAATGAGGCTTAATAAAGCAAATTTTTAGAGTGGTTTTTTCTCCACTCATAAATACTGTGTTGTTTGTGTTTGTGCTTTATCAATCATATTTGTTCAAAAAATTTAGTCATCATTTCATGGTGCTTCAACATTTGAATACCTATGATACTTGAAGTTTATATGCATTAATTTATGAAGATTAATTAAGTTAGATTTGATTTGTAATGATTAAATATATGACTAAAGTAATGACTTACATGATTTAATACATGACTAAATTAATGACTAAATATGACTAAATAAATGACTACCGTGACTAAAATCAATGACCAAATCAATGATTAAATAAATGACTAAAATAGTTTAGTCATAAATTTGGTGGTGTTATAAATGACTACAAATAAACCACTAAAATAGTCACGTGACTAAAATTAATGACTAAAATATATGACTAAATAAATGACTAAATCAATGACCAAATCAATGACCAAATCAATGACTAAAATAGTTTAGTCATAAATTTGGTTGCGTTATAAATGACCGGCAATAAACTACTAATGGTCACGTGACCAAAATTAGTCACATATATGCAATTTTTAGTAGTTTATTTAGTCATATATTGTTGTTTTTGTACTAGTGGGAGCCTCGACAAGTTTCTTCTATTGGAGACCTATGTCTTACAAGATTTACATTGATTATTCTATAGGATTATTAATCCAAGACATTTCTATGCCTTCAAGGGTGATAATAGAAATTTTCCTACTCTGCTAGTAAATTGGTGCTTTGTAGAGAGAACGCTAATAATCTATTCAAATCTTACAAAGAAGATTAGAGCTTCTAAATGTCAACCTGAAAGCATTAGATAATACATGATCAACATTTTGTCTCCATCTTAGGCACCTGCATTCCAACTGTGTAGCTTAATAGAGGGTACACATTCACTATCGGTCTAGACAACAACTTCGCTCCTCCCTTGTTTTTCCCAAAATATAGTGAAGCAAAATGAGCAGGAAAAATAATCTCCACAGAAATGAGCCTTTTGAGCAATCAGTACCTCTTGAGAAGTCTGTATAACCTTTTACTCAGAGTTCGTAAATAAATCATCGACCACCCATGTAAAGTGCATATAGAAGAGCTCTGGAAGCCATACAAAGAATTCATAAATTTTCCCTCTATCACAACATGAAATTTTAGATGAAATTAAAACTATTAAAGAATACGAGAAAGAAATAAAATAGGTAATGTAATTCACACTAAAGAGAATAAGGCAGCAGTATCGAGTAATTAACAGGATGGTAAGAAACTTATCTTCACGTCTCATGGAGAAGCTACACAAGAATTGCAGACAGTCTTTGCCAAAGTCTTCTCCTCCAGAAAAGTTCCCCCACCCTCAAGAATAAAATTCCCCCCTCCATTAAATACATAGAGCCTCTTGCTTAAAACCCAATCCTCTTCTCCCCCATACCTGATCTTTATTTGATCTTCTAATACCAACCGAATACTATTCACCTTCCAGTGCATGGAAAAGTTTTGGCAAAACAAAGCATTAGATCCTCCCCACCTTCCTCGAGTTATCCCCCTTCCCACCTTCCTCGAGTTATCCCCCCTTCCCGCCTTCCTCGAGTTATCCCCCCTTCTTTTAAAGAGGTTCGAGGTGGATTTTTGTGGGCAAAGGGGCAGAGGAGTAGATAAAAACAGAGCAGCAAATAAAGATCATACACAGTAGTAAAATAAAACTAATTCAAATGCAATTAAGAGCTGCTGGGAACACACACAATTGACACAGTAGAAAATAGACAGCAATTAGATTTATATATATTCATCAATCTGAAATATACAACAGCTACGATGCCCTGTTCAACCTTTACACCATATTCTCAAATGCAGAGCTACGTTGCTCTCTTTCCTATTTCTTGCATTTGCAAAATGACCACAAAAAGGAATTAAAAACAAAAACTACAGTGGACAGCAGAGGATAATAAAATATTAATATTTTTACTACCCACAAAGTGTGTGAGAGTAAATAGGCAGTTAATGCGAGTTAATCCAAATCTTTCAAATATTCTCCAAAAAAGCATTCTTATTAAATTGCCTTAAAAGCAGGTACGCATCCTTAGCTGGAGGGAATAGTTTAGATTAGATATCTCTAACACTCCCCCTCAATCTCAACTAGCTGACATTCTGCTCAAAATACTTTCGTAGCATCTTCCTTCAAGTTATGGAGCATCTGACTTCAAGTTCTGGAGCATCTTCATTCTGTTCCTGAATTATATTCAAAAGTTCTGGAGCATCTTACTGCAAGTTCCAGAGCATCTGCATTTCAAGTTCTGGAGCATCTACACTAGTACATAAATTTCTGGAGCTTTCATCTTCAACAAAAACACCCAAACAACTTCTCAAATATTCAATTGCATCTCTTGCCAATGGTTTAGTGAAAATATCAACAAATTGATCTTCTGATCTATAGAACTCCAAACATATTTTTTTTTATTCACTAACTCTCTTATAAAATGGTATCTAGTGTCTATGTGTTTTCTTCTTTTATGAAAAATATTATTTTTAGACAATGCAATGGCTGAGTTATTATCAAAGTAAATCTTAGTTGCTTCATCTTGTTTATGCATCAACTCAGCTAACATTCTTCTCATCCATATGGCTTGACATGATGCTACTGTGGCTGCAACATACTCTGCTTCTACTGAAGAAAGTGTGACAATGGGTTGTTTCTTCGAAGCCCATGATACAAAACCTAATCCAAAATTAAAGGCATAACTAGAAGTACTTTTTCTATCATCTATGTTACCATCAAAATCGTTGTCCATGTATCCAATGAGTTTGAAATCATCTACAGCTGAATATAAAATTCCATAGTTCTTAGTTCCACATACGTACCTCAATATCCTTTTTCCAAATTGCCAATGAGAGTCTTTTGGAGACTCCATGAACCTTGAGATAAGACTTAGACCATACATGATGTCAGGTCTTGTGGTAGTCAACTACATGAGACTACCAACCATCCTTTTAAATAGTTTAGGATCAACTAATGAACCATCATCTTCTTTGCTTAACTTCAATCCTATCACAACTGGAGTAGGAGTTGATTTGCAATTCAACATATTAAATCTTTTCAGCACATCACTTGAATATTTTGACTGAGAAATAAAAATACCATCTGCTAATTGCTTAACTTCTATTCCCAAAAACTATTTCATAAGGCCTAGATTAGTCATCTCAAACTCTTTCATCATTGTTTCCTTAAAGAGATTTATAGAAAGGTCTCCCATAAAGATCAAATCATCTACATAAATACATTGAACTATCAGCATTTTACCTTCTTCATCCATCTTGATATATTAAGTAGGCTCATTTCCCCACCTACTAAAACCATTCTTAATTAAATAAGAATCAATTCGATTGTACCATGCTCTAGGAGCTTGCTTGAGTCCATAGAGTTTCTTTTTCAGCTTGTATAATTTTCCTTCATGACTTGCAATTTCATATCCTTTCGACTTCTCAACATAAACTTCCTCTTCAATGAAACCATTTAAAAATGCATATTTTACATCCATTTGAAAAACATGCCACTTCTTTTGAGCTGCAATGGCCAAAACACTTCTTACCGTATCCAAGCGAGCTACTAGTGCAAATGTTTCAGTGTAATCAATATCAGGTTGCTAAGTGAAATGTCTAGCAACCAACCTTGCCTTATGCTTCAACACATTTCCATCCATGCCATACTTAGTTTTATAAATCCACTTTACACTTATTACATCCTTTCCTTGAGGACTATACACCAACTCCCAAGTATTGTTCTTTTCAATAGTTTCAATCTCTTCATCCATAGCTTCAGCCCATGCTTCATCCTTAATTGCTTCATCAAAGAACATTGGATCAGCAACTTCTGAAAATAAAGCAAAAACAGAAAATGAAGTTGATGTGTCAACACTAAAATCAGCTCATATATATCTCTTAAACTCTTTGTTTTTCGCTGCAATAAGCTTTCCAATGTAGGATTCGATGAGATGCTTCTATCAACTGAGTTTGATGGACTTTAAAATGGTGTTATGGTTGGTGTTCTTTGTGGAGTTTTTTGTGTAGGTGTAAAATTCTAATTTCTTGAAAGTCTTGTTGTAGAATGAGGTGTAGCTTGTGCTACAACTTGTGTTGCATGTCTGGGAGTGGAAGGAGGTATTGCTTGAGGAATACCTTGTTGTTATATCACTTCATCATTCATATCATCATGTGGATCAACTGATGCTACAGTTATTATTTTTTCTACACTTCCATCCCATGCTTCATTCTCCACAAATTGTACATCCCTGCTGATTATAACCTTTCTTGTAATTGGATTAAACAACTTGTAAGATTTTGTATCTTTTGAATATCGAACAAAAATGCATTTCTCACCTTTGTTATCCAATTTTCTTCTCAGCTCTTCAGGCACATGAGCATATGCAATGCATCTAGAAACTTTGAAGTGAGCAACATTGTGCTTTCTACCACTCCAAGCCTCTTGAGGAATCACATTTCTTACACTTGTAGTTGGACATCTAGATTCAAAATATAAATAGTAGTTGCTACTGCTTCAGCCCAATATTCATTTGGTAAATGATTTGACTTCAAAATACTCCTTGCCATATCCATGATAGTTGAATTTCTTCTTTCAGCTACACCATTTTGTTGAGGTGTGTAACGAGCTGTAAATTGTTTGTGAATACCATGTTGGCTACAATAATTTAGAAATTCATTAGAACTATATTCACCGCCTCTATCAATCCTTAATATTTTGAAGTAGTAACCACTTTGCTTCTCTACAAAAGCCTCGAATTGCTGAAAGATTCCAAATGCATCAGATTTATGCCTCAAAAAATAGACCCATGTCTTTCTTGTATAAACATCAATAAAAGTCAGAAAATATGTGCAACCTCCAATGGAAGGAGTTTGTATTGGTCCACATATATCGGAGTGAACAATCTCAAGTGGTTTGCATACTCTTTCTAATTTTCCAACAGGAAATGTTTCTCTGTGTTGTTTACCCAAAATGCATGCTTCACATACCCTTTCCATTTTTTGAATCAATGGAAGCCCCTTAACCATATTCTTTCTATGCAACAAATTCAAACCTCCAAAGTTTAAATGACCAAATCTCAAATTCCAGAACCAAAATTCATTCTTTACCATTGACTGAAAAGTTGTTTTAACAGTTATATTACCATTTTCTTCATCTTTGGTTTCAATTTCTACCTTTCTAGAGCAACCTTGCTCTATTTCGGAGCAACTTTGTAACTTTGTTCTTTTCTGGAGCAACCTTCTGGAGCAACTTTCCGGAGCAGCCTTCTAGAGGTGTCTTGAGAATTTCCATCCTTTAATGTTGTTCCAACTTGTGTATTTTTTGTCATATGATAAGCTCCAGTTGTGTTTCTTTTGATGTCAGGTTTCAACCTCAATGGGAACATTCATTTTTTTGTCATTTGTACCTCTGCTATCAACTGCGTACTTGGATATTTATCAAGAATAACACATGCATTATTTTTCATATAAATTTTGTATTCTTTTTTGCACTAATTGACCAAGACTCATCAGATTGTGCTTCTAAACAGTAACATAAAAAACATCATGAATGAATTTTTGCTCCCTCTTTTTGGTTAGAATATCAACGGTGCCTTTTTCCATAGCATTCACTTGATTATTGTTCCCAAGAGTAACATTTAAAGTGACTGATTTATCCAAGCTTGAAAATAATTTTAGATTTCCAGACATATGATTGATACAGCAAAAATCTAAACACCAAATATCATTTGGACTGTCTTCAACCATATTGCATTCAACTGGTGATTTTGTAGAAATTGCTTCAACAATCTTTGCACATGCAATAAACATAGTTTTTGTAGAATTTTCTAGGAGGTTTTTATTTTTTCTTCCTTGATCATGTTGTTTCTTCCTGCACTCAAAGGAGTAGTGACCATGCTTTTTGCAGTAATGACATTGAATATGTGACTTATCTTGTCTTTGACCACTTGGATGACTTTGAGAGTGTTCATTGTTATGTCCTCTTCCACCTTGGTTTGCAGGACTGTTGCTACATCCTCTAAATGAATTTCTTCCTCTACCCCTAGATGTGAACCTACCTCTACCTCTTCCATGACTTATTGAAGCCTGGGATGAGAAAGCATTCTCAATCGAGGTGTGTGATATGTTCAGCCTATATTCATGATTTATCAAAGATGCATGCAATTCATCTATTGTCAGATGGGTTAAATCCTTAGTTTCTTCTATGGAAATAACTAAAGGATCAAACTTAGTAGGAAAAACCCTTAAAATTTTCCTAACTATCCTTGTCTCTTCTAATGTTTCCCCATGAGATTTTATCTAATTTACTAGCCCAACAACTTGAGTAAAAAATAACTCCATAGATTATGAATCGTTCATACTTATATTTTCAAATTCTCTTCTAAGTATTTGGAGTTTTGCAAATTTAGCTTTGTCCTTACCTTGATAGGCTGTTTGTAGTGTGTCCTATGCCTCCTTTGCTTTAGTTTCTATTGAAACTCTTGGCAGTATGATTTCATGCATTGCTTGATGAATGTAGAAGAGGGATTTTCCATCCTTTTTTCTTTGATCTTTTAAGAGATCTTTTTATGCTTGTGTAAGAGCATTATAAGCTGCTTGGTCTATTGGTTCTGAATAAGCATTCTCAACAATTTCCCAAACATCTTGATACCTAAACAGGGCTTTCATAGTCAATGACCAATATTCATAATTTTTTCCTATAAAAAGAGGGGTTTGCAGGCTAGACAAGGAAGCACCAGACGTTGAGGTTGTGGAAGCCATTGATAGTTGTTAAACAAGAAATAAGTGCAAACCCATAAAAGAGACTAAAATTTTGAACCAGTGGCTCTGATACCAGATGTGGGCAAAGGGGCAAAGGAGCAGATAAAATCAGAGCAGCAAATAAAGATCATACACAACAGTAAAATAAAACTAATTCAAATGCAATTACGAGCTGTTGGGAACACACACAATTGACACAGTAGAAAATAGACAACAATTAGATTTATATATATTCATCAATTTGAAATATATAGCAGCTACAATGCCCTATTGAACCTTTACACCATATTCTCAGATGCAAAGTTGGGTTTCTCTCTTTTCTATTTCTTGCATTTGCAAAATGACCACAAAAAGGAATTAAAAACAAAAACTACGATGGACAGCAAAGGATAATAAAATATTAATATTTTTACTACTCACAAAGTGTGTGAGAGTAAATAGGCAGTTAATGCGAGTTAACCCAAATCTTTCAAATATTCTCCAAAAAAGCATTCCTATTAAATTTCCTTAAAGAAGGTATGCATCCTTAGCTAGAGGGAATACTTGAGATTAGATATCTCTAACACTTTTAACATGCCCACTCTCCTGCAATCTTTATCGTCAGTTACAAAATAATTGCATGCATTTCCTTCACTATTTTCTTTTCTCGCCACTGCATACTATCAACTAAAATCCCTTTATTTATTGTTTATCTTAACCTTCCACATTCAAGAATGTATATAATTCATAGCTTGTTGTACTTCCATAAGTTTAATCTCCATTCAAATATTTACAACCAAATTATTATATCAAATTAAATAGTAGAAAGGAAAATGGAGCTAGGTTACAATTTATTCATTTGCAATTACAAATATATTTACGTTTATTTATAAATTACAAAAATAGTTAAATAATAATTATTTTCCAAGGAATTGTAACCTTTCTAATTATCAAAGAGTATTCATTATTAATATCATTCACTTGATCAATATTAATAAATCTATATTAATTAGATATCAAAAATAAGGGTTGTGACATCCTCCCCCTGCCTTAAATTGTCCATCGTCCCAATGCACTTACATTTCATTTCAAGTATTACATAATGATCAACAAGAATTTTGATACAATTAAATCTAATATAATTCTTAAGGGATAATTTACCATTCAAGACATCCATGATGTGAAATAGGAGAATGAGAGGTTATACCTTTTATCTAAAAATATTGCTTTTAACATCTTTATCTATCGGCAAAAATTTCCTTTGAATGATCCGTAAAGATGGTTATTTGGCAAGAAAGGATAAGGTAGTTGAAATTCTTAGTTAGATCATATAACCCATAAATCAATTTCATAAGAATGATTAGAAATTTATTGGTTTACCACGTAAGAATACTTCACAAACCACTTATTTGTGTAATGGTTTATTTTTTCTATTTTTTTAAATTTTTAACATTAATTAAGCTTACATACCTGTTGGTCTTGTCGATGATTTTTCCTCCAAAGTTTTATCTCCAAAATTTATTATGATCCTTGTTTCTGAAGCCTTTACCAAATATACATCCGAGGTAGTTATCATTAGTGGTTTAAACTTAATCATCTAATTGTCATGATTCATCTCATTTGATCATGTAAATAAATCACCTTGTTAGGATCCGATAGAAGGAATTAAAAACCATCATACTTTCAATCTTCAAGGTTATTCTTATCCAATATAGTTTCATTGTACCCCAATAATCCACTCAATAATACATTCAACTTAGTTTTTAACATATATCACAATAATCACATTCCTCTCAATCTTATTTCCTATACATCTTATTAGAGAACTTCCTTGATCACAGAGAAGGACAACTTACCAAGATTTCATGGTATGAATTGAATCATGTAAACATGATCATTATGAAATTTAGAACAATCACATATATATAAATGCTTCAAGAATTAATCATATGTCAATGGAAAATAAAATTCCAAACTAATACATTCAACATGGAGGTGAATTACCATACTTCACTTGGATCCCTTTGAGATCCAATAGGTTAGAATTTATGCATAAGAGTCTTCCATTATATTGACACATAAACATTATGTACTCATAAATTTCTATCTAAGATAACTAAATTGTGTTTTAATTATGTGCCTCAAGATTTCGTATCTTATTACTTTGTTGCTTCATTCTCCCAATTGTGACCTCCATCCTTTACACCCGTTGGTACATTAATCGATAAGTATGTTCTTCGATTCCTAATAAATTATCACATATCTCCATTTGAGGTTAGATCATTTGTGGGAGTAAATTTGCATCCAATATATTCACTATCTGTGATTTATAAAATATCCAACTATCATTATACAACTCATTCCATCTTGTATACAACTTACTAGAGGCCTATGAGGAGGAACATCTTTTCAAGCTTCATGATATTAATCGAACAACCATACTTAACCGATTCAAAATTAGAAACAACCCAAGTATATTAGATATTTATTCCGACAAAAATGTATCTTTTCACTAGTAAGGCATGAGATAAGTTCAACCAAATTCAAGCATAGAACCAAATAAATCAATTTGATGTACAAGGACACTTCAAGGAGTTCATCAAGATTGATAGGATTCTCAAGAATCCAAAATATGTACTCAATAAGAGGTAATCATTGTTCAACATGATAAATTTCCATTAATAATTCTCATTTCACTCAAGACACAGTAGGCTATGGTACCCCATGTATGTTCTTCATTTCCTCTTTTGAGGTTAGAACATTAGTGAAACAAAATATTTTGCATATTATTCATTACAAGAAGCTAAGTAAGATATTTTAATATCAAGATTTATATCTCATTGGTTCATTTAATTCAAGAGTGTATTCCAAATTTTATGCTTTAGGAAAAATCTCAAGATTCAAACTTACCATGCATCGCTTACCTCTTCTAAAGTCGAGCATATTCTCCTGAAAATATTCGAGCTTACACCATTTCAATTTATTATCTCTATTATGAATTTTATTCATATATATACTCAGGTACTTCCATCCTTATAGAATAGGCATCCATCCATTCGGGATGGGAATCCAACCATACGGGTTGTGCATCTATCCATATAGAACATGATTTCATCTATCCAACCGGAATAGGTATCTACCCAAATGAGGTAGGCATTTATCCATAAAGGATAGGATTTATCCATATCCATATACATATTATGAGGAGAATATTACCATTCATAAAAGCTTGTGTTTCCTACACACACACACACACACACACACACACACACACACACACACACACACACATATAGAGAGAGAGAGATCACCCATTCTCAATGTTGCATATGAATGTTAATAATTCACATTATTAATAACACAAATCCCCACTCATTGATTATATTATTCTTGGTTAGCATAACATCATGAGAGACAATCATGAAATCCATGAATCATACAAACATTAATAATTCAAAAGGATATATACATAATGGTTCATCAAAGACCAAAAGAGAAGAATAAAAATATAGACAATACATTCAGTACAAAGTAAACTACTTCTTACTTGGGTTTTCAAGATTCAATAGATTAGAGTTTCATGCATAAGAATCATGAAGCATTCATATTACCTAAAAATAAACTTCCATTTTTATTATTTCTTTTGTTTGTTATTTTCATTGTATTTAGAAGTTTTACTTCCCTATCTTTTAAGGTTTTCTACCAACTTACATTATTATCAATATAATTTCCATTCCTAGTATATGTGATGCTTAATTACATAACATAATATAATACTAAACGTTAAAATAAAATCATAAAACTCATTAATCATGTCATATGATCTAATTGAAATAATATTATTGGTTCACCTCATAGGAAAATTTCCACAATTCACTTATTTACATAATAAGGTTAAGTATTTCAAGGGTATGTACTGGTTGGTCCATGATATGCTTCATCTTTCAGATTATTACTATGATCCTCATCCTTGTTTCCAAGTTTGCACTTGTCAATACCATGCGGTCTTTACCTACTTTGAAGTCCCGTGAAAACCTTACAATTTTCACTATTCTTTTATTTATAATTTTTATTCATCTATAGGAGTGAAATTTTCTTCTAATATAATCACATCTGAGGGTTTGGAAAATTATCGAATTGTCAAGATACTATGCACCCATTTAGATAAATTGTCTACATAACTCAATTTTCTCTATTACTACTTATAAGGGATTCCCTACCAAAGTTATTCACATCTTATATAGTTTCTTTGGATCTCAATATCTTACCCATTATCGCAAAAGGTTGAAAGAAAACTCTAGTTTTAAGTTTATGCATATCAAGAGAATATATCATTGCATTAGATGTGGATCTTTCCATTGTCCAATTTTATGTAGATTAAATGCATGAATTTACCTTTCATTTAAGAATTCAATCACACTTAAGAGATGGGTACATATCCCATACTAATACCTTCCATTTTATGCCATATCAATTAACACTAAATTTCACTACTGGTTATATATTTGTTCAATTGCATACTCAAGTACTTCTATCCATACAGGGTAGTCATTTGTCCATCTAAGACAAGAATCTAACCATACGGGTTAGGCATCTATTCAAACAGAATAGGCATCTATCCATATGGGCTAGGATCATGCTCTGGCCAGAGACTTGGACTCATCGGTACCATGCGGGTCATGAGTCACTCTCTAAAGACTACACTTCCCTATTGGAAATATACTGAGGTCACCATCTTTAGGAGTATATAAAAATAATTAGCTTGAGTCCCATCTCGGAATTCAGCCTAAAGCCTCAAGGAGTCAAGTAGATCCATCTAGGATCCCTTCTGAGTATACAAAGAACTTATTCTCCTTCAAGGTTAAATTCATTAAGGTATGATTTAGATGAACTTTATTTCGAAGAAAACATCATCATTCTAATTTTAACTAGTCTAAATATGAGAAACTTACTTTTTTTATTTAATGTTCTTGAAGTCTTCCCATTCCTACAACATGAAAATCAATGTTCATTAGATTACAAAAAACAAAATTTAATTACAACATGAGCTTCGGTAGTAGGTGATAAGGCCTAGTGTCCTAACCCAATGCTTTGATACCACATGTAACAACCACATCAAATAAACTCAAAATTACCACTAAATTTTTTAATTTATATATCAGGGTCATTTCACTATTACAAATAGATTACATGTTTCAACTATTTCATTTCACTCCAAAAATCAACAATTTATTCAAGCTTATATGTAAATATGTAGAAGACCAAGTAAGTCTTGCTCAACACCCAACCGTATTGGCATCGTGAAGCCACATGGACTCTAGCCAAACCCTCGAGCTAGAATAGGACTACCAATAACTTGGTTTGTTAATGAAAGTTGTACAATATAAGTACCCATCGGTTGCCACCCACTTAGGGAAACAACAATAACAATTTTACCTTATTCACAAAATTGGATGATGTGCTTAGTTTTGCTATTTAATTAACAACAAATATGTAAGTTATCATTAGTTTGAATCCCATTTTATAATCACCAAGCTCCATGATGGTGAGGTGAGAGCATATGATGAAGATCTGACACCAATGATGAATTTAAAGAATAAAATACAACATCGTCACTTAATCTATTGGATTAAATAATACATGAATCATAAGTTCCTTACTTTATTACTACACCAATTTACTCTTAGGAAATTCATTAAAGTAAATGGAAATAAAGAATGTAAATGCCTTGAGAATAAATTAACTATCCTCATGAAATTTCTATGAATAATATGATTTGCTCAACCCTTAGAAATGTTTTGGATCAACTCCAATTTCCCAATTATTCTATGATCAACTAACTAGACAAAGTAATCTATAATATTAAAAAACACAAACTCAACATTTGACATTAAAGGAAAAGAGAAAACAATTACATCATGGAACTTAATTGTCGTACCTTTCTAAAAGAAAATATAAAGAGAACAATATAATCACCATAATTATTTATTATGCCGAAGGCATTCCCTATTTGAAGTAGTGCAAGCTAATTTGATCTATCAAAGGCTCAAATTGCTTGAGAGATGATTCAAACAATTTCAATTGTTCAATTTTCATAGTTTTCAGTCAGTAGTTTTTTACCTATTCACCATTGAATGATTACATAGGTCTTTTCCCCTATTCACCATTGAATGACTTGTGTTGGTTATTTTGTTAGGGGAAAGGACCCAGTATCTACCAAGGCTAACTTCGCGCAACAGTAGAATTCAAATCATACATCGAATCAAAAAAAAAAAACTATGGGATTTTTTTGCTCATGAGTTAAGTGCTTATAACTAAGGTTTTGGCTTCTGGGCAATTCGATCGAGTGAGGGAGCATTGGATATGCGCCCAGAGGTCAAAAATTTACCTTTAAGAGGTGCCATCTATTTGCCGCCACTTAATGTCCCGGTATCCGCCCATTATAATTTCAATCAATCATAGCTATTTTAGCACTTAAAATCCACTAAAATCATTCACTTTAACACTTAATGAGTAGCTATTGGTGTTTTTGTAATTAATTATTCAATAAAATAAAGTTTTTTAATGGATCAAAGTGATTTTTTTTTGTGGGGGGTTAAATGAGCATGGAGGTGACGGTATTTCAATGGGGGGCGGTAACTGGGTCCTTTCCCCTAGTGCGTGAGATATTTCAGCAAAAAATTGCATCCAATATTCGTGTGCCCTGCTGAGAAGGATCTGAACGAAGAACATAACGACAATGACAGTGTGCCCTGCTTGCTCGCTATAGAAGAAAATGCTAAGAGTACTGTATTATTAAACCTTAGCGGGCTAGTAATCCAGTCAAGCATCTCCTATCTTCCAAGCTATGATAATCCTGTTCCCATAGCCAAATTTAGGAACATTGCAGGAACCTGCCAAATTCTTTAGTTGCAACTGCCCTGGTAGACATGTATTCAAAAGTGGAAGCATAGACAAGGTAGTGAATTGTTTGAAAAGATGCCTCAACGTGGTCTCGTGGACTGCAATGATTGCAGGGTATGCACAAAATGGATTTGTTGAAAAGACTAAATTTTCAAGCAAATGCAATTGTCAGGTTTAAAGCCAAATTACGGAACCTTTCCTAGCATCCTCCCTGCCCATGCCAAAATGGGAGCTTTGGAACAGTATTTGCATCCATCGAACAATAAAAAATAGAGGAACTTTGGCAGATATCATGGTCACGACTACCCTAGTAAACAAGCATGCAAAAAGTGGAAGTAACAAGGCACGTGAACTGTTTGACAAAATATCTGAAAAAAATCTCATCTCATCGACTGTAGTGATTGGAGGATATGTACAAAATGGATTTGTTGAAAAGGCTTTAGAAACTTTCAAGCAAATGCAATTGGCAGGTGTAAAGCCAAATTCCATAGCTTTCGCCAGTATGCTCCCTGCGTATGCCAAAATGGAAGCTTTGGAATGGGGAATGGGGTATGAGGTATGGACATCCATCAAAGCGGGATTTTTTTCACATATTATAGTTGTAAATGCTCTGGTAAACATGTATGCAAAATGTGGAAGCATAGAAAAGGCACGAGACCTGTTTGACAGAATGTCTCAAAGAGGTTATCTCATGGAATGCAATGATTGCAGGATATGCCAGCATTAGAACAGGTTATGGACATTCAAACTCCATAACTTTCATGAGTATAATCGAGAGGGGATTTTCACCAGATGTTATAGTTGGAAATTCCTTGGTTGATATATATTCGAAATGCAGAAGAATCCAAAGGTACTTTAACTGTTTGACAATATGCCTCAAAGAGATGTGATGTCATGGGCAGCAATGATTTCAGGATATGCACATTTGAAACTTTTTAGCAAATGCAAGCGGCAAGTGTAAAGATAAATTCCACAAAAATATGCTAGCATACTCCCAGACTTTGCCAAAACGGGAGCTTTTGAACATGGTATGGACATCCATCAAATCATAATGGAGAGGGGGTATTTTTCAGATGTTGTTGTGACAAACGCCTTAGTAGATATTTGTCCAAAATGCGGAAGTATACACAAGGCACTGAGCCTGTTTGACGTGATGCCTTGAAAGAATCTAGTTTCCTGTACTACAATGACTGCAGGATATGCACAAAATGGCATCCTTAGGCGATGTTATAAGGCTTTTCAAAGAAGCACGTAATAAAAATGACTGCAGGATATGCACAAAATGGGTTTTGTTGAAAATTCCTTCAAAATTTTTAAGAAAATACAAATGGAAAGTGTAAAGCCAAAGTAAACAACATTTGTCAGCATCCTCTCAGCCTGTGCCAAATGGGATATTTAGGATAGGGAAAGAACATCCGGAAAATCATAATTGGGGATATATATTTGTCAGACGCTGTAGTTGTGAATGCCGGGATAGAATTCTATGCAAAATGTGGAAGCATACACAAGGAACGCGAACTGTTTGACAAAATGTCTCAAAGAGAAAAAGCCTTAAAGTGCATTTGGCAGGAGTAAAGCCAAACTCCACAAGCTTTGGCAGCATCCTCCCAGCTTGTACTAAAATCGGAACTCCAAACCAGGGCATGGACATGCATCAAAGCATGATAAGAAGAGGATTGTTGTCCAATGTAGTTACGAGTGTCCTGCTAGACAGATATGAAAAATCTACAAAGTATAGACAAGGCAATTGAGTTGTTTGACTAAATACCTCAAAGAGATGTTGTATCATAGACTTGAATGATAAATGGATATTCACAAAATTGGTTTATTGAGAGGGCCTTGGAAACTTTAAGCAAATGCAATTGGTAGGTGTAAGGCGTAACTCCATAACCTTTGCCAGCATCCTCCTAGCCTGTGCCAAATTGGGAAGCTTTGCAACAAATTATGGGCATCCATCAAAACATAATTGAAAGCACATTGTTGTCCGATGTTGTAGTCGCAAGTACTCTTATAGACATGCATTAAAAATGTGGAAGCATAAACATCATGTCAACTGGTTGACAAAATGCCTCAAAGACATGATATCATGTAATTCTATTATCACACGATATGCCCAAAATGTCTTTTGCAAGGATTCTTTCAATCTTTTAGAATTAATGAAGTACTTTGGAACACCCTGATCATGTAATATTTTAGAATGAGTAACGTAGAGGTAAGCCTATAGGCCAATCTACACAGTGGCTATGAGGATTACCCAAAACTATCAGAAATATATTATTAAGTCGATTGTTCCTCTTAAAAAACATGAATGAAATGGATATAGAGAAATTTAAAAAACATTAGGAGGCAATGAACAGTTGTACAAGCTGAAAATCTTAGTATACTTCAAATTCTACTAGAATTTCATTAATAAATATGAGTCTTTCAAATCATATTCACTAAAATAGTTTTGGGATATATTGATCAAAAAAACATAATACATTTTTACATTACAATGAATTTCAAATCAGGAGCAAAAACAAAAAAAAATCAAAGTGGATGAGAAAAAATGTCCATTTCCCCCTGCTCAACATGATCAAGGACCCTTATTTATCTATGTGGAGTTCCAATTTTCATCCAACGAGAACATAGAGAGCATATATAATTCCTAAAATGAAACCAAAAATTGTTTGTAATGCCCACCGTGCAAACCCCAAAGAACAACCACATAAAAAAAACAACACAAATTTTTTAAAAAATAAATAAATAATCAATATACAAATATTAAATAATCATATATTTCATTTCATTACAATACAAATAACATAACCAACTATGTTCTTTGGGGCACGCGAGGTCACATCGAAATAAACATTACAAAACATCAACACATAAGATATCATTCTAACAACAAAGGAACTATTAATGACAACATTAGATATATATATACATAGTATCCATCATAAGGTAAAACCATAAGGAATCTCATAGCCAAATAAGGATACAAGGTTGAAATTACATTACAACATCTTTTAATTATACATCATATCCATATAGTTTACTTGATGGTTCCCAATCATGTGGGATGAATACAATATACAAGATTATCAAAATACATAGAGATCAACTGGTACAAATCTTCAATAGGATGTGACTAAGCCAACGAACGCTGATGGGGAACCCAACGGTGTGCGGAGCACGTTCCACCCAACCACCCCCGTGCTAAGAGGTGACAGAGAAGTAACTCCGACCAAGATTGTCAACTGACAAGAACCGATGTACAACATACAAGAAGTACCAAACATAGAGCCATAACACAATACTCCAAATTGCAATGAAACGAAACAATAACATCATATAACAATACCATAAGAGTACAAGGTCATAAATATCAATGAGATCGTACAAGACCACAAAGTACACCAAAGAGTATTAAGACAATAATCATAAATCAATTTTAATCCATTTAACAACAATCCAACCAACTCCCATAACCTACTTCCAGAGGGACACAATAAAGCAAAACACATGGGCAACTAGGGGAGAGTGTCATCGCATAGTCCTACATGGGCTATCCTGTGCTCTTCCTCCCAACTGGAGGCGCCGGTCCCATCTATGGCTATCCTGTGCCCTTCCTCCCAACTAGAGGCGCAGGTTCATAGGGTGACTCATGTGGAACCGTAAACCTCTCGTAAAGATGAGGTCACAACCTTGCCAACCACGGCCTTCTCAGCCTTCCATTAGTCTGCAGAAGCACTAATGAAGATGAGGCATCCATATTTTAAAATCTTATAATGATATTACTACCCAACCCTCCTAAGTTAATTATTAGGTTTTCACTTTTTTACTAACTCACTCGTGGGTTATCTTGTGCCCTTCCCCTTAAATGGGGCGCCAGCCCCCACGAGGAGCCACTCTCCCTAGAGACCCAACCAAAACCAACAAGAAACAGGGGTGGTACCATTACAATCATGCACATTGAAATACAACAATAATAACACGTGAGGCATAACCCATCTTGCCAATAAATCTCATAACAAAATCTCACAACTCGGTACACCACAATCGTAAAACATAACATAACAGAAGCTCATGATAAAAAAGATATAAAATCAGCAAAATCACAATCCTCTGGAAGACTACAGTTTTAACACGAATGGGGTTCCCACATCAATGAACTCACAATGTCCCAAACCCAACAAGTCTACAAAACTCAACTTCATAAAAAGATAACTTATTTAATTCCATAATAAATTCCATTTCAAGAATTAAATAATCAATGCTAACATATATTCATAAATTGCCTTTTTACTAGATTATCCTATCAAAGTTCATAATTTATCAAATTAATAAAAATTATTTTCTATTTTCATATTTTCACTATAATAAAATTTTGTTTTATTCATAATAGAAAATGAAACAATCTGTTTACAAACAAAATTAATTAAATTAATTTAACAGTGAAATTGTGACTTTACGAATTAATAAATATATAAATATAAATATATATATATATATATATATATTTATAAATGCAAAACACCTACATTAAAATTTAAAGAAGAATTTTCGTTTTAACAGAATAAAGCACATACCAATTCGAATCGAAAATAAAAGCCATTCAAAGGGACAGGAATATATACCCGGCCGCGGGCAGTCTACGGACTATTCACGGCAGTCCAAAGGACTGCCGTGGATAGTTCGCAGACTGTCGCACGGTACAGGGGTTGGTTGGGTGGTGGGTATGGCCGAGGCCGAACCACCACTCAATCTATGGCTTTATAATATCAAACAATATACAATAAAGCCGATGGAAATTCAGCGAAATTTGAATACTTTAGAATTAAATTTACATTCAACATTTATATATGCATATATATGTGTGTATATATATATATATCTAATATATATATATATATATTTATATACTATATTTTGAATATTTTGAAAACAGAGAATGATAAACACTGTACAATTTACTGTGTATGTTTATATATAAAATATATTTGTGAAATATATATATATATATAAACAAGAATATACACAGCCCAGAATTCACAGTAAGGAGATTATTCTTTAATTGATTTATTATATTCTTTTTTAAATCAAATCTACGATAATACTGTTTATTTCCAGAATCGCAACCAAATTTTCATTTAAATAAACAACCGTTCAGAACCCCAAAAATTTCAATTTAATAAACCACAATTCCAAACCTTGGTAAAATTTCTTTCAATTGAATAACAGTCCAAAGCATTTCTAAAAACCTAAAAAAAATTCTTTCCACACACATTTAATTCAAACCCTAGGAAGAAATTTCATACACTGAGAAACAATTTTTATTTCATTTGATGCTACATCAATTAATTAAAAATGAGAAAAAGACCCTGGTGACCTGTGCCTGTAGAGGATCTATGGAAGCTTTATCCCTTTTTGCAAAGCTAAACCCTCGTTGCCAATTGTTTCCAGCAATAGATCCAAATCCTCCCTCAAACTGAACCTTCTTCTTCAATAATTTCTCTAGAAAAACATAAAAGAATGCAATGACAGAAAATGGGTGAATGCAAAATTTCTCCAGAATCCCCACAATCCAATCCATCCCCAACAAAGAATAACCCCTAAATAAAATTAGTCACCCAGAAAACCTTTTCAATTTCCTCTTCCCGTGAATACCAGAAGTCACATCTCAAGAAATAAAAATGAAAATAATTGTTACCCCCAATGATTCATTTTTTGTTGCCTTTTACATGCATTTGCATTTCATTTTCTTTTATCATGCATTTGATTAAAATTTTAAATATATTCCAAATCCACGAAATTGAATTTTTATTTGTTTCTTTATTTATCATCTCCACAGACACTTTATTAAGTAATTACATGCACATTAAAATAATTAAAATCAACCATTTGCAAGATTCATAATAAATTTAATATTTTTACAACTACTACTAGCATTTATCTATTGATTTATTTATTTATTATTTTATGTTTTATTTTATTAATCGTTTAATTATTTAAATCACAACATAAAACCATACACCACATTAAATAAGTCATAATTTCACAATAACATACAAAGACCACTATAACAACAAAATGGCTATGACCAAGACGCACAAACCAAGAAGGTACGAGACAGTTGACACCTTGGAACGGGGTTACTTCCATGTCACCTTGTTCAACTTCCTACCATTGGGTTGGTTCAATGCTCACCCAGACCTATCGAAATAGGTGGAATCGAGTCTTATTCCTGCAAAGCCTGCATCCAACAAGGTGATACACAACATATATACATATAATCAATTACAAAGCATTGTGAGAAGGATTTGCGGTGTAGCAGGGCGCTCGCGAACGAGTGATGCCACCTATCCCCTCACCAAAACATATCATCATCTATTGCATTATAAACTTACATTAATTTGCATCAACATCATCAATTACTATTCTCTAGTCTACTGCATTCCAAATAACTCCATCAAAACAATCGTAATAAAAATGTCATCATAATATCCATGGCATCATAAGAGTATTATAAATAATAACAATCTAAGATACCACAACATAATATCAACAGTATCATCAAAAACCACAATGTGCCAAACAAAACCACAGAGAATGTCAAGAACAAGCAGCAACATGAGGGGTATTACATCCTCCCCCCCAATAATTCGGCTTACTCCTGGAAGCCAGTAAAAAGATAAGGATAAGAATCCTTGATACGAGAGGCATCCTCCCATGTAGCTGAAGCCTCATCATTCGGATCCCACTGAACCCGCACCTGATCAATTTCTCTGCCTCTTAGGGTAAGTCGCCGACGCTGAAGCACGGCCACAGGCTTGAGAGCCAGCTGCCGTCCTCGACCTGAAGAGCATTCCAATCAAGAACATGAGTAACATCAGGAAAAAATTTTCTAAGAACAAAAACATGAAATACATCGTGGATCCGCGACAAACTGGGTGGCAAAGCTAAACGGTAAGCAAGAGGTCCAATCCACTCTAACACCTCAAAGGGTCCAACGAAGTGAGGCGCAAGCTTCAAACCCTTTCCATAACGAATAGGGCTCTTCCGCGGGCGCACCCGAAGGAACACCGAATCACCCACTGCAAACTACCGATCAACTCTATGAGCGTCAGCATACTTCTTATGTCTATCCTGAGTAGCTACAAGATGCTCCCGAATGCAAGCCACCTGCTGCTCCATATCTCGAAGCATTTCAGGTCCAAGAAGCACTCTGTCTTCCAACCGATCCCAACTCAAAGGAGTGTGACAAGGATGACCATACAAAGCCTGAAAAGGAGCCATACTAATAGAACTATGGTACCCATTGTTATATGCAAACTCGACCAAGTACAGATAATCCTCCCAACGTGATTGTTGGTCCATGACATACATACGAAACATATCCTCAAGCACCTGGTTAACTCTCTCAGTTTGACCATCAGTCTCAGGATGGTAGGCAGAACTAAAATTCAACTTAGTTCCCAAAGACTGCTGCAAAGATGTCCACAATGCAGACGTGAATACCGGATCTCTGTCAGAAATGATCCTCCGTGGTATCCCATGCAATCTAACTATATCATTCATGAACACCTTAGCAACATAAGATGTCATATATGAAGATCAAATAGGGGAAAAATGAGCTACCTTAGTCAATCTATCAACAATGACCATAATAGCGTCATGTCGTCTAGATGACATAGGCAACCCAACAATGAAATCCATGGAAATAACATCCCATTTCTATTCCGGAACAAGGTGAGGCTGTAGCAACCCTACTGGATGATGATGTTTAGCCTTTACTCTTTGACATTCAAGACATCGAGCCACAAAATCGGCGATATCCCACTTCATTCCTGACCAAAAATAAAGCGAACGCAGATCCGCATACATTTTCTTAACTCCAGGATGTGCTGCGTAAGGTGCCCGATGACCTTCTGTCAAAATCAGGGTACGAAGACCTTCTGAAGGAGGTACATACAATTGTCCAGAGAAATGCAAAGCACCATCCAAATCCAATGAGTAACCAGCAAATTTCCCTTCCAAAGCTCTGCCTGACTCCACCTCAACTTTCACCTCTGAATACCAACTATCTGAAAGAAGGGCTACGAGAATCTGACTCTTCAAATCCACCTCAAGAGTCATTGCAGAAACTTCATGCCTATGTCGACTTAGAGCGTCAGCCACCACATTTTCCTTACCCTGAATATACTTAACCTCAAAATCATATTCACACAAAAATTCCATCCACCTCCTCTTCCTTGCATTCAAATTCGGCTGCGTGAAGATGTATTGTAAACTCCGATGATCTGTATGCAACTCGAACTGGTGCCCCAACAAGAAGTGCCTCCATCTCACAAGAACATGAACAACTGTGGCCAACTCAAGGTCATGTGTGGGATAATTGAGTTCATGATCCTTTAGTTTCTGAGATTCATAAGCAATCACTCTCCCATCCTGCATCAATACAGCTCCAAGACCTTCCAAAGAGGCATCCGTACAAACCACAAAATCACCTGTAGGATCCGGCACTACTAAAATTGGAGCACTAGTCAATTTCTCCTTAAGATTTTGGAAAGCTAACTGACACTGCTCTGTCCAAAGAAATTTCTTTCCTTTCCTCTGAAGTGATGTGATAGGATGTGCAATCCTCGAAAAGCCCTGCACGAACTGCCGATAATACCCAGCTAGTCCCATGAAACTGCAAATTTCTGAGACATTAGTGGGCACGGGCCAATCTATGATAGCCTAGATCTTAGCAGGATCCACAGAAATTCCATCACCAGAAATCACATGGCCCAAATACTGAACTTCAGTACTATAAAAGTCACACTTTGCCAGATTGGCATATAACTGGTTATCCCTTAAGCACTGCAAAACCTACTTTAGGTGCACCTCATGTTCCTCCATAGACTTAGAATAGATCAAAATATCATCAAGAAACACGAGGACAAACCTATCCAAGTAAGTTCGAAACACCCCATTCATTAGACTCATAAAGACTGAAGGTGCATTCATTAACCCGAACGACATCACTGTAAACTCATAGTGTTTGTACCAAGTGCGAAATGCAGTTTTATGAATGTCAGCCTCTGCTATCCGCAACTGATGATACCCCGATTTGAGGTCGATCTTGGAAAATACCTTTGCACCTTTTATCTGATCAAAGAGATCATCAATCCTGGGAAGGGGATAATGATTCTTTACTGTTACCTTGTTCAATTGCCGGTAATTGATACAAAGACGGAGAGAACCATCCTTCTTTTTGACAAAGATCACTGGTGCTCCCCAAGGAGAAACATTAGGGTGGATAAACCCCTTAGCCAACAATTCCTCCAATTGCAAATGAAGTTCTTGGAGTTCCTGTGTGGTCATCCTATATGGAGCCTGAGAGATAGGCTCAGCTCTAGGCACCAGATCTATCCTGAAATCCACCTCTCACTAGGGAAAACATCAGAAAACTTAGCAAGGAGAGGGTAATCATTCAATGACACCTCACGGCTAACGTCCGACTCAAGGTCACTAACCAACACTGCAAAAAGCTGACAACCCTAATGAAAACACCTTTTTAACTGCATAGCAGAGATCATTCTCAAAGAAATAGGCCTCTGAACACCCACAATTTCCACCTCTTTTCCAAAATCATCCACACACCGCACTGCTTTATGGCGACAATCTATCAAAGCATGATGTGAGCTTAACCAATCCATGCCCAAGACTACATCATAAGAACCAAGTGGAAGAATTTGAGGTCCACCTTAGTCGACAATGCCCCTAACTCTAACCTACAACCCTGCACAAGCTTCTCAACCATAACCTTAGATCCTGAAGCTAATTCAACCTGCCACTTTTCGCTTTGCTTTATTGCCTCCAGTTTACATCGCTCAACAACTAAAGGAGATATGAAAGAATCAGATGCACCAGAATCAAAGAGTACTAAAGTGCTAGACTTATGCAATAAACCTATAGTCTCAACGATGGTGCTCTGATGATCCACCTGACGATTATCCACTATTGTGAAGACTCGGTGAGATATCCCTGCGTCTCCCACTGTCGGCTCGGACATAGCTAGTTTCTGACTAAACTTCGAAGCACTCTTCTAAGGACACATCCTAGCAATATGCCCCTGCTGCCCACATGAGAAACATCCAGAACCTCGACCAAAACCTCTTCCCCCGGATGGAGCATTCGATTGCTGGAAGCTCCCATGACTAGGTGGAGACTGAAAAACTCAATGCAGGCTGCTCCTGACGTGCACGATTCTGGTTCCGATCCCTACGAAACTGAAAGTGGCCACCCTGCTGAGAAGTAGCATTCTTGTGCTTCGGTTGAGATTGCTGCTGCTGACCCCCTTTTGAAGGCACAAAACGGCTCTTAGAAGGTCCTGCTGCCTGTGTCTAACCCCCTTGAGAACCAGCTCTAGGAGTGGGTACACTACCAATCTGCACTCCTACATGACCACCCAATGCCATAGCCAAGTTTTCTTCCACCAAACGAGCCTTTTTGACAGCAATTTCCATTGTCTTCGGTTCGAAGACTCGTACGCCACCACTAATGTGAGCATTCAAGCCTCGAACAAAATGTTGTACCAACATCCCTTCATCATGACTAATCCCTGCATACTGCTTCAGTTCATAGAAGCATCACTCATACTATTCTACTGACATTGCCATTTGCTTAAGATCATGGAATTCATCTGCCCTGCACTGCCTCCAATGATCTGAGAGGAAGCGAGCCCAGAACCTTTCCAAGAAAAACTCCCAAGTGACCATACTGATATCCATATGCAACTTATGTTCCTCAAGCTGCCACCAAGTGGATGCGAACCCCCGCAAATGCATAACAGCACATCGAGCCTTTGTATTACTACCATAGGGGTGCATTGCGAAGCATCGGCCCAAATCAATTAACCATGTCTCGACTTCTAACCCTCCTCCAGAGCCATCGAAGGTAGGTGGATGAGCTCTCATCAAATCCCTCATATGACCTGCTAATAATGCATCCTGCTCAACTGAAGCTCCCCTATGTCTTGGAGACCTTTCTCTTTCTCTTTCAACCCGCTGATCCCCATCAGGTCTAGGACCCAATCTATCAAGAAGCTCACCCAGAAAACGCTGCAACTGACCATCCAACCCCGGCTATTCCAGGTTTTGTCCACCACCAGACAGATTGTTCTGAGAATTCTGTTGCTCCTCAGACTAGGACCGTGAGAACTTGGCGGTGAAGGACTCGGTTGGTTAGCTCCACGGCCACCACCTCGGCCTCTTCCTCGCTCTACCTCTACCTCTACCTCTACCTCTAGGCATGCTTCGGCACAACAAGACAAAGGTACACATGAGCTCAAGAGCCAAAACGCAAGGGTTGCCTAATGGACATAACTACCCAGAGACCCCAGCGTTTGCAACCTTGGCTCTGATACCAAGTTGTAACACCCGCCATGCAAACCCCAAAGAACAACCACATAAAAAAAAATAGAATTTTTTTAAAATAAATAAATAATCAATATACAAATATTAAATAATCATATATTTCATTTCATTACAATACAAATAACATAACCAACTATGTTCTTTGGGGCACGCGAGGTCACATCGAAATAAACATTACAAAACATCGACACATAAGATATCATTCTAACAACAAAGGAACTATTAATGACAACATTAGATATATATATATACATAGTATCCATCATAAGGTAAAACCATAAGGAATCTCATAGCCAAATAAGGATACAAGGTTGAAATTACATTACAACATCTTTTAATTATACATCATATCCATATAGTTTACTTGATGGTTCCCAATCATGTGGGATGAATACAATATACAAGATTATCAAAATACATAGAGATCAACTGGTACAAATCTTCAATAGGATGTGACTGAGCCAGCGAATGCTGATGGGGAACCCAACAGTGTGCGAAGCACGTTCCACCCGACCACCACCGTGCTAAGAGGTGACAGAGAAGTAACTTCGGCCAAGATTGTCAACTGAAAAGAACCGATGTACAACATACAAGAAGTACCAAACATAGAGCCATAACACAATACTCCAAATTGCAATGAAACGAAACAATAACATCATATAACAATACCATAAGAGTACAAGGTCATAAATATCAATGAGATCGTACAAGACCACAAAGTACACCAAAGATGTATTAAGACAATAATCATAAATCAATTTTAATCCATTTAACAACAATCCAACCAACTCCCATAACCTACTTCCAGAGGGACACAATAAAGCAAAACACATGGGCAACTAGGGGAGAGTGTCATCACATAGTCCTACATGGGCTATCATGTGCTCTTCCTCCCAACTGGAGGTGCCGGTCCCATCTATGGCTATCATGTGCCTTTCCTCCCAACTGAAGGCACCAGTTCCATAGGGTGACTCATGCGGAGCCGTAAACCTCTCGTGAAGACGAGGTCACGACCTTGCCAACCACGGCCTTCTCAGCCTTCCATTAGTCTGCGGAAGCACTAATGAAGATGAGGCATCCATATTTTAAAATCTTATAATGATATTACTACCCAACCCTCCTAAGTTAATTATTAGGTTTTCACTTGTTTACTAACTCACTCCTGGGTTATCCTGTGCCCTTTTCCTTAAAAAGGGTGTCAGCCCCCACGAGGAGCCACTCTCCCTAGAGACCCAACCAAAACTAACAAGAAACAAGGGGTGGTACCATTACAATCATGCACATTGAAATACAACAATAATAACATGCGAGGCATAACCCATCTTGCCAATAAATCTCATAACAAAATCTCACAACTCGGTACACCCCAATCGTAAAACATAACATAACAGAAGCTCATGATAAAAAAGATATAAAATCAGCAAAATCACAATCCTCTGGAAGACTACAGTTTTAACACGAATGGGGTTCCCACATCAATGAACTCACAATGTCCCGAACCCAACAAGTCTACAAAACTCAACTTCATAAAAAGATAACTTATTTAATTCCATAATAAATTCCATTTCAAGAATTAAATAATCAATGCTGACATATATTCATAAATTACCTTTTTACTAGATTATCCTATCAAAGGTCATAATTTAACAAATTAATAAAAATTCTTTTCTATTTTCATATTTTCACTATAATAAAATTTTGTTTTATTCATAACAGAAAATGAAACAATCTATTTACGAACAAAATTAATTAAATTAATTTAACAGTGAAATTGTGACTTTACGAATTAATAAATATATAAATATAAATATATATCTATATATACATATATATATATATATTTAAATGCAAAACACCTACATTAAAATTTAAAGAAGAATTTTTGTTTTAACAGAATAAAGCACATACCAATTCGAATGGAAAATAAAAGCCATTCAAAGGCACGGAATATATACCCGGCCGCGGGCAGTCTACGGACTGTTCACGGCAGTCCAAAGGACTACCATGGACAGTTCGTAGACTGTCGCACGGTACAGGGGTTGGATGGGTGGTGGGTACGGCTGAGGCCAAACCACCACTCAGTCTGTGGTTTTATAATATCAAACAATATACAATAAAGCCGACGGGAATTCGGCGAAATTCGAAAACTTTAGAATTAAATTTACATTCAACATTTATATATGTATATATATATGTGTATATATATATATATCTAATATATATATATACATATATATACTGTATTTTGAATATTTCAAAAACAGAGAATGATAAACACTGTACAATTTACTGTGTATGTTTATATATAAAATATATTTGTGAAATATATATATATATAAACAAGAATATACACAACCCATAATTCACAGTAAGGAGATTATTCTTTAATTGATTTATTATATTCTTTTTTAAATCAAATCTACGGTAATACTGTTTATTTCCAGAATCCCAACCAAATTTTCATTTAAATAAACAACCATTCAGAACCCCAGAAATTTCAATTTAATAAAGCACAATTCCAAACCCTGGTAAAATTTATTTCAATTGAATAACAGTCCAAAGCATTTCTAAAAACCCAGAAAATTTTCTTTCCACACACATTTAATTCAAACCCCAGGAAGAAATTTCATACACTGAGAAACAATTTTTATTTCATTTGATGCTACATAAAGCAATTAATTAAGAATGAGAAAAAGAACCTGGTGACCTGTGCCTGTAGAGGATCTGTGGAAGCTTTATCCCTTTTTGCAGAGCTAAACCCTCGCTGCCAATTGTTTCCAGCAACAGATCCAAATCCTCCCTCAAACTGAACCTTCTTCTTCAATAATTTCTCTAGAAAAACAGAAAAGAATGCAATGATAGAAAATGGGTGAATGCAAAATTTCTCCAGAATCCCCACAATCCAATCCATCCCCAACAAAGAATAACCCCTAAATAAAATCAGTCACCCAGAAAACCTTTTCAATTTCCTCTTCCCGTGAATACCAGAAGTCACATCTCAAGAAATAAAAATGAAAATAATTGTTACCCCCAATGATTCATTTTTTGTTGCCTTTTACATGCATTTGCATTTCATTTTCTTTTATCATGCATTTGATTAAAATTTTAAATATATTCCAAATCCACAAAATTGAATTTTTATTTGTTTCTTTATTTATCATCTCCACAAACACTTTATTAAGTAATTACATGCACATTAAAATAATTAAAATCAACCATTTGCAAGATTCAAAATAAATTTAATATTTTTACAACTACTACTAACATTTATCTATTGATTTATTTATTTATTATTTTATGTTTTATTTTATTAATCGTTTAATTATTTAAATCACAACATAAAACCATACACCACATTAAATAAGTCATAATTTCACAATAACATACAAAGACCACTGTAACAACAAAATGGCTATGACCAAGATGCACAAACCAAGAAGGTACGAGACAGTTGACACCTTGGAACGGGGTTACTTCCATGTCACCTTGTTCAACTTCCTGCCATTGGGTTGGTTCAATGCTCGCCCAGACCTATTGAAATAGGTGGAATCGAGTCTTATTCCTGCAAAGCCTGCATCCAACAAGGTGATACACAACATATATACATATTTATATCAATTACAAAGCATCGTGAGAAGGATTTGCAGTGTAGCAGGGTGCTCGCGAACGAGTGATGCCACCTGTCCCCTCACCAAAACCTATCATTGTCTATTGCATTATAAACTTACATTTATTTGCATCAACATCATCAATTACTATTCTCTAGTCTACTGCATTCCAAATAACTCCATCAAAACAATCGTAATAAAAATGTCATCATAATATCCATGGCATCATAAGAGTATTATAAATAATAACAATCTAAGCTACCACAACATAATATCAACAGTATCATCAAAAACCACAATGTGCCAAACAAAACCACAGAGAATGTCAAGAACAAGCAGCAACACGAGGGGTATTACATTGTCAGCAATAGATCTATCCAAAACTCCACTTACAAATCCACCATTATTACCTAGATAAATTAGAATACTGAGATTGTCATTATATGTTGAAAATGAAGGTGCAATAGATGAGAAAGGAAAACACATACTCCACAACTATATCTAAAAAAAACTTTGAGCAGAAGCAAAAAAATTGAGAGCAACACCTCAATAAATGTTTTAGAGTCCCTTTTTCCATTTCGTTCAACTTTACAACTTGTTTCTGACTATAATTCCTTTGTCACATTATGGGGAGAAAGGGAAATCAGTGGAATTTGAATAGAGGAAGCTTTATTGCACATGTTGTAGAAATTGCATTGAGATGTGGCAATGTTAGACAGTTTCAACAAAGCATAGTTTGACATGTACCAGTTGTTGTTTAAAGCTCTTGGGTTTGATGGTCATAGTGGCTTGTGATAACAAGCTTATTTTATGTTGTCTTATCTCTTTACATATGTTCTCTCTTACATCTACATAGAAGTGGGCAAATCGGGTGAGGTTCAAATGGTAGGAAATTGATAAAAATTCAAGGAATTGAAGGCCATAAAATGGTACATGTTTTCCATGTAAGAGATAGATCACATGCACAAACACAACTTGAAATAAGCAATAATAAAAATTTACAATCTATGAACAAATTTTTATTTGATATGCATGGTATCACAAAGTGTGATATGAAATTTGTATATATTCGGTCTTTTCTAAGAGCTCTTCTCAATGATGTAATTAGCCAATACGCTATTTACGTGGGGGAACCCCACCGGCATTTCCAGCAGTCAGACGCTGGCGGGAATCCCCACGAAACACGTGTTTAGTGTTTCCGACCACCTTCTCAGCCGGTCTTGTCCAACGTGGGTTTCTTGAATTCTGAGTAGGTTGAGCACGTAAAGTGACTGGTCGACTGCACCACTGTTTCAACTTTGACCTTCACACTTACACGGCTACTTCATTTCTCCCATCTATAACAGTTAACGTTAACACTTGCAATGATGCTTTTCATCTGAATCAGCCTATAAGCTTTGCATATTCCTAAGGCACTCGGAGGTGCTCCTCATTCGATCATCCTTGGCAGCCATGAGATTTTCCTAGAAATCTTCTTGCAGTTTGGCAAGCAAAGTATTGACGAGAATGGAGATGATGGTGGCGACAAGGGTGGCAAGGAAGGTGAGGCCCACATTAAGTTGGTCTTGTATTTTATGATGGTGTAGAGGCAGCGAGCGAAGGAGAGTGGTCACCACGCTCTGAGGAACTGGGGCAATGAAGAGCAGCCATGCCGCTTGAGCCTCCATGTAACACTGCTGGTCACCACCCACACTGCCACCTCTAGTGCCTACCGCGATTTCACAACCAACCACGTATATACAACATGCTACTGCCACTCTGTACACCACCCCCACTACTATTTTACTTTCATAGCGTCTGGCCCTTGCATCCCCATTTTGAAGCCTCTTCCCTTTACAACACCTTCTCCACGCCTTGGCTGCCAATGACACTAGGGTAACAATGAGGAAGAGAATGTTAGCCAACACTGAGATATGGCCATGAATAGGCAGCCCTATAGGGATTGATCCCAATCTCATAATCACCGTTGCCTTCTTCTTCCACTGTGATTGTTTCAACCTCTCTGTCTGTGCCTTTCTCTTTCTCTTTCTCTTTCATTAAGGAATGTAAGTAATAAAGCATTGATGCCATGCATATAGAATATCCCCATAATGAGTAAGTATTTACCAACTAATTTATAAATGTGTGTGTGGGTATTATTTAAAGAATAATGGGAGAGAATGCTCGAGTCTAGGTAAGTATACATTTCATGAAACCGACCCTCACCAATAAATTTATAACAAAACAAAAAAGTATATCTTGCATATCCAATTATTTTGAACTACAAATAATCAATGTAAAATGTGGACCATCATCATAAATTATCATAAGAGAAGTTATACTAGCCATAACATCAACACTTATATTATATTTACATGGGATCACATCAATAATGAATAAATAAAATAATTCAAAAAATTATAATATTGACATGATATTATATAAGTTTTTCTTTGTTCTCTTTATAGACACCGACGATTTTTCTAGCTATCAATTGTGAATTGTGATGTATATTCACATGTTTATTTTTAAGAAAATGGTTACACATAACCCCATAATTAGTGCTTCATATTCAACTATATCATTTTTGAATGGAAAATCAAGTAAAAAAAGAGATGTGTATCAAGTCACTCAAGGGAGGTATCTGTATCAATCCCACCCTAGAACCAATCATATATCTATAACCATTGCAAAATAAATCCTATGGAACAAAGATTCAACATGTAGTATATGCTCAATAGGAAAATATGTATTAATAGGTGCATGATTGGGGCACAATGTAGTACCTAATTGATCAATAATTTCTTGAATCCATATATTTTAAAAACAAACTAAATATCAAAATATAAAAGTAACATTAGTGTGGCTTGACCCAAAATATTAGCCTTAAAAATAATGTATTCTAAGGGATCCTTTTTTATAATCATGTGTATCTCAACATGTACATATAATGTCTTAATTTTTGTTAAAAAATTCCACAACCACACATTATTTTTCCATAGAAATTCCCCTTGTCTCATAATCTAATAAGGTGTGACTAATGTAGTAAGCACCAAAATATTTTCTATTCTCATCATTTTGTGCCAATAAATTTCCAACAAAGGACTTAGTATCAAATACATATAGTAGTAAATATTACCATGAATATCAAGTATATGTACTACTGAATTCATCAATAGAGAGGGAAGTTCAAACTACTTGGTATTTGTTTTGTGTTATAAAATCCAAACAATAAAAAAATAGAAAAATGAAAAAGAAGTAGATAGGGAAGGATAGAGAAAGAGAGAGAGGAGGGAAAAGAAGTAGAGGAAAGAGAGAGAGAGAGAGTAGAGAGGGAAGGAGAGAGTGAGAGAGAAATAGGTGGGATGATATGTGATATAGAGAGAAATAGAGAGGGAAAGAGAGAGCAAGAGGGAGAGAGAAGGGGCGAGGGAGGGAGGGAGAGGTAGAGAGGGATAGGTGAGATAGATCATTGCTTTCTTCATGTCGTCCATTGCTTTTCACAGTCGTAAATAATGTGGGATCAACCTATCAGCATAAGTATTGCACCTCATTGGGGTGCAAGTGCTAGTTTGAATATATTCTTCACGTTCTTGAAAAAAACACTTCTTTAGCACAAGAATCATTATCTTCATATTTTAAGAGTGTCACAATCATAATTTATTTTTAGAAAATGTCTATATTTTTAGTATAGATTCAATCTTGTTTGGCTAATTTTATTTCACATCCTAAACTCCTAGACCACAAACCCTCAAATTTGCAACTTGGGCTCTAAGGTAGATGCATTGAGCTAGATGCATATGATTGCATCTATTTATCCTCTTGTTTTTTCTTAAATAATTGTCATATTTCACACCCAAATATACCTGGACCTAATCCTAGATGTAGTTGACTACCTAAAGGGCTAGACATTGGGCAAGGGCATTTGCACCCTTGTCTAGTGTCTCGTCATATTGTTGTTTTCCTTCAAATTTTCATAGAAAAATGTGATTGCAACTATGCATGGTAGGCATTTCTCTGCTCTAGCAGTTGTGGAAGCCAACTATTTTTTAAAGTTTGTTTAGTAGAGGAATATTTTATCACTAAAGGCACATGATTCATAACTTATCTTGAGTCTTTTGCAATTCTTTTTTCAAGTTTGTTTAGTAGAGGAAGATTTTATTGCTAAAGGTACAAGATTCTTGTGCCTTTAGCAATAAAATCTTCCTCTATGGAGAAGGAAGCTAGAAAGCAATGATATTATCGAGAAAACACAAACATTTTGAAAAAGTCTACAACATTTTATAAGAAAAACATCAAATGCAAGAAACAATAGGATCTCTAAATTGTGGGTGTTGCACCAAACTAAGCATGGTAATGAAGTTTTGTTGCACCCAAAAAGGGAAATCCTCTCAAGGCATCACACAAATATTAGATTGTGTCTCTATATTTTTTTTGAAATTATTCTTCGTTCATTGGTTTCCATCATGTTTTCAATGTTGATATTCTATTTTCAAATTATTCACCATTGAGTGCACCAAATGGAGGAAAAAAATTTCCACCAGGGATTGAATCCTTATTGCAGGGACCAAATAGTTGGACAAAAAGATGAATAACACAAGGAATGAGGTCATACCCATCTTTGGTTTTTTTAAAGCAGGTCAAAAAAATTACTATATGGAATATTTAACCAAATCTTAGATTGTGAAGTATTTTTGGCACTTGTTTTTTTGGTTTCCATGTATTGAGAACTATCACTTTGCAAGGAGAGGTGGCTATTCTATGTGGTGGCATGAATACTACAATTAGCATCAATTCATCAAATAAATTTTCCTAATCAACATATTACTTGACAAAGAAACAATCACAACACAAAAGTTCTCACCAAGTGGGACCCTTGCCAAGGCACTCTAGAGCATCAACGCTCATTAGAGGTGTTGAGAATTCAAAACTATAGAAGGTTGAACTATTTTTCATTCCAGAAATCTCTCCCTTCTTATTCTTTATCAAGAATTATTCACTATTTTTATGATGCTTGTTTATATTCAACTCTCCTAAATTCCCCATCTATTTTACTTGGTTATACACATGACGTACACAATTGTAAATTATGAAGTTGCATATTTGGCATATTCTAAGTCATTGAGGTTGTTCTCCTACCAACTGTGATCTAATAGGATATGTTGTCTCTACCTCTCCAAGAGATGGAGAGTAAGAAACTCCTTATTTCCACATTTCCTGTCTACTATGAAATTTGATGTAAATGATATTGTTGAGGTTCCACTTAATCCATTTTTTTCTTTTATCATGATTGTGGGTGCTTTACCCTTCCTTTAGGGGGTTGGAATTCATAAATGTATATCCTTGCATAGGAACCCGCAAGGTTCTCAAGATGACTTCCTTCAGCCCGGTTCAGAAATTAAAGGTCACAAAAACTAATTGGATAAAACCAACTCACACACATATAGAGACAAAATAAAAAGACAATGTTCCACTTGTAGTATTTCTACCATTGCTTTCAAACTAGCTAGTCATAATCTTGGCTTTACCCTTGTTCATAGGATGAATCATGGAAGCAACAATACATCACTAGCTTTTTCTTTACTAGCAGAGGTTCATTGTTTGTGGATGTTAGGAAAGGTTCTAGGATGTGTGTCAGGCTTGCTTTGAGTATTGTTTTTGATAAAGGGTAAAATGGGTTTTACAGGGACCCAAAACCAAAACTTTTACAACATAAAAGAAAGGAAAGAAAAGTCCAACATCAAAAACCAGCTGCACAAAAGATAAAAACCAGAATAAGCAGCAACCAACCACAAAAGACCAGGAAGGTCACACAAAAAAGCCAGCTGAAAAGCCAACAAAAAACCAGTTGTAGTTAACACAGCGTCTTCAGGACAGACTCTGTCTCGGCCTCTAGGTTCTGCATATCATGAACCCCCTTCTTAAAAGTTTGAATCATATGCGGAGTGGGGGGAGCCTTCCTCTTCAAGTTGGCCCTAGTTCTCTTAGAAATGCCAGCATCCACCTCTTGGTTTCTTTCATTGGTATCCTCCAGATCAACCACCAGAGACCCCTGTTGGGCTTTGTCCAATTTCTCGATCATTGAGTATTGTTAATCTTGACCCTCTTATTCCTAAACATATTATGAGCATCATCATATCTTGCACTGGCCTTTTTGTGTTGATCCTTGAGAGATACTTTCCATATCAGACTATTTTTACTTAGTTTTTATGGTTTGAAATTCACTTATTTGGTTTTATTCTCATGTTATGTTAGCATTTATTTAGTTTGTAGTTGTTTGAACTTGTCACAACGTATGATCTTTAAAATCTAGTCATCTCTATTATAGCTTATTGTACTTTTTGAGTCCTATTAATCTAAACTTGTTCATATATGAACATAAATATGATAAAATGCTATTCTATACAAACTCTTGTTTTCTAGTATTTTGTCGGTTGAATAGAATAGAACATTTTTAATGTCCATAAGGCCACATATAGCCTATTAGATAGCAAAACCTACTATTTTTTCTTTGTGAATTGTTGATTGTCTATCATTCAATTTAATAATGAGATCTCTCATTCTCTCAACCATCTCCCTATTGAACTAAAAGTCAGATGTACACCTATGTACTTACTGACATGTCTCCTACAATTCCAAATACTTGCTAGAAAATATTTCTTTAGATAACAATATATGGCTACATGATTATCTTCCTCATTCAAAGGTTTTGTTTCAATCGTGTTTTGATGCCTATAAGAGGGTACATAGTTGATTTGAAGCTATCACTTCTCCATTGATACCTTTATTGCACAAAATCATCATAAATGAGGTACTAAATGTATCAATAATTGTTGATTTGAAGCTATCTATGTTGAACCTTTATACCATCACTTTTCCTAAATGACCTTCTACACCTCTTCAGCATACCCATTGCACACCAAGGTGAAATTGCTAGTATAGTCTATGTGTTTTCCCAATCTACTTATTAACCACTAAAATAATAATAAGAAATATTAATATTCCTAAGGTATTCGTCCATCTCTTAAGACATAACATTACTCAAGGAAGATAAATGCACGATGTTTGTAATTTAAGAAGGAAGAACATTGAATCACAATAGAAGACAATAAATGTAAAAGTACCTCCTAGATGTTGATTTGCCTTGATTAGTCTTGATTTCATTATGACACTCGATGATTGCTATCATTCGCCATGAGTTTTGAGGTTCTTCAAAGTGCTAGATAGCCCTTGTTTCACCATGTCTGCAATTGGTAGTGATCCAATCCCACTATAGTTATGCTTCAATATTCACTGGTATTATATCTTCTTCTTCTTCCTTATAAGTAACTAATTAGAAACAATAATCCAAATTCATTGTGGCTCATATTCACGCTGTATATGTTTGTTAGTAGGTTTGTTGCTTCAATGAGAAAACAAGGGATGCCCTTGGCACATAGCAAGTTATAGAGAAGGCATTGTGGATAATCGATGCTGGTGGACTCTTATCATGAAAAGATAATTGATGCGATAAGATTTGTTTTTCCAGCCTAGAAAAAGCTCACCATTCTCAGTCATAGTTTTGTTTAGATTTGCTTTATGTTTTAGTTGTAATAAGGGAAAAAAGGCTGCTATCCTTAACTACAAGTTTAGTTTTAAAGCAGTTTTTCTTTTAAAAGCTTTGTTTTTTGCTTTCTGCAAATAAAGCATGTGTTGCATGCTGAGTTTAGATGATTCACCTTGTTTTAAATCAAGAGCATCAAACTCTCTATATCTTGGTTCTGTATTCTTTTTAAAGAGGCTGCAATATGAACAAAACTTTATTTTTTAAAACAGAGCAATCTTTTTCTAGTTCTTTTTAACAACACTGTGCAGAACATAGGAAGAATGTGAAGTTTGTTTCTTAATGAGTTAATAGATTGCAGTTTATTCTTTTACAGCATTATGGTATATGATTTTGTTTATCATTATTAGTGTCAGTTTGTTTTCTTTCTCTGCTGTTACATTTCTTTAATCAGCTGGCTTAGAGGTGAGGCCTCTTTTTAGAAACTACATTTGGTATCGGAGCAGGTTTTTTGTTTTGGGTTTAAGATCTAGTTGTTCGAATTTTGCCAAAGATTATCATGTCAAATTCTAATAGCTTTCCCATTCCAGAATTTGATGGAAATGAGTATGATTATTGGTGTATAAAAATGATGACTTTTTAATAGGTAAAGATTTGTGGGAGATTGTTGAATCAGGTTACCAGGAGCCAGCTGATTGGAATGCCCTCCTAGTCAATGAAAGAACAGCAAGGAAGGAAGCTAAGAAGAAGAATTTTCAAGCATTGTTTCATATTCAAATAGCTCTAGACAAGAGTCTATTTCCAAGAAATTGTAGGTGCAAAGATAGCTGAGGATGCCTGGAAGACTCTAAAAGAAGCTTACCAAGGCAGTGATCAGGTCCAAGTTGTCAAGTTACAGACATTGAAGAGAGAATTTGAGAATTTAAAGATGCAAGAAGGAGAAAGTGTGAGTGAGTATTGTGTCAGAGTAAAAGATGTGGTCAATAAGATGGCTACACTTGGAGAAACTGTGAACACAGAGGTTCTGATAAAAAAGGTGTTGAGATCTCTCACACCAAGATGGAATCACGTCACCATAATAATGGAAGAAAGCAAGGATTTGACAACCCTTCAATTCGATCACCTCGTTGGATCTTTGATCTCACATGAAGAAAGATTAAAAGATTATTTTGGAGAAAGTGTTGAGAAAGCCTTTTCCTCCAAAGTACAAATCACAAGGAATGAAGATGGCAGCAGTAGTAGCAAAAGCAATCAAAGCCAAAGTAAAGGTACAAATCAGTATAATTCAAGAGGTAGAGGTAGAGGTGGTTCAAGAGGCAGAGGTAGAGGAAGATTTGATAAAAGGAATGTTCAATGTTACCATTGTAATAGGTATGGACATTTTGAAAGAGAATGTAGATTAAAAGAAGGTAAAAATGTTAATTATGCTCAAGAAAGTTATGAAAATCCTTCAGATAATTTATTCTTATCTTATTCTAAAAGTGAAAATACTAGTAAAGATGTTTGGTACCTAGATTCTGGATGCTCTAACCATATGTCAGGAAATGGGAAGTTGTTTTCAACAAAGGATGAAAGTTTCAAGTCAAAGATTCAGCTCGGTGATGATAAATCATTGGTGGTTGCTGCAAAAGGTGCTATGGAGGTCCACACAAAAGAAGGTATGAAGAGTGTTAAAGATATTTATTACACTCCTGAGTTAAAACATAATTTGTTAAGTGTTGGACAATTATGTGAGAAGAACTATAGAGTTGTCTTTGAAAATAAGAAATGTACAATTTTTGATAAGAGTCAGGGAAATAGAGTAGTCACGGTTGTTTCTATGACGAAAAATAGGATGTTCCCATTGAGATTTGGTGAACATAACAGCAGCCTTGCCAATATGGCATTTGAGGATACAAGTTGGCTATGGCATCTAAGGTATGGCCATTTAAACTTTCACAGTTTGAAGCTTTTGACCTCACAAGCGTTAGTTTCTGGTTTGCCCAAGGTTGAAGAGCACAAGGAGGTTTGCGAAGGATGTGCTAAAGGAAAGCATGCAAGAGAAAAGTTTCCAAAAGGCACTGCATGGAGGGCCCATTACCCCCTTCAACTTGTTCATTCAGATATCTGTGGACCTATGCAAACAAAGAGTTTGGGTAAGTCATCATATTTTATTACTTTTATTGATGATTACTCACGAAAATGTTGGGTATATTTTTTGAAGGCTAAGGATGAAGCCCTTGATACATTCAAGAGGTTTAAAGTACTTGTGGAAAATGAGAAAGGGTGCAAAATCAAATGTTTAAGGACTGATCATGGAGGAGAATTTTGTTCAAGAGCCTTTCAAGATTATTGTGATATGAATGGCATCAGGAGGCAACTCACCACTCCATACACACCTCAACAGAATGGGGTAGCTGAAAGGAAAAACCGCACTGTGGTAGAAATGGCAAGGAGCATGTTACAAACCAAGGGATTGAGTAACTCTTATTGGGGAGATGCAGTTGCTGCAGTAGTATACATTCTCAATCGAAGTCCCACCAGTGCACTTGAGAAGATGACTCCTTATGAAGCATGGTATGAGAAAAGGCCTAATGTTAATCATTTCAGAGTTTTTGGTTGTTTAGCTTATGTTCATGTACCTGATCAGAATAGACAAAAGTTAGATGCAAAAAGTGAGTCATGTATTTTTGTTGGGTATAGTGAGGAAAGCAAAGCTTACAGGTTATATAATCCTCTCACTAATAAGATTATTGTTTCAAGAGATGTGATTTTTGATGAAGGGGGAGTTTATGGTCATCAAAAAGGCCATATGGAGAAATCAAAATCTATTTTGAATGATGATGTTGATCATGAGCAGCCCACTAATGTTGCTGTTCCAATTGCTATAAATCCACCAAGCAGCCCCTCATCTAATTCTTCAAGTCCAACTTCAACTCCAAGTTCTAGAAGGAAGGTAAAAAGTTTGAGTGATATTTATCAAAGGAGTGCCAATCAAGCACATGAAGAAAATCCAATAGGTGAGACAGTTAATTTTTCTTTATTTACCAACGCTGATTTTGAACCATCATGTTTTGAAGAAGCATGTACTAATGAGGTTTGGATGCAAGCAATGCAAGAAGAGATGGATTCCATACATAGGAATGATACTTGGGAGCTTATAGAGCTTCCACATGACAAGAAGAAAATTGGCACCAAATGGATCTACAAGACTAAGCATAATAGTGATGGAAGTGTTGAAAGGCATAAGGCAAGATTAGTTGCTAAAGGCTTCACATAGAAGTATGGGATTGATTATGAAGAGACGTTTGCACCAGTTGCAAGACAAGAGACCATCAGAATGTTAATTTCATTAGCAGCTCAAAAGAATTGGAGCATACATCATATGGATGTGAAAAGTGCCTTCTTGAATGGGTACTTAGAAGAGGAAGTATATGTGGAATAGCCACAAGGTTTTCAAGTGGAAGGAAAAGAGAATCATGTCTACAAATTGAAGAAGGCTTTGTATGGCCTCAAGCAAGCACCAAGAGCATGGTATGCAAGAATTGATGGATACTTTCAGGAGAATGGCTTCAAGAGAAGTAAGAGTGAACCTACCCTTTACTACAAACAAGAAGGTAATGATATTCTTATTATAAGTTTGTATGTTGATGATTTGTTGTATATGGGTAGTGGTTCTAAGATGAAAGATGAGTTCAAAATTTCTATGATGAAAGAATTTGAGATGAAAGATCTTGGTCTCATGAAATATTTTTTAGGAATGGAGATTTATCAATGTAAGAGTGAATTTTTTATTTGCCAAATCAAATATGCAAAAGATATGTTGAAGAAGTTTGTCATGGTTGATTGTAAACCATACTCCACTCCCAGTGCTCATGGAGTTGTGTTGAGTAGGAATGATGGTACTGAATTAGTTGATGAGACTACTTACAGAAGTATTATTGGGAGTTTGATGTTTCTAACCCACACAAGGCCTGATATAGCATATTCAGTTTCACTTGTTTCAAGGTATATGACAAATCCATCAAAAATACACATGAAGGCAGCTAAGAGAATTTTGAGGTATGTGAAAGGAACTCTAAATTATGGTATTCATAACTACTCTTCTAAAAGATTCAATCTTGTGGGCTTTAGTGATTAAGATTGGGGAGGTAGTATGGATGATCGTAAGTCTACATCTGGAAATTGTTTCTCCTTTGGTAATGATTTGATTACTTGGAGTTCCAAGAAGCAAAGCATGGTTGCTCTCTCATCCATAGAAGCAGAGTATGTTGTTGTTACTTCAGCAGGTACACAAGCTCTTTGGCTTAGAAAAGTTTTAAAAGAAATTGGAGAGAAGCAAATTCAGCCTACAGTGATTTATTGTGACAATGTAAGTGCCATCAGGTTAGCAAAGAATCTGGTTCATCACAGTAGAACAAAGCATTTTGATTTGAAGTATCACTTCATCTGTGATTTAGTACAGAAGAAGGAAGTTGAATTGAAACACATCAGCACTCATGATCAGTTAGCAGACATCTTCACCAAAGCAGTTGCAAGAGATCAGTTTATGTTACTTCGAGATCAGATTGTGAGCCCTCTTAGCATCAAGGGGGAGTATGTGGATAATTGATGCTGGCAGACTCTTATCATGAAAAGATAATTGATGCGATAAGATTTATTTTTCTAGCCTAGAAAAAGCTCACCATTCTCAGTCATAGTTTTGTTTATATTTGCTTTATGTTTTAGTTGTAATAAGGGAAAAAACGCTGCTATCCTTAACTACAAGTTTAGTTTTAAAGCAGTTTTTCTTTTAAAAGCTTTGTTTTTTGCTTTCTGCAAATAAAGCATGTGTTGCATGCTGAGTTTAGATGATTCACCTTGTTTTAAATCAAGAGCATCGAACTCTCTATATCTTGGTTCTGTATTCTTTTTTAAGAGGCTGCAATATGAACAAAACTCTGTTTTTTAAAACAGAGCAATATTTTTCTGGTTCTTTTTAACAGTTTAATGAGTTAATAGATTGCAGTTTATTCTTTTACAGCATTATGGTATATGATTTTGTTTATCATTATTAGTGTCAGTTTGTTTTCTTTCTCTGCTGTTACATTTCTTTAATCAGCTGGCTTAGAGGTGAGGCCTCTTTTCAGAAACTACAGGCATGAGGCTTCGGCTTAAATAGATTAGACCAATAAGAACAATAATTTGAGGAACAACGATCACCTCTCCTGAAATCAGATCTTAAATGCCTTAATAAGTATGTATTGCATGCAAGAGTAACCATAGTCTTTTAGAATAGAGAGAGAAATACATTAATTTTATGAAGGATTTTATGCGACTAAGTATTGATATCATTTTACCCTTCATAATTATTTCTTGTATATTTTGGTAGACACAATCCACAAATTTCACTAAGACCATTAGCCTAGTGATAAAAGGAACTCATGAAAGAACAGGCGCATAGTACACAAAGGAAAGTATGTTATCTTGACTGCAAATGAAACAAGTATGATCTTATTTTCAAAGCCTTTATAAACCAGACTGCATTCTTTGCAAATGTACCAACATTCACTTACCTAGATAATGCTTTTTTTAATACCGCTTAGCTAAACTCTTATTAGCGAATTCATTCAGGGAGATGATTGTAGATGTAACACCAAACGTGATTTAAGACAACCAAGAAAATATAACTTTTAAAACACATCGTCCAAAACACGAAAGAAAGAAAATGTGCCAAAATGGAGCAGCGAATCAGATTATTATATCCTAAGAAAATAAATTCTTCATATTGATGGATGTAGAATGCTCAATCCAGATTGTTATCTGAACACTGGCGTAGTCTCTAATAAATTTCCTCCTCTCTTTTCTTCTTCCTTTTCACCTACGCTTTCCTCTTCTTTTCCCCCCTAATCTCCTCTCGAAAACAATTCCATTCTTATTCATTATTTTCTGCATGTATCCGATTTCTCATAAACCCTTGGTGATACATGACACGCATACGATAATTAATAAATTACATATATATATAGAGTCACATAATGTCGTGTGGAGGCTTGACAAGTTTCTTCTATTGGAGACCTATGTCTTACAAGATTTTTATCGATTACTCTACAGGATTATTAATCCAAGAGATTTCTATGCCTTCAAGGGTGATAATAGAAATTTTCCTACTGTGCTAGTAAATTGGTGCTTTGTAGAGAGAACGCTAATAATCTATTCAACTCTTACAAAGAAGATTAGAGCTTCTAAATCTCAACCTGAAAGCATTAGATAATACCTGATTAGTATTTTGTCTCCATCTTAGGCACCTGCATGCCAACCGTGTAGCTCGACAGAGGGTACACATTCACCATCGCTCCAGACAACAACTTCGCTCCTCCCTTGTTTTTCCCAAAATATAGTGAAGCAAAATGAGCAGGAAAAATGTCTTCACAGAAACGAGCCTTTTGAGCAATCAGTGCCTCTTGAGAAATCCGTATAACCTTTTACTCGGACTTCATAAATAAATCATCGACCGCCCATGTAAACTGCATATAGAAGAGCTCTGGAAGCCATACAAAGAATCCATAAATTTTCCCTCTATCACAACATGAAATGTTAGACGAAATTAAAACCATTAAAGAATACGAGAAAGAAATAAAACAGGTAATGTAATTCACACTGAAGAGAATAAGGGAGCAGTATCGAGTAATTCACAGGGTGGTAAGAAACTTAGCTTCACGTCTCATGGAGAAGCTACAAAAGAATTGCAGACAGTCTTTGCCAAAGTCTTCTCCTCCAGGAAAGCTCACCCACCCCCAAGAATAAAATTCCCCCTCCATTAAATACACAGAGCCTCTTGCTTAAAACCCAATCCTCTTCTCACCCATACTTGATCTTTCTTTCATCTTCTAATACCATCCGAATACTATCCACCTTCCGGTGCATGGAAAAGTTTTGGCAAAACAAAGCATTAGATCTTCCCCACCTTCCTCGAGTTACCCCCACTTCTTTTAAATAGGTTCGGGGTGGCTTTTAACATGCCCACTCTCCTGCAATCTTTATCGTCAGTTACAAAATATTCGCATGCATTTCCTTCACTATTTTCCTTTCTTGCCACCGCATACTATGAAGTAAAATCCCTTTATTTATTGTTTATCTTAACCTTACGCATTCAAGAATGTATATAATTCATAGCTTGTTGTACTTCCATAAGTTTAATCTCCATTCAAGTATTTACAACCAATTTATTAGATCAAATTAAATAGTACAGGGGCAAATGGAGCTAGGTTACAATTTATTTATTTATTATTACAAATATATTTACGTTTATTTATAAATTAGTGAAATAGTTAAATTATAATTATTTTTGAAGAAATTGTAACCTTTCTGAAAATCAAAGAGTATTCATTATTAATACCATCCACTTGATTAATATTAATAAATCTATATTAATTAGATATCAAAAAGGAGGGTTGTGACACATAATATGTGTGGATAATGAAAATGACGAGGGTAAGGTCTTTTAAGAAAAAACAAATTTGAATGAATGGTTGAGATTGGATGTCAATAAGATGTCTCAATCAATGGCCAAGATTGAAAGTTGTAGTATGAAATAGGGTTAGGGCTAAATTAGAGAAAATGATAAAGATGAAGGGTTGAGATTGAATTATGAGATAATTCAATCAAGATTTAGGATTAAATGAGATGTCAAGAGATAAGATTTGATGTGGAAGATAATACTGACACAAATAAAGAGGTGATAGGAGAAATTAAATAATAAAAACTATATAATTTAACTGGAAATGAATAATTAAATAATTTAAATAATTATTTAATTATATAGGAACGTGAAAAAATGAATCAATTTGAATTAAATTATAGAATTAAATAATTAAAATTATTTTAATTATAGTGGAAAGTGAACAAAATTTAAATACATAAGAATTTATTTAATTTTAGAAAGAAGAGGACTTAATTAGCGATGTAATTAAATAAATATTAAGAAGAAACAAAGATAGAAATGAATTAACTAAATAATTAAAATTATTTAATTAATAGAAGACTCATGACATTAGAAAATAATTAAATAATTAAAATTATTTAATTATGAAGAATGAAAGGGGAAATAAGGAGAAAATAAAAGTCGTAGGTATTAGGACAATTTTTAGTGTCTACAATTACATGTGAATAACGAAACAATAAAATCAATAACTTCTAATTTTCCTTGCTGTAGTTGATTCCTCAACCCTCCAATTGTCAAAAATTATCTGCAATCAAATGCTTATTGCAAAAAGAGAAAAATAATGAAAAATTATATGAAGGCCAAAGAAATAATTGATAAAAAAACATGAATAAAAATAAATGTAAAATAATGTACATAAATGTTACAATAATGTATCCTTATAAAAGAAAAAGAAAAACAAAAGAAGAAACCCTAATCGAGGATAAAAATATATCATGAGTAGTAATGTCACGAAAAGCCATTAAGAGGGACACAAGTTTTCATCTCCATGAAACTTGCATGTTTGCTTTTCGAGTTACCTTTATAAAAGTGTTTTCTTTTCAAAAGTAATTTTTCTTAAAAAATAATTGATATAAATAATTCAAATATACCTATTACGAAATTAGAAATATCATTGTAAAATATTTTATTTTTATTTAAAAGTTATACTTTTATTTTACTAAAAAAAAATTATTTTTCATTATTCTATAAATTAAATATAAATTTATCACAGACATATATTAATATATAACATTATTATATAATTATTAAATTTTGAAAATGGGAATCCAAGGTGTCGTGACTACCTTATAAATTCGTGGTTTCAAGGAAAGCTGGCCTTTGTTTCCATCCAAATTCGATATCAAGAAGTGTGTTTATTACACATTCTTCTCCGCCCAAGGATGGAACCCACGATTCCATTCCTTTCTCAAATCCGTTCAGCTCTTCGCAAAGCTGGATCGAAACTGAGATTCCGGAAAAAAGGAAAGAAGAGGATGAGCTTTCAGAACGAATCTCAATTTTCGTTTACAGACAGATCGTCAAAAAGGAAAAAGGGAATGGTGGAACATCTTCTCTTGGGCGTGAAGATACCTTGCGTAAACCGCAGTGTTACCGAAGAAAACAATTATAGCGGTGAAATGAATAAGGAGTATGGCAAAGAATCAGAACGAGGAGAGATTTGTGAAGGCCTACGCAGCGATGGTGAATCGGTGAATACAAAAGCCGAGATTTTCATAGAGAACTTTCACCGTCACCTTACCCTGGAACGACAAACTTCTCTGCTGGAATACCAGGAAATGCTGGACAGGGGCCTTGCATAACTCTCTTACATTCTCATTAGGTATTCTTGTCCCTCTAAAAGTCTTTTTAAACAAAATTGTAAAAGTGGCATTAGATTTGCAGTTGGGTGGAATTGAGCTAAATTTATTTTTGAGAGGAGTTATATAATGGTACCATTGTGTGTGTTTTATGTCAACATTAAAAAAAATACATATATTTTTAAAGGAATTAGGGGAGAGGATCCAGTGTTTGAGCATGTTTCAATAGTTGTGATAGTATTTGTTTATATAATTGATTATAGTTCATGTTTTCAATAAACCTTGCCGATATAGCCACCAATAGCCGACTCACACCATCCATGTTGAATCCTATTTCAACTGCTAATAATAAATTTCTGAGCTAACTCCTTGCTATAGTGTGAATTGTATTTATTGTGAATTGTATTTATTGTAAATTCATCTATAAATGAAATGCTTCTGCCTGTGTTTCTAAAACGCTCCAAATCTTTCTTTCTGCTTCTCGATTGGTTTTCATGGTATCAATGGGCTCTTCCATGAAGCTCTGCTCTGCCTAATGGTCCACACTCTTGAACTTTCCGTTGCTCAGATAATGCATGTGATTCAGTTGAGGTCATTGTCCTTGGTAGCCTGGAGGCCTCCCACCTAGTCTTGAAGGAGCAAAGTGATGGTGCTAGGGCTGGTGTGGCGCTTCAGTCCCATATTTAGATTAATCATTCAGCAGTTTCTTGGACTCGTGGAGCTTTAGAGATTGTTGACAACCTTGATATCTTAGTCAAGCCAATTGCTACGTGAATTTTGTTGGATGATTATTTTGGTAATTAACTTATTTTAAACAATTCAGAGCCTAGCAAGTTGTGGCTTTGTAGATCGTGTGCAGTGAGAATGAAGACAAGAAACAAGAGAAAATCATTGATGAAGGCGCTGAAGTTTTAGAAAGAAACATTTTGGTTTTTTGCTTTGGCCTGCTATGTTGAGAGACATAGTTTTTTTTAATGCTAATATTTGTGTTTGAGTGCTATTGTTATTGTAGGCAAGCTTGCTCATTCTTTTTTGCAGGTGACAGAAAGGAAGAAGTAAAGTGTTTTTAGCAGTGAGCTGAAGTGAGTCAAGTCATTCATTTGTTTGTGAATAGACTGATATGTGTGAATATTTTGTTTACTAAGTTGTGACTGGTAGTGCTCTTGCAAATTTTTCTTTTGGTGGGCAGAGTGTTCTTTCTGATGAATGAACTAAGTTTGAGTGAGCAATCAATGTCCATTTAAATATTTTGGTACTCCCTTGTTCCTGGAAGCATCCATCGCATCGTTGTTCATGTGGTTGGAGCAATACTTCTCATGAAAGGTGTTTGTTCAGAGTGTGAAGAGCTTATATATTTATGAGGGAAAAGGAAAATTGTCATATTGTAAATTTTGACAATTCTTATTGGAGTGAAGAGATTAGTGAAAATCTCCTTTATAATTGTAAGTCACAAATTTGCAAAAGTCTTGTTTGTTTGGTTCATAAGAAGGCCAACATCAAGGAACAATAATTAAAAAAAAAATTCTATTGTGTATGTTGGTAGGGGCCTTATTCTTTAAGTATTTGTATTTGTGTGTCTTGAGAGTTTGTTTTCTTGTTATATCTACCTCTAAGATCTCTAATATTGTAGTTAGTGCAAAATTAGATGGTTCTAACTATGCAAGTTGGAAATGTGAGATGGAATTGATTCTAGAAATGAAAGGTTTATGTGAGCTATCAGTAGAAGACAAACCTCCAGATGAAAGTAAACATGAAAAATGGAATAAAATGGATATGAATGCAAGGGCTACCACTTTATGGAAAATTAGTCCAAGGAAAAGGTCTCATGTTCAAGATCTGAAAACAACAAAGAAGATATGCGAAACTCTACAAACAATGTATGAAAGAACTAGCAAATTAAAAGTGATGGACATCAAAAGGAAATTAACTCATTTTAAAATGAAGGGAGGAGATAGCATGAATGATCATATTTCAAAATTGAAAAACTTAAGAAATCATCTTGCAATGATGAAAGTTGAATATCAAGACTCTGAAACTGTAGATTTTTAATTGAAAGTCTTCCAGATGAGTATCATAACTTCATCCACAAATTAGAGCTTATTGGAAAATTTGAGAATATCAAACTAGAAGAAATGTATGGAGCTTTGTTGAATGAAGAGGAAAGGCTTAAAAAGTTCATAGGTGAGTATAGCAAGAGTTCTCAATCATTATTGTACTATATGTTCATGATCTTATTATCACAGGACATAACATGAATTAGATCAGTGATATAAAGATAAAATTGTAAGATACTTTTGAGATGACAGATTTTGGTTTTCTACACTACTTTCTTGGCATTCAAGTATGGCAAAAAGATGATGGAATTTACCTCTCTCAAACCAAGTATGCTTTAGACTTGTTGAGAAAGTTTAGGATGGAAGATTGAAAAGGTGTATCTACTCCAATTGCTCTAGGATTAAATTTTACTAAGGATATGGATGGCGAAGATGTTGATTCTACCTTATACAATCAATTGGTTGGTAGTCTTGTGTACTTGACTCAAACTTGACTAGATATTTCATTTGCAATAGGTGGAGTTTCAAGGTTTTGAGTTCTCCTAAGTTTACACACTGGATGGCAGCAAAAAGAATATTGAGATATGTAAAAGGGTCTTTGAATATGGGTGTTTATTATTATTTTCATGGAGATCTATAGGTTGTTGGATATTCTAATTTAGATTGGGCAAGTTGTGTAGATGGTTGCAAGTCCACTACATGTTATATTCTCTCTTTGGGTTCTGGTCCCATTTCATGGTGTAGTAAGAAGCAATCTACTATTGCTTTATCAACTATAGAGGCTGAATATACTGCAACCAATGAGGAAGCTAAAAAAATAACTTGGTTGCAGGCTATTCTTTCAGTACTTAAACAACATCAAACATGACCTTCTATTAGTTTTAGGATCAGAAATTAAATAAGAAGATATAGAGAAATTTTAAACAATTTGACACAACATATACCTTGGGAAAACCCTCCAATTGAGGGAGAAAAACCCAACAACAACATATCACTTATATACTGAATAATAACCAACAATGTGCTTTACAATAAGGCCAATCACAAGGATGACTATCAACACCTCACTTAATGCAATACAAGATAATATCGATCTCCTTTAGATGAAAATCTCGACCTTCTTGAAGACTTCAATCTGCTGAAGATATTGCTCAATCTCTTACTAAAGTGCGAGCTTGAACAAGTAGCAAATGAATGGATGATGATAAAAAAACATCTCTAATATATACAAGTAGAAGGAAATATCTCCATAAATCATGTTCTTTCATGATATAAATTCAACCACATATGAAAGGTTATGTCTCATACAAAAGTGGTGAATCCTAACATGAAGACGACCACATAAAATAAGTATTAATTAATCTCTAAGTGAAGTGCACATGAATTCAACCTCACTAACAAATATTATTTAATATCAACTGAAGTGCCTCTTGACAAGAGATGTATCCAATAAATAAATAGCCATTAGGATATATTTGATTTATTGCCTTATGAAATCACAATTGGAAGTAGAGGCCTGCAGCTGGACATCAAAACTCCCTCTTAGCTAGGGAGGAATACTTCCAAATATCCAATGTCATGGAGTCTCTCAACATAACATCCACAATGGCTACACCCATTAGTGGAAGAGAGCTCATCACGGAGTCACTCAGTGTGATATTGTCTGTAATGGCTACTACCATTTATGGAAAAGAACATGTGCACAATTTCCCATCATAGAGTCACTCAATGTGATGTTGTCATTTGAACATGACGTCCACCATGGCTACTCCCAGAGGATGGATAAACACAAGTACAAGGAAATAATCATGGAGTCTCTCAATGTGATGTTGTCATGGAGTTACTCAACATGACATCCACCATGGCTACTCCTAGAGGGTGGAAACAGGGGCTTTAACCTCAAATTTCTCTCATAGAGAAAGATGCATTAACAAGGTCTTTCACCTCAAATTTATCTCTCATAAAGAAAGATGCATTAAAGAAAATCATAGAAGATCACTGATGCTAAGTCTCCTTCTCAGCTAGGGCTTCATTCTCCACAACTCTAAGCTTGTCGCAAAAGTGTACAAATTTTTCTCTAGAGAGAGGCTTGGTGAGAATATAATTCATCTGCTCATCAGTGTAAATGTATCTCAACAGGATAGATTTCCTCAATACCATATCTCTGATGTAGTGGTATTTGATCTCAACATGTTTTGTTCTATCATAAAACAATGGATTGATAGAAAGCTTCACACAACTTTGGTTATCATAACGAATAATAGTCAACTCCAATGATTGTCCAAACTATCCTACATTGAGCTTTTGAAGCCACACTGCTTCTCGAGCTGGTACACATGCTGCAATATACTTGACCTCTGTAGTGTTTAGTGCCATTGAAGACTACTTCTTGCTACACTAGGAGATCAGCGCATACCCCAAACTAAATCAATATCCAGAGGTGCTCTTTTGATCAGCTACACACCCTTCCCAATCATAATCAGAATATCCTTGCAACTTTAGATCAACATTGGAAGTATATTTCAAGCCATATCCAACTGTGTGATGCAAGTATCTTAGGATATACTTAGCTAAAACTAGATGAATTTGACTTGGTTCACACACGAACTGACTAAGTGCACTCACTGCATAGCAGATATTTGGTCTAGTATTGACTAGATACATGAAAGATCCAATCAACTACATGTACATAGTGGGATCCACTAGATATGAACTAGTTGCAGACTCATTCAACCTCTTCAAATTGGTCTCCATCAGTGTAGACATGGATTTGAAATCCATCATACCAAATCTCTTCAAGATGTCTATAGTATACTTCCCTTGACTCAGAATTATTTCATTAGGATTTTACCACACTTCTAATCCGAGGAAGTAATGCATATATCCAAGATTGTTCATCTCAAATTCATAAGCTAACTCCTTGCATTTGATAATGAGATATTCTACTCTAGTAATAAATAGATCATCAACATAAAGAACCAATATTAATGTCTCACCATCAACTACCTTGAAGTACAGATTTGAATACACATCATTGTGTGAGAAACCCAAGCTCATCAGGTATCGATCTATCCTCTCATACCAAGCATGAGGAGCCTACTTAAGGCCATACAAAACCTTCTTCAATTTTCACACATGGGAGTCCTTCCCATGAATCTCAAAGCCAACAAGTTGTTCAATGTATACCTATTCTTCAATTACACCATTAAGGAATGATGTCTTCACATCCATCTAATGTAACTTCCATCCTTTAGCTGATACAATAGCAATGATATTCCCGATGGATGTATATTGAGCAACCGAAGAAAATGTTTCTTCATAATCTATTCCCTCTTTTTGAGAGAATCCTCTAGCCATAAATCTAGCCTTGTACTTCTCAATGCTTCCATCAGCCGCATGCTTGATCTTGAAAATCCATTTAGAAGATACAACAAATTCCCTTCTGGTCTTGGCACAATATCCCAAACATCATTCTTGATGATAGATTGATATTCTTCAGCCATAACATTTCTCCATACTTGCTGACTTGAAGCTTCCTCAACACTAGAAGGCTTAGATTCAATGATATGACTCATTAATGCAACATGGCTTGGAAACTTCTGTGGTCTTTTGCTTTCTTTGAATGTTCCTCTAGGAGTTGCAAACTTTTATTCCTCCTTCATTGTTTCCCTAGTTAATAGAGGTCTCTTTCAACCTATGACAATGTCTCTTGGCCCATCAATTGGTTCCAAAGGCTCAACTCGGTCAACATCCTCTTCTAGTTTAGTAGACTCCCTTTGAATCTCAAGAGTATGATCAACGTCCATGTCCTGAGGAGTCTCTTAATCTTAATTTTCTATCTCCATGTATGAACCTTTAGACATTTTGAATGCAATATCTTCTTCAAAAGTAACATCCCTACTGATCTCTATCTGTTCTTGACCTAGAATATAAATCATATAGGCTTTTGAAGATTCATTGTAACCCACGAATATTCCTTTCTTTCTAGATGGTTCTAACTTAGATCTCTTATCTTTAGGTACATGGATGTAAACAAGACAACCAAAGATTCTCAAGTGACTAACCTTAGGCTTCACAATTGTGAAGGCTTCTTCAGGAATCATATTCTCCAAAATATTTTGAGGGCTTTGATTCTAAACATAAATTGCAGTTCTAGAAGCTTTTTCCTAGAGGAAGGTTTGCAAGTCTTGATCATGGATCATAGCTTTAGCCACCTCAACAATGGATCTATTCTTCCTTTTTACAACACCATTCTGGTATGGATTGTAAGGGACACAAGACTCCCTCTTAATCCTTGCCTCGATACAAAAGTTACAGAAGCCTATAGAGATGTACTATCCTTTGTTGTCAAATTTCAGAACCTTGATCCTTTTCCCAGACAAGTTCTCTACTTGAGCCTTAAATTATTTGAATTTCTCAAGTACCTCTTCAAATTCTTTAGTCTTTAAGAAATAAATCCAAGTCTTTCTAGAGTATTCATCAATGAAAAATACATAATACCAAAAATCACTCAAAGAAACAACAAACATTGGACCACACAAAGTAGAATGAACAATATGTAGAATACATTTGGATCTACTTTCACTACTATGAAAAAGACCTTTAGTATTATTACCCAATTCGCATCCTTGAAAAGTACCTTCATGCTCCTGACTAAGTTTTGGAAGGCCAGTGACCATCTTCTCCATAGATAGAAGTGCTCTGAAATGGAGGTGAGCAAGTATTCTATGCCAAAGCTCACTTGAACTGGTGGAATCATGCAACAATGCCTGCATTGGACAAATGGAGAGTCTATAAGGACTCTCTTTCCGAAGACCAATCACTCAGGCTATCTAAATGCTAAAGTTCTTTGGCCAAGAAACAACTTTTCCCTTAGAAAATACAACTTGATATCCCTTGTCCTCCAAGGCTGAAATTGATACAAGGTTTCTCTTGATACCTAGTATGAACAACACATCGCTCAAATGAAGAGAAATGTTAGAATCTAGGTGAAGAGAGGAGTCTCTTCCACCCTTTACTAAATAGCATGCATCATCTCATTTTATCACTTGAATGTTGGTATCTCTCTCCACCAAATTTAATAGATGTTTTCTAAATTTGGTAATGTGTCAAGAAGTGCCACTATAAATCAACCAAGTGCTACTATCGGTTGGAACATTGCTTGATAGGGCTCAGATAAATAGAAATCCACTTGAATTGTCTCTTGATTCCTTCTAAGGAGAGACATCACCCACATTTGCAGTAGAGGCATGTTGCTTTTATCTCGTAGCACAATCTCTCGCATAGTGACCAAAATTTTCACATCTGAAGCACTATATATGGGAGAGATCCTTCTTCTTCTTATGTTCAGGAGCAACATCCAATCTTTTGTCTCTGTTCTTCTTGAAATTTCCTTTCCTCTTTGAAGTTTGAGCAACCATAACATGATTGTCTTCATTATTACAACTTCGTCCTTTACCTATTGCTACCAATCTTGATTCCTCTTGAATACAATCTTCCCTAGGTTGATCAAACTTTGGTAGCTTCGATCTTCCACTAATACCTTGGATGAATGTCTCCCAAGATTGAGGAAGACTATTGAGTGCCAACATGACTCAATCTTTATCATCAACCATATTACCAATGGCACAACTCTCAACTCAATGATCATCATAAAGAAGGAGATGACTAACTCTCCTTTCACCATCTAGATGTGACCAAGTTGTTGCATTAATGCAAGAGCTCTACTAGTGTTATCAATCTCATATAGTCTCTCCAAATTATTGAACATCTCTCTTAATGTTTTCAACTTGGAGATAATAGGCACAAGGTGATCCTTCACTAAATCATTCAATATTTTCTTTGCCTTTGTGCCATTCTGCCTCCATTGTGTCTTCTCAATCTCATCAGAAGGTTTAGGTACCTCGTTCTCCATGAACTTGATGATATCATTTTCTTCCAATGGAATAAGCACTCTAAACTTCCAAGATGTGAAATTGGAGGCACCATGAAGTCTATCTTCAAACTTAAGTCCATTCACCATTTTCATACATAAGATAGACACACAAAGATGATAATGAGAGTGGGAGATAACACTGCATATGTAAATCTGATCACAATCTTGCTTAAACCCACTCTAATACCATGTTAGTTTTAGGATCAGAAATTAAATAATCCAATATAGAGCAATTTTAAACAATTGGACACAACATATACCCTAGGAAAACCCTCCAACTTGAGAGAGAAAAACCTAGCAATAATATATCACTTATATTTTGAATAATAACCAGTAATTCACTTTATAATAAGGCCAATCACAAGGCCGAATATCAACACCTCACTTGATGCAATACAAGATAATATTGATCTCCTTATAGATGAAAATCTCGACCTTCTTGAAGACTTCAATTTGCTAAAGATAATGCTTAGTCTCTTACTGCAGTACGAACTTGAACAAGTAGTGAATGAATGGATGATGATCAAACAAACAACATCTCTAATATATACAAGTCAAAAGGAAGATCTCAATAAATTGCGTCCTTTCATGATATAAAGTTGGCCAGAAAGGTTATGTCTCATACAAAGGTGGCGAATCCCAACATGAAGTTGGCCACATAAAATAAGTATTAATTAATGTCTAAGTGGAGCACATGAAGTCGGCCTCATTAACAAATATTATTTAATATCAAGTGAAGCGCCTCTTCATAAGAAATGTCTCTAATAAATAAATAGCCATTAGGCTATATTTGATTTATTGCCTTATGAAATCATGGCTGGAAGTAGAGGTCGACGACTGAACATCAACACCTTCTTTACTTCATTGTGACAATCAAAGTGTCATTATGTTGTCCAAGAATCAAGTGTTTCATGCTCACACAAAACATATAGAAGTCTACCACCATTATATCAGGCATCTCATCCAACAAGAGGTGATTCATCTTAGGTATTGTAAATCAAAAGATGGTTAGATAGTAGATCCCTTTACCAAGGCCTTATGTGAACCTCAATTTGTATGCCTTATATATCTTTTAGGCTTACGAGAAGTCATATGAATATTTGATGGTTGTCATTCAGGGGGATTATTATGAATGTCTACCATCATATTAGTGAATAATTGTAAATGGGTACCTAACAAGGCTTTAGATTGGGACCCATATATTCTAGATTTTAGGGGGATATTTAAAGAAATTAGTATAATTAACTCAGGGGGATGTTAGAGTAAATTAATTATAGCTCATGTTTTCTACAAGCCTTGCCGACATAGCTGCCTATAGCCAACTCACACCATCCACACTCAATCCTATTTCAATTGCTCATAATACATTTCAGAGCTAACTCCTTGCTACACTGTGCATTGTATTTATTGTAAATTCATTGATAAATGAAATACGTCTGCCTGTGTTTCTGCAGCACTCCAAATCTGCTCTGTTCTGTTTCTTTCTTTCTGCTTTTCAATTAGTTTTCAATTTTTTTGGGCCCTTTTGGACACCTTGACAGAAAGCATGCTGATGTCACATCATATTTGATGATGTGGCCCTGAAATCTCAGTCATAAGTAGAGGGCATGCCAAGTAAGCTGCTGTAAAATAATGAGAGTGATTTGAAATTTCCATGTAGAATAATTAGAAGCATGAAGTTAGGATGCTCAACTACTGAATCCTCAATTTCTTCAGAATGGACAGTGCCACTAAGGTTTTGTGAAAAAAAGGAACAAGCAGTACCTTGAAAACAGCTGGAATCTGTCAAAACTCCAAACATGGTCATGGGAGCATATGACTCATCCAAAAGAAAGATGAATGTCAGTTGGTAAGCTTGGAGATGCTGATTACGGACTGAAACACAGAGGGGAGCATGCAATTAACATTATCAAAAAGATGTGGTTCTACTTCTAACTATTGTACAAGTACGACAATCCTTGTAAAGCAAAGATTTCGTGCATTGAAAGCAAATAAAATTCTAAATTTAATTACTTATGAACATGCAAACGTATCCCAACAAGATATGTCAACTTGGAATAGATGAACTTGTAACTATTTGTCTCCTTCCATCGACAGATAATCAGACAAGATTGAGAGAATTAGTTGAGTGTTTAGTAGGAGTAATTTCTGGAATAAAGATTTTTCATATATGCAATTTGCAATTACAAATGAACATTCATCATGTGGCATTTGTTGAAGTTTGAAAGGAAAGAGATCTCTGCTATGTTATCTCAGAAGCAAAATCCAAATACATTACAGAAGATAATAACACAAAAAAGCATTCTCAACCGCCATGTACAGGATATAAAAATCTTCTAGTATCAAGTCTTTTGATGTCACTCTCCTAGGTTACAAACCTGTTATACGGCATGCAGATGCTAGTGTCAACTCCCAGAAGAGCATTATCATTAGATTTCTGAATGATGGCAGCAGCATTCTCTATACAACCTTCGCCAATGCTAATAAAAAGAATCAACTGGTCCATAATCAGCTCTTCTATAAATACACATCACCAAGAAAATCTTTCTTTCTCAAACAAATAAACACAAGTACTTTACATCCAAAATTCTAACTTTTTATATGAAAGAAACTAACTATAGAATGCATTGAACAGATATCTGAAAGTCCTTAATTTCCTTGTGCATGGAAATTTATAAGAAATCATACAAATACAAGAAAACATATATCCACACATGAGACTAACATTTACTTGGGGAAGCCCTCTTGAGGTGCAGAATTCCACTAGCAAACCTGGGATCTTTGATTCCTTTTGAAACACTTTAAACAAGAGATACATAAGTATTCACATTCGATCACTAAACAGTGATTTTTCATTTATAGAAAATGTTGGACCGATCTATTTCTGAATATGCATCCAATGCCATCCATAATGGCAAATTGGGGATAATTTAAGCTTGTTTCCACTTTGTTAGCTTGGTCCACAATTTGAAGGCAGATCATTTATGTGTCATATTTTATAATAAATAAACCTATATTCTTCCTCTGTTGTGAAGCTGAGGGAATGGTCCAACCAGTGGCTTAATTACTTCCAGATTACTTGGCTCCAATAGTTGTCACAAGGCCAAAAACTGATCAATAGACTTGGAGCTAATTTTCAATTCATTTCCCATAAGATGTGTGAGGGACATTACCACTCAACCCTACAACAAGCTTTGCCACTTATTCTTTTAAGAGGAATAAAAGGAACAGGATAATAAACTAATTGGAGCAAACAGATATATCCACTTGGAACCGAAGAATAATATTTTTCACTTTAAATATTTAGAATTGGTAAGGGATATTACCTTTCGACCCTACACCAAGGTTTGCCACTTAGTCCTTCAAAGGGAGTAAAGAAAAAAGGAGAATAAATTAATTGGAGCAAACAACGTTGAAGATCACCTTAATAAATTCTACTACTTCTGTCCACATTAGAAACCCTCTTCCTATTAGTATTATTTAATTTATTTTGGCCATATGATTGATCAATTCAATCAACCACCCTTCTCGAATAGATGACAACAAGATCTTTCATATCTTTTCTGATCAAAGTACCTCGAGGCATACCACATTTAACTGACCACCCTAATCAGCAAGGAATTTTAAATTGAAAGACTCCTCAGTACAATAAAATATGGCATTTGTGTGTTAAATAATCCCAAAACCATAGAAAACAATAGAGGACTAGCGTAGGTTTGCAATAACTTCAGTGCCCATGACACCAGAGAAGAGCTGTAACATTTCATGATTTATAAATCCTACTCTTTATTCAGTTTATAAAATATGGATAAAATCTAATAGACGTTACCCTTTCAACCATATTTTCTGTGAATGTTTAAACAGTAAATAGCATAAATGAAAATTCAGCACCTTCATTTTTCACAAAAACATGGACATTTTTGGGATAGCAAATGATGGCTCTAGGGAAATTCACCGTCAGCAATTCACCAAAGGAAAATTCACTGCAGTAAAATTCAACGCCACTAGCAATTCACCGCCATGGAAAATTAACCGCCAAAAATTCATGCAATTAATTTTTGTGCGGTGAATTGTCATGGTGATGAATTTTCCTGCAGTGAATTATTGACGGTGAATTTTCCATTGGTGAATTGCTGGTGATGAATTTTCCGGATGCCAGCAAATTACATTCTCCCAAAGACGTGTTTCCTTTTTGTGTGCCATCAAAACAATATGAATTTATAGATTATGACAAGAGGATTGGATGTTTTATTTTCCAAAAAACATGGACATGTGTTTGCGATAACCAATAACATTCACCCAGGGGCATATTTTTTTTTACTCACAATTTCAACATTATGGGAATTTATAATTTTTTCGAAGAGGATTGGATGCAATCCAATCCCCTACCAGTCAATTCTTTTTCTTTGTGAGTCAAATCTTTTCATCACAAGGACTCCAATATCATAGAGAAAAGTATTAATGAAATATATCATGTCCTGCAAACAAGGAAAGTTGGAATTGAACATTTATGTAGTTTTGTTAATGGAAACTTCATAATCGGTGTCAATTAGATTTTTATCTTCTACGTATTTTTGGTCCATGAATATTTAAGTCATTTGTACAGTGATGAGTAATCAATGATATGTTCAATATGGATGATCCCAACATTTTTTACACATAACCATATCAGGGACATTTCTAAGATGGCTTAGGGATGTTCTTTGATTGGTCCCCTGTGAAGGGCAGATGCAGAGGAGAAAGAACAAAACAAACAAACCTAGAAAATAAAAATTAGAGAGCATAGAAAATAAGCACACGCAAATTTTCAGAAACTGATATTTTTATTATATCTTCAAATCATATATATTTCATTCCACAAAAGAGTGTTGTTTCTCTGTTTCTTCACAATTTTGCTTCTGTAGAGCAATACTATACTTTTTTCTTCTCTTTGTACTACTAAAAACATAAAACCTCCATGTATATAATAGACTAAAACATCACAAAAAAAAATAAATTAAATGTCATTAATACATTAATAAAAACTTGAAAGGTATGCCCAGATATATCTATCAAATCTCATTAACTACAGTCCTTTACATATTAAATAGAAACAGATGCCAGATTGTCATTCGCGTCGAAAACGCCACTAGGAAAGACCTTTAACTGCGCTACCACTAGAGCAAAAGGATCACCTTGTGGGACTGCGAAGTCACCGCCCAGCCGCATAAGAGGGAAGAAGGAGTTGCAGGTCTACGGTTGACACCACACCACCGTGCCACACATAAGAAGGGAGAGCACATCAGCGGTGGTCACCGCACCACCACACGAAGCTACAAGAGGAGAAGTGGGAATGCGGGGAAGGATGGGAAGGCACACAGAGTTGGGATTGTATTCCAACACTCCCCCTTAATCACAACTATTGCATGGTATGATGCCCAATGATTCTCTTTGATAGACAAAACCTTCTTTTCTTAACGTCTTAGTGAAAATATTTGCACATTGATCTTTAGACCTGCAAAATTCCAAAAAGATCTCTCCATTGTTGATCAACTCTCTAATGAAATGATATCATGTGTCAATGTGTTTACTTCTCTTGTGAAAAACTAGATTATTTGACAGTGCTATGGCTGAGTTGTTGTCACAATATATTTTTGTTGCTTCCTTTTGTTCATGTTTCCACTCTTTCGGCACTCTTCTCATCCAAACTGCTTGACACGATGCACTTGTTGCTACTACATACTCTACTTCTACTGATGAAAGAGTGACAATAGGATGTTTCTTTGAAGCCTATGATACTACACCAATGCCAAAGTGAAAAACATAACCCGATGTTCTTTTTCTATCATTTATACTTCCAGCACAATCACTATCCTTGTACCCTATGAGCTTGAACTCATTTGAACTTGAGTATTGGATGTCATAAGCCTTTGTTCCACTTAGATATCATAAGATTCTTTTCCCAACTTTCCAATGTGAGTCTTTTAGAGACTCCATAAACCTTGAAATCAAACTTACACTATACATGATGTCCAACCTTGTAGCTATTAAATACATGGGACTACCAACAAGTCTCTTATAGAAAGTTGAATCTAAATTGAAACCTTTATCATCCTTAGTTTCAAAGCTGTGACAATTGGTGTTGGTGTTGATTTGCAATTCAACATATGAAACCTTTTTCAAAATATCATTTGCATACTTTGTGTGAGAGTTGAATATACCATTTTCATTTTGATTCACTTCAATGTCAAGAAAATACTTCATGAGACCTAAATCAATCATTTCAAATTATTTCTTCATGTCTAATCCTTTGAACGGATCAATTGATAAGTCACCTGTGAATATTAAATCATCAACATACAAACATACAATAAGAATTTCACCTTTTCATTCACCTTGGTGTATAATGTAGGCTCGCTACTGCACCTATTGAAGCGATTTTTTAAAAGATATGAATCAATTCTGCTGTACCAAGCTCTCGGGGCTTGCTTGAGTCCATACAACACTTTCTTGAGCTTTTAGAATTTTTCCACTTGACCCAAAATCTCATACCTAGGTGGTTGTTCCACGTAAACTTCTTATTCAAGATAACCATTTAAGAATGTTTATTTTACATCCATCTGATAAACAAACCATTTTTTTTGTGTTGTTATGGCAAGTATCATTCTTACAGTGTCTAGGCATGCTACAAGAGCAAATGTATCATTATAATCAACTCCAGGTTGTTGTGAATATCCCTTTTCCACTAGTCTTGCTTTATGCTTTTGCACAACACCATTTGCATTTAATTTGGTTTTATAAACCCACTTCACTCCTATTACATCCTTGTCTTTTGGAAGACTCACCAACTCCCATGTTTGATTCTTCTCAATTGCATCAATTTCTTTATCCATTGCACATATCCATTTGTCATATTTAATTGCATCCTCAAAATGTATTGGATCATCTATTTGTGAATAAAATGCAAAAAGAGAAATCTAATCAGTATTATTTTCACCTTCATTTTTCTCATAAATGTCCCTTATACTTCTAATTTTTTGTCTCTTCAAGCTTGCCAATGTAGGATTTGACATGTCACTTGAAATTGTAGAATGCGGACTTGATGGATGTGCACTATGAGTGCCTATTACTAATGGTGTATGTGTCCACTTATTTGAGTGTTACTATGTAAATGTGAATCTGCTCTTACACTTGATGATGGTGTCACTTGTTGACCACTTTGTTAAGCTTGAATGGGTGTGGAAGGAGTCATATTTGTAGGATTATTTTCTGGTATAGAAACTTCACTTTCCTCTTGAGGTATACTTGTTAATATATTGACTATTTTTCTACACTTCCATCCCATGCTTCATCTTCTACAAACTGTACATATCTGCTCATTATAACTTTCTTGGTTGTTGGATTATAAAGTTTGTAAGAATTAGTTTCATCACTATATCCAACAAATATACATTTTTCTCTTTTGTTGTCTTACTTTCTTCTTAGTTCATTAGGCACATGTGCATATGCCACACATCCAAATACTCTCATGTGAGCAACATTATGTTTTTGTTTAGTCCATGTTTCTTTAGGAATCATATTCATGACACTTTTTGTTGGAAACCTATTCATTATATAAGCTACACATGATATAGCTTTAGCCCAATATTCATTTGGAAAATGTTTGGCTTTCAAAATGCTTCTAGCCATTAACATGATTGTTCTATTTTTTCTTTCAGCTACTCCATTTTGTTGAGGTGTGTATGTAGCTGTAAACTGCTTGTCAATCCCATGATCTTTGCAAAATTCTAAAAAATATTTTGAAATGTATTCACATCCTCTATCCATTCTCAATGCTTTGATATAGAATCCACTTTTCTTTTCAACAAGAGCCTTGAATTGATGAAAATATTCAAATGCATCACTCTTATACTTTAGAAAGAAAACCATGTTTTCCTTGAATAATCATCAATAAAAGTTAAAAATTAAAAACTTCCATTGATTGAGGTTATTTGCATAGGTCCACACAAGTCTAAATGTACAATCTCCAAAGGGGTTTTTTCTCTAGTTGACTTACCTACTAGAAATGATTCTCTATGTTGCTTTCCTAAGATGCATCCTTCACATATTCTTTCTAGTTTCTCTATTAAAGGAAATCCCTTGACCATGTTTTTCCTATAATGCAAATTTAGTCCTCCAAAGTTGAGATGCCCAAATCTTAGGTGCCATAGCCAATTTTCATATTTTATTTCTGCTTGAAAGATTGTTTACATAACTAACATGTAGTTTCTTCCCTATCCACTTGTGAGTTCATTGAATGTTGTTCTTGAGCATAATCTATGTTCAAATTTGGCTTAATCTTCAAGATAAACATTCTTTTACTTGTCATTTTGACTTTGGCAATAAGCTAATTACTTGAAAATTTATCTAAAATTGTGCATAGTCCATTCTTGAAAGATACTCTAAACCCTTTTTGAAAAAGTTTCCCTATACTCATTAAATTGTGTTTTAGACCAGGCACGAAATACACATTTGAAATATACTTTTTCACCCCTTGTTTAGTTAGACTGTCGACATTTCCTTTTCCTTTGACTGACACTTTGTTGTCATTTCCCAATGTGACATTAGATTTAATATTTTCATCTAAACTTGAAAACATTTCTAGATTTCTTTTCATGTGATTGCTACAGCCTGAATCTAAAAACCATCCATCTTTTTCACTTGCTTCTACAACATTACATGCCAAAAACATTGCACTTGGTTCTGATTATTATTTTTTTATTTTTTTTTGTAAAATTTTCATTTTGTTTACTGAAATCATATTGCTTCTTTCTACACTCATTCATATAATTCCCAAATTTTTTTATAGTAGTGACATTGGATTTGAGATTTGTCATACCTTTGACCTTGTGACTGATTTTGAGATGGGATTTAGTTTGAGTTTTTAATGCAGCCTCTTCCACTTGAGCATGATGGGCTGCTTCTTCGGCCTCTATAAGAGTTTCTTCCTCTTCCTCTAAAATTTGATCTACCTTTTCCTCTACCATGGCTGATTGAAACTTGTGACTTGAAAGCATGCTCGAAATATGTGTTTGATGACCTACTCAGCCTATATTCATGAGAGATGAGAGATGCATAGAGCTTATCAACTAAAAACTGTGAGAGGTTCTTTATTTCCTCTATAGCCACAACAATTGATTCAAATTTTGTGGGAAAACTCCTTAGAATATTTTCAACAACTCTCCTATCTTCAAGATTCTCACCATGAGATCTATTTTGGTTTATTAGTCCAATAATTTGAGTGAAGAATGAGTCTACTGTTTCATTGTCCTTCATATACGTTGTTTCAAAATCCCTTTTTAGTATTTACAACTTAGCTATCTTAACTTTTTTCATACCTTGATGGGTTGTTTGAAGTATATCCAATGCTTGTTTGGACCTTGTTGTTGCTGCAATCTTTAGGAAAATGGTCTCATGCACTGCTTGAAATATATAAAAAAGAGCCTTTGAATCCTTCTTTTTGTTATCTCTCAACAAATCTCTCTCTACTTGAGTTAAAGTATTGCATATTGTTGCATCAGCTAGCTCTAGAAATCCAGTCTAAAAAAGATCCCAAATATCTTGAGAGAAAAATAACACCTTCATGGTGATTTCCCAGTAGTCATAAGTCTTCCCATTAAACTGTGTGATTTGTTGGTTTGTCAAGCTTGCACTTGCTACCATTTTGACTGTAATAACTTGTCTCTTTCAAAACACCTTTGTTGGAAACTTATGAGAAAACCCTTTTGTTGTGATGAACATGCTCTGATACCACATGAAGGGGAGAGGCAAAGGAGAAACAACAAAACAAACAAAACCAAAAAATAAAAACATAGAGCATAGAGAATAAGTACACACAAATTTTTAGAAATTGATATTTTATTATATCTTTAAATCATATATATTTCAGTCCATAAAAAAAATCTATTGCTCTATTTCTTCACAATTTTTCTTTTACAGAGCAATACTGCACTTTTTTCTTCTCTCTACATACTACTAAAAACATAAAACCTTTGTGTATATAATAGACTTAAAAAACATGGTAAAACATCACCAAAAAAAACATAATTAAATTTCATTAATATAATAATAAAAACTTGAAAGATATGCCCAAATATATCCATCAAATATCATTAAATATAGTCCTTTACATATTAAATAGAAATAGATGCCATATTGTCATTCATGCCAAAAACACTACTAGAAAAGACCTTTAACTATGCTACCACTAGAGAAAAAAGATCACCCTGCGGGACTACGGAGTCACCGCCTAGCTGCACAAGAGGGAAGAAGGAGTTGTAGGTCTGTGGTAGACATCACACCACCACATGATGTAGAAGGAAGAGCGGGTTAGTGGTGGTCACCACACCACCACACAAAGTTGCAAGAGGAGATGTGTGGAAGGCTAGGAAGGCACATAGAGTTGGGATTATATTCCAACACCCTATCCAAAAGAACCACAATCTCCTAAATTAAATGGGGACAATTGATGGACATCATTAAGTCCCTCAACCATCATCATATAAAAAATCTCCATTCTTTTTAAACCCCCAAAAAGAGTTAATGGATCTATAGGTAATTGTACAAGCACCATAGAACCAAATGGTTGAAAGACCCATGAAAAGAAAAGTCAGGGGAAGGAGGAGACCAGGAAGATGAGTTTCTCTTAGAAAGAAGAGTATTGTTGGAAAGAGAGCTTTCTTTAGGAATTTTGATAAGATTCCAATTGCTTGATAAATGAATCCCAAGCAGAAAAAAAATTGGTAGAAGAAGATTTTCGAAGTACAACATTTGTTACTTTTGAAATAGAAATCTCAATCTTTTCAATAATTTGGGAAAAGGTAGAAACTTTCTTTTAGAAAATCCTATTATTTCTTTCTAGCCAGATGTTCTAGATCAAAATAGAAGGGATAATGTCCCAGATAATTGAAAATCTCGAAGAAGAGAATAATGCCGACCATGAGAAGAAATGGTGATACAAATAATTTTGTAATGGCTCAACCAACCAAGATTTCTTAAGAGCCAAAACCAACATTCTTGAGAAAATTCACAGTTTAGAAGGAGATGATAAATAGTTTCAAAAGGCTTACCACACATTACACAAGGGACAAGATTTGTAATTCCAAGCCTGTCCAATCTCATAGCAGTTAGGATTCTATCCTTAATTACTAACCATGAGAAAGCACCTACTTTGGGAAAAATGTATGGATCCCAACAAAGACTCAATGGAATGTCAACATTTTGTTAAGTCTTTACTAGAGAAGAATAGCCATCTCTCACATTATATTAACTAGATTTAGATTTGATCTAGATAATTTCATCCTGTTTATTTGAGAGATAAACTTGTCTCTTATCAAGTTTAGATTTTAGTGAAGCTTTAATATGAGAAGGTACTTGCAGAAAACTAAAATCTCTTCATTTCCAAATAAGATGGTTAGAAGGGCCAATTTCAATATAATCATGAACCTTGTAACCCCATTTAATTTTCAATTTAAATTGAATCTTACTCCAATTTCCTATTAAACGAAGGGGCATGTGACCATTCCATGCATCCTCCCAAAAAGAGCCTTCTCCCCATTATTTATCACCCAAGAAAGGTGTGGAAGAAGGACAAATTTTCAAGAGGAAATAAAATTTCAGATTTTGGAACCTTTAGGAAGTTGTTTCTGAGAGAATATTCTTTCTCTATCCAAAGAATCTAGATATTTGTCTCATTAATTTATACCATTTGGTCTCTAGATTGGTGTATATTTTCCATACCAATTTAGCTCCTAAAGCTTGATTTTGAAGGAAAATATTTCTCAAGCCAGTGGCTCCAAACATCTTAGGTTCACAGATAATATTCCAAGCCACTAGGGGTAACTTCTTTTTACAAGTCAAATTCTCTGACCAAAGGAAATATCTTAATTTTTTTGAAGAATTATACCTTTTCCCTTAGGAAGGCTTAAAACTAACAACAAATAAATAGGAAATGCACATAGGACAGATTTGAGCATTATTAGTTTACCTACAAAAGAAAGCCACATAGATTTCCAGAGAGAAATTCCGTTGGAAATTGAGGAAATCAAATTATCCCAAAACAAATGTTTTTCCTTTCTTGAAAAGAAAGAATTCCTAAATATTTACAAGGAAGAGAGTCATTTTGAAAACCCCAAAATTTGAGTAATTTCCTTTTTATGAGGTGGTCAATGTTTGAAAGGAAGATTTTTGATTTTGTAGGATTGCATTCTTGACCAAAGTAAAGACAATAATTTGAAATGATCTTTTTCATAACCTTTGCTTCTGTCATAGAGGCTTCACCCAATAATAAAGTATCATCCGCAAACAAGGAATGGAAAATTGGCTAAGGAAAAGAATGAATAGAAATTCTTTTCCACACACAAGCATTTGTGGCTGAGATTATGGTTCTACTTAATCCTTCTACTAATAAGATAAATAAAGAATGGGAAAGTGGATCCCCATGCCTTAAACTCTTGGTGGAAGACAAAAAACCATTGATCAAGATTGAGAACCTTGCCCTAGGCAGAGATAAAAGAGTGAATCTATTTACACCAAGACTAAGATAAACTAAATTTTCTAAGAATTTTCATAAGAAATTCCCAATTTACTTTATCATAAGCTTTTAGCATGTCCAATTTTAAGACCACTGCCAAATACTTTTCATTTATTACTGAATGCAAAACCTCATGAGCAACAATTTCTCCCTTAGGAGTTTCTTTACCAGGAACAAAGCCACCATGTTCTTCATAAATGATCAAAGGAAGGAGTACATATAACCTAGAGGTTATTGCTTTGGTAAAAATATTATAAATTGAATTACAAAGAGCAATAGGTCTGAAGTTACTAAAGGAAGAAGGGGTGGACATTTTAGGAATGAGAGTAATAAACGTGGAGTTAAAATTCTTTAGGACATTTTTGTATCTCTGAGATTCTTCTAGAGCCAGAAGGATATCTAAGCCCACAATATCCCAACATTTAAAAAAAATGAGAATTGTCAATCCATCTGGGCCTGGAGCTTTTTCAAGTTCCATCAAGAAAACTAATTTCTTGACTTCTTCCAAAGAAAATTTAGCCATCAATTTTTTATTTTGATCCATGTTAATTAGTTCTGGAACATTGTTCAAAAGAACATTGTCCTCCTGAAAAGAGTGAGGAGCATCAAAAGAAAGAAGAGATTTGAAATAATTAACTGCCTCAAGTCCAATTTGATTTTCTGAAGAATGGATCCTGAAGTAGAAGAGATAGAAAGAATTTTTTTTTTATTTTCTACGAAGTTTAGCTGAAGCATGAAACAATTTTGTATTTTTTATCTCCTTTCAGCAAGGTTTCTCTGGACTTTTGTCTCCAATAGCATTACTCTCTCACAAGAATTTCTTTAAGCTCAGCTTTAAGTTTTTTTTCTTTATTGTACAAGGAATTATCTATTCCTTGTTTAATAACAGTTTCATATAACATAGAAAGATCTGATTCAATACAAAACTTTTCCTTGAAAATATTTTTGAAGTGTATAGCATTCCATTCCTTAATTTTGAGCTTGATGTAATATAACTTCTTGCTTAGTTGGAACATTCTGGTTCCTTTAAAAAATGGAGCATTGGATCACCAATTTTTGATTAAGTCCAAAAAAATTGGGATCTCTTAACCACATTGCCTTCATTTTGAAAGGATGTTTAATGTTCCTCCGAGAATTAGAAAAAGAGGAGGAGATTAGAAAATGGTCAGAACCCAAAAAAGTATGAATGACCCAAAAGAAATCTACACATGTAGCCAACCAATTTTCTGAAAGCAAAAATCAGTCAAGTTTGTCTGCAATTTGACAAAAGTCTTTCCTTCTATTTGTCCAAGCAAAATTGGGATGCTCTTTTCTTGCTTTCACTTGCAATCTATTTGTCTTGAGGATGGCTTTACTTTTGTTGTGAGCCTCTTGTCTTGCACAACTACTACACTAGCTTTACAAAGTAGCAAATAATAAGAACTTTGATCTTGGTATTGACTTACAAATGCTATGGCCTTTTCAAAGGCTGCGTCTAATGCTGTTCCATCTTAAGCGACATAAATCTTTATAGAGGCTCTTCACCTTTATGCAACTTATTTCACCAAATGCACTAATTCTTTGATTTTATTGGGAGGCTATAGCTTTCACCAACGGTTACAATTTGATTCTCCTTTCTTAGTACCTAGTCTTCAAAACTTTCAACAAACTCTGGTTGTTATCCTAAAAAATGTAATCTAATTTCTTGGCCTCTGCAACTACAGATATAGATAGCGGCTTCAATGCATTCAGAGATCAATACTTCACCAAATTATTCTATGGTTGGCTTAAGATATGCATTGGCTCAACAAGATCATTTCTTCGATTACCTTTCAAGATGACTTTTATGATCTCCTTGATCTGTGATAATCAGCTGCAATGATCACATTTTATATTGTGATTTGTCCTTGAAAGCATCTTTAAAAAAATTGTGATTTTTTTTGTCAACAACAAAATAAATGAATCGATCAGCTACAAACATAGGCAACTTCAATCTAGCTTCTTTACGAGAATAAAGAACCACGATGTCATTTATTTAGACAAATTGAGCCTTGTTCCTTTAATCAAACAATCTTTTCTCCTTTCCTACATGGTGAGAGCAATTGGCAGCTTCTTGATTGTCCTTTTACAGAAACTCACAAGATAACACTGTCTTCTATTGATGCCCACGGTATTTGACTGACTTAAGCCTCTGTGCTTCTCTTCTGCAATTGTTGGCTGGGCTAAACACCTCTGAATTCCATTGATCTAAAACTTGGAGATGACTCTTTTGATCTCTTTGACTGGTGTCTCCTTACAAACAGTGGTTTCTCCCTTTTATTGTTTACGACTTACATGAATGGCATCTTCCTCCAGCAATTTGTCTTCATTCCGGACAAGTAGCGGACCCTTTACAATGACAAGAAACTCTTATTTTCATCTACAAAAAAATACCTTTCATGCAGGTAATTCTTGTAGGATTGGAGGGAGATAAAAGAAACAGAATAAACAACTTCAACATACCGAAGCAAAAACAAAGACATTGAACAGAATAGAGTTTATGTAAACATTATATTGCTGCTGCAAAATCATATCCATTGATTGATCATGATTACATAGGTAGATAGAGAACTCTGCAGAGTTCTTCTATTATCAAGTATCTGCGTTGAATTACAATCTGTTAATCTTGAACTGTTACATGAATGTTGTAGATATAGAAAACATGTCAATGGCGGTGCCAATACAATATCTGTTAAACCTTGAACCGATATCCAAGGCGGTGGAATAAGATGAGGATAAGAACAAAATATCTTGAATGGAGTATGACATCTGTAACAGGTGGAGATAACATGAAATCAGATTGTGGGCAGTGGAGTAAAGGTGATTGCAGGTGGAGTAAGTGTGATTGCAAGAGGAGTAAAGCAGATTGCAGAATGCGCTGGAGAAATCAGATTTCTGTCAGTGGTCAAACTTTATCAGTGGAGAAATTACTTCCAACAATTCTCCTTAGCGATTCTTCTTTAGCAACAACTCTCCAAGCAATTGAAATCTCCTTCTAGCTATGGGTGTTATTCTTATCTACGCTCTGCCTCATGATCTGGACATTCTCCTTCTGGATCTTCAACATCCTCCAATCTATAGTGGGTTAGAGAGTGATTCATCTTGGATCTGCAACAACTTCTAAACAAATCAGCAACATATCTTCTTTGACAACAACGACCTTCTGTTCCTCTGCTAATCTCCCTCAATCTTCATGTCTGGCTTCATACCGAATGTAGG
>VDFB02270651.1:119541428-119584066 GCA_007258455.2 Sequoia sempervirens
ATCACCAGGTGATCCCATGAATCTGGAAAAGAATAGAATAAAAGCATACAACGATCCTCTTCATCAATCTTTACACCAATAGATGTTAACTGTGCAATCACTATGTTGAATATGTTCAAATGATTAGCCATAGACCCTCCTTCTTGCATTCTCAAAGTGTACAACTTCTTCCTCAGGAACAGTTTATTCACCAAGGACTTCCCCTAATAAATAGATGCCAGTCTCTTCCACAAGGAAGATGCAATATTCTCTTCATGCACATTCAGAAGAACAGAGTCTTCCAAACAAAGCCTTATCAGCCCCTTAGACTTTCTATCTGCAAGGTCCCAATCTTCTTGCTTCATGCCTGTAGGCTTTGTTCTAGACACAACAATCCAAAGATCATGATCAACCAATAGATCTTCCATTTTAAGTTTCCACAACTTAAAATTGCTTCCATTGAATTTCTCTATTTCAATCTTTCTTGATGTGCTAGACATCTCAATCTATAATTCAAATTTGAAAAAATTCTACAAGACTCCCACTGAACAGAAATGACACAAAAAACCCAACGTACCCATAAGGATAACACAGCTGGCCAGGCTCTGATACCACTTGTAAGGAAAGCTAAGTGCGGAAGCAACTCTCCTAACGTCAAAACCTCAGGAAATAATGCAAAGATAATTTTCAATTTTACAATTACAGTCCAATTAAGATGCACTTGAAAGAGATAATAGAAACAAAGAATTAAACATACACATATGAACACCAGATATACGTGGGAAAACCCTTACGGGAGAAAAACCCACGACACCAAGAAAAACCCCTTTGTATTACAGTAATGAAATTACATACAGAGTACAGGCTGGACTCTCTGATGTCAAATTACAACAACTTTCACAATGATCAACCTTGCTACAAAATGTTAGAAACCAAGATCAGATTTGCAAACCGAAAAGACCTTCCACGGAAGAGAAAATTAGAAAAAGCAGAGATTTGCAAGAAGATGTGCAAATATTATTATTCGAGAATTCAATAATTCAATGATAATGATTTTCTTTATAAAAGAAAAGATGCATAACCCTAATCTTATCTTCAACAACAAGATAGCTCAAAAGATAAATATGAGAACATATAACTTAGGAATTAAATAAAGCCTAAGTAAACTTATGCAAATGTGTAATTAATAATTAATTACACCAACACCCCCCATAAGTGCAACTTAGGGAGAAGCAAATTATTATGCAAATATGAGTCCCAACAACAAGGCCTGATCAGGTACTCATGTAAAAATGTAAAGAGAGAGAAAACCTAGCGGGAAAAACCCCCCCTCAATGAGATGAACTACTGTGAAGAATCACTGGAAGAACTCTGAAGAAGCAACACTGGAACCCCAAATCCGGCAAGCAAGGAAATATACTTCTATTTGCAAAATACCATATCGAAATCACAAATGAAAAATCAGACCCGATGCCAAGGAACACTGGAAACTCACATACTAGGTCAACCCTAGAATCTATAAGCAACAATAGATGAAAGGATGAAAGGACCCATAATGATGACAAATCTGGAAGTTGTGTCTCTTGAAGCCAATGCCAAACTGAAACTAAAACTGCCCCTAGGATGAGTACCATCAAGATTCTGGAACATTAACCATAAAAACATGGCCCTCAAATGAGAAAGATCTAAACCAATGCAGATCAAGAACCATAAAATCCCAATGTGAAGTGTGAACCGATGCAAACTAAAGATGTGTCCAGCGAAGCAAAAAGTAAGCTAAAGAAAACAACAGGAAACCAGAAAAACTCATGCAAGTTGTCACCAATACAATAGATGGGTGCAAGAACCCCCCTTAATGGAACTTTATATCAATTTTTTATTACAATACCCAATGATTGCAGAAGGAGATAATGCAAAACTACAAAAACATAATCGAAAATACAAACCTAGTGCATGAAACAAAAATGAATGCATGCATAAAATAAGTTATACATTTTCTATAAATGACCTCAAATCTGCATAGAGGCCAAAATCATCTTTCTGATGCCACGAAAATCATGAAAAATGGATAAGCGAGTCAAAAGATATGCTTCTCGGAGTGAAAATGGAAACATATGACTTTTGAGGCTGAAAAAGGAATCAAAAAAGAAAAACCAGAAAATCACACCTACACCATTGCATAGATTATCAAAACAGCTTTCCGACAATATCTCGTTTGCAAAAAAAGAACACCGTATGCCCAAGATACGTCTGTTCCCATGAAAGTTGTCCAAAAATGTCTAATTTGGCCATGTACAGCCCTAAGGGGCCAAAAAAAAGAGCCCCTGGTCCACCCAGGCAGACCAGGGGTTTGGCGGCTAGGGGGCTTTGTCGCGGCCCTTGGTCACCCATGTGACCAGGGTGGGGGCTAAAAGCCCGGTGGGGGCTGGTGCATGGGTGCTGGTTGCCCATAGAACCGCCGGCTGGCGATTTAAGCCCACTAGGGCTGAAGGGAAAGAGCAGTGGGCTAGTGGCGAATACGGGCGGCAGTGGCTGCCTGGTGGCCACCGAGTGGCAGTGCAAATTTAAAATGGAAGTACCACTTCCATTGATTTTTTGTTGATTTTTTTAATATTTTTTGAATTTTTTTTCAATTTTTGTGCATCATGAAGTGTGCCTGGGGTCCGTACGGCCCTCAAGTAAATTTTTTTTCCTCTTCAGATGATTTTTCCCAAACTGGACAAATTTTATATGGAAATAGGGGTTTTTGGGCACTGCAAATCCAATGGCAAGGTTGTTTGGGCCCAAAGTGCTATGAAAATCAGGCGACCCCTAGATCTATCAGATAAATCACCGAGCTTGAAACCCTCGTAGATCTGGCAAACGGTGATGAAAATAAATGAAATAAAAGCCATTTCTGACTTTTTCCAGTGCTCTGAATCCAATGGAAAACCCTGATCTGATCCAAGACACTGCATAAAGATGCTTAAGGATTGAAACCCTTGAGGGACCTCGAATGAGCTCTGCACTGTGTTCCTCCAAAAAGGCTAAGAAGGGGCTGCAAATCGAGGCTTTGATACCATGTTAGAAACCAAAATCAGATTTTCAAAACCGAAAAGACCTTCCATAGAAGATAAAATTAGAAAAAGCAGAGAGGTTGCAAAATAATGTGCAACATAATATTATTCGAGAATTCAATAATTACATGATAATGATTTTCTTTATAAAAGAAAAGATGCATAACCCTAATCTTATCTTGAGCAATAAGATAGCTCAAAATATAAAGATAAGAATCTATAACTTAGGAATTAAATAAAGCCTAAGTGAACTTATGCAAATGTGTAATTAATAATTAATTACACCAACACAAAACACTCAAGTTACAATACACTTAGAATAGAATTCACACTGATCATTCATCGAACTATACATCCAACTGTTCATGCAACCATCGAACTAATCACAATCTGCAATTCCTGAGTATATCCATGATGCCCATGGTCTATCGATCTTCCTCTCAGTAACGACAGCAACATTCCAATTGCTAGCAGTTCCCATTCAGCTTCTCTGATTGGTCGAATATAAGCCATGTAGGATAATCTTCACTCGGTCAAAGGCATTCACCCTGTGTTGGCATGTCGGTGAGACACTAACTGTGTCTCCCTGATGCCACAAAGTCAACATTCGATATCACCAAGAGTCCATACTATCGGCAAGAGGTTACACCGAGTCCAGAAAGCTATCGCGAAGACTTCACCATGTTGCCAAGACCTCATACCGATGATCAACACTTGTATCACTATCGCCAAGACCTATCACTTTTGCTGAGAGATCATACTGAGCCTTTATGTTATACCAAAACGTTCAACAGTTCATAAGACTTGTCGCTTTCGCCAGGAGATCATACCGAGGTTCACAAGTTACCCAAAGTATTCATCTATCGCCAAGACTTATCGCTATCACTGAGACGTCACTCCAAAATCTTAAGTCATACTGAGCACCAAACAATAGTCGACATGACTTCTCTACATCTCTAAGAGTTCTTAGCGAACCCTTAGTGTTACCCCGATGCCTCCACTTGTCGCCCAGAGTCTCCGCGATATCCGATAAGAGTGGCCTATCAGCCAGAGATATTCATATCGGTAAGACTTCATATCGAGCCACCATATGTTACTCCGAGTGTATACTATCGGTGAGACTTTCCTTCATCACTAAGAGTTCATAGCGAAGCCTCTGTGTTACCCTGAAGACTCCAATCGCCATGAGTCTCCTCGACCACCACTTGACACTGACCCGTCGGCAAGAGATCAACTCGGGCGGAGTGAGATATAAATTGTCACAACGATCATAATGTCACAACGATAGATACATTCGGCATGATTGAAGCAAGGTCACAGTGACCAGAATTGTTCAGCAATGTTTCAATTGCTAGTTGGCCAAACACAAAGCATGTCATACTGACTTGGCTCTCTTAGAGGTTTTAGCCTGTGGGATTGAGGCATATATTTCCAACACATTTTGGCTCTTTTGTTTGGCAGTGTTCTTCCTTGTTGTGTTGTTTTTGTTTATGTTTTGACCTTGGTACTTGGTTCTATTTCATCACGAACTATAAAGCGATGTGAATGTTATATTTTGATGTGATAGAATTTTACTCTAATGTTATCATTATGGTATGTTTTGAATTAGCTTAGTAAATATTTAAATAATGATGCTTTATGCTTTTGATTATATTATTAATGTTAGAATCATTAGTTAGTAAGTCTGTATTGGTGAAGGGGACGAGATTCTATCACTCGCTTGTGAGCACCCTATGATTCTAAGATTTCCTCTTCACAGTGTGTTTGATCATATTTTACATGTATGCATGTTCGATGTATTCTTTGTTCGCAGGTTGACAGGTATAGGACATCGACTCCACCTGATTTCACAGGTTTGAGCATGTCCATTGGCCAATGGTATTTGATTGGGAGATAGTTGCTAGGTTTTTTATGCCAAGTCATCACCCTAGTCATAGTGTGTCGTCGGGTTTTAGCGGAGTTAAGTTGCTTCTTTGTTATTCATCTCCCCTTGTTTTCATTTAAATTGCAAGTGAAAAAGGTAGACAAATGGCTTTATGTATTTAAGTTGTTTATTAAATTATCTGGTTACAATGTTATAAATGTTATTTAATTTATTCATTAATTTAATTTAATTAATAAAATGATCTAATATTGGATTATATTTATTTTATTGATTAATTAAATTAATTATGTTGAAATAAATCAAGTTATTCATTTTGGAATTGTAATTATTAAATTCTTTTTGGATAAGTGTTAAAGTTGTTTTGAAAAGAAAATTTTAAAGTTGAATGATTTTTGAAAATGTTTAAAAGCATTTAAATGCATTTGGAATATAAATTTTAAAATAAATAATAAAGCCATGTTGAAAAGAATTTTAGTTTTAAATTTTCAAATAAACAAAATATCTCCAATTTTGCAATAAATTTGGTTGATGGGATATTTTAGGGGTTTGACTAAATTTGGGGAACTCTATGTGAGCAAATACAATTTCATTTTAATTTTTAACTTTCAATTTGGTGGAGAAAAGATTGGCTATGGTTTTTACTTTGGATTTGAAGAAGCAATTTTGGATTCCTTGGAGGAGTTGGAATTAGAAGAAGGATTTAAGACTCCATTGATAATCTTTCAAGCTTTGGAGAAAAAACCATGTTTCTTTCTATGCATTTAGTTTTTATTTTGAAAGATTTTTCAAATTTGTATATGCTATTGGAAAAGATTTAAACTTTGTTTGGTTTGGAAGCAAAACCCATGTCAACTTGTTTCAAAACTTGAAAAAAACCTCTGTTAACATCTTGAGGAAAAAGATAGATTCTTGTAGAAATGGAAAATGAAACAACAGAAAAGATTCAACAATAGAAAAGTGGGAGATGAACAAAAGAAATTTCCAGTTTGATTTTGAAATTAAGAATTTATGCTTGCAAATTCTCTTGTTAGGTATTTTGTTTGTGGGAAAAATTTGCACAATTTAAACTGTGAAATGAAATATATATATGCACATGTAGTTTGCATATAAAATTTATATGCTGGCTGGAAGTGTTTATTGAAATTTTTTTATACAATTTTTTTTTTTTTTTTGTTAAAATTTCGCTCGATATTACTAGAACAGGGGAGATTAAAAAGATTTTTTTTTATTGAAAAATTTTATATTAAAAAACACGTGGGTTTTTGGGGAGTGGGGGCTGCCCCATAACCGCCCCCATATGGAGGCGCTAGTTGTGGAGGCAGCGCCCAACGCTGCCCCCACAGGCAGCGTCCCCATAAGGGAAGGCTGCGCAGCCTTCTCCATAGTAGGGGCTACGTCCCTTGCTTTGGAAAGGCTGCGGCCTTTTAGAAGTTCATTTTTTTTTATATAATGAAAAAATTTCATTTATTTTATTTAATGTGTATATTATATAATATATATATATTATATATATATAATATTTAATTATTACATATATATATAATATATATTCATATTATGTTTTTTTTTTAAATTATTTATTTAATATATACATTATATATATATTATTATATATAATATCTGTAAATTATATATATAATATGTATATATTATATATTTTAAATGATTGGGAATGTAATTTGATTTTAATTTTTAATTTTTTAAATGATATTTGTATACTTAAAAAATGTATATGGAATTCTATACGATTAGATAGGTATGTTTAACATATACTCATATTTAAGTATATTGATTCTGAGTTGGTTACTTTAAAATAAATGATCGAAATAAAATTGATTGTTTAGTAAATGTTTTATTTTATAAAGTTGATTTTTATTAATATGTGCAATTGGAGAAAACAAAATTAAATTATTGATTTAAATTCCTTAAAGTTGTCAATGTGATTTGATGTACTATTGAGTTTGTGCAAATAATGTTAACTATTTAATTGAATTCATGCACTATGTCGCTGTTTGACTTGGATTTAAGAAATCCTAACATTAGTTTATTAGGATGTCTGAAATGCTTTCTAAATGATGTTTCGTCCATTTTCGATGTTCGGCAATTGAGTCATTTGTCTAGTAAGTCTTCCAGAGGAGTTATTCCAGGTTGGGATGTTTTATGTGGTGGTTTGATTTGTGTATTGCCTTGGAAAATGCGTATAGTTTTAACCTGTTGTTTTACCCACTTTAAACAAACAGGGATGGTTTGTGCCTCCCTTGGATTAGGAGTGGCTTTGTGGTATGTGCCTCCTTTGGAAGGAGTGGATTATGTGCTTTGTTGCCTCCAAGTGTTTGGAGTGGGTTTTGTTATTTGTTTCCTCCTTGGATTGGAGAGTTTGTCTTTTCTACTTTACCCATTGAATTGTGGTTTTGTACCATGTGTGTTGTCGATAGGAGAGTGGCTCTATGTGGGGGTCCGACACACAGAGGGGTGCCAGGGTAACTCACTTAGGGTTTACGTAAGTGATAACTTAAAAAGAATTAATGAAAAACTCTCAGAATAATTAAGATAATAAATGCCTCTCTCATGACTCATTCACTTTTAAGGTTTGAGGTGAGACAAGAAGCATAGTGGTGCAGGAGCACCTAGAAAGCATGATGAAACACCTAGCAAAATTTGAAGATTTAGGAAGGTTTTTGTGTTTTAATGCTTTAAGATCATGTTGACCATCAAGTTTTGAGTTTGTGGTGTTATAAGGTGTTATGATGTAGGTTGCTCAGTAGTACAGGGTAGATGGTATGAGTTACAATGTTTTTTCTTTAGGAATCACTTGAATTGGGAAAATAAAGCCAAAATGTTGCTTTTAAGCAATTTTGGCCTTTGATGGTGGTTAAGTCCGACCAAAGGGAAAAGAAACTACTTTTTGAACCTTTAAAAGGTAAACCTCGACCTAGAAGTAAGGTTGGAAGTATTTTTGTAGTTTGTGAATTTGATTAAGAACAAGAAACAGTGATTTTTGGGTGTGAATTTTTTGTTTTTTTTCTGTTTTGTTCCTGGAACAACATTTAGATGAATTGAGCAAGGCTTCTTGTTGTTTTGAATAAGCATGTAATGTGGTCACTTGAAGCATTGTTGGCACAATAGTTTTTCTAATCGCTTTCCATTATCCTTGTAAATTCTGTGTTTGCTTTTGTTGCTGTTTTGACTGGTAAAACTGGAAAAAATGGAGTTTTAGACTGTTTCCTCACCGTACCAAGAAGTATGGGCTTGTTGGAAATAAGGATAAACTCCATGACTATACATATGTTAGTAGTAGGAGTCTATGGGAGTTCAAGAAGCATGCAAGGAGTCTATTCCTAGGCGAGCAGACTATGCCCAGTTGGAAAAAGACAGTGAGATGCACAGTCTAACGTGGCAAGGGTGATGAATGTGTATTAAAGAAAAGTGTGTAGTGGTTGCAGGAGTATTCAAAAAGGTTGGGAAAGAAGGAAGAGTCTTTATATGCTCATTTGGAGGTTGGAAGAAGCAAACAAACCAAGAAAATGGTCTAGGAAACCCTAGTTTTTGTGAAAACTGAGTTCTGCCTGTGTACGGACAGAGAGGGTCCTAAACCCTAAAAATCTTTTAGAGCTTGGAAATTGAACCAGGGTGTCAGAAGAAAGTTTGGCACAAAACTTTGAAGGGGAGGAGTATTGACCTGTTTTCTAGGGTGAAGAGGCCTAAAAGGGGCTCAAGGCTAGTAGCCCTTCCTAAACCCTAGAATAGGGTTTTTGTGAAAGCGATGGAGAAATAGTAAATGGTGATTGTTAAAGCACCTATGGAAGTTGGTTTTTGAAGCCATGATAGGTAGCACACACCCCTGCAAACAAGTTAGGAAGCATTGGAGGTTAACTAGTCTTTAAAAGGATTAAGGGCTAGGAAGAGTAAGAGAGGAAGAGCACCAAGTTAGGCTTGGTAATGCATTTGGAAATGATAGCAGGGTTGGCCAAAAGTAGCAGGGGTACCTAGTCAGCATTGGGGACCTATAGGTAGTGTGGTGGAGAGAGTGACACCAAGGGGTTATCAAAGGTGAGACCTGGAGCATTGAGTCAGTGATTGACTCAATCCAACCCTGTCCCTATCAGATTGGTATTAGAGCAAGCTAAAGATTTGGGAAAGAAATCTTGCATGTCAGACATTGAGTCAAGTGATTCTTCCACCATGGTGACCAATGTAAAACTAGCTAAGATGGTTGAAGAGCAAGAAGAAGACAACAAGTAGTTGAGGGAAAGAATAGCCCAACTTGAGGCAGCAGTGAGGAGTGCACAATTTGAGGGAAGAATTCCAAAAGAAGAAGAGGTTGCAGAGGAAGATAAGAACCCTGAACCTGACCTTGTTTTGAAGGAGGAGCCTTTCGTAAAGGCATTGAAAGCCTTGAGTGGAAAAGCACTTGAAGGTATACCACTTTTTAGTGGAAAGATGGAAGCAAACCTAGTCACGGATTGGATAGAAGGCATGGAGAATCAGTTTGAGTGTGATGGAGTTATTGAAGCTCAGAAGGTGAAGGTTGCTAAGTCAAGATTGAGAGGATCAGCCTTGACATGGTGGAAGTTTGTTCAAACTGAAAGGGAGAAAGAAGGCAAACAACCCATCTCAACTTGGAAAGGAATGGTTGCTAAGGTAAAGGAAGCCTATATGCCAGATGATTATGAGATCCAACTTCACAAGAAGAGGAAAATTATAAGGCAGAAGGACCAAGATGTAAACACTTACACCAAAGAGTTTCAAAAGCTTTGCTTGAAATCTAATGTGATAGAGGATGAGAGCCTCAAAGTGGCTAGGTATCTCAATGGTTTGAAGCGGAATATCCAAGAGGAAATGGCCTTACTAAGTCCCAAGAAAGTACACCAATGTTATCAATTGGCTATCAAGATTGAAGAAAGGACCAAGAGGAAGCAAGATCAGGCTTCTAGGGGTAAAGGAAAAGGCAGGGATCAAAGAGATTAAAGAGGACAACGTGGTGGCTACCAAGGAAGAGGTAGTGACCAAAGAAACCAAGGGGAGTCAAAACTCACAGAGCATGGAGGTGAAACAACTTCAAGAGGAGGATTTAACAGAGGAAGAGGACATCAAGGAGGTTCAAATAGAGGAAGAGGAGCAGGCAGAAGCAACTCTTATTTTTCAAGTATGAAGTGTTACCATTTCAACCAACTAGGTCACCCTACTTATAGATGCCCAAAGAAAGCTTCCTCATCAAGTAATGAAAAGAGAGTGGCTTATGCACAAGAGGACACCATGAGTCCTAAGGAAATTGAGATCAGTCATATAGAATCTGAAATTGGAGAGAGTCTGATATTTAACAGATTGTTGATCGGACAACCAGTCAAGGAGGAACCTAAGAAAAGAAGAGCTCCTTTTAGAGTAAGGTGAAAAATACTTGGTAAAGTATGTAAGGTCATTGTAGATTCTGGTTCTACAGATAATATAATCTCAGAGGAGGCAGTAACTAAGCTGAAATTACAGAAGGTACCTCATACCAATCCCTACAAGGTCACATGGCTGAATAAAGGGAAAAGTGTTTTGGTTAATGAGCAAGTAACAGTGGAATTTTCAATTGGAGGCTATAAAGACAAGCTGGTTTGTGATGTATTACCCATGGATGCATGTCATATTCTATTGGGCAGACCATGGAAATATGATAGAAGTGCCATTTATGATGGGAAAGAGAACACCATCTCATTCAAGAAGGATGGAAGAACCTTCAAACTGTAGTCACTGTCAGAAGAAGATGAGGGACAATCAAAGGTACCTAACATCATGTTGAGCAGTGGTAAAGAGTTCCTTAAGGATATACACCAAGGGAATGAAGGATATGTGATCATGATGCAGCCTAAAGAGGAGGAAAAGGCTAAAAGGACAATCTTACCAGAAGCAGTCCAAAAGTTGCTTGATAAGTACAAGAGCATAGTTAGTGATGGTACACCAGCAACTTTACCACCAAAGAGAGCAATAAGTCATCAAATTGACTTCATACCTAGAGCCTCATTACCTAACAAGGCAGCATACAAACTCACACTAGATCAAAACCTACGGGTAGCTAGGCAAGTGCAAGAATTATTGGATCAAGGATTGATTCAAAAGAGCATCAGCCCTTGTGCAGTGCTAGTGGTTTTAGCAACTAAGAAAGGATTTAAGTGGAGACTTTGTACTGATTCTAGAGCAATAAATATAATCACAATTAGGTATAGGTTCCCTATTCCTAGAATAGAAGACTTGATGGATTTCCTTGGAGGAGCACAGTATTACACCAAGTTGGACCTCAAGAGTGGCTACCATCAAATCAGAATTAAGGATGGAGATGAGTGGAAGACAAATTTTAAGACAAATGATGGGTTATATGAGTGGAAAGTGAAGCCATTTGGCCTCTCAAATTCCCCTAGCACATTCATGAGACTAATGAATGAAGTGCTTAAGGATTTCAAAGGGATTTTTGTGGTAGTCTATCTTGATGACATACTGATTTTCAATAAGACAGCAGAAGAACACTTGAAGCATGTGGAGATGGTTCTTAAAAGGTTGCAAGAGGAGAAGTTGGCAATCAACCTGGAGAAGTGTGAGTTCTTCAAGAAAGAGCTTGTGTATTTGGGGTTTGTAGTATCCCAAGGAACATTGAAGATGGATCCAAGCAAGGTGGAAGCCATCCTAAACTCGCCCACACCAACCACAACAATAGAGGTAAGAAGTTTTCATGGTTTAGCTCAGTTCTATAGAAAATTCATAAGGAATTTTAGTGGTATATGTGCACCAGTACTAGATACAATCAAGGGTGGTATGAAAACAAAGTTTAAGTGGACTCAAGAGGCTAATAAAGGGTTTGAAAAATTGAAACAAGAAGTGGCAACTCAACCAATTCTGTTATTGCCTAGTTTTGACAAGTTGTTCACAGTTGAGTGTGATGCAAGTGGAGTAGTAGTAGGAGGAGTACTTAGTCAAGAAGGTAGGCCTATAGCCTTCTTTAGTGAAAAGCTCAATGAAGCCAAGCAAAAGTACTCTACCTATGATCTTGAGTTATATGCTTTAGTGCAGTCCCTGAGGAAGTGGAGGCATTATTTGTTGCCCAAAGAGTTTGTGGTTTTTACTGATAACCAGGCACTTAGTTACATCAACACCCAAGAGAAGCTGAGTAATAGACATTTGAAATGGATGGAATACATCCAAGCCTTCACATTCACTATCAAGCACAAGAAAGGACAAATGAACAAGGTGGCAGATGCATTAAGCAGAAGAATGCTGATAGTACAGGAGATACAACTAAAGAGCATTGGATTAGAGAGTTTCAAAGACCTCTATGGTGAAGATGAAGACTTCTCAGAAGCTTACAAGGTATGTTCTGATTTTGAGAATCATTTTCATAGCCAATATGCTGAGTATACATTGTAAAATGGACTTTTATTTAAGGGTAATCAGTTGTGTGTTCCAAGAGGGTCAATGAGGGAAAATCTGATTCAAGAGAAGCATAATGGCAGTCTTAGTGGTCATTTTGGCATCAACAAAACATTGGAATTAGTGCAAAGGTTTTAGTATTGGCCCAAGTTGCCAAGGGATGTCAGAAGATATGTGGAGTAGTGTGTAGTTTGCATGAAAGCCAAAGGAGGAGCTAGCAATGCTGGTTTGTATCAGCCCCTGCCCATTCCTAACAGACCATGGGAGTGTGTGAGCATGGATTTTGTGGTAGGTCTTCCTAAGACCAAAACTGGTTTTGACAGTGTTTATGTTGTGGTAGACAGATTTAGTAAGATGAGTCACTTTATTCCCTACAAAACTACTCATGATGCAAGCTACATAGCACACCTTTTCTTCAGGGAGGTTGTAAGGATCCATGGATTACCTTTAAGCATAGTTTCTAACAGAGATGTGAAGTTCATGAGTCACTTTTGGAAGACTCTATGGAGCAGATTGGGTACAAATCTGTCATTTGGATCAGCTTACCATCCTCAGACTGATGGTCAAACAGAGGTGGTTAACAGAGTGTTAGGTAATCTTCTAAGGTGTCTAACCAAGGAGTATGGATAGACATGGGATATGGTTATCTCCCAAGCTGAATATGCTTATAATGACAATGTCAATAGAACTACAGGGAAAAGTCCTTTTGATGTTGTTTATGGGATGCACCCAAGAGGCATTTGTGAGCTCAGAGACATTGGATCTATGAAGCATAGGAGTGGACATGTAGAAGACTTCATTCAGACCATGAAGGAGATCCAGGAGCAGGTCAAGCACACAGTCACAACAACAACCCACAAGTTGAAGGAGAAAGTTGATCTGTCAAGGAAAGATGTGCAGTTTCAAGCAGGGGACTATGTTATGGTCCACCTTAAAAATTCAAGGTTGCAGAAGGGGATGTCAACCAAGTTACAAATGAAGAGAGTGGGTCCATGCAAGGTGTTGGCCAAATATGGCAAGAATGCCTATAAGGTGAAATTACCATCAGATTTGGGCATCTCTCCAATTTTCAATGTTGCTGATTTGATCAAGTACAAGGGATCAGTTAATGATGAGGGACAAAATAGAAAGGAAATATTCAAGGACATCAGTAATGTGAACTGTCCTCAATAAGATAAGCTTTAGGCAGAGCAGATCTTGGAGTCAAGAGTGCAAAAATCTACAAGGAACAAAGTGTACATGGAGCACCTTATCAAGTGGAAGAACAAACCTGACTCAGAGGCTACATGGGTACAAGAAGATCAATTTAAAAATCTTGGCATTGAATTATCATTTCTCTCTCCTTCCATTCCTTAGTGTTTGAGCTGAGAGGGGGAGAATGGTGCAGGAGCACCTAGGAAGCACGATGAAACACCTAGCAAAATTTGAAGATTTAGGAAGGTTTTTGTGTTTTAATGCTTTAAGATCATGTTGACCATCAAGTTTTGAGTTTGTGGTGTTATAAGGTGTTATGATGTAGGTTGCTCAGTAGTATAGGGTAGATGGTATGAGTTAGACAATGTGTTTTCTTTAGGAACCACTTGAATTGGGAAAATAAAGCCAAAATGTTGCTTTTAAGCAATTTTGGCCTTTGATGGTGGTTAAGTCTGACCAAAGGGAAAAGAAACTACTTTTTGAACCTTTAAAAGGTAAACCTCGACCTGGAAGTGAGGTTGGAAGCATTTTTGTAGTTTGTGAATTTGATTAAGAACAAGAAACAGTGATTTTTGGGTGTGAATTTTTTGTTTTTTTTCTGTTTTGTTCCTAGAACAGCATTTAGATGAATTGAGCAAGGCTTCTTGTTGTTTTGAATAAGCATGTAATGTGGTCACTTGAAGCATTGTTGGAACAGTAGTTGTTTTGCTAATCGTTTTCCATTATCCTTGTAAATTATGTGTTTACTTTTGTTGCTGTTTTGACTGGTAAAACTAGAAAAAATGGAGTTTTAGACTGTTTCTTCACCGTACCAAGAAGTATGGGCTTGTTGGAAACAAGGCTAAACTCCATGACTGTACATATGTTAGTAGTAGGAGTCTGTGGGAGTTCAAGAAGCATGCAAGGAGTCTATTCCTAGGCGAGTAGACTATGCCCGGTTGGGAAAAGACAGTGAGATGCACAGTCCTAACGTGGCAAGGGTGATGAATGTGTATTAAAGCAAAGTGTGTAGTGGTTGCAGGAGTCTTCACAAAGGTTGGGCAAGAAGGCAGAGTCTTTATCTGCTCATTTGGAGGTTGGAAGAAGCAAACAGACCAAGAAAATGGTCTAGGAAACCCTAGTTTTTGTGAAAACTGAGTTTTTCCTGTGTACGGACAGAGAGGGTCCTAAACCCTAAAAATATTTTAGAGCTTGGAAATTGAACTAGGGTGTCAGAAGAAAGTTTGGCACAAAACTTTGAAGGGGAGGAGTATTGACCTATTTTCTAGGGTGAAGAGGCCTAAAAGGGGCTCAAGGCTAGTAGCCCTTCCTAAACCCTAGAATAGGGTTTTTGTGAAAGTGATGGAGAAATAGTAAATGGTGATTGTTCAAGCACCTGTGGAAGTTGGTTTTTGAAGCCGTGATAGGTAGCACACACCCCTGCAAACAAGTTAGGAAGCATTGGAGGTTAACTAGTCTTTAAAAGGATTAAGGGCTAGGAAGAGTAAGAGAGGAAGAGCACCAAGTTAGGCTTGGTAATGCATTTGGAAATGATAGCAAGGTTGGCCAGAAATACCAGGGGTACCTAGTCAGCATTGGGGACCTATAGGTAGTGTGGTGGAGAGAGTGACAGCAAGGGGTTATCAAAGGTGAGACCCAGAGCATTGAGTCAGTGATTGACTCAATCCAACCCTGTCCCTATCACACAGTTTGTATGAGGGTCCGACAGCTAGTAGAGGCAAGCCTGGGTAACTGAATGGGGGTCTGGTAGCCTAGGAAGGTTGAACCAAGGTAACTCATAGAAAATTTCGTGTGACACTCTCTCTATGTCAACCATAAGTTAGTTTTTTGTACTGCGTTAATGATCATTGTTCTCTGGAAGCATTGTAACCATTGTGTTGAGTGATATTGTGTTCGTATTCATTTTAGCTTAGGTATGTTTTAGCCTGTGTCTAGAGGTAGATGGTCTTGTATAGGAATTCCTTGTTACTATCTCCTAGCACGGGGGGTGAGCCTTTAGGTATCACATGGTTGGGTGGAACATGCACCTTAATCGGTTGGGTCTTCTTCTTGTTCGTGTGGACAAGATTTCCAATTGGAGTGCTCATGGGATCCAGTTTCAGTTCATGTTTTATTCATTTTAGATTATATTGTATTTTATTACCCCTCATTTGTTATTGAGGTGGAGGTTGTAATATATAATCATGCTTATTGGATTTATCTCATTCGAGGAATGAGTGTTGTAATCTTATTGTTAAATGATTATTGATATTTAAAATCATGTGGTATCTCTTATCCTTTGATGTATTTTAGCATGTATGGAATGTATGTGTATTTAATTTGTTAAGTAATTAAATTTTATTGTTTTAATTCATGTTTCTTGTTTGGGTTTAAGTAAACTCAATCTCATAACCTTAGGGGTTGTTGGCAATGGGTAGTGAACTTGCATGTTAATTGTACTTAAACAAAAAAAAATTATTATGTTTGAGTAGTTAATTGCAACTTCCCCTAGGGTTGTGTGGCGGGGCGTTACACATGGTATCAGAGCCTAGGTTTAAACACTGGGTGTGTGATGCCCTGACACGCAACCCCAAAGGAAACTATCATACACACATTTATGATACAATTTTTTTTTAAAGGATATAATATGCAACAACATACATCACAAGAAATGTAAAAATACAAGTACAACATAAAACAAAGTTCCTTGGGGTTACATAGTTGCATCACTTTTCATATTAACATCTTACATTACATGAGAGATAGACATCCACCAATTATCAAACGACCCGATCATGGATCATACATTAACAATACGAAGATACATTGCTCAAGATTAACATCAATACAATGTTGTTTCCCAACATCTATGGGAAGATTATAATAACATGGAAAGATAAATTTGAAATTGTAGGAATACAAAGCTACAAGCTGGATCAAAATCTGACATAACTTAGAAGTCACTGTAATAGGTACAGCTTTGCACATCTCGAACTTCAGATAGGGACGCAATGGGGTGCATAGTACGTTCCACCCGACCACCCCCATGCTAGGAGTAAACAAGAAAGATCCTCACCCAAGAAGTCAAATGAACCAATGGTAAACAAGACTCCACAAGAAGGATAAAAAATCACAAGATAATAACCCAAAACATTGCCAACACATAACCAAAAAAAGAGTAATGAAATGTCCAACAAGAACCAATTACCAATATTATAGATCAACACTAAATAACCATAAGAGGTGCCAAAAATAATAGAATCCAAAGCTCTCCAAATGAGATTTCAAAATCAACCAACAATCAATATCCAAGGGCAGCTTTCATCCACATCAATAAACAACAACGATAATAAACAAATCCATAGGCAACCTGAACAAGGAAAACAAAGGGCACAATGGGAGAGTATCATCACATGGCCTTACATGGATTATCCAGACAACCTATCACAAGGTGCCACCTCCATCTATACATGGATTATCTAGACAACCTAGCTCAAGGTGTTGCCTCCATCTATGGTTATCCATACATCCTATCTCGAGGTGCCGCCCCCTAGGGTGTCTCATGTGGTGCCACTTACCTTTCATAGAGACAAGGTAGTGACCTTACCAACCAGGTCTTCCCACCCATCCTTAGCCTTTGAGAGTGCTAACGACAAGGGTGAGGTGCATGTTTTAATCTTGTTATGTGTTAACTAACCCAACCCACTAGATACATTAATTTGGTTATCACTTATTTAAGTAAACTCTCTCAAGGTTGACCACCTGTACATTGGCCCCAAGAAGAGCCACTCTCCCCTACGGTTACCCTAAAATCAAAGACAAGCAATGGGTGTACCTCAATCCTCAAGACATAAAGGCATTCTTTATAAAACATAACACACGAGGCATGACAATCTCGTGGCTATCCAAGCATCAAAACTCATAAACTAGGAGGTACCACCCACACCAAAATTCATGAGGTAAAAAGATAGACAAAAAGGTGCAACCACAACAAATGAGCACACACACACCACTTCGCCTAGCCCCTGGAGGTACATAAATATCTACCCAAGAACCAAAATAACTCATTATGCCAAATCAAGTCATACTTTCAAACTGTACAAAAGTTTATCCTAAATTTAACATAAGACATCAAATACAAATTTCCATCACACAAGGTCAAGCAAGATAAATCAACTCATGCAATTAAAATTACACATCATATAACCCCTTTATTTTGAATAAATAGGAAGTTAAGGGATAATCACATAAACCCCAAAATACACTATACAAAGAAAATCACAATAATTGGTAATCACAAAGGCATCAGTTCCACATTCTATATGAAAACATTTAACAAACAATAATACTAACCAATACATTTATTCAAATTTACTAATTTCAAAGACATTCTAAAGAATCAATTTACATATTATTTAAACATCATTATAAAATCATTTAAAATAATAAAAGAAATCATACTATATAAAATACAAACCATTTCTAAATAATAGTAAATATGAATATAAACATATTTTGTGAATATCTAAATACAAATTACTCTCTAATAAAATCATGGCATATGAATAAATATATATTTTATATTCAAATTACTCATCTTGTATTTTATGTGTATATTCATATGAATCTAACAAAAATATATTGCATCTATTTTCTCTTAATGAAAGGTTATAAACAAAATTAAAAAAACCACATTTAAAATTATCAAAACATATTCTTTTCTTTCTAAAAACCTAAGGTCACTAATTACCTATTTATTTAATTCTCCTAAAGCTAGGATCTTCTTCCTACACATTGGAAGTAGCTTTACTATAAAGAATAAATAAATAAATGAAAATCAAACTAATAAAACCATTTAATAGGAAAATTCTCCATAAGGAAGTTATACGTGGCCCTTAAAAGAAGTCCCTCACTATGCTAAGTTTACCTTGACTTTGAATTACTAATAAAGATACACTGTCGTACTTATACCTTGAATTATCTATACAAACACACGAAGTGCAAACATAAATAACATGGAAATATAAATGCAAGCCATCAAATTATCCCCTATACATAATTTAATAAATCAGGTCAAACGTGCTTAGCCTCCCTTCTAATGGGAGGAGGATTGACGTAAAAAGAAGATGACAATTCTTGTGTGGACAGAGGAATGCACTGGGTGTGACCTTTATAGGCAGAGAAGCTTCTAAGGAAGATGGTATTTCCATGGTAAACATGAGTGCAAGGTTCAAATTCTAAGATGTTGATTGATCTATGTCGTCAATGAGTCAAAGATGGGCATAGACTGAATATTTATTTTCTATGCTATGGAATACATACCTCAAATGATGTCTTCGCAGGCTGCAAACACTGTATTCTACAATATACCTACTTCCGTCTTGGAGAATGAAAGGATAGCAGAATATACACGAAATGGATTTTGCAAGGAAATGCTCAAATCTTAGAATTTATGAAGCACCTTGAAATGCAGCCTAACATTGTAAGCTTTGCTTGTATTTTAGGCACATCCAGTCATGCAGGTTTTAGCGAATGAGGGCTGCGCATACTTCACACATCGGTAACCCTTATTGCATTACATATAAAGTTGATCATTGGGTGTGCGGCTGACCCTCATACCCGTGTTGGCTATCTTGGGGACACCCTAAACCATATTACTAAGATGCCAACTTAAAACGATGCTAAAACGACATGGCTAAGAGGAGAAGAACTGCGAACCAATTGAGGATTAAGATGACCATAGAAGATAGCAGGGAATCTCTAGATATAATACGTTTACCTATAATCTGACTTACACTTAAGACATCAGTCTTCTGGTGATTGAAGGTCCACAAGCGATGCCCACCAAACTGTATGCACAGATTTATTATTCTAGATGGACAGTAAGAAAGGAACTATCATGGAAATAAAATACTAATAGACCAAGGGGTATGACGACTATCACTGGAAATCTCCTAAGTGCAACAAACTTATTAATTCCAAACCAATTGAATCTTTGAAGAAAATCAAAGTATATGCAGAATCAAATGTAAGCCACAGAGAGAGAAAATGCAAGCATACATCAACCGACAAGCCTTGACAGTGGAAGAATTCAAACTGTATTAATTAGGAATGTACAAGGAGCAAACGAAGCCAACCTAATTCAATCATTGGTTGAAGCAAGAGTCCAGTGTTGAGATCCAACTTCTACAACTAGAACCAACTATTCAGAACCCCTGAAATTATTTTTCAATCACACACAAAACACAAATATTGCTCTCCTAATTTCTTGTAGACCCCAGAATTATTTTTCCCTCCTAGAACCCAAAAATGTCCCTCCTCAAAATCTCCCTCAAATTCATAATAAAACACACAAGGAAAAGAAAACATCCTATTTCTGAGGGAAAAAATCTCATTTAAAACTCAAAAACTCCAATAAAACAATAATTTACTTTTCAACAATTAGCTCGAAACTGTGCATGCACTCGCATGCCAAAACTTTCTATCCTTTTCATTGCTTTAACAACTCATTTGAAATCTTATCTTTAAGCTTTATTTGAAGTTATGCTAGTTTCTCCTATTTAATAATTATCCCCGCAATATAATCAATTAAACAAAATAAATCTAATTATTTAATAATAACCGTATACATTTTGTTCCGCCAAAATTGACTCATTAATTATTATTCTAATTCTAATTTTATTTAATTTATTTCATAAGCAATTTTAATTTAATAAACTGATTATACCAATTTATTTAAAATATTAATTTCACCTCAAGATGCAATAAAACGTTAAACACTGAAAAACACAATAACACTTATGCAAAATCCTGAAAGGTACAATGGAGGGCCACTACAAGGTGCTCTGGGATTATGTTGAACCCATTAAGCCGTAAGTTGTGTAGGTTTATACTCTGGGCACTATGCACCCATTGCATTGACCTAGATTTTTTTACTCTTTAGTTTATGTTTTCCTTTTGGGTTGATCTCACTTGTCTGCCCAGAAGTTGTCGTTAGGTGATGTAGGTCCAATGGTGCAGAAAACCAATGGAAAGGATAGGACCCTCGGTGTAGTGCGCAATGCACCGATATCCTTCCTACTAGAAGAATGCATTATGGACAATTGTGTAGTGTGTGAATTTGGTGTGTGGTGTGTGGTGGATGACAACCAGTTTTGTTGTGGTTTTGGAGTTGCTTTTGCATGTTGTATTGTATAGAAATTATGAAATATGATAATAAAAAAATGAATGATCATGTTGTTAGTTCATAGAGATTGGTGCATGCTCTCATATGATTGATGCATTTGTGTGAAAGTGATTGTGTGATGATGAAACCATGATTGCATTCGTGCTTATGTTAGAACTGTAAATATCTCTTGTCTTCTCTCTCTTCCCATTGGTTTAACGAAGCTGCCTATCCTTAAGTGTGTGGTGTATTGAAACCCAGGGTATGTTGTATCTTATAAGAAATTTTTTATGTATTCATGAAGGTTTGTTTTATTAGGTCAAACCTTGGGTAAAGGACCTAAGTCCCCAAGTTGCATTCATAATCATGGAAAATGTATAATATGAATAGAAAATTGTTTTGCAGTAAGTAAAAGTTTAGAGAGAAGGGATTAGTGAAACCATTGCATGTTAATGATAATTGCATAATAGGTGCATCTTGTTGGTGAGGCCTATAGTCCCCAACTTTATTGTTAATTCTTAAGAAATCATGAAGATGTTAAATTATTGTACCTGGATTCAAAATGCAAAATGTTAAATGAATGTTGAAATGATAATGTTGCATACCTTGTCTTGAGTAAAAATTGTAATGATATCGCACTATGTGTGGCCTTGTGATGACTCCCGGTGATGCGTATTGGTGCATATGTGTATTATGTATGTTAATCCTTGGATATGTGTTTTGGAGATTTGGTTGGTGGTTGCTTCACCATGTTGATCTGTATAGATTGACAGTGTACTTGGTTGGGTTGATTATAGCACGGGTTGTTGTTGTTTTTATGTTGAGGTATGGAGTGGTTTAGTTTTAGAACCATTGTTTATGTGCGAGTTTATGGAGTTGTACTAGGGGTATTTGCAAGCTTCCAGGAGTAAGCCTGACCCTAGGGGGGAGGATGTAACACCCCTCCATTTTGGCTCTTTTGTTCGGCAGTGTTCTTCCTTGTTGTGTTGTTTTTGTTTATGCTTTGACCTTGGTACTTGGTTCTATTTCATCACGGACTATAAAGTGATGCGAATGCTATATTTTGATGTGATGGAATTTTACTCTGATGTTATCATTATGGCATGTTTTGAATTAGCTTAGCAAATATTTAATTAATGATGCTTTATGCTTTTGATTATATTATTGATGTTAGAATCGTTAGTTAGTAATTCTATATTGGTGAAGCGAACAGGATTGTATCACTCACTTGTGAGCACCCTACAATTATGAGATTTCCTCTTCATGGTGTGTTTGATCATATTATACATGTATGCATGTTCGATGTACTCTTTGTTCGCAAGTTGACAGGTACAAGACATCGACTGCACCTGATTTCACAGGTTTGAGCATGTCCATTGGCCAACGGTATTTGATTGGGAGATAGTTGCTAGGTTTTTTATGCCAAGTCATCACCCTAGTCATAGTGTGTCGTCGGGTTTTAGTCGGGTTAAGTTGCTTCTTTGTTATTCATCTCCCCTTGTTTTCATTTAAATTACAAGTGAAAAAGGTAGACAAATGGCTTTATGTATTTAAGTTGTTTATTAAATTTTCTGGTTACAATGTTATAAATGTTATTTAATTTATTCATTAATTTAATTTAATTAATAAAATGATCTAATATTGGATTAGATTTATTTTATTGATTAATTAAATTAATTATGTTGAAATAAATCAAGTTATTCATTTTGGAATTGTAATTATTAAATTCTTTTTGGATAAGTGTTAAAGTTGTTTTGAAAAGAAAATTTTAAAGTTGAATGATTTTTGGAAATGTTTGAAAGCATTTAAATGCATTTGGAATATAAATTTTAAAATAAATAATAAAGCCGTGTTGAAAAGAATTTTAGTTTTAAATTTTCAAATAAACAAAATATCTCCAATTTTGCAATAAATTTGGTGGATGGGATATTTTAGGGGTTTGACTAAATTTGGGGAACTCTATGTGAGCAAATACAATTTCATTTTAATTTTTAACTTTCAATTTGGTGGAGAAAAGATTGGTTGTGGTTTTTACTTTGGATTTGAAGAAGCAATTTTGGATTCCTTGGAGGAGTTGGAGTCAGAAGAAGGATTTAGGATTCTATTGATAATCTTTCAAGCTTTGGAGAAAAAACCAGGTTTCTTTATATGCATTTACTTTTTATTTTGAAAGATTTTTCAAATTTGTATATGCTATTGGAAAAGATTTAAACTTTGTTTGGTTTGGAAGCAAAACCCATGTCAAATCTTGTTTCAAAACTTGAAAAAAACCTCTGTTAAAATCTTGAGGAAAAAGATAGATTCTTGTAGAAATGGAAAATGAAACAAAAAAAAAGATTCAACAATAGAAAAGTGGGAGATGAACAAAAGAAATTTCTCGTTTGATTTTGAAATTAAGAATTTATGCTTGCAAATTCTCTTGCTGGGTATTTTGTTTATGTGGGAAAAATTTGCAAAATTTAGACTGTGAAATGAAATTTAGATATATATATATATATATATATATATATATGTGTGTGTGTGTGTGTGTGTGCACATGTAGTTTGCATATAAAATTTATATGTTGGCTGGAAGTGTTTATTGAAAAAAAATTATACAATTTTTTTTTTTTTTTCTGTTAAAATTTCATTCTGGATATTACCAGAATAGGGGAGATTAAAAAGAATTTTTTTTATTGAAAAATTTTATATTAAAAAACCCGTGGGTTTTTGGGGGGTGGGGGCTGCCCCGTAGCCACCCCCATATGGAGGTGCTGGCTGTGGAGGTAGCGCCCAACACTGCCCCCATAGGTAGCGTCCCCATAAGGGAAGGCTGTGCAGCCTTCTCCACAACAGGGGCTACATCCCTTGCTTTGGAAAGGCTACGGCCTTTTAGAAGTTCATTTTTTTTTATATAATGAAAAATTTTCATTTATTTTATTTAATGTGTATATTATATAATATATATATATTATATATATACTATTTAATTATTATATATATAATATATATTTATATTATGTTTTTTTTAATTATTTATTTAATATTTATTATTATATATAATATCTATAAATTGTATATATAATATGTATATATTATATATTTTAAATGATATTTGTATACTTAAAAATGTATATGGAATTCTATATGATTAGATAGGTATGTTTAACATATACTCATATTTAAGTATATTGATTCTGAGTTGGTTACTTTAAAATAAATGATCGAAATAAAATTGATTATTTAGCAAATATTTTATTTTATAAAGTTGATTTTTATTAATATGTGTAATTGGAGAAAATGAAACTAAATTATTGGTTTAAATTCCTTAAAGTTGTCAATGTGATTTGATGTACTATTGAGTTTGTGCAAATAATGTTAATTATTTAATTGATTTCATGCACTATGTCGTTGTTTGACTTGGATTTAAGAAATCCTAACATTAGTTTATTGGAATGTCTAAAATGCTTTCTAAATGATGTTTCATCCATTCTCGATGTTGGGCAATTGAGTCATTTGTCTAGTAAGTCTTCTAGAGGAGTTATTCCAGGTTGGGATGTTTTATGTGGTGGTTCGATTTTCGTATTGCCTTGGAAAATGTGTATAGTTGTAACTTGTTGTTTTACTCAGTTTTCACAAATGGGGATGGTTTGTGCCTCCCTTGGATTAGGAGTGGCTTTGTGGTATGTGCCTCCTTTGGAAGGAGTGGATTATGTGCTTTGTCGCCTCCAAGTGTTTGGAGTGGGTTTTGTTATTTGTTGCCTCCTTGGATTGGAGAGGTTGTCTTTTCTACTTTACCCATTGAATTGTGGTTTTGTATCGTATGTGTTGTCAATAGGAGAGTGGCTTTATGTTGGGGTCTGACACACAGAGGGGCGCCAGGGTAACTCACTTAGGGTTTAAGTAAGTGATAATTTAAAAAGAATTAATGAAAAACTCTCAGACTAATTAAGATAATAAATGCCTCTCTCATGACTCATTCGCTTTTAAGGTTTGAGGTGAGACGAGAAGCACAGTTTGTATGAAGGTCCGGCGGTTGGTAGAGGCAAGCCTGGGTAACCGAATGGGGGTCTGGTAGCCTAGGAAGGTTGAGCTAGGGTAACTCATAGCAAATGTCATGTGACACTCTCTCTATGTCAACCAGAAGTTAGTTTGTTGTACTACGTTAATGATCATTGTTCTCTAGAAGCATTGTAACCATTGTGTTAAGTGATATTGTGTTCGTATTTGTTTCAGCTCAGGTATGTTTTAGCCTATGTCTAGAGGTAGATAGTCTTGTATAGGAATTCCTTGTTACTATCTCCTAGCACGGGGGGTGAGCCTTCGGGTATCACATGGTTGGGTGGAACGTGCACCTTAATCCGCTGGGTCTTCTTCTTGTTTGTGTGGACGAGATTTCCAATTGGAGAGCTCGTGGGATCCAGTTTCAGTTCATGTTTTATTCATTTCAGATTATATTGTATTTTATTACCCCTCATTTGTTATCGAGGTGGAAGTTGTAATTTATAATCATGCTTATTGGATTTATCTCATTCGGGGAATGAGTGTTGTAATCTTATTGTTAAATGATTATTGATATTTAAAATCATGTGGTATCTCTTATCCTTTGATGTATTTTATCATGTATGGAATGTATGTGTATTTAATTTGTTAAGTAATTAAATGTTATTGCTTTAATTCAAGTTTCTTGTTTGGGTTTAAGTAAACTCAGTCTCATAACCTTAGGGGTTGTTGGCAATGGGTAGTGAACTTGCATGTTAATTGTACTTAAACAAAATAATAATAATTGTGTTTGAGTAGTTAATTGCAACTTCCCCTAGGGTTACGTGGCGGGGCGTTACAATTATACTCATCTTGGGATCACCATCAACCTTCTTGAAAGGATTTCCAACATTAACCTCTTTAAAAAAGGTGTGATCATCTTCCTCAGAAGGAGGATCAACATTAAAAACATTACAATTTGTGTTCACATTATCCCATGATGTAGAAGAATAATCATCTTTGATAGCAACTTTGGATGATGTTATTGGAAGGCTTAAGTGGATTGGGTTGACTTTATATTTTATAATGAAGGATTATGTAAAGTATAAAGAACCCCAATCATCACCAAGACATGTATTTCCTTGAAAAGAGGTAGTAGGAGCAAACTTAGGATTTCTTGCTTTAGAAGGATCTTCTCTAGGGACATCTATCTCAAGAGTATCCTTTGTAGAAGGTACTGCTGGAGTAAACATTGACACATTGGAAGACATTGAAGGGATAAAAGTAGGCACAACCACAACCTAATCAGAAGTTGCCATCTCACATAAATGGATAGCCTCAGGGTCAACCTTGACTGTGATTACTGAATTATTGCAAATGAACTTAATAGATTTATGCAAGGTAGATGGGACTATACCCATAGCATGAATCCACGATCTACCAAGAAGAAGGTTATATGATAATTTTTTTAACATAACATATACAAGGGTGGGTACAGTAATAGGTCCCAATCTCAAAGGAAATACTATTGTGCCTAGGGCTTACTGGCCGACATTATCAAACCCATAAATAGAAAGAGAAGAAGTGTTAAGAGGGTCCTCCCAGACTCCTGTCGATACAATATTGTCCCACCAATTTGAAGATGTAAAACCTTGAAGCGCTAGGTAGAGGGGGTCGATCAACTCCATGGGATGAATGACATAAGTTATAACTTATGTGACCGGTTACCTATTGTTGATAGTAAATGCAAAAATAGAAGAACATATTGGATGCTATGACTACAACAACTTAAGGTTTAACTAATAAACCCTAAAACACCTAAAGGCGGATATAATTCAATTTTGGTCCCATCCTTCACTTTATGGACCTGCAAATCACATCACTGGAATGCTCTCGAAAAACCCATATCGAATTTTCCTTGGATTTTTCTTTTGAGTCATCAATAAAATATTTTGCAACATAGTGTAAATATTGTATGACAATAATACAACATATAGGAAATTTTGTAATATTTATAGAAATATTCAACTTTCACCAACCAAGTTGTACTAGTGTATCCATAAATTGAACCATACATATTTCATGAAAATTTTCTATCATCATGCACTCCACTTCAATTCAAACTTATCTTGTTTGCATGACCTAACTCATCACCTTTTTTATACCTTCATGACATCTATGTTGCCTCTACAAATTATTCTTCCTTACATGGTCACTTTAGCTCACACCTGATACTGCCTTAACATTAATGAACATTTCCAAACAAATATCTCCTAGGATTAGGTATTACACCCTTTTGATCCACCTCTTTGACAACAATGGCAACATGCTATGCTTCTACATAGGATCAACTCCACTTCTCCTTTGATCCCCTTTTGACATCAATGAAAACATATTCCAACAGTTTGTTACCCACTAAAAAGGTTGGATTTGTTGTTTTGGTCCATGTTGTTTCTTCTTTGCTGGGAGGTAGGGTTTGAGACGTGGTTGCTTGCTGGTGGCTGATGGTGTGCTCATGCTTGGATCGGTTTTTGTTGGTGAAGCTCCTTTTGTGGATGACAGGATACTTCTTCTAGATTTGTTTGAGAGATGGCATGGAGGCCCTTTGGTGTGTTGGGTTTTCCTATTCCCAATGTGTTGTGAACTTCTCTGGCTCTAGTTCTTAGTTTTTAACCCCTTATGGTTTGTGCTGATTATTTTTCTTATGGGGGTTGTTTTCTTGATGGTTTCTTGCTGTTGGATTGGTTATTATCTTTGATGACCCTGGTGTTCTTGCTTTTAAAGAGAGTTTTTCTTAACCTCATGAGGAATGCAATGATAATGGTTTATCAACTTTAGGGTTGGTTTTGGAAGGTTAGTAGGCTCATGTTGTTGTTGATTAAGGGAGTGGAGGCTTCTTTTGTCTCTGTTTCTTTGTTGTTGGCTAGCCTATTAGATTTTTCTTTCATGTTCTAGAAGCTCGGGTTGCCAAGGCATGAAGTGTTTACCCTTCCTTCTAAAGCTAGTTACCACCATGATCTTTAGTTGTTGTCTTCTATAGAGGTGGAGACTACTCCTATTGAAGTGGAGCCCTCTCTTATTGAGGTGGAGATGGAAGTTGTAGTGTTGGAGGAAAGGTATTTTCTCTTATGCTAGTTCCTATTGAGGTGGAGCTTGTGTGGGCTAGAGAGATGTGCCTTTGGGAGTAAGGGGTACCATATCATCCTCTCCTATAAAGGGAAGTCATCTCCTTTAGAGGTGAAGGTTGGTTTGGCTAATCAGGTGAGTTGGTGCTACAAGAAAGTTGATGCTTTGTAATGTTTTGTTGTTCTCTCCAAAACCCCTATTGAGGTGGGGACTTTGGATTTGCTAGATCTTTTGAGAATCATGGATTTGTTGGTGTTCTACACTATGAAGTTCATTATTTTCTTTGGATCAACATTGGTTGTGCTAAACAGTTGGTTTGTTGATGCATGGTTGATTCATGTTGTGTTTAAGCATAGTTAAGGGTTTAAGTTCCTTGCTAAAACCTAGTTGTAAAAGGGTTTAAATTCCCTTCAAAACCTACTTCGTGTAGCTTAATTAGTCCTATTTTTCTATTGATGGGTACTGATTATTAGGTTGTTGATGGTTTGCATTTTTTTTAGCAGCAATATTTGTTATGATAGGGTTTTAGGTCCCTTCAAAACCTATTTTTCCCTCAATAAAAAACATTCCAAAAATATGATCAAATTTATGATGCAAAGCATCATGGCAACCTCATGCTTCATTGAAGAAAATTTGTAATCTGATGCAATTTTGATGTCTTTACCTTGTAAAATAGTTAGAAGAGTCATTTTCCATTTATTGAAGTCATTAGGAGGGTCAAAGTTTATTGTTTTGTGTTAAATTGCAAAAAAGGAGAAAAATTATCATACAAATTTCAAAGTTGTCAAATTGCAAAAATGATGCAAACTAGGAAGGTGAAGGGTCATTTGTTTTCTAGGTCAGTATAAGGCAGTTGAAACTAAAAAGACATGTTGTATTGCCTTTAAAAATGCTTTGTAACCATTTGTGAACTCGTGGGTGATTGTAGGGTTGAATTTGAATAATAAAGAGCATTGTTTGTGTATTTTCTTCAGAAATTTGTGGCTTTCTTGCATGGTATGGCCCTATACAGGTAGGAAGACATGGTTGAATGTTTGTAAGTGATAGAATAATCAATCACCTTCCACATGTTTCTTGTTTCATGCAAATTGATTAGTTTTTGTGTAAGTTATTTGAATTTTTCCATAAATAGTTAAAACCCTCTATTAGGGTAACAGTGACTGAAAATAATTATGTTTCTCCTTGATTTACCAATGGAATCTTCTGATTCTTTGTGAGTTTATTCTTATATTCATGTTATTCTATATTCTAATGGTTTTGGGTCAAAAGCACAAGGTTAAGGTGTGAAAGAATCAAGGTTTTGAATGTAATTCTTGAATAATAGTCTGTAACAGAGCAGTTAGGAGGAATATAATCTAGGGTTTGATAAATTTCTTGAAGAAATGGACATAAAATAGTATATTAAGCTTAAGAAAGTGAGGATACAAATGTTTGAATCATTTACCAAGATAAATTGGGACTAGATTATATAGAATCAATAAGCCCTATGTGTGTAATGACCAAATTAGTCCTATTTTGGCACGTGGATAGTCTAGTTTATATACTATTCTTCAAAGAAACTGATGTGGACTTTTTGGTATGTTTTAAAACATTCAAATGGATGTCCAAAACACTCTTTACAATCTAGAATAGAGCCCTAGTTGAGAAGATAATTCTGACAGTATATATTAAGAGTGCTACTAGAGATAGGATAGTCAATGAAGGAAAGATGAATCATTTGAAAGGGAAGACTTTGTAAAGAGTTTGATCTTATTAATTTAACTTAACTGAAGATTTCTCAAGCATAGAGTTGAATGGTTGTGCCTTAAAAGTCCAAGTTTGGGGTTTGTGATCAAACAGTGTCATTGTTATGCATTTGAGGACAATTTGGTAGAAGTGGTCATAAAGTGATGTTTTAAGGAACTTAGTTCTTTTAATCATCCATTTTCAAGATGATTAAGGTATTTGAAGGTTATGCAAGAATTTGGTACTCTGATTTATGAGTTTGGATGGTTGGATTAAGTGCTTGTGAAGAATAAGTGAATTTTGAGATGAGTAATCAGACAAAGAATGTTGATTTTTGTCAAATGAGAATGAGATAAGTTGTGTTTTTCCTCTAGCATTGCATAAGAGTGGTATAAGAGCTAGAAGGCTCTGGGAAAATAGAGTTCAAGTAGTTTTATGTTTGTGTGTTATGGTTTATGTAGGTTAAGAAGAACCTAGTTGTTTCCAAGAGAAGGCAGAGAAAGTTGAGAGAAAGTGGAAGCAAGAAGAAGCTTGCTTGAAGAAAAAAAATGGAAGTGTTAAGAAGATGTTTGTAGGTAGGGGAAGAAAGAAAAAATAGAAAGAGACAAGAAACGTTTGACAAAGAGATAGCTAAGTTGAAGCAAGCCATTGAAAGAATAGAGTTGGAGTTCCAAACAAAAATGGAATGGTTGTATAGACAAGCATTTAGTTGGCACTTGACCATGAAGAGGAAAATGGTATGGCCCATTAAGAAGATAGAAAAAAGAAAAAGAAGACAAATTAAAATGATAAAGAATGAAGAAGAAGAGTTTCAAGATGTTGAAGAAGAATTTGAAGAAGACAAAGACATGGAAATTGATCCCAAGCATAAAGATGGAGGAGGAATAAAGACAAAGGACCTAATTTCATAGGAAGGAGATATTGAGATGGTGTCAAGATGGGAAGAATAGTTGATTAAGGATGAGTTGATCTTGGAAACCTATAAAGAGATGAAGAAATATGGAGGTAGTGTTAATAATAATGTGTCATTTCTTTATTGTGCTAATATTTTGGATAGGAAACAATCAAAAGAAAAAGGGAGAAAGAAGATGTTGAGATGCACCAAAGCACAATGAATATGATTTCAGTTGGAAATCAAGATAGAGGATTAATTTTCATGGACAAGTTCAAACCAAAGGTGAAAAAGGAGGTATTTAGGAGTTGTTTCAAGATGAATCAATGACAAAGCATACAAAGAGTGCATATTTGTTGAGAACTTCAAATTCAAGCGGACTTGAAATTCTTTTGGCTGGGAGAATGATGCAGGAGCATCATGGCAACCTCATGCTTCATTGAAGAAATTTTTTAATCTAATGCAATTTTGATGTCTTTACCTTGTAAAAAGGTTAGAAGAGTCATTTTCCATTTAGTGAAGTCATTAGGAGGGTCAAATTTTATTGTTTTGTGTTAAATTGCAAAAAAGGAGAAAAGTTGTCATACAAATTTCAAAGTTGTCAAATTGCAAAAGTGATGCAAACTAGGAAGGTGAAGGGTCATTTGTGTTCTAGGTCAATACAAGGAAATTGAAACTGAAAAGACATGTTGTATTGCCTTTAAAAAGTATTTTTAACCATTTATGAACTCGTGGGTGATTGTAGGGTTAAATTTGAATAATAAAGAGCATTGTTTATGTGTATTTTCCTTCAAAAATCTATGGTTTTCTTGCATGGTATGGGCCTGTACAAGCAAGAAGACATGGTTGAATGTTTTCAAGTGATAGACTAATCAATCCTCTTCCACATGTTTCTTGTTTCATGCAAATTGACCATTTTTTGTGTAAGTTATTTGAATTTTTCCATATATAGTTAAAACCCTCTTTTAGGGTAACAACGACTAAAAAGAATTATGTTTCTCCTTGATTTTATTAGTAGAATCTTCTAATTTTTTGTGAGATTATTTTTATATGCATGTTCTTCCACATTCTAATGGTTTTGGGTCAAAAGCACAAGGTTAAGGTGTGAAAGAATCAAGGTTTTGACTGTAATTTTTGTATAATAGTATGTAACAGAGCAGTTTAGAGGAATATGATCTAGGGTTTGATAAGTTGCTTAAAGAAATGGGCATACAATGGTATATTAAGATTAAACAAGTTAGGATACAAACTTTTGAATCATTTACCAAGAGAAATTAGGACTGGACTAAATAGAATCAATAAGCCCTATGTGTGTAATGACCTAATTAGGCCTATTTTGGCACGTGGATGGTCTAGTTTATATACTATTCTTCAAAGCAACTGGTGTGAACCTTTTGGTATGTTTTAAAACATTCAAATGGATGTCCAAATTTTTTTTTACTGTTTGGAATAGAGCCCTAGTTGAAAAGATAATTCTGATAGTATATATTAAGAGTGTTTACAGTCTATCTCGTGGGTGGGTTTTTCCACATATTTGTGTTGGATTGCACTTTGAATGGGCTATAAATCTTCCTCACCTTGTAAACCCATCTCATCAGTGAGGAAGAGAAGCCTTTGGGATTTGCAAAGCCTACTACTCATTTTGTTCTCCCATACTAAGAAGTATAATAGTATTGCTTTTTTTTTGTTTTTGGAAGGCAATAAAAATGGGTGTGGGCATTTGGGTGGTGTTCTTACTATTGCCATCTATTATTTGCTACTCTGCATGTTTACAAGAGGAATGAAATTCTCTTCTAGATTTCAAAAAACACATTAACTTCAATTTTTCTAGAGAATACTAGCTTGGCTCTCTAGAATCGTGGAGAGAGTTTAACTGTTGCGCTTGGGAAGGAGTGGGATGCCACTCACACACTGGCCATCTCAATGAATATGGAATTGTATGGAGTGAAACTCGAGGGGGACAATTCCAACTACTGCATTTGGAGCACTTGGACCTCAACAACAATGACTTCACCTCTCTTTCCATCCCTCCACAAGTTGGAGAGCTAAGGAGATTGAAGTATCTGAGCTTGTATTATTGTCAATTTACTGGTCGAATTCCAAGAGAGTTGACTAAACTGCAGCAATTGGAGCACTTGGACCTCACTTTCAATTACTTTGACTCTCTTTCCATCCCTCCACAAGATGGAGAGCTAAGGAGATTGAAATATCTGAGCTTGTATGGTTGTCAATTTACTGGTCAAATTCCAAGAGAGTTGACTAAATTGCAGCAATTGGAGCACTTGGACATCGGTCGCAATAATCTCCAAGGTGTCATTCCAAGGGAGATGGGTAACATGTCCAGCTTGAACTTCTCTTTCCATCCCTCCACAAGTTGGAGAATCTTGGACTGAGCAGTTGTGGGTTTTCAGGAGAAATTCCTCCCTTCTTTGCAAATCTCTCACGGCTTCGACAGTTGGATCTTTCAGAAAATTCATTTAAAGGTAAGATTCCTACCTTTCTTGGACTATTCCATCTACTCTAGGGAATCTTTTCCTTAGTTCAAACAAATTATATGGGCCCAACATTCCATCTAATCTAGGGAATCTTTGCAAACTGCAAGGTCTTGATATGAGATTAAACAAATTAGATGGCAGCATTCCATCTACTCTAGGGAATCTCTCCAAATTGCTATATCTTGATCTGAGTTCAAACAAATTAAATGGCAACATTCCACCTACTCTAGGAAACCTCTATTAGAGTAATAAGTTATTCCACTTAATTAATTATATCATATTGGTTAATTAATTAAGTCACTTATTCCTTTAGTTACTTAAGCTAGACTTAGGCACATTAATAATTGATTAATTATTAAGTGTGCACACTAGGGTTTCATTTAGGGTTTCCCTTTTAGGTTTCTCTTAGGGTTTCTTGATCTCCTTCATAAGGATTGATCTCTTTGTAATAATTGATTCTCAATAATGCATTTTTTACTTTGAGGTTTACAGAACATCTTCTTTGGTTCTGCATGTCTTTTGCATGTGACAGATGATTGCATGTAGGTGATCTTGGTTTCTAGCATCTCTACAAATTGAATGAGCTTGATCTTGGGGATAACTCTTTTAGTGGTCCAATCCCAACTTCCTTTGCTAATCTATCTAAGCTTAAGGTGCTTTATCTAGCCAACAATAGCTTAAACATAATTTTCTCATTTTTTATTTTGAATAATTGCCCCAAATTTTAATATTTGGATCTCTCAAACAATATGTTGACCGTAAAAATTAGTGCCTCTACCATTCCCAAATTTCAGCTTCAGTACTTATCTTTACATGAATGCAATATTAAAGAAAATTTTCTTGCATTTATTTCAGTACAATATTCCATTTTTTACTTAGATTTGTCAAATAATTCTCTAAGTGGCTTTATTCCAAATTAGTTTTGGGAGCTCACATCAATTGAGTACATGGATATTTCGGATAACTTATTTGATGGATCAATTTCAAAATCAATTGACAAATATGCACAAGATCCTCATTTTCTTTCATTAGCCAAAAACAATTTTAGTGGTTCTATTCCAAATTCTATCTTAAAATTGAAGAGTTTGAATATTTTAGATTTGTCAAATAATAAGTTCAGTGGCCAGATCCCCCAATGTTTAAAGAATTTCTCCATGTTGTATGTCCTAAATCTAGAGAAGAATAACTTAAAAGGGATTATACCAAATATATGTAAGGGAATGAATTCTCTTGAGACATTGAAACTGGGAGACAATGCACTTGAAGGACATATTCCATCATCACTTGGAGAATGTAGGAATTTGCAAATCCTTGATATGAGAAACAATATTTTGCAAGGGAACATTTCAAATTGGGTTAAAAGCTTACAAAATCTCCAGATTTTGATATTACAAAATAATCATTTCAAGGGTAGAATCCCATTGCAATTAATGAAAATACAAAATATTCAAATTTTGGATATATCAAAAAATAAATTTTCAAGGGCTATTCCAAATGACTGTATGAAGTTAACTGCAATGGAAAATCAATCATAAAACAAAAAAATCCTTGAACATGACTCTAATACTCCAATTACATCAAAATATTACATAGATGAAATGACAATTTACAATAAAGGACAAGTTATGGAGTTTGTGAAAATTTTGAGATTAGTGAAATGTCTTGACCTCTCTAGCAATAGTTTATCAGGTAACATTCCTTGGAGTATTGGATCCCTCAAGGGTTTGATTATTCTCAACATTTCAAGAAACCATTTCAGTGGTGAGATTCCTAAATCTATTAGAGAGATGACACTAGAATCACTTGATCTTTCAAAAAATAATCTATCCGGGGCCATTCTTAATGAGCTACAACTTCTCACATCCTTGAGTTACTTTAATGTGTCCTATAATAACCTATCAGGGATGATACCACAAGGAGGACAAATGATGGCATTTGATTCTGCATACTTCTCTAACAATTCAGGTCTATGTGGACTACAAATAAATGTGTCATGCTCAAGGAGCCCTCTTAATTCTCCAAAAGTACATGAAGAAACTAATGAAGATTCAGAGGATGATATATGGTGGGATATGGGAATGGCAATAGGCTATGTAGTTGGATTTTCAATTGTAATGGGAATATTGTGGCTCAACAAAACATGGAGTATCCCATGCTTCAAATTCATGGATGACATTATTATCTCTCTATTTGAAACATTGAGAGAATATTTGTATTCTACAAGGTAGGATTAGTTTGCTAGGTTTGTTGTCCAAATATTGTATATTACATAGTGTAAGTTTTTCTATGATAAAACAAGGCATGCATCTCATTTATGAGACTCCCCTTTTAATATTAATAATGCTAATAAATATTGATATGTTAATTGTTTTCCAGAACAGTTGAATGTAAAGTTTTCATTCAATAATTTTATTATAAATCCTTATAAAAAAATTTGAAATTGATATAAATCAACATTTACAAAAATATAGTTTCAATGTATTTTTTTACATTAATTATAATTTCAATTTCAATGTGCTAATGATGATATTAGAGCTCTCAATAAAAATGAATAACAAAGAAATAAAAATTCAGTAAAAAGAGAGCCATTACAAGATTTTAATTTTAAAAAGTGGCCATTTTATTTATTTTCAATAATAGTGGAGAATTATTTTTTTAACATACATTCCAACATTTCAATCTACCAGAGGATATGTTAGAATCTTCCATCAAATGTTGGAGTCTTTTGTGGCATTAGAAATTATGAAAAAGACACTGAAGTTTGTTGTACTACATTGGAAATTTATTCAAATTTAAATTTCAAATTTTTTCAAAGCTCTTGAGATCTGATAGGGCATTCAAATTGATCATTTGCTGCATTAAAATATATTGAAATATAATACATTTCAACATTGGTTGAAATGAAGCATGCATGGACTATTGAAAATACAGTATTAGTATCTGAAAATTTTGTTGTTTTATTTTAACAATGTAGTGATTTTTCAGGAAAGGTTGCCACGTGATTTTAAACTTCCCCAACATTCCTAACTTCCTTTTAAAATACTGACCCTTCATATTCCCTCAAAATTGCATTTTGACAACTCTTTTTTTTCACTTGACAATATTTGCATTTTTTGTTCAACTTTTACACATTTGAAACCTAGGACTCCCAATCACCCAATTACATATTAAATGGTCTTTTTAGACCTTATTTAGATTAAATAAAATCAAAACACCCCTATCACAACTAGATGAATAACTAATCACATATTTAAGTATTGAAGCTTGCAAATGGTGGAGTAGGTGCTCCTACACCATTATCTCCCAATCATCTAAACTCTACTCACTTTTAAGATTCCTAACATCTTGGTTATCTTTGTACATATTCTCTAGATTCTCACTGCAGAGGAGGGGGACCAACTTCTTAGGACCCCAGGTCACAAGAGGGTCTAGAACAATAGGCTACCCTAATCTACCTCAAGCTAACAAAATATTTCAGAAGAGTTTAAGGTTTAAATGTTGAAAGGAAGAGCAACTAGGCTGCTATTGTCCTTTTACAAACCTAAATGTTTCAGGAAGTTACATGAGCAGGTTTCTAGATTCTGGACTATGACTTAACCACCTCGGTGCTAGAGGACTACAATGAGAGACACGAATGACAACATGACACGTTGGCATCTCAATGGGGGCATTGGCATCCGTATGACCAACAAGCATAAAGTATGAACTGAACAACAACAAAACTAGCTAATATTTGGTCTCATCATTTCTCGCCAACTATGATATTGCTTGTCCTCAAGAAATTAGTTTAGGATCATAGGTTATATTGCAAGGTCATTTCTTTGAAATTTGTTACAACCACATCCATTCCTTTTAGTTGCTTCAAGTAAAAGTGTCCATAGCATGAAAGTCTTTCCCATTTGACACTCATTACTTCCTCTTGTTTTACACCCTTTTCTCTTGTCTAATACGACATTGGGTAGAGAATCATAGGCTGATGGAAGGTAAGAGGTACCCATGTGAGTCCCTTTTCTTTGGAAATATCCATATACTTGCAAGTCCTTTCAAGCATGTTTATGAAGTTATATAAAGATTGGGGTTCCTTTTTCTATAATTTAGGGGTCAAACTTTCCCATCTTTATTGTATAAAATGAAAAGAATGATGTATGAGACAGGTACAACTAGTCTCTACATCCTGACATAATGATTTTCTCTTAAATTCATGATTTTCCTACTTACACCCTTATACTGCAAGAGTCTTGTCCATTCCTCTATTACTACACTAGGTTCTTTTGATTCTTTTTTGATATGGAGTAAAATTAATTTATCTCTTTCAACATAATCCTGCATGATTTCACCCCTTTGTTTCTCTTTTTTGAAGTAAGAAGCTAATGCCCCGATTTGTAAATCCCCCACAAATATCAATGGGTTCCATTTTGTATTATCTGGCACAACATAGTTGTGCAAATTAAATTTGTATAACTAATCCTACATATCAAGTGTAGAATTATCAGAAAAAATATTTAAAAATTCAAATTTCCTTCTCATGGAAATTGGTAAGTTACTGATCAGTTGATTGAATTGAAAAAACATAAATTTCTCCTATAAATATAAGGGCATGCACCCTAGCAAGTGGCCTACATTTTAGGATTTGTCCAAACTTATCTACAATTTCTTCAATCCTTACTGTCATCTTTTTCAATTCAATTTCCTTCTGCTCAAGAGTCGTAACATGGTTTTATGTCATTTCTACTTTGTCCTTCTTCCATGCTTCTTTTTTTTCAAAGAATTCATTAGTTCTTTTCCATAATTAATATTCTAGGGACATAATAGTAGAACCGGTTGGAGTCTTAGCTTGAGGAGGTCTTCCTTTACTTGTAGGTTCTTTATTCCCTATTTTCACAAGAGAAAGTTATGCAAGAATATCTAACTTAGACCCATGTTCAAATTTATGCAATTTCCCCTTGAACTCTTTAATTTTCATGTCCCTTTAATTGTCCTTCAATTGATAAATTACCAACAATTCTTTCAAGTGATTTATTTTTTCAAGTGCTTCATGCAATTCTTTCTTAACATTCCTCTCATTGAAATAAAAAAATCTTCATCTTTATCTAAAAAATGACTATCTTCTCCCATAGCATCTTCACAACCATTAATATTAGGGTTTTTTGGGTTCTCTTTCTCAAATTTCTAGTAATAAAGGAATCCTCTGAATCAGATGTAGAGGTTCTCAAGAAATACCATTGTGGTTTGACCAATGTTTATACATTCTTAGGGGGAACTTCTTCTGATTCTGAATCTACTTCAATTGCAACAACACCTTCTTTTTGTTTCCTACATGTACCCCTCATTTCCCCTTTCCCTCCTAAACGATGATACTACCTTGTGGGTCTTTTCTACCCTAATATGGGCACAAAAGAAGACCCAGTTTTCCTTTTCTTGGCTCTTGATGTCTTCTTAGTGGTATGGTTTTCTTTTTACCCTCTATCAGAGGTTGTTTCACAGTGGTTACAGGTTGAGTATCTTACATATCATGATTTTTTGACTCATACCTACTATGGGTAGGTGAAGCAAGGAGGTCAAGGGATCCTTCCCTTTTTTAAATTCAATGGAGTGAAGTTTGAGGGGTGCTATTCCAACTACTACATTTGGAGCATTTGGACATCAGTGCCAATTATTTTGACTCTCTTTCCATCCCTCCACAAGTTGGAGAGCTAAGGAGATTGAAGTAACTGAGCTTGGATTATTGTCAATTTACTGGTCAAATTACAAGAGAGTTGACTAAACTTCAACAATTGGAGCACTTGGACATCAGTGCCAATAATCTCCAAGGTGTCATTCCAAGGGAGATGGGTAACATGTCCGCCTTGAAATTCCTTGACCTTTCTTGGAATGATGGTTTGTAGAGCAACAAGTTGGGTGAGTGGACACATTTGAGAGGGTTGGAGCATCTTGGACTAAGCAACATGATTCTCACTACAACAAAAGATAATTGGTTGGAAGGATACTTGGTTTCTCTGACCAATCTCACCACACTTTACATGAACAGTTGTGGGCTTTTAGGAGAAATTCCTCCCTTCTTTGCAAATCTCTCACGGCTTCAACAGTTGGATCTTTCAAAAAATTCATTTAGAGGTAAGATTCCTACCTTTCTTGGAGCTCTCCCTCTATTAGGCCTTGATCTTTCTGGGAACAATTTAGAAGGTTTTACTCACTCCTCTTTAAGTGGCCTCTCCAATGTAGAGTATATTTCTCTTAGTTCAAACAAATTAAATGGAAACATTCCATCTACTCTAGGGAATCTTTCCAAACTACAATATCTTGATATGAGTTCAAACAAATTAGATGGCAACATTCCATCTACTGTAGGCAATCTCTCCAAATTGAAATATCTTGATCTGAGTTCAAACAAATTAAATGGAAACATTTTTCCTACTCTAGGAAATCTCTAAAAATTGTATCAGCTTTATCTAGGGGATAACTCTTTTAGTGGTCCAATCCCAACTTTCTTTGCTAAGCTATCCAAGCTTGAGGTGCTTTATCTAGCCAACAATAGCTTAAACGAAATTTTCTCATTTTTTATTTTGAATAATTGCCCCAAACTTTATTATTTGGATCTCTCAAACAATATGTTGACCGTAAAAATCTGTGCCTCTACCATTCCCAAATTTTAGCTTAAGTACTTATCTTTACATGAATGCAACATTAGAGGAAATTTCCCTGCATTTATTTCAACTCAATATTTCATTCTTTTCTTAGATTTGTCAAATAATTTTCTAAGTGGCTTTATTCCAAATTGGTTTTGGGAACTCACATCAATTGAGTACATAGATCTCTCAGACAACTTATTTGATGGATCAATTTCAAAATCATTTGAAAATAATGCATAAGATCTTTGTTTTCTTTCATTAGCCAAAAATAATTTTAGTAGTTATATTCCCAATTCTATCTTAAAATTGAAGAGTTTGAATATTTTAGATTTGTCAAATAATAAGTTCAGTGGAAAAATTCCCCAATGTTTAAAGAATTGCTCCATGTTGTATGTCCTAAATCTAGAGAAGAATAACTTAAAAGGATGATACCAAATATATGTAAGGGAATGAATTCTCTTGAGACATTGAAATGGGGAGACAATGCACTTGAAGGACATATTCCATCATCACTTGGAGAATGTAGGAATCTGCAAATCCTTGATATGAGAAACAATATTTTGCAAGGGAACATTTCAAATTGGGTTAAAAGCTTACAAAATCTCCATATTTTGATATTACAAAGTAATAATTTCAAGGGTAGAATTCCATTGCAATTAATGAAACTGCAAAATCTTCAAATTTTGGATATATCAAAAAATAAATTTTTAGGGGTTATTCCAAATGACTTTATGAAGTTAACTACAATGGAAAATCAATTAGAAAACATAGAAATCCTTGAACATGACTCTAATACTCAAATTGAATCAAAATATTACATAGATGAAATAATAATTTACAATAAAGGACAAGTTATGGAGTTTGTGAAAATTTTGAGATTAGTGAAATGTCTTGACCTCTCTAGCAATAGCTTATTAGGTAACATTCCTTGGAATATTGGATCCCTCAAAGGTTTGATTATTCTCAACATTTCAAGAAACCATTTCAGTGGTGAGATTCCTAAATCTATTGGAGAGATGACACTACTTGAATCACTTGATCTTTTAAAAAATAACCTATCCAGGGCCATTCTTACTGAGCTACAACTTCTCACATCCTTGAGTTACTTTAATGTGTCCTATAATAACCTATCAGAGATGATACCACAAGGAGGACAGATGATGACATTTGGTTCTACATTCTTCTCCAACAATTCAGGCCTATGTGGCCTACAAATAAATGTGTCATGCTCAAGTAGCCCTCTTAATTCTCCCAAAGTACAGGAAGAAAATAATGAAGATTTAGAGGATGATATATGGTGGGATATGGGAATGGCAACTGGCTATATAGTTGGATTTTCAATTGTAATGGGAATGTTGTGTGATGAGGGCGCAGCCCGAGACTTAAAGAATAACCCACAAACAAGAGAATAATTTTATTATTTAGAAAATGGAGCTTCTTACATGCAGAGGATCTCAAATCCCCAAGTTCTGCAACACATGCAAGTTACAGAAAGCTACAGAATCACCCTTTTGCAATATGCGAGCTTGTCCCCCAAAAAGTTACCCAAAAATTAGAAACCCGCCCATAAATAGAGCTCCTCTTTAGTTTGCAGCCAAAACAACATTCAAATTTGAGTTTAGGCAGTTTGGTGCTGAAAAATTACAACTTGAAGTTCAAATTTCAAAAGAACATTTGCAATTGTATCTTCTAGAAAGTGTGCCAACTTCCCGGGGCCATAACTTTTGATCCGAGACTCCGATTCGCAAACCATTTGAACTGTTGGAAAGGTTTCCAAGTCAAGAACACGCTTGAAATCCGCTACGGGGCCGATCCAAGAACTCTAAGTGCCTCAAATATAACTCAGAAGATTTTCAGGTGTAAATTTTGAAAACTAAAACTGCAATTTCTTTCAACCCAGGAATAGAAAATGAAAACCGTAAATTGGGAATTTTATTATGATGAAAAAGGTATTCAAAAATGTAAAAACATCTAAAAATCGAGAAACTTGAAATTTAATTATTTTTGGGTGATGCAAGATTGCCCTTACACCACTGGATGCTCCTGCATCAGACACCCAGGGTAATTTGAGAAGTGACCCCGTCACGTCTCAGATGGTTGAGGAAAACCCAAACGGTCGACCTCTGCCTTAGGCAACCAGGATGAGTCTTCAACAGGCCTTCCTTTCCATTTCACCAAATATTCTTCGTACTGCTTGTTCCTGGTACTCCTTCCTACATGACTATCCAGGATTTCTTCAATCTCCTCCTTTTCTGAAGTAGGTGCAGGAATCCCACACTGTTCCATCGTTGGTACTTCCTCTGCACTACCTTCATGATACTCTGTCAAATCTGAAATGTTGAACATAGGGAAAATGTTGAATCCATCCGGAAACTCTACCTCATATGCATTCCTGGAATCATGCCTCTTCAAAATTTTACAGGGACCGAACTTCTTCATCTTTAATTTGTTATATGTTCCCACTGGAAACCTTTCTTTCCTCAAGTGGACCATCACTTCATCACCAATCTAAAACTCCTTATACCTCCTCCTCTGATTTTCCTTAGCCTTATACTGCATATTCATTTTGTTAATATGTTCTCTTACCTTCTCATGTATATCCTTGATGTGTTTTGCAAAATCTTCGGCTTCAACACTTATTTTCTTTTCTTGGTCCATCTTCCTCAATTCTAGAGCTGTTCTGGGGCTACCTCCATACACAATCTGGAATGGTGATCTACTAGTGCTTCTATTGACAAAATTGTTGTAAGAAAATTCTACTTTGGGTAAGATCAAGTCCCATCCCTTGGGTTTATCTCCTACCAAACATCTCAGTAGGTTACCCAAACTCCTATTAACAACCTCTGTCTACCCATCTGTTTGTGGATGGTGTGCAGAACTAAACTTCAACTCTGTCTTTAGCTTCTTCCACAAGGTCCTCCAGAAGTACCCCACAAATTTGGTGTCACGATGAAACAATACTCTTTGGCAGACCACGTAGCCTCACCACCTCTTTGAAGAACAAGTCAGCAATGTGGACTGCATCATGGGTCTTCTGACATGGAATGAAATGTGTCATCTTTGAAAACCTATCAACCACCACAAAGGCTGAATCATTCCCTAGTTGTGTCTTAGCAGGCCAAAGAACAAAGTCCATGCCCATATCCTCCA
>VDFB02270651.1:119587242-119752231 GCA_007258455.2 Sequoia sempervirens
ACAAGAGAATAATTTTATTATTCAAAAATGGAGCTTCTTACATGCAGAGGATCTCAAATACCCAAGTTCTGCAACACATGCAAGTTACAGAAAGCTACAGAATCACCCTTTCGCAATATGCGAGCTTGTCCCCCAAAAAGTTATCCAAAAATTAGAAACCCTCCCATAAATAGAGCTCCTCTTTAGTTTGGAGCCAAAACAACATTCAAATTTGAGTTTAGGCGATTTGGCGCTGAAAAATTACAAATTGAAGTTCAAATTTCAAAAGAACATTTGCAATTGTATCTTCTAGAAAGTGCGCCAACTTCCTGGGGCCATAAATTTTGATCCGGGACTCCGATTCGTGAACCGTTTGAACCGTTGGAAAGGTCTCGAAGTCAAGAACGCGCTTGAAATTTTCTATGCCAATTTTGACAAGTTTCAGGGCCGATCTAGGAACTCTAAGTGCCTCAAATCTAACTCAGAAGATTTTCAGGTGCAAATCTGGGAAACTAAAACTACAATATCTTTCAACCCAGGAATAGAAAATGAAAACCATAAATTTGGAATTTCATTATGATGAAAAGGGTATCCAAAAATGTAAAAACATCTAAAAACTGAGAAACTTGAAATTTAACTATTTTTGGGTGATGCAAGATTGCCCTTACATCACTGGATGCTCCTGCATCATTGTGGCTCAACAAAACATGGAGTATCCCATGCTTCAAATTCATGGATGACATTATTATCTTTCTATTTGAAACATTGAGAGAGTATTTGTATTCTTCAAGGTAAGATCAATTTGCTAGGTTTGTACTCCAAATATTGTATATTATATATTATAAATTTTTCTATGATAAAACAGGGCATGCATCTCATTTATGAGACTCCCCTTTTAATGTTACTAATGCTAATAAATATTGATATGTCAATCGTTCTCCGAAACAGTTCAATACAATTTTTTCATTTAATAATTTTATGATAAATCCTTATTAAAAACTTTGAAATTAATATAAATCATCATTCAAACAATATTGTTTCAATGTATTTGTTTACATTAATTATAATTTAAATTTCAATGTGCTAATGACGATATCAAAGCTCTCAATAAAAATGAATTACAAAGAAATAAAAATTCAGTAAAAAGAGAGCCATTACAAGATTTTAATTTTAAAAAGTGGCCATTTTATTTATTTTCGAGAATAGTGCATAATTTTTTTTTTAACATACATTCCAACATTTCAATCTACCAGAGGATATGTTAGAATCTGCCATGAAATGTTGGAGTCTTTTGTGGCATTATAAATTACTGAAAAGACACTGAATTTTGTTGTATTGCATTGGAAATTTGTTCAAATTTAAATTTCAAGTTTTTTCAAAGCTCTTGAAATCTGATAGGGCATTCAAATTGATCATTTGCTACATTAAAATGTATTGAAATATAATACATTTCAACATTGGTTGAAATGAAGCATGGACCATTTAAAATACAGTATTAGTATATGAAAACTTTTGCTATTTTATTTTAACAACGTAGTGATTTTCAGGAAAGGTTGCCACATGAATTTATGTGACAAAGGTATGATAGGGAATGGTGTGTCGAGTAATTGAAATATAATAAATCAAGTTCTTGTGTAGGAATGTATGCCATTTAAACATCTAAAAACAATTTAATGTTTAACGTCTTCAAATTGTGTGTTAATATTATTGTTTCATGTCTCAATAGATTTCTTCATTTACAGTTGTTAAATGATATGATGCACATGTTTAGTTAATTAATATGACCTTGTCAAAATTTTTAGAGGATTCTTCACATTCACTTGGCACCATATTATAGATATTATGTCACATCTCAGTCCTGATGTAGGTTGCTTTTGGTTTTGTGTGGATTTGTTACATGTTTTAATGTGCTTGGTAGAATAATAATTAATATGATGGTGTTTTGGTGTGGAGATAAATGAAAGTGTTTATTTAAATTATGAGAAGTTGAATAGTATTGAATATGTTTTACTTTGAAAATGAAGCAAAATAGAGTAGAAACATTTTAATTTATGTAATATATTGCACTTTATTTATATCTTTATGTGATACTAATTCAATTATTGTTGTGTGCCTGAGTGCACTTGATTTGTAGGAGGTTGAAGACCAAGGGTGTGATTAAGGAGAGGAGGTTAGCTTCTTGACATGACAAAGCAGGATGTTCTCTCAATCACACACATGCACTTAGATTCATATAGATTGCATTTAGGAATAATAATTTTTGTATGACTATTTGATTATTAGCAAATAATTAATGATTAGTTAAATTAAAATATAAGCATAATAAAGTAAAGAAATTAAACATTAATTATAGTTAATTATAAATTTTGATTTAAATGCTTATGCATTCTACTCTTCTTTTAATTTGTGTTAATCTGTGAGTTAATAAGTTAACCATTAGTTAGAAGACATTTATTTTATTATTGGGTAAATATTTTCAAAGGGGGATTTGCATGCAATTAAATTAAATATTTTTATTATTTTAAAATCTATTATTTTCAAGATTAGGTTTGGAGAATAAAGAAAAAGAAAAATTTAAAAATAAAAGAGGGGTAATGGAAAAACCAACCTTTCTGGAAGTATTTGGGAATTGCTCTACAACTGGATTTTACATGGCTTCTAGATAGTATTTTGGGATTTTGTTTTTAGTTTCAATAGATTAGAAAATAGAAGAACAAAAGAAAAGAAAGGAGAAGAGGTCAGCCTTGCAGGAAGGAAATCTCAGAGAAAACAAGAAGACGAAGTGGCAAGGAGGCTCCTTCAGCTGTCAACGAATTAACCAGGTTCTTCTTCATAATTTTGTTTTATTGTTTTAAGTTTCCAAATAAAAGGAAAGAAATTTGTTGTGTGTGCAAAGAATTGGCTGTGCAAAAACCTCTGTTTGTTGTGCAAAATATTACGGTGAAATCTATACATTCTTTTCAAAATCCTTTCTAAATTTTAAAGACAATTTCGTTTCTCTATATTTTATTCTGAAAACAACATTCTTTCTGGTAAATTCCTGAATAAACTTGTGCCAATTTGTTGATTGTGGATTATTATATATATATATATATATATTAATATATATATACATATATAATCAGTGTGAATGAATTTATACCAGCATATATTCACATATTTTTTATGAATCTGAATGATTTTGGCTTTATACAAAATGAATTTTTGAAGGGAGCCAAATTCCTATTTTATTGTATTCGAGATTTTTGTTTTTAAAAGTTATTGTTTACTATGAAGGGCAACTAGGATTTCGCCCCAGTCGTGCCCTCCCCATAAGGGAAGGGCGGTGTTGTGGGAGATAGCACTCCCTCCACAGGCCGCAGCCTATGGAGGAAGTGTTGCCTTCCACAGGGAGTGCCTCCCCATATGTGGTGGGTGTAAGCCCTTTTATATATACTATATTTAAAAAAAAAAACACTGTGTGATGAACTTTGAACTGTGTCTTGCCAGAAGATTTTCAAATGGGAATATACACTACACAGTTTTGATATATAAACATATACTATATATATATATGTATGTATATATATATATGTATATACATATATATATATGTATGTATGTATATATATATGCGTGTGTGTGTGTGTTTAAATGCTACATTTATATTTATATATATATATACACATACACATATAAAAAACAAGAATATTGAGTTGTGAAAACCACTTCTTTCCTGAGATAATTATTTTTCTTTTGTAAAAGATTTATGAGCTACGAATATATACACATAATATGATTACTCGAGAAATGAAATACTTCTAAACATTTAGGTGTAAAATATGTAAAATACAATTATATTAAAATATATATATACATGAATATTTGTCTACCTTAGTAAATATATACACATATGTAAATCTGGTCTTTTATATGGATTGTTTTATAATAAAATCAAGTTGAAACCATGCATATTGACACAGACTTGACTTATTCTGAAGTTAAGAACGAATGTATACTTATAAACATATTGAAAAATATAGTTATGTAAATGAATATTAATATGAGTTTCAAACTTAACATTTTAATCTCATACTTTCAATGGAAGATTAGTTGTCAAATTTGAGATACATAATTTATAAATCTGAAAAATGAATAGGTAAACTCTTGTGCTAGAATTATTTATTTTCTTTTTTCCCTTTGTGTTGACTTAGTATCTGTTGCATAAATTTCTATATACACCTCCATTAATAAATGTGGGAAATCTAAGTATTCCAATCCATACTTATAAGGCTGATATGTGTAGTTTCTTTTTAAATTTATATAACTTGTTATTTTGGAAAAATTATTCAATTAAAAATTAGAACTTGTGATTCCATACACGCTCTTTTCAAAAGACCAAACTTAGATCATTTTGAAGAATAGGGTTTGAGTTGCAAAACCAACCTGTGATCAATTTTCACTTAAGTTAGTGTGTTAATGTAAAGTTATTAGTGAATCTATATGAACTTTGTAATTGTTAGAATTCCTTTGAAGTTGAGATGAGTAAAATAGAATGAAAACTTAGATGGTAAATGTATTATTTTATTGTTCATTTTGGAAACTTCCGGGACAGGATGCCGAAGGTGGGTCCACAGAGACGATAGTTTTACCTTTTCTAAAACTATCATTTGTTTTATTTATGCTTGGCCAAGCACATGCACCATTGAAATAGATGGAATTAAAAGCCTAAAACTAAATGGATATAGGTCTCTGCCACCTCCTATTTGCAAGAAATATGTGATTCTCATGTTAGGAATGCATATAGGCATCGGGCTTGCATCGAGAGTTCCCTCCTACATTGTTGTTTCAGGTTGCTAGGCTCCTCATGCAGGGATGGGGATTTCTTTGAGTTAGGAAGAAACTCGGGGAAGTCTTGTACTTTGTGGGTGGGCGGAAAAGGTGCCTTAATCACACTCTTGGCCCCAACTTGCAAGAAGACTAGTGGTGTCATGATGGTTGAGGTTCAGAGGTTTATATGCTATAAATGTATTCATGTAATATTGTGGATGGCTTGCAAAGCCCACTTGTAAATGCAATTATATTTGTAATTCAATATTGTAACATTGAAATAGATGTATTGGAAAGAAATTTTTGATGTAACATTGAAATAGATGAATTGATTGAAAGTTAGTGATGTAATTGAAACTTGAGTGAATTTATGGAAACTCATTGATATGAAAATGACATTTACATGTGTATCATTGCAATGATCTTTGTTGTTAATGCAATTTACTTATTTGGTATACATGGAATGAAATGTATTAATGAATTTTACCTTTTGAGCACTTATGGTAAGATCTTGATATATGTATCCTTTACTTTTATTATACTTGAAATGTAATGAGTTTTAGCAAATGATGTGGATATTTTAACATCATCTCTCGAGCGTTACATATTATTATTGTTTATTTTTTATTATTAAAGTAGTTTTAGTTAAACACATTTATTTGAGCATATATATGTAATCTATTTAATTTTATATTACCGCGAGATTATACTAAGCAATTGTGTACTTTTTTATATATTTTTCTTATCTTGAACTTGACTTTGTAAGTTCAAATGGACAAAAGGACCAATCTCATTACACCTTGTTTTCTCACCAAAATCAAAATCACAAATACAAACAATGAACCAATCTGAATATTAGAAAAATAAATAGTGTTCCTATTTGCTTTGCAAGCCTAGTATATTTGGTGCAGGTGCACACAAGCACATGAAGGCTTCAAATATACGTCAATATGACAAGTAGTGATGCTAGAGTCTTTTTGTTTTAGATATGGTCTATTTTCACTAAATAAGGTATAATAAGACAATTTACTATATAATAGGTTGATTTTTGAGTCAACTGAGTAAAAGAGTCAAAAGTTGCAAAAAGATGTAAAATTGCAAATTACCAAAAGTTGCAAAATGCACTATTTTAGGAATTTCTAATGTCAAGGTTGTTAAATGGTTGTAATGTCATTTTAGTGGTTTAGTGTAGTTAATTTTGGTGCAATAAGGTCATTCTTAGACCATTCAAGGTTGCTAGTGGGTCCATTTTGTCAGTTTTGAAAAGTTGCTAAAAATAGTGTGCAACTTGGCAATTTTGCATGTAAAAGGAGAATAAATGCTCCTCCATTCGAATCTATGCTTGTAACTGATGTAATAAGGTGGGAAACATGTTCAAATGGCTCAGTAGTAATTTTTAAGAGAGGGGATTGAATAATATTGATTCTTGTTAGCTCAAATTTGGTGTTTACTCTAAAATTTCTGTATTTTTTCTTAAAAATAAGCACTTTACAGTCAGAATACAAAGCCGTACAACCTCTATTTGTTCAAGGTTCGACTTTATATTGTCGAGGACTGAATCAAGATTGTTTTGAATCTTTTCTTGTGAATATTCATCAAGTTTTAAGCTTCTGAGAGCAACTTTACCACTTGCTGGTCTATGTTCAGAAAATAAGGGTTTCAGGCCCTAATCATGAGATTTTGGCTATTCCATCTATTGTTCTAAGTGTGGCTCGATGGAATGGCCTAGATTAGATGTAGTTAGGTCTGTAATAATATTCTGAGGGAGTTAAGAGCTGGATAGGTTCTGCAAGTGAGTTTGTGTGTTGCAAATATGCTAAAAATGAAGGTTTTTGAGTGAAATTTGTTGGCTTTAGTAGGGGAATGTCTGAAACGTGGGGGCAGAAATATTTAAAGCTATATTAAGATTTTTCAGGCTCTATTAGGTATGTTTGAATATTTTTAGTGAGTGGAAAGGTTGGGAACGTTGTTTTTCATAAAAACCCCAATAAAGTTGCTAAAAAGGAGGGTTTTGAGTTTTGGGTTGTTAGTGAGGTAATCTCTGCTCAAAGGTGATGGATTTAGTGGTTTTGCAAGATTTTTAGTGCTTCCCAACTGATATTTGGAGTTTATGACAAGTTTAAAGGAGGGTCTCTTTGTAAAATGGGCCTATTTTGGGATATAGGACAGTGATAGAGTGCTAGTTTGAAGCATTTATTTCAAAAGAACCTATGAAAGTTTTGAAGAATGTTAGTGTTGGGCCATGAGGGTATCTAAAAGTGTCAAGAGTTGGGTGATTGAGTGGGTTATAGGTGAGAAAACTTGAGTAAATAGGTCTGCAGATGTACTAGGAGTAACCAGTCTAGTAAAGAAGAACCCAAGTTTGGGTTTGTGAAATAAATTGGTGTTTGAATTCATTTGAGTTGTGTTTTTGTTGTTGAAGGAACATCTAGATCTTGCATCAATTGGTATAAGAGCTCAGTTACTAGATCTTTTGTAGGTTATTTGGTTGAATTTTGTAGGTGAAAAGAAAAGTTTGTAAGGATGCCTCTAAAGGGTGTTGGTGCTACTAGAGAGTTGCAAGAATTGAAGGAGAAACATGCAAAGCTTTTGGAGTCACATAATGAAGTGTTGGAAAGGCTTGTTGCCTTAGAGATATAGAAAAGAAGAGATGAGAATGGTGAAAGTGAAACAGAGGAGCAAGATGAAGAATATGAGGATGTGGATGAGGAGTTAGACCTTGAAGATCAGAGGATGGAAAAGTTGCTCAAAGAAGTTAAAGGTGATTCAATGAAGGTAAAGTTTGATCTTCCTATGTATGGTGAAAATATAAATGAAGAAGAGTTTCTTGACTGGATTGCAGCCATGGACAACCATTTTGAAAGTGAAGACATTTCAGATGAACAAAAGGTGAAGGTGGAAAAAAAAAACTCAAAGGTCATGCTCTTGTATGGTGGGACTACAAGCAAGCAGAAAGGAGAAAACAAGGAAAATCAATGATAGTTTCTTTGGACAAGATGGTACAAAAACGGAAAGGTAAGTTTCTTCCAAGGGATTATGAAGTTCAATTGTATAAAAGATTGCAAGGTTTGAAACAAAATGATCTATATGTCAAGACATATATAGATGAATTTTAAAAACTAAGTATAAGGTCAGGGAGAAATGAGGATGAAGTTGAAAAAGTGGCTAGATATCTAGGTGGTATCAGATTCAATATTCAAGATGAACTTTTTGTTGCTAACCCAAAGACTGTGGAAGAATGTTTTCAATTGGCAATCATGGTGGAGGAAAAGATCAAAAGAAGGCAAGAGAAATATGTTAGAGGAAGAGGTAGTAGTACAAGAGGGAGAGGATCAATCCCTGCATCAAAGCAGCTAAATGATGAACAAGAAGCAAATAAAGGTAAGGAGCAAGGTGTTGATACAAGAGGAGGTTTTAGGGGTAGAGGCAGGTTTAGTGGTGGTAGAAGTTCTAATGCTTTTGTAGGGAGATGTTATAATTGTAATGAATATGGTCATCCTTCTTGGAAATGTCCTAAAAAATTTGGTAATTCATCAAGTGGAGAAAAGAGGACTGAAAGGAGGGCATAAATAATTCAAGAAGAGGAGTGTGAGAGTACAAATTTTGCAAGTTTACGTGTTGTCCCTGAGATAGGTGAAATGTTGGTGATGAGGAAGACTGTATTGAAGGCAACAAAGAAGATGGAGCCATTGCAAAGGAAGAGTCTTTTCAAAACAACATATAAGTGCAAAAACAAGGTATGCAAAATTGTTATTGATTCTGTCTCTATTGAGAATATGGTGTCAAGTGAGATGATGAGTAAATTGAATTTGCAAAAGGTACCTCATGGGTTGCCATACAAGGTGTCTTGGTTGAGTGATGGGAAGTCTCTTTCGATCAATGAACAATAAATTTTTGAATTTCAAATTGGGGGTTATAGAGATAAGGTAGTTTTTGATATCTTGCCCGTGGATTGTTGCCACTTACTCCTAGGTAGGCCCTGGCAGTATGACAGGTGTCCATTGTATGATGGGAGAGAAAACACATACACTTTAGAGAAGGATGAATGTAAATTTGTTTTGAATCCACTTGTGGAAGATGATAAAGGTAAGGCTAAGGTGATCATGTGTGGAAAGAAAAAAATTGTAGAGGTTGTGAGAGAAGACAAAAAGGTGGGTATTACAATCAATTCAAGGTTAGAGAATGTTGGGATAGTAGGTGAAAAGGTTGATTTAAATTTGAAGAAGGAATTGACAGTAAATTGGAATGATAATGTATTGGTAGGTACAATGGTGGGCCTTTTGGTTGATAATAAGGTGAAAGTACAAGGTATTTTTGTAGGTACGGTAAGTACAATAGGTTCTAAGGACAAAATGATGGTACAAAAGGTTGACAAGAAAGTAGGAATGATGACTGTGGTTAAAGGATAGAATGGAAAAAGAATAGAGGGAAGATGCAAGCATGAAGCTGAAGTGAAAGGGAAGTCATTTCAAATAAATACTAAAGAGTGTTTGTTTGCAGGTATAGATGAAGAAATACAATCAGGTTTTGAACAAGGGGCTAGTAGAAGACAACTAGTAGGTCTGATTGCAAAGTTGGAGACTTATTCAAATGCAAGCAAGATCAAGGAAGTAGGGCAGGTTGAGAGATCAATGTATATAAACCAAAGGATGGTATATGCAAGTCAAAGATCATGTGTAAATCTTGGAGGAATAGAGGCAAAACATTACTCATGTGACATGAGTTCTTTTCAGTGGGGTTGCATGGTGTAAGTGCACCCAAGCACATGAAGGCTTCAAATATAGGTCAATATGACAAGTAGTGATGTTAGAGTCTTTTTGTTTTATATGTGGTCTATTTTCACTAAATAAGGTCTAATAAGACCATTTACTATATAATAGGTTTATTTTTGAGTCGATTGAGTAAAAGAGTCAAAAGCTGCAAAAAGATGTAAAATTGCAAATTACCAAAAGTTGCAAAATGCACTATTTTAGGAATTTATAACATTTGTCAAGGCTGTTAAATCATTTTAATGTAATTTTAGTGGTTTAGTGGAGTGCATGTTGGTGCAATAATTTTTTTCTAAGACCATTCAAGGTTGCTAATGGGTTCATTTTGTCAGTTTTGAAAAGTTGCTAAAAATAGTGTGCAACTTGGCAATTTTGCATGTAAAAAGGAGAATAAATGCTCCTCCATTTGAATCTATGTTTGTAACTGATGTAATAAGGTAGGAAACATGTTAAAAAATCTGGGTAGTCATTTTTAAGAGGGGGGGTTAAATAATATTGATTCTTGTTAGCTCAAATTTGGTGTTTACTCTAAATTTTTTGTATTTTTTCTTAAAAATCAGCACTTTACAATCAGAATACAAAGTCATAAAGCCTCTATTTGTTCAAGGTTCAACTTTATATTGTAGAGGACTGAATCAAGATTTTTTTTACTCTCTTCTTGTGAATATTCATCAAGTTTTAAGCTTCTGAGAGCAACTTTACCACTTACTGGTCTGTGTTCATAAAATAAGGGTTTGTGGCCCTAATCATGCAATTTTGGCCATTTCATCTATTGTTCTAATTGTGGTTCGATGGAATGGCCTAGAGTAGATGTAGTTAGGTCTTTAATAAGAGTCTATGAGGGAGTTAAGAGCTGCATAGGGTCTACAAGTGAGTTTGTGTATTGCAAATATGCTAAAAATGAAGGTTTTTGAGTGATATTTGATGGCTTTAGTAGGGGAATGTCTATGAAACATGGGGGTAGCAAGATTTAATCTACATTAAGCCTTTCTAGGCTCTATTAGGTATTTTTGAAGAGGTTTAGTGAGTGGCAAGGCTGGGAACGTTGTTTTTCATAAAAACCCCAAGAAAGTTGCTAAAAAGGAGGGTTTTGAGTTTTGGGTTGTTAGTGAGGTAATCTCTACTCAAAGGTGGTGGATTTAGTGGTTTTGTAGGTTGTTCAGTGCTGCCCCACTGAGATTTGGAATTTAGTACAAGTTTAAAGGAGGGTCTCTTTGTAAAATGGGCATATTTTGGGATCTAGGGCAGTGATAGAGTGCTAGTTTGAAACTTTTATTTGAAAAGAACCTATGGAAGTTTTGATGTTAGTGTTGGGCCATAAGGGTATCTAAAAATTTCAAGAGTTGGGTGATTGAGTGGGTTATAGGTGAGTAAAGTTGAGTAAATAGGTCTGCAAACCTACTAGAAGGACTAACCAATCTAGTAAAGAAGAACCCAAGTTTGAGTTTGTGAAAAAAATTGGTGTTTGAATTCATTTGAGTTGTGTTTGTGTTGTTGAAGGACCATTTATCTCTTGCATCAATATTTAGGAAATATATTATCAGAGAGACTGAATATAAAAAATACACTTTTGAGGGTTAAGTTTGTTAATTTACTAGTACAAGAGCACATAAAATAAGCCTTAACTTGCATTCACTTTAAGGGAAAACTCTTTACTATATTAAATTAATGCCTTCTTTGTAATATGTTAAACTAGAGGTTAAATATTAAATAACATTAGGGCTTAGTGACAATCTTATCAACCTTGTTATGTAAAAGCATCACAATTATTTTTCCAGATGAACTATGATTTGATATTTATCTTTAATTATGATGAAAACAAACCTCAAGGAACCCTTGTTGACCTAGAAAAACCTAAATAAAGAGACAATTTACCTCTCTCATGCATTGAACCTTACTTGTTCATTACCTTATCATAAGTATATCCCTTCAACATGAATTGACCCTCCCTAGGCTTGGATCATGGTAATTGTTACTAATTTTTAGCTTCTTGCTTAAAATTAGTGAATATTTAATGAATAGTTATTTGCTAGAGTATAAATTTTTTTATGTTAAGTCATCCAATGAATCCTTGCTTTTAGAATGAAAGAGTTATCTAGGATTGATTTATTCAAATCATTCAAACAATTTAGATTAAACTGTTGAATGGTTCAGACAAACCAATAAACAAGTTTCATTTAGAAAGCAAACAATAAGAAAATGTTATGAAAAGTTGAATTATTTTCTGCAATGTTTGTCATTGTTGATTATCAAAATGAATTGCAAATCTAAGAGCAAGAGTGCAGAAATAATCATTCATTTTGATTGCAGAATTTGTGCTTTAAATAGTTGCAATTTCATTATTTCAAATTATCTAATTGGAACAAATTTAGATTGGTACATAAGCCATTACATATCATGAAATAACTTATTTATTAAAAGATATGTTTATGTAACCCCACACAAGCCGTGGGTTATGACTAAGTTGATTAAATTCAACAATAACTATGAACCATAGACCTGAAGATCAACTAAAAGAAGAAAGACATATAAAATGAAGGTCATGTCTGTCATTTCCTGGGAAGGCTAATGTAGGGTTGACTTGTTGCTTCCAGATTGATCTTCAGTGTCTTCAACTCCTTTTCTCTCGAGTTTCAGAACCTGCAGTTGATAGTGAACTTGTGTTAGAGATCAGGGCATGATATCCAATTATATGCTTATCAACAGATGTATGAATGATAATTATTATCAAATTGAATCAACTTAGTCAACATTTGAAAGATGAATGTAAAAGCTACTAGATCAAATCATCAGGAGAGATTATCAAATTCACTATTTTTCTAACTTGTTTGCTTCATGTGTAGCTACATGAAAAGTATTGTTGCTACTTTGTTTCATCAAAATTACAACACGTGGGTTAAAATGTGGCTCCCACAAGGGTTGAGCTTGACATGTTGAGTTATCAAATAATCAACTTAATTGAGCTTATTTAAGAGGGAAATGCAATGTTTAAAGCCATTATATCAGCTTTTCAATGATAGTGAATAGGTATACATGTTAAATCCACAAAATATCTCTTAAAGGAACTATAGAGGGAAAAGGTAATAACAATATAGGCAATATGAATATCATGAAATCAATATGGTGTTTTGCATAAATTCAGAGAGCAACCTCATATGAAGAAATTATTGTATTATTATAATATATGCTAATCTTTTATGTATTTTTGAATGCATAGATTCTTTTCTTGCAAATTTCTTTGTCAGAAAAGAACAGACAAGAGCAAGGATAAAGAACAGAGATAATATGCTGCCATGAAAGGATTTTAATAAAATATTTCTTATGCAATAAAATTACAATATACAGTTATCCTGGAGCAATTGGTTTGGTTGAAAAATAAAGAAAAAATAGTAATTATTTAATGCTTTATTGTCATCAATAACGGAAATGATTCAATCTCAGCAAATAGAACTGCCTAAAATATTATGTATATGGTATTTGGGAATTACAAAAGTGTGATGATGCAAAAATAAAAGAACTAGAAATAAACATAGATCTATTCCATCTGAGGTTACAAAGTTCTAAGCATGAACTAGGTATCTTGAGCTAACCAAAATGGATGAAGGGTTTCTCTTTTTCTATGGAAGAAAACTCAGTTTTAAAAGCTTATAAAAATTAGTATAAAGAGTATGAAAATGTGCCATGGAGTCTTTGGTGATGGTCACTAACAGACTTTTGTAAAGAGATCAAAGCTAATGCATAAAGTTTTTACAGAGACCAAGGTCAATACCCCAACCAAGTACAAGGAATTCATCAATAGAAAAAAAATAAAAATTCTATAGGAAACCTCATAATACATATGCATTAAATAAAGGGTTTCTTTATAAAAATATCATGGCAGCCTCAAAATACAAAGCAATGAAAGAACCTGGGATTTCAAATAGACAAACCCTCATGGAATGCCATAAATGTGGTGTAGGGGCACCTTGAGGTCTCCATGCCTCTTTGAGGCCTTGTTTTGTTTGTTTTTGTTTGATGTCAAGTTCAATTTGATGTAATAAGGTCCTAAGGACCATCTTCAATAACTTGTGGTAGGTTTTTAGTCTTGGTGTTGAGTTTTAATGTAATAACAAGGTCTCCATCCTCACCTTGTAAACCTGGTGCACCTCATAAAATTAAAGAATCACGATGCCATGATGCAACTAGGTACTTGAGGGGAGTTTCCTTGATGTTTTAAAGTGGTTTTGATGCATTTTTACACCTCTTAAAGGCTCTTTGTATTTGGTCTTGTGAAAGTTGGGGAACTTGCCTTAACTAGGAAATTAGATGTCTAAATGAAGTTGTGTTAGTTTCCAATGTACAACCAATTCAAATTTCAGTTGTAGAAAATTGGGAAGGTTGGTTGAAGGTAGAAATAAGCCTCTCTTGGTCGAGGAAAGGTTGTTGATGAACCATTTTTGGAGATCTAATGGAAAAACATGTTCATCAACAACCTACATGGTACGACCACTATACAATTTTCCTACATGGTACGACCACTATACAATTTGTACGGGCATAAAACTATTATGGTTGGATAGATGGAAGACTTAGTTTGCATTTGGAGGTAATTTGGTGGATTCTCATTGAGTACAATAGGAGATATTTCCATTTTAGCAAGGGCAAGTCTAAAAACCCTCAAAAATAGGGTTTTGACTATAAAATGGCTCTCACTTCCATCTCCACAATGTAACAATGCTCAATCTTGGTGGCATGGAAGTATTTTGTGTATATTTTCATATTTACAAGGCTATGGAGAATGAAATGTTGTGTGGAGGAAGTGATGCATTGTTCTAGGCCTAGCATCTTCATGTGACAGGCCTAGTTTGTGAAGCAAAAGTTGGGTTTTGCTTGTTTAGGGTGATTTTGACAAAGAAGGCACTTAGGAATGATAGAAATGGATGTTACTATTTTGTAAGAGTCTATGTCAAGGATTTGGGGTGAAGGGGAGAGCCTAGATAGTCTAAATCCTATTATAGCCAACCAATTAGGCCTCTTAGAGCAGCATTACATTAACCCATTGTTGCCCTACTACTCACTGTCATGAAGGGAGGTTTTGAGGCCTTATAGGGTCATATAACAATTGTCTAAATTTAGTGGTTTAGGCCTGGTATAGGCTTGTATGTGGATTTTATATTGAATGTCCTCACAGGCAGGGCTACAAGGCTTATAAGGGTAAAGAGGCCTAAAGGTTAGAGTGATAAAGAAATGGAGTTTCCTAAGTGAAAGTTAGGGTGTTATGTTTTGGAATAGCCATTTTAAACATGTTCTAAGTGGTTCCAAGCCCCTTGGTTGTGTTGAGTGAAAGAACCCTAGGTGATTTGGGTCATTACCTTGAAGGAATAGTGTTTTGGAAGAATCCATATAAGAGTATTTGAGAGAAGCACCAAGAAAGAGTTTTTTCCATCTAAGTTTGTTGTCTTCCCCTGCTCAATCTACATCAGAGTGGTATCAAAGCCAATCTTTGATCTAAAAGGTTGTGAAGAGACTTGGAGGTTGTGGTGAATAAAGGTAGATGCCTCCAAAAGGTGGGTCTGTTGTGTCAAGGGAGATGAAGGCCTTAAGGGACAGAATAGAGGCCTTACAGAGAAGGAAAGGAAATGCTAAGGAAGAGATTACCTCAGAGGAGGAGGTAGAGGGTGGAGAGGAAAGCCATCCGGAAGAGAGAAGGTTCATTGAAGCCTTGAAGACCATCAAAGCAGAAGCCATTGAAGTGAAGATGGAAATTCCAATGTATGGGGGAAAGATGAATGTTGAGGCACTACTAGAATGGGTTGATGCCTTAAATAATTACTTTGAGTAGAAGGAGATGGTAGAAGATAATAAAGTTAAGTTTGCAAAGACAAAGTTGAATGGGGCTGCTTTAACTTGGTGGAATTACTACCAAGGAGAAAGAGTGAAAGAGGGAAAGAATATGATTTCCTCTTGGGAAAGAATACTGAGCAGGTTGAAGGCACAATTTTTACCTGTAGATTATGAAATTCAAGTGTTTAGGAGGCTACAAAGCCTAAATAAAAAGGATATGGATGTTGCAACCTATACTAAGGAGTTTCACAAACTCAGTATGAGGTGTGGTCATGTAGAAAATGACAAGGAGAAGGTGGCCAGATATTTGAATGGCCTAAGATTTTCAATTCAATATGAGATGAGTCTTGTGACTTCCAAAATAGTGGAAGAGTTCTTCCAAGTAGCATGCAAGGCAGAGGAGAAGTTAAGAAGAAAGAAAGAGTAGCAAGGAAGGGGTAGAGATAGAAATTCCAAGGGAAGAGGCAATTTTGGTGGTAGAAACCAATCGCAAAGGAAACAAGGGGAGTCAAGTGGAAAAGAAGACCAAAGCAAAGAATCAAGAGGAGGATTTAGAGGTAGGAGGACTAATGGAAGATGAATATTCAATGGAAGAGGTTCCAATTCATTCTCTGGAAGGTGCTACACTTGTAACCAGTTTGGGCACCCATCTTTCAATTGTCCTGAAAGCAAGCTTCAACCTCTCAAGGTGCAGATAGGAGGAACCAATTGGTGCAAGAGGAGGGTGCACAAAGTGTAAATTCACCTTCTAGGCCTACTGATCCTGAATTTGGAGAGAGACTAACACTTCTCAAGGTGGCAAGTGCCGAGGAGCCACCATAGAGAAAGTCCTTGTTTAGAACTTCATGTAAATCTCATGGGAAGGTATGCAAGGTAATTGTAGACTCTGGTTCCACTGATAATTTAGAGTCTCTTGAAATGGTTGAGAAATTAAAACTAAAAAAGATTCCTCACCCTACCCCATATAAGGTGTCTTGGTTGAGTAAGGGCCAACACGTGCTTGTTAATGAGCAATGTTGGGTGGAATTTTAGATTGGGGAGTATAAGGACAGAATTTTGTGTGATATCACACCCATGGATGCTTGTCATCTACTCTTAGGATGCCCTTGGTAGTATGATAGGAAATCCCAACATGATGGAGAGAAGAATACCTATACAATAACAAAATATGGACACACTTTCACTATGAATCCTTTATCGGATGAAGGAGTAGATAAAAAAATTGAGTCTAGTATCATGGTGGTAGGTGAGAAAGAGTTTTTGTAGACCTTAAAGGAAGAGGGAGGTCTAGTTTTTTCCTTGGTTGTTAAGCCAAAATGCAGGTCTATTTTGTCCTCAAACAAAGAGAAACCCATACCTAGTGAAGTCCAAACTTTGTTGGAGAAGTATAAGGAGATTGTAGTGGATGAATTTTCTAGTTCCCTACCTCCAATCAGAGATATCAACCACCATATTGACCTGATACCAAGTGCTACACTACCCAATAAGGCTGCCTACAAGATGACACCAACCCAAAATGAAGAGATAGCAAAGCAAGTGCAAGAGTTATTTGATAAGGGCCTAGTGACGAAGAGTTTAAGCCCTTGTGATGTTCCAACCATGCTAACTCTAAGGAAGGATGGTAAATGGAGATTATGTACTAATTCAAGAGCCATAAATAGGATAACCATCAGATATAGGTTTCCTATGCCAAGGATGGAGGATCTTATGGATTGTCTAGTAGGAGCTCACTACTTTTCAAAGATTGATTTGAAAAGTGGATATCACCAAATTAGGATTCGTGAAGGGGATGAATGGAAGATAGCTTTCAAGAACAATGAAGGTCTTTATGAGTGGATGGTGATGCCTTTTGGCTTGTCTAATGCCCCCAGTACCTTCATGAGACTAATGAATGAGGTATTGAAACCTTTTATTGGAAAATTTGTTGTGGTTTATTTGGATGACATTCTTGTCTTTAGCAGGACCAAGGAGGAGCATTTGGAGCATCTTGGACATGTTTTAAGAAGGTTGCATGAAGAAAAGTTGTTGATCAACTTACAAAAATGTGAGTTCATGAAAGAAGAATTGGTCTATCTTGGGTTTGTTATCTCACAAGGAAGTTTGAAAATGGATCCATCAAAGGTTGAGGCTATTCTTAATTGGCCAACACCTAAGTGAGTGGGAGATGTAAGGATTTTTCATGGCCTAGAAAGCTTCTATAGGAAGTTCATCAATATTTTTAGCCATATTTGTGCCCCCATCAATGATACAATCAAAGGTGAAAAGAAGGGTAAGTTTCAATGGACCAATGAATCAAATGTAAGGTTTGAGTACTTGAAAAGAAAGGTATCACAGTAGCCTGTCCTTGCTCTTCCTGATTTTACTAAAGTTTTTACTATTGAGTGTGATGCAAGTAATCAAGCAATAGGTGTTTTTTTGATTCAAGAGGGAAAATCGGTTGCATTTTTTAGTGAAAAACTAAATGAGGCCAAAAGAAAGTACTCTTCATATGATCTTGAATTGTATGCTATGGTCCAAGCTTTAAATAAATGGAGGAACTACTTGTTACCAAGGGAGTTTATAGTATTCACTAACAACCATGCTCTTAGTTTCTTGAATGGACAAGAAAAATTGAACTAAAGGCACATGAAGTGGGTTGAATACCTACAAGCATATACATTCTCCATAAAACATAAGAAGTGGCAAGCTAATAAGGTTGCATATGCCCTTAGTAGAAGGGTCATGATGGTTCAAGAGGTGCAACTACAAAGTGTGGGTATATAAGCTCTCAAAGGTATGTATAAGGAGGATGAAGATTTCAAGGCTACTTTTTAAGTTTGTTCTCAATTTTTTGATGCTTTTCACAGTGATTATGTTGATTATGTTTTGCAAGATGGTCTATTGTTTAAAGGGGCTCAATTGTGCATTCCCAAGTGCTCTATGATGGAGAATATAATAAAGGAAAAGCATAGTGGGAGTCTTGGTGGGCACTTTGGACTTGACAAAACTTTGGAGTAGGTTAGGAGATTCTACTTTTGACCTAAAATGCATATGGATGTGAGGAGGTTTGTGGAAGCTTACACCATATGTTAAAGAGCAAAATGGACCACTTCAAATGCTAGTTTATATCAGCCTCTACCAATCCCAAGTAGGCCTTGGGAGAGCATAAGTATGGATTTTGTCTTGGGATTTCCTAAGACACAAAGGGGGGTTGATAGTGTGTTTGTAGTAGTTGATAGATTTAGCAAGATGGCACATTTTATTCCTTGTAGATGCACTAGTGATGCCTCTAATATTGCAGGTCTATTTTTCAGGGAGATTGGGAGAATGCATGTCATTCCTATGAGCATTGTATCTGATAGGGAATCAAAGTTCATAGGCCACTTTTGGAGGACCTTATGGAGAAAGTTGGGGACTAATTTGTAGTATAGCTCAGCCTATCATCCTCAAACAAATGGAAAAATAAAGGTAGTTAACAAATCACTTGGTAATATTTTAAGGTGTTTGACAAAAGAACATGGTGTTCAATGGGATTTGGTGTTGCCTCAAGCAGAGTATGCTTATAATGACTCCATCAATAGAAACATTGGAAAAACTCCCTTTGAGGTTGTGTATGGGATGAATCCAAGGGGAATATTTGAGTTGAGAGATCTAAAAGGAATGGAGAAGAGGAGTGTAGAAGGAGAAGAGTTTGTTGTGGCAATGATGTTTGTCCATGATCAAGTAAAGGAAAATATAAAGAAGAGTGTAGAACACTACAAAGAGAGGGAAGATTTGAAAAGAAGAAATGTGCAATACAAGGTGGGAGATATGGTTTTTTCTTATTTGAAGGAGAGATTGCCTAAAGGAAAATACACAAAGCTTCACATGAAGAAAATAGGCCCATGAAAAATAATTCACAAGTTTGGGAAAAATGCATATGAGATAGCACTCCCTCTTGGAGTGGCTATCTCTCCTATCTTTAATGTGGCTAACTTGTACCCCTTTAAGGGATATTTGGATGTAGGTACAGGTGTGGAAGCTAATGAAGATTGGGTGCAGGACCTTCCACCATCTAAACCCTTGAAACTTGAAGCAATTCTAGATACCAAGGAGGTAAAAAGGACAAGGAAAAAGGTATATAATGAATATCTTGTTAAATGGAAGGGTCTTCCACCTGAAGATGCAACTTGGATGAGTGAAGAGGAGATCAAACATCATGGTACTACCTTGCAGCAACTGATCTCAGGTGGTACTTGAGATTTCTTCCACCTTGGGTGCATGGTGCAGGGACATCTTGGGGTCTCCATGCCTCTTTGAGGCCTTTTTTTGTTTTTTTGTTTAATTTCAAGTTGAATTTGATGTAATAAGGTCCTAAGGACCATCTTCAATAAATTGTGGTAGGTTTTTAGTCTTGGTGTTGAGTTTTAATGTAATAACAAGGTCTCCATCCTCACCTTGTAAACTTGGTGCACCTTGGAAAATTAAATAATCAAGATGCCATGATGTAAAAAGGTACTTGAGGGGATTTTTCTTGATGTTTTGAAGTGGTTTTAATGCCTTTTGACATCTCTTAAAGGCTCTCTATATTCAGGCTTGTGAAATTTGGGTAACTTGCCTTAACTAGGCAATTAGGTGTCTAAATGAAGTTGTGCTAGTTTCCAATGTACAATCAATTCAAATTTTAGTTGTAGAACATTGGGAAGGTTGGTTGAAGGTAGAAATAAGCATCTCTTGGTTGAGGAAAGGTTGTTGATGAACCATTTTTTGGGATCTAATGCAAAAACTTGTTGTTTTCTAGAAATTATGTGTGTAAACTCTTTGTTTTCTTGCATGCTACGACCACTATACAATCCGTAAAGGAATAAACCTATTATAGTTGGATAGAGGGAAGACCTGGATTCCATTTGGAGGTGATTTGGTGGATTTTCATTGAGTACAACAAGAGATATTTCCATTTTAGCAAGGGAAGGTTTGAAAACCCTCAAAACTAGGGTTTTGACTAAAAAATGGCTCTCACTTCCATCTCCACAATGTAAAAATGCTCAATCTTGGTGGTATGGAAGGATTTTGTGTATATTTTCATATTTAAAAGGTTCTGGAGAATGGCATGTTGTGTGGAGGAAGTTATGCATTGTTCTAGGCCTGGCATCTTCATGTGACAGGCTAGTTTGTGAAGCAAAAGTTGGGTTTTGCTTGTTTAGGGTGATTTTGACAGAGAAGGCACTTAGGAATGATAGAAATGGATGTAATTATTTTGTAAGAGTCTATGTCAGTGATTTGGGGTGAAGGGGAGAGCCTAGATAGTCTAAATCCTATTATAGCCAACCAATTAGGCCTCTTGGAGCAACGTTACTTTAACCCATTGTTGTCCTAATACTCACTATCATGAGGGAGGTTTTGAGGCCTTGTGGGGTCATATAAAAATTGTCTAAATTTAGTGGTTTAGGCCTAGTATAGGCTTGTATGTGGATTTTATATTGACTGTCCTCCCGGGTAGGGCTACAAGGCTTATAAGGGTAAAGAGGCCTAAAGGTTAGAGCGATAAAGAAATGGAGTTTACTAAGTGAAAGTTAGGATGTTATGTTTTGGAATAGCCATTTTAAACATGTTCTAAGTGGTTCCAAGCCCCTTGGTTTTTTTGAGTGCAAGAACCCTAGGTGAGTTGGGTCATTACCTTGAAGGAATAGTGTTTTGGAAGAATCCATATAAGAGTATTTGAGAGAAGCACCAAGAAAGAGTCTTTGCCATCTGAGTTTTTTTGTCTTCCCTTCCTTACTCTACATCAAAATATACAAAGACCACAACCACAAAATCCATCAGTTATTTTATCAAAAGGAATACAAAGTCTGAGTTGGGGTTTTAATGGCAGCCTTCAAACTTTCAAGAGAAGTACAAAGAAAGAAAAAAAGAAAATTCATGAGGCCACGGTTTGTTAACTTCTTTGAAGAAGCTTTCAAAAGAAAAGATCCTCCACATTTCAAGACACAATTAGACTTACCAGGCAATGTTTCTGCATTTAATTTTCTAAAAATCTTCACAATGGCTCATGTACAGTGATTTTCAGCAAAAGCTCGGCCAACAGGTTTTTAACATGGCGGCGAAAGAAAAACAACAAGAAAATACTGAGAGATGACGGATAAAATATTATAGAAAGCTTTAAAAATGATTAGAAATTTCTAGATCTATGCAAGAAACCAAGCGTACGAATTTTTGTATCATCATTCTTCAAAAACGTCGCAATGGCGCACAAAGGCAGAATTTCGAGCTCAAACATGCTAGCTAGGGTTCCATCATGGAAACTCTCTCCCAGAGAAAAGTATAAAGTGAAAAATGAAAATGACAAAATGAACTTTTATCTTTCATTTTAGGGTTATGATAACCCTAGTAGGGATGGTGGAGGAAGGCAATATTTTTTTCCTTAAAGTTTTTATTTAAAACTTTATTCATTTTACATAAGCCGTGGCTTTTTTCCTTGGAATTTTTTTCCAAACTTCTTATAAGTATTTTCAAACACTTGTATTTTAAGTGTTCTAGAGGTGTTCCCTATTTTTGGATTTGATGCAAATATTGTATGCCTTTATTAAAATGATAGTATAAAATCATTTTTAATAAAAGTTACTTTTATAAAATGCAAAATAATGTGAGTGATTATTTTTATTTACATTTCATTCAAACTTGTAAATCTTTGTTTTAAATGATAATTATAAATCATTTGAAATAAATGATATTTTGAAGTGCAAATAAATGATCATTTTAATGCAATTTCAAATGATGTGATAATTAAAAAGGGAATCAAATGGAGTATTAAAAGCCTTGCATAAATCATGGAGATGGTTAAGAAATTAGTGCCAACACATGGAGGAAAATCAAGAGTTTGGAGCCCTTAATTGTGAATTCACCGTCAGTTTTGAGTTCCATTTGATTGGATTTCATTCAAGGAGTGACTTGAGGCATAAAAGTTGAGTTCAGTTTCAGTTATGACCTTGTTTTGAGGGGATTTTTAGTTGCATATGACCCATGAGGTTGTTGAAATATTCACAAATTTTGGTGGAGTTTTCTTGCAGTTTCATGCCTTGTTTGGAGGAGAAGGAGGACAACACATCAATTTTTGAAGCCAAGATTCAAATTCAAAATTTTGGAGGCTTTTTCTATAAGTCTATCTTCTCTCTCATTCTTAGGGAGAGTTCTGAGTTTTGTAATTGCTAAGGAAAATTATCCTTTCTTTGTAACTCATTTTCTTAAGAGTTCTTGAGATTAGTAATGCAAATATCTCCTATTTCTCACTAAGAAGCTTATTTCCTTCTCCTTATTTCTTTGTTGTTTGGTATTAGTTGTGAGTTACAAGATAAAATACTATATTTTTCATTATTTTATCAATTCCTTCAATGCTGAATAGAATAAAAAATATCATGTCATAGTGTAGGTCTATGTTAGTGATTTTATCCTCATGCATAAGGATTTGTGAAAACATCATGGTTTTCCTTTTCCTGGGAATAAGTTCAAGCCTTCCATTAGAATCATTTTTCCAGACATAAATTTCTGAGTTGTGAAATTATAAATTTTTTATTGAGTTTGTTGTGAGTTTTTATCAACTTTCAAATCATTTTTCAATTGGTGAATCACCCTATTTTCAAGTTTTAGCTTTTGCATAATCCTTCTATCCATTTCCCTCTATTTTCAAAAATCATTATTTACAAAGAAATATCCAAAGGGAATGAACCCATAATTTGGAGGTCTACCCTCATTATAGGATACCCACAACATGAGAGTAGTTCCATTTGCATAGGATTTAAGTGTTTTTCAATTTGTCGTTAGGTGCAAATCCCTATGTTAACAATTTTGGCATGCCTGGTGGGACGTTGAACTATTTCATTAGTTTAAAAAGAGCTTATTTTTGCTACTATTATAGTGTGGGAAGTAGTTTTTTAGCCTTCAAGAAGGAAAATATTTCTCACTTGGCGACTCCACAACTTTGGTTTCAACAGTTTTCAGTGAGAAAGCACATGAGAAGTTACCAAACAAGATGAAGTGCAAAACTTATTGAGCATTCAAATATACCATCAAGAAGTACCGAAGCTGTTAGAAGAGCAACAAGCCCTATTTCAACCTTGAGTAACCCTCTATTTATAATTTTTGCAATTCAAATTTTAGCTAGTTCTATTGTTTCAAGTATTTCATCAAGTAGTGTTAATTCTCCAATAGTCAATATGGCTCATCCACCACCTAGGAATCAAGCTTTTGTCTCATTTGATCAAGGAATCCCCTTGAATTTAGCCTAGCATAATGATATTCCAGTAACAGCCCTTAAGAGCTTACCATTTTTACTGGTGAAGATCATACAACAACCATTGAGCACATTTGAGATGTGGCTTTGTTGTGTGGTTTACATCATATTACTAAACAAGATATTGCAGTAAGGCTCTTGGCAGCCTCTCTTAAAGGTAAATATTTTCAATGGTTCAGAGGGCTACCTGTATCAGTTACAACATGGGATCAGCTTGGAGAGAAGTTGAATAAACACTTAGAGGAAAAATCAGACCATCTCTCATTGGTTGAGGAACTCACTACTATCAAAAGAGCTCCACATGAGCATTTGGTAGACTTTAATTACCATTTCAAGAAGACCTAGAATAGGATTCTAGTCACGATAAATCCTTCTAATGACTATGCTTTTTTATTTTACTTGAAAGCTTTAAATAGTGATATTTCACTCACAATATAGTCTATGAGTGGGGATTCTTTACCAACAACATTTGATGTTGCAATTCGAGCTGAGAATAGTTTGATTCAAGCTAGGAAGTTAGCAACTAGGCCTCCAATGCCATATTTTGCTGATATACAACCAATTGTCCCAATATTACCACCTATTGTAGCTGGTGTTCCATCATTTATGGCTTTTAATAATCAAGTAGTAGCTCAAAAGCATGTTGTTCCCAGCTAGTTTCAAGAGCTGATAAGCATAAAAGAGAAAAATGATAACATACAAAAGACCTTGCAAACCTTTAGCAATGAGCTGATCAATATTAAAAACAAGCAATATCAGCCACCTTACCAAACTCCCTTCCAATCTAATCCTCAAATTCAGAGGAGGAATTTCAATCAAAGGCCTTTCCAACCTTATAATCCCAATACCCCTAGTTCTTCCAAGGAAGTAATGTCAATGCAAAATAACATGGTAGTTGATTACGAATGGTGTTTCCCATGTAATTAGTCACATAATCAATCTACTTGTTCTAATAGTATTCTGAATCAAGCATTAATGGTGCAAAGTAGTATTTTTGTTCCAAAGAATTCATCTTAGGGGGCTCATGAACAATAGTCTGCTCATGTAGAACAATGAAATCTAGATGTTACCTTCATGAATTGGCAAGGTGAGGAGTTTTGTGGGGTCAATAATGCAAAAAATTAGTCAAGTGATTCTATAGTAGCCAATACAAGGAATAAAAAGAGGGCTATGGATCTAGGGAAACAACCTGTGATGAGCAAAGATTAGCTTAAATAATAAGTTCAATCAGCACAATTGCAAAAGGATGTTGTTCTTAAAGGACAACAAAAGGTTAGTACTGAAAATTTTAACATATTAGATCATATGAAGAAAACACATGTTAGTGTTTCTATGTGGGATTATTTGGCTCTTCCTGGGCAAAAAGATCTTTTACATGAGACTTTGTTAAAGTTTTCTTTATCTAATGATGCATCTAATCAACAACCTTCAAAGGTTTCTTTTACAAATGATTCTCAAGAAAAGAAAGAACATACCACCGTAGTTAAGCCACCCCTGTTTTATGTAACTCTGATTGTTGGCCATCATTTAGTACACAATTGTATGATTGACTCAGGGGCCAGAAGTTTTGTAATGCCCAAGAAAATCATTGATGAGTTGGGAATAGAGTATAAACCATTAGAAAAGGGGGTAGTTCAACTAGATGGTACTGTTGTTAAAACAATAGGAGTCATTAAAAATCTGAGTCTTACATTGCATGCATGCCCAAATTTCTCAATACCTCAGGACATTTATGTCATAGAGTTACCTTCATATTTTTCCATATGTTTATCATGATATTTTACTGCTAAAATTGGAGGATACTTGTCCTCTGATTGGTCACATATGTTGTTTAGAACCAGATATGGAACCAAGGTCACCATCAAATCAGAACCTGTTGATAAGAATCATATTGAGCCATATAATGCAAGTGCCATTAATAAAGCAACTATTGTTAATTGTGCTCTTTTTTATCAAGAAGATATTCTTGCAGCTAAAGAGATTAATACACAAATAAAGAATATCCCTGATGTTATGTTGGATGAGTGGGTAGCAAAGAATGTTCTGAATTCTTCAAATGAACAACTTGAAGAGATAAATTGGGAGTTTATATGATGCATGAATTTGATTATGTCATGCCTAATCTAGAAAAAAGTGTTGAACAATAGTCTGGTCAACAAGTAAATGAGGTCTGGAAGCTATTTTTTGATGATTCAAGGAGTAAAAATGGTGCTAGAGGTGGTTGTATGCTTATTTCTCCTACTCGTGACAAGTATTACTCTACATTTAGGTTCACATTCAGCTACACCAATAATACAACTAAGCATGAAGCTTTGATTCATGGTCTTCAGTGGGCGAAAAAGAGATGTATTTGATGTTTACAAGTTTTTGGTGATACATAACTGATTGTTAATCAAGTTAGAGGTATTCATACTACTAATAATGATTTTATCAAGTCTTATAAGCATAGAGTATGGGATCTTATTAAGGATTTTCAAGCTTTTAATTTGTTGTCAATTCTTAGAACTGAAAATAATCATGGTGATAGACTAGTAGCCATAGGTGCTCAATATTATATCCCAATTGATATCAGTAATTCTAAAGAATAGTAGTATGTAAAAGTGATTGTTAGGTCATCAATTCCTAACAATAATGAGCATTGGAAAGTCTTTGACAGTGACCAACAAATCATTAATTTCTTGAGAGAAGAAGCAAAATTTTCCAATGGAAATCAAGAGAAAATTAGACAGAAGTATAAGGATCAGATCATACAACTGAAAACCAACAAACTCCCCAAAGGCTTGGTTACTTTGGAGTCCATTTTCAATACAAATGATCAAGTTAGAAAAGAAAAATCCAGCTTGCAGATTAAAGAAGATAATTATGAAAGTGTTGAGATCTTCAAAGATAAGCTTTTAAAGCTTGGTATGGTATGCACATTAGAAGAAAGGAATACATTTATTTTACTTTGTCAAGAGTTTAGTGACATTTTTGGATGAGAATACTCAGATTTGAAAGGTTTTGACCCTTCTATTACACAACATACTATTGAACTTGAGCCAAATGCCAAGCCTGTAAGACAAAAACAGAGGCCACTTAACCCCAAGCTTGAGCCCCTCATGATCAAAGAGTTGAATAAGCTCATTGAGAGTGGTATTATTTATCCAATTAAGAATGCCTCTTGGGTATCCAATCTTGTCCTTGTGAGAAAGAAAAGTGGTGAAATTAAACTTTGTGTTGATTTTAGAGACCTTAATAGAGCTTCCCTAAAAGATCATCACCCTTTACCTTCCATGGAACAAATTCTTCAAGTTTTTTCAGGTTCTAAGAGATTCTCTTTATTAGATAAATTCTCAGGATATAATCAAATCCTGGTTAAGGAAGAAGACCAGTTTAAGACAAAATTTACAACTAAATGGGGTACAATGGATTACAAGAGGATGCCATTTGGTTTATCAAACGCTAGAGCTACTTTTCAGAAAGCTATGGACATGGATTCAAAGGTTTAATGTATAAAATTGTATTAGTTTATTTGGATGACATAACTATTTTTTCAAAGAATTCAAATGAACACTTTGATCACTTGAGAAAGATCTTTGAAAGATGTAGAGAGTTTGGTGTCTCTCTCAACACAAAGAAATTTGTGTTTGTTGTCCATGAAGGAAAATTTCTTGGGTATATTGTATCAAAGCATGGCATTTCCATAGATCTGGAGAGAGTAAGTGCTATTCTTTCTATTCCTTTACTAGTACACAAAAAAGGTTTACAAAGTTTCCTAGGTAGAATCAACTTTCTAAGAAGATTCATCCCAGATGGTGCTAAGTTATTAGTGCCTTTGACTTCAATGTTAAAAGATAATATTTCTTTCAGTTGAACGGAAGAAGGAAAGAGGAGCTTTCAACTTATCAAGGAAGCATTTGTAGCTTCTCCTACTATGTTAAACTCAAATTTCTCAAAATATTTTATACTGTATGCATATGGAAACATTGATAGTATTGTAGCTATGCTAGTTTAGGAGAATGATCATGGGTTAGAAAAACCCATAGATTTTTTCAGTCAAAGTCTTAAGGATTATGAGCTTAATTATTCCTTTGTTGAAAAGCATGTATTAGATATTATCAGAAGTCTAAAGAAATTTAGACATATGCTTTCTAACAACATGATTAAATTGTTGGTTGCTCATCCTTCAATTAAAGAAATTTTGCTGAATAAAGATTTAAATAGCAAAAGAGTTGATTGGGTGACAAAAGTGATGGAATATGACCTTGAGATTAAGGTTACCTGTAATGAGCCTGCTCAAATCTGACCTCAAAGTGATGATTGATGGCTCAATAAATTTCGTCAAACACTTCAAATGAAAACCTTCAACTTGCTGGTCTATGGTTTCAATCTGATGTTTGCTTGATAAATACTAACTGAAGACTTCCAATGATTACAATTCAACACTATGATGTCTAAACTATATTCTAAATGCATCAATAACTTAATTCTATCTTCTACAATGCGTATGTATGATTTCTACATGTGAAATATTCACCTACAGCCAACTGATATTTTGAAAAATAGTTGGTATACATACTAAAAAGCTGAGTAGGAATGATATTGTAATGCTCATTGACAACTATAAGCAACTAATAATTTGTATCTCCTTATTGCAATAGAATGATTCAATACAATGTTCATGGGATAGCCAAGACTCTTGGAAAATTACAATTTGTATTTCCTCAATTTTGGATGATGCTGGTAAAGCTTACACCTACAGTAGCAAATGCAACTAAGCTATATGTAATAATAGATGCAGAAAAAATAGAGGAACCTAGCCAAATGTAATGCCTTAATGATTGATGAAGAAGCAATTGATCTCAATTCAAAATATCCTCCCCTAAGCAAGAATCGATGGATCAAGTCTGTTGCCCCTGTTTTCATGAAGGACTGCTGATATCCAATGATGACACCTTCTAGATAGACTCCAAAATCCTGTAGCAAAGTCGCCTAACCACCAAAGATGGAGCGCCCCCATTGCCAAGCCATATCGAACCAAGATGAGGCCACTTTGAGTAAAGTCGTGGCTTTGTGTAGACTCAGAATGACTGAACTTTCTGATAATAAAATCTGATGCAATACAATCTCCTTGAATGCCAAATAAATGTTGAGATGATTCTCCCAAAGGCAGCGCTCCAAGCTTACATTAAAATTGAATGGAAATGAAGCCTTTACATGCAAATCGTGGCTCCATCTGCAAACTTATGATGACTGCAAAACTAAATCAGAATATATATGTGTTGATGAATTATTCCTTTGATAAACATCAAATGACCTTCCAACAATGAAGCGCTTCAATCCAAGGTGAAATCGATGCCAAACAATGCCTACAATGATGAAGTCGATGGCTATTAAGAATTCTGAAGACATAAATCTGAGAATGCAAATACACCAATCTAATTATTCCTTCCAAACAAAATATTATCAAAGGTTCCTCCAATTGATATAGACAAAATTGGAATCAACCCAGCAATACATCAACTACTGTGAAGACTCCAAATCTACAAGTGAATTTTGGCCCTTGGCCACGAAATTTAGCCCAGCTGAGATGACTGATTTATCACCTCCACAACTTGCAATAATTTGGGTGATATTTCACACCCTCAAAATTGCGTACCAATTGAGAGTTTTCGTTCTCAATGGCCAATGGTGACTACTACAAAAACCCTAGGCTCCACAATGCACATCAACAATAACATCAACAACAACAGATATGCCTGATTGGAAATGAGCCCTCAATGTTTATTTATTCTTTTTCCTCAATAGGTTGCCCCCTTCTAGAACTTTCCCAAGTCACCTTCTAGAAGGAAATATTATTTTATTTTATTTTATTTTATTTTGCACTTTATAATAAAATAATTATTCATAACATAAAGTGCAAATATAACATTAGTTTATAACATGAGGTTTCTAAAAATAGAAACATATCATTAGAACACCTCCATATGAAGAATAAATCACGAAATGAGCCAACCAATCAACTGGGTATCTGCCAAACGACCCTCTAATCAAGCCCCATTAGCCTACGAGGATCAGGAATAGGCTAATTCCTCTAAACTGCATTGCTCATGAAAAAAGGGGACATTACAGTCTGCCCTCCCTGAAATTGCTTGTCCCCAAGCAATCTCAGCAACAAGTACAACTCATCTCCACCTGGATCCCAAGTGAAAATCTATGTAATGTCCCAAACATCATCAAGCAGCTCTTGCAGCACTAGCACAACTTGCTGAATCAACTCAATAGCTGATGTAAACCATGCCAAATATGAATGTGTAATGAAAACCCAAGGAAGAAAGCCATCGATCAATGAAGAATCTAAGAAGATTAAGTCACCAACCAACAAGTAGATAGCTGCTCTATCATATGAAATAGGTAACCAATCCAAAGATGGGTTGCGGATACATTCATTACCTTCCAAGAACAACTCTTGAGTGGTCGATCCACTAAGAGTGTCATCTCCAACAACATCATCCTCCACAAAAGAATGATCAACCTCCACACAACATGAAGAAACCTTAATTGGTACCAAGTCCTTTGATTGACCAAGCTTATCATCTTCATCACTTATATTAGAACATAGAGCAGAATCATCCTTCATTTGAATGAGGAGACTTCTAATGTTATCTATTCCTTTTTGTCTTGCCATGTTGGAAAGATTGACTTTTTCTTTCACATCTTGAAGGCGTTGTCTTGCCTTAGCAGCCACTAACCTAGCCTCCTTGGCCTTCCTCATCCACTCTTCATTCATCATTTCAAACCGTCTAATCTCTTCAATGCCAAAGTACACAAAATCAGTCCTTTTGATATCTTCATGTCCTCTAATGGATGTAAGGCTGCTATCAAAAGTTGATATCATATCATTTGCTTGTTCATGATCACAAGCTTCTTCTTCATAAGAATGATGATGCACCATGTTGCTGTCCTCAAACAAATCTGTGATGTCATCATGCCATTGTAGAATGCCTCCATCATCATGTGAAGAAAAAACACTAGTGGCTACTCCACTAAGTAGAGGATCAAACTCCACATCCTCCTTAACATCTTGTGCCTCCAATAGACTTCCATATGAATGAACAACATTTATTGGACGACAATCTAATTCTTTATCATGATAGGAAGAAGCAATGCTAAACTCACCTATTGAAGCATCACAAGAAACAATATCCTCATGTGGCTGCTCCAAAACAACTGATTTGTCTTCAATCACCATTTGTTCTTCTTCAACCTTGAAATCCTTCTGAAGTATTGTGTGCCCAACTTCTTCCTCTATGCAGGTCTGATTTTTGTCCTCCCTAGAATCAGCTGTATGCTGGTCATCAACTGCTGCAAACTCCTTGTAGAGGTTTCTAGAGGCCTCTTGTTCTTCCTTCCTTTCATTTTGTGTTGTAGACTTCTTAGAAATGGAAGTCATATACCTTGCAATTTTGTCTATGTTTGCAGGTGAGAGCAGTTCGGCCATCTTTTCTTGAATTTGTCTAAGCTTTTCCAATTCTTCGATCATAGCATTTAACTGCTTCCTAGGAATAGCCATGTTGTACATTGAACTGCAGCTGAAACTCACCCAACAGGATGGCAGGAGACCGCTCTGATACCACTGTAATGGCCCTACTCAAATCTAACCTCAAAGTGCTGATTGATGGCTCAATAAATTTCATCAAACACTTCAAATGAAAACCTTCAACTTGCTAGTCTATGGTTTCAGTCTGATGTTTGCTTGATAAATACTAACTGAAGACTTCCAATGATTACAATTCAACACTATGATGTCTAAACTATATTCTAAATGCATCAATAACTTAATTCTATCTTCTACAATGTGTATGTATGATTTCTACATGTGAAATATTCACCTACAGCCAACTGATATTTTGACAAATAGTTGGTATACATACTAAAAAGCTACGTAGGAATGATATTGTAATGCTCATTGACAACTATAAGCAACTAAAAATTTGCATCTCCTTATTGCAATACAATGATTCAATACAATGTTCATGGGATAGCCAAGACTCTTAGAAAATTACAATTTGTATTTCCTCAATTTTGGATGATGCTGGTAAAGCTTACACCTATAGCAGCAAATGCAACTAAGCTATATGTAATAATAGATGCAGAAAAAATAGAGGAACCTGGCCAAATGTAACGCCTTAATGATTGATGAAGAAGCAATCGATCTTAACTCAAAATATCCTCCCCTAAGCAAGAATCGATGGATCAAGTCTGCCACCCCTGCTTTCATGAAGGACTGCTGATATCCAATGATGACGCCTTCTAGACAGACTCCAAACTCCTGTAGCAAAGTCGCCTAACCACCAAAGATGGAGCGCCCTCATTGCCAAGCCATATCGAACCAAGATGAGGCCACTTTGAGTAAAGTCGTGGCTTTGTGCAGACTCATAATGATTGAACTTTCTGATAATAAAATCTGATGCAATACAATCTCCTTGAATGCCAAATAAATGTTGAGATGATTCTCCCAAAGGCAACACTCCAAGCTTACATTAAAATCGAATGGAAATGTAGCCTTTACATGCAAGTCGTGGCTCCATTTGCAAACTTATGATGACTGCAAAACTAAATCAAAATATATATGTGTTGATGAATTATGCCTTTGATAAACATCAAATGACCTTCCAACAATGAAGCGCCTCAATCCAAGGTGAAATTGATGCCAAACAATGCCTATAATGATGAAGTCGATGGCTGTTAAGAATTCTGAAGACACAAATCTAAGAATGCAAATACACCAATCTGATTATTCCTTCCAAACAAAATATTATCAAAGGTTCCTCCAATCAATATAGACAAAATTGGAATCAACCCAGCAATACATCAGTTGCTGTGAAGACTCCAAATCTGCAAGTGAATTTTGGCCCTTCGCCACGAAATTTAGCCCAGCTGAGATGACTGATTTATCACCTCCACAACTTGCAATAATTCGGGTGATATTTCACACCCTCAAAATTGCGTACCAATTGAGAGTTTTCATTCTCAATGGCCAATGGTGACTATTGCAGAAACCCTAGGCTCCACAATGCACATCAACAACAACATCAACAACAACAGATCTGCCTGATTGGAAATGAGCCCTCAATGCCTATTTATTATTTTTCCTCAATAGGTTGGCCCCCTTCTAGAACTTTCCCAAGTCACCTTCTAGAAGGAAATATTATTTTATTTTATTTTATTTTATTTTGTACTTTATAATAAAATAATTATATATAACATAAAGTGCAAACATAACATTAGTTTATAACATGAGGTTTCTAAAAATAGAAACATATCATTAGAACACCTCCATATGAAGAATAAATCATGAAATGAGCCAACCAATCAACTGGGTATCTACCAAACGACCATCTGATCAAGCCCCATTAGCCTATGAGGATCAGGAATATGCTAATTCCTCTAAACTGCATTGCTCGTGAAAAAAGGGGACATTACATTACCAAGCTAATAAGAGGTAAAGGTCTCTATCAACAGCTTACACAAAACAATAACAGCAGTATAGGAGAAGAGGAAAATGTTGTTTTAGCTCATTAGGATGAGGAACAAATTGTTGCACTAGTTTCTCCTACAGGTTGGGTAAAAGAAATGACACATTTCTTGTTAACTAGTGAGTGTCCTCCTGGTTTAAGTAAATAAAAAAGAAGGTACTTTAGATTGCATTCAATACCTTATGTACTTCTGAATGGTTTGTTGTTTAGAAAATATTTTCATGGTGTTCTGCTTAGATGTATTGAAGTTGATCAGGTTGATAAAGTGCTACATGAGTTTCATGAAGGATCAACTGGTGGTCATTTCTCTCCAAGAGAAACAACTCTTAAGATAATGAAAGGAGGCTATTATTGGCCTACTTTATTCAAATTTTCCCATTCATGGGTAAGGAAATGCAAGGAATGTGCAATTTTTGTAGGAAAACATAAGTTGGCAGCCCTTCCATTGCAACCAATTCAGATTGAACAACCCTTCATGAAGTGGGGTTTATATTTCATTGGAGTCATAAATCCACCATCAAGTGCAGGGCACAAGTGGGTGCTCATAGCCACTGATTATGTTTCAAAATGGACTGAAGTTGTAGCACTTACAGAAGCAAATGGGACAATTGTTTTGAACTTCTATGAAGAGCTGATAACCAGGTTTGGAGTTCCTGAATCAATAGTTTCAGATAGTGCACTTGATTTCATAGGAACTAAGATATTTGAGTGGGCTGTTAAAAATGTTGTTTAACTGAATACATCTTCTAACTACTATCCTCAACGCAATGGACAAGCTGAGTCCACTAATAAGAACCTTTTGGGGATTATCAAGAGGACTATGCAAGGTAATCATAGAGCTTGGCATACAAAGTTAAAATCAGCCTTGTGGGATGAAAGAATTACACCCAAAAGATCAACAATATTATCACCATACATGCTTGTGTATGGAAAAGATGCAAGGCTACCTATTTCCCTTGAACTTCTAGCCCTTGATCTAGTCAACTAGCTTGATATGATTGAAGAAGAACCTATGACAACAAGATTGGCTCAATTGATTAAGTTGGAGGAGATTAGAGCTGAAGCAATGAAGAAGATTGAGCAACATCAAGCTCAAGTGAAAAGATCATTTCATAAGAGAGCATCTCCAAGAGTGTTCCAAGAAGGTTACATAGTTCTAAAGTGGGATAAAATGAAAAGTAAACCTGGAAAGTACTCCAAGTTTGATGCATTCTGGGTTGAGCTTTACATCATAACTAGATAGAAATAACATAATTCCTTCTAGTTGTCTAAGATGGATGGTAAAGTGGAGCCAATCCCAGTGAATGTGATTCACCTCAAGCATTTCTTTTGAAGTAGGATCTAAATTTGTACATTTGATTAGATTCTATATGTTAATAAGTGCTTCTGCACATAGATTAGTTGCAGATGTGTTTTCCCTAAGTGTTGTTTTGCACAATTGGTAGTTTACTTTGAGTTTTGTTGGGAAAGAAGAAAAATCTCTATTGTTACTAGTTATAGTTCAATGAAATATACACCTCTTATTCATAACATGGAATGGAGCTTCAATGTCATGAACAACAAATGTATACTCCATGGAACTATAACTAGTAAAAGAAAAGTTACAAGCAGTTACAACAAAGTGAAAGAGCTTTGTACAAAGTTTTCTGAGTCAGAAAAATTCATAAATGGACTCCATACCCAATGGATAATCAAGGAAAATGGCCTTATTGTTTAGCAGGAAAACACCCCTAAGACGTCACCAGAAATGTTACTAATTTTTAGCTTCTTGCTTAAAATTAGTGAAAATTTAATGAGTAGTTATTTGTTGGAGTATAAAAATTTTGTTGCTAAGTCATCCAATGAATCCTTGCTTCCAGAATGAAAGAGTTGTCTAGGATTTATTTGTTCAAATCATTCAAATAGTTTAGATTAAACTATTGAACATTTCAAACAAACCAATAAACAAGTTTCACTTGCAAAGCAGACATTCAAAAAATGTTATAAAAAGCTGAATTATTTTCTGCATTGTTCGCCATTGTTGATTATCAAAAGGAATTGCATATCTAAGAGAAAGAGTGCAGAAATAATCATCCATTTTGATTGCAAAATTTGTGCTTTAAACAGTGGCAATTTCATGATTTCAGATTATCTAATTGGAACAAGTTTAGATTGGTACATAAGCCATTACATATCATGAAACAATAGATTTATTAAAAGATATGTTTCTGTAACCCCACACAAGCCATGGGTTATGACTAAGTTGATTAAATTTAACAAAAACTATGAACAATACACTTGAATATAAACTAAAAGAAGACATATAAAGGAAGGTCATGTCCACCATTTCCTAGGAAGGATAATGCAAAGTTTACTTGTTGCTTCCATCTTGATCTTCAGTGTCTTCAACTCCTTTTCTCCCAAGTTCTAGAACCTACAGTTTATAGTAAACTTGTGTTAGAGCTTAGGGCATGATATCCAATTACATGATTATCAATAGATGTATGATTGATAATTCTTATCAAATTGAATAAACTTAGTCAACATCAGAAAGATAAATGTAAAAATTTCCAGATCAAATCATGAGGAGAGATTATCAAATTCACTATTTTTCTAACTTGTTCGCTTCATGTGTAGATATAGGAAAAGTATTTTTCCTACTTTGTTTCATCAAAATTATAGCATGTGGGTTAAAACATGGCTCCCAAAATCGTTGAGCTCGACATGTTGAGTTATCAAATAGTCAACTTAATTGAGCTTATTTAAGAGGGAAATGCAATGTTTAAAGCCATTATATCAACTTTTCAATTATAGTGAACAAGCATACATGTTAAATCCACAAAATATCACTTCAAGGAATCATAGAGGGAAAAGGTAATAATGATATAAGCAATATGAATATCATTAAATCAATATGGTGTTTTTCAAAAATTCACAGAGTAGCCTCATATGAAGAAATTATTTCATTATTATAATAAATACAAATCTTTTATGTATTTTTGAATGCATAGATTCTTTTATTGCAATTTTATTTTTCAAAAAAGAATAGACAAGAGCAAGGATAAAGAACAGAGATAATATCTAGCCATGAAAGGATTTTAATAAAATATTTCTTATGCAAAAAATTTACAATATATAGTTATCTTAGAGCAATTAGTTTGGTTGAAAAATAAAGCAAAAACAGTAATTATTTAATGCTTTATTGTCATCAATGAGGGAAATGATTCAATCTCAACAAATAGAACTGCCTGAAATATTATGTATATGATCTAGTTGGCAGTTACAGAAGTGTGATGATGCAAAAATAAAAGAACTGGAAATAAATAGAGATCTATTCCATCTAATAATGCAAGTGTGATGATGCAATAATTAGTATAAAGAGTATGACAATGTACCATGGAGTCTTTGGTGATGGTCACTAACAAACTTTTGTAAATAGATCAAATCTAATGGATAAATTTTTTATAGAGACCAAGGTCAATACCCTAGCCAAGTACAAGGAATTCATCTACAAAAAAAGCATAAAACTTCTATAGGAAACCTCATAATATAGATGTATTAAATAAAGGGTTTCTTCCTAGAAATATCATGGCAGCCTCAAAATACAAAGCAATGAAAGAACCTGGGCTTTCAAATAGAAAAACCCTCATGGAATGCCATAAATGTACAGAGGTCGCAGCCACAAAATCCATTAGGGATTTTATCAAAAGGAATACAGAGGCCGAGTTGGGGTTTTAATGGTAGCCTTCAAACTTTCACAAGAAGTACAAAGAAAGAACAAAAGAAAATTCATGAGGCCACAGTCTATTAACTTCTTTGAAGAAGCTTTCAAAAGAAAAGAACCTCCACATTTCAAGACACAATTAGATTTACTAGGCAGTGTTTCTACATTTAATCTTCCAAAATTCTTCACAATGGCTTGTGTACAGTGATTTTCAGCAAAAGCTCAGCCAAGAGGTTTTTAACATGGCGGCCAAAGAAAAATAGCAAGAAAATACTAAGAGACCATAACTAAAAGCTTATAGAAAGCTTTCAAAATGCTTAGAAATTTCCAGATCTATGCAGAAAACCAAGCTTACCTTTGAATTTTTTTATCATCATTCTTCAAAAACTTCACAATGGTGCACAAAGGTAGAATTTTGAGCTGAAACAGGTCGGCTAAGGTTCCATCATGGTGGCACTCTCCCAAAGCAAAGTATAAAATGAACTATGAAAATGACAAAATGAACTTTTATCTTTCATTTTAGGGTTATGATAACCCTAGTAGGCATGATGGAGGAAGGCAATCTTTGCTTTCTTAAAGTTTTTATTTAAAACTTTATTCATTTTACATAAGCCATGGCTTTTTTCCTTTTTTTCCAAACTTCTTATAAGTATTTTCAAACACTTGTCTTTTAAGTGTTTTGAAGGTGTTCCCCATTTTTTCATTTGATGAAAATATTGTACACCTTTATTAAAATGATAGTATAAAATCATTTTTAATAAAAATTATTTTTATAAAATGCAAAATAATGTGAGTGATTATTTTTATTTGCATTTCGTTCAAACTTGTAAACCTTTATTTTAAATTATAATTATATATCATTTGAAATAAATGATAATTTGAAGTGCAAATAAATGATCATTTTAATGCAATTTCAAATGATGGGATAATTCAAAAGGGAATCAAATAGAGTATTAAAAGCCTTGCATAAATCATGGAGATGGTTAAGAAATCAGTGCCAACACAAGGAGGAAAATCAGGAGTTTGGAGCCCTTAATTGTGAGTTCACCTCTAGTTTTGAGTTCCATTTGATTGGATTTCAATCAAGGAGTGATTTGAGGCACAAAAGTTGAGTTCACTTTCAGTTGTGACCCTATTTTGAGGGGATTTTTAGTTGCATACGACCCATGAGGTTGTTGAAATATTCACAACTCTTGGTGGATTTTCCTTGCAGTTTCATGCATTGTTTGGAGGAGAAGGAGGACAACATATCATTTTTTGGAGCCAAGATTCAAATTCAAAATTTTGGAGGCTTTTTCTATAAGTCTATATTCTCTCTCATTCTTAGGGAGAGTTCTGAGTTTTGTAACCGCTAAGGCAGATTATCCTTTCTTTGTAACTCATTTTCTTGAGAGTTCTTGAGATTAGTAATGTAGATATCTCCTATTTCTCAATAAGAAGCTCATTTCCTTCTCCTTATTTCTTTGTTGTTTGGTATTAATTGTGAGTTACAAGATAAAATACTGTATTTTTCATTATTTTATCAATTCCTTCAATGTTGAATGCAACATAAAATATCATGTCATAGTGCATTTCTATGTTAGTGATTTTATTCTCATGCATAAGCATTTGTGAAAACATCATGGTTTTCCTTTTCCTAGGCATAAGTTCAAGCCTTCCAGTAGAATCATTTTTGTAGACATAAATTTCTAAGTTGTGAAATTATAAAATTTTTATTGAGTCTGTTGTGAGTTTTTATCAGTTTTCAAATCATTTTTCAATTGGTGAATCACCTTGTTTTCAAGTTTTAGCTTTTGCATAATCCTTCTATCCCTTTCCCTCTATTTTCAAAAATCAGTATTTACAAAGATATATCCAAAGGGAACCAACCCATAATCTGGAGTTCTACCCTCATTATAGGATACCCACATCCTAAGAGTAGTCCCTTGTGCATAGGATTTAAGAGTTTTTCAACTTGTCTTCGAGTGTAAATCCTTGTGTTAATAGTAACATTTAGGTTTTGTGGAGAGACTTACACCTTTGACACTAACAAATGAAACTATTGTGAAGAATTTTAGCTTTATTTATGTTCTTTCTTTAGATGTACCTAAAATCTAACCTTACCCAACCACACCTAACTTTAGTCTATTCTAAGCCTTTAATTAATTTCATCATTTCCCCTTATTTATCCTAATATTTAATTAAATAAATATTTATCATTTATTTAATTTTTTCCCTTTCACATCATCCCATTAATTAAATAAATATTTTATTTATTTAATTAATTTCAATTTATCCTTTATCCTTTTCAATTTAATCTTAGCCTTCTATCTTGTTCACATGGATAATAATCTAAAAGTTTCATCTTGTGACAAGTGTCCCCTTCACATGTCTAACTAAATCCTTATTGAATCTAGCCACCTACCAAAAATTTGAACTATCTTTTCATCTTATCCACTCATTTCAATCCCACCTCTTAATCCTAGCCATTGATTTTTGTCCTTATCCCAATCTTAAACTTAGATCTTATCCCTCATGTTCCACTTGTTACATGACTACATCTTTGATCCTAACCCTAGAATCCTCATTCAATTTTAACCATCCATTATCAATCTATCCAAGCCATTCATTTTTCCTCTTTAAGACTCTATATTTAGATGTTGCAAGTATGAGATAATCTGATGGTGTTGTCATTAATGTTGTGATTGATGCAAACATAGTTTAGTATGTTGCAGATTGTACATGTATATCAACATAGTTCAGTATGTTGTAGATTGTACATGTATAGCTGAGATGCTACTGAGATGTTGTGAGTACATGGAGCTATCTTTATGAAGTTATAGATGTGTTGGTTTGATGGGTTTCCAAGTGCTTTAAAGAAAATTAATAAAGAAGAGAAGTCTAAGTGATGAATGTGTTCAAAATGTGCTCCGATATGTGCTCCACATTTCTTCTGTGTTGATCCTATGTTTGTGCGGATTTGAAGGTTTGGTAATGGTGATCTAGTGGTGATATCTCTTAAGGGTTTTCTTTTTGTTTGATGGTACATGAAAGTTACATTCACTAGTATGTGAACTGTTCTGATAGAGTTGGTCTTTTGTGAACTGGGAGAAATAGTTTTTCTCCGCAGTTCTCTACTATTTCATTTTAGACCTTGTGGATCTGGGATATGCCTTGTGAAGGCCTTTTTTGTGCTTTTTCAAAGAGGTTTGAATTTTGGTGATTTGGAAATCATGTTTTTGTGTTTCAATGCGATTTTATACATTCTTGATGGATTGGTGAAAAGTGTTCAGTGTTTGAAGTTTGTTGCATTTGCTGCGGATGTATCTGAAGAATTCTGAGATGTAATCTAGTGCATAATGAAGCATGATGTGGTGTCCATGTGTCATCTTCTTGTTGAGAAGTGTGTACATCAATGATCCTTTTTTGTTTTCATTAGGTTTGGCCAACCTAGTGTTTACACTTCATTCGAAGGATAAAAATAAATTAAAGAAGCATGTGATTGATCTGAGACATTATTTTTGGTCTTGGTTAAATATTTTTATTGGTCCACTCTTATTCCTTTCCACTACGGGAATCTTGAGTTTCCAACCTAATTTGAATTTATGATAAGAGGTAATTGTGGCCGACCTTGGAGAAAGTTTATAAGGTTGAGGATGGTATAAAAGCAAGTTGAATTGTGAAGAGTTGTATAACAATGTGATGCAAAGTGATGAAAGTGAGCCAAAAATCATAAGAGAAGAAGTGTGTGTGTGAGTGAGTTGTGATAGAAGTTCTTCATTGTGTTGGATTCCTAAGGACAATGAGTGAAAGGTTTATGCAATCCTTATTCAAGCTGTGAGTATGTGTTAATTGTTGTGATGGAATTTTTCTTCTCTTTTGTATCTATAGGTAGTGAGCCTCCTTGTTGGACAATGAGTCCTTTCTGTAGGCAGGGAGCCTTTGTACTGGGATAGTGAGTCCTCTTCTGGGTAGTGAGCCTTTTGTTTTATAATCTATATTGTGAGTTAACCATCACCATGGTTTTTCCCTTATTGTGTTTTACACATAAAAATATGGTGTTCATTGTGTTGATTTTCTTTTTGTTATCTATGTTTCATGCTCTTAATAAAAAAATAGTGTGGTTGTGGAATTAATGAGTGTTGGAATTTTAAGTTTCAATTTTTGTGACAAATGATTCACCCCCCCTCTTAGTTGTCCTATGCCTATTTAACATCATCAACAATGAATTTTGAAGCTATCATGCCCTTATGTTGTCATTTTTCAATCTTATTTGCAATCATACCAAGTTTATGCTAGTCTATTGAATAATCCACATATTATCATTATCTTAAGAGCAAATCAAATGGAACAATGGTGCACTTCATTTTTTCTCATCAAGGAGTGAGAATGATTTGATGTGAAAGTATTGTGTTTGTATTGCATTATCTTCCATTTTATTTACCTTCAATATTTTATTCATCTTCACTTTCTCAAGTACTTTACATGTGAAGACACTACTAGTGGATAGAACCTACAAATCTTCATTTATAATAAAATAATCATCACTAACATTATGACAATAAAAAATGTCATATCCACTTACTCATTAACCTTTGCACTAACCACTTCTTCTACATATTCCATGTACACAAATATGCTCTACTACCCTTGATCTTCAAAAAATCATGTCCTCTAATGGACATACAAATACATTGCATTCTCATTCTCCTATTTTTCTATAACACTACCCGTGCATGTATCCTCATTTACCAAGATTTACATGCTTTTCATAAGACAATATGTTATTGTTGTAACCACAAGAAATTTTATTCTTCCTAATTATCCTCTTACATGATGATCTCTTCTTCTCTACCATCAACATGACACTTTTTTTATTTGTCTTTTCTTGCTCCATCTTCCTCCATATCTACACACAAAAATCAAGGGATTCAATTTATCCCATTTTTTTTTTCTTCTTATCTCCTAATCATCTAAACTCTACTCATCTTTAAGATTCCTAATATCTTAGTTATTTTTGCACATATGCTCTAGATTCTCACTATAGAGGAGGGGGGTCAACTACTCAGGACCCTAGGTCGCGAGAGGGCCTAGAACAATAGGCTGCCCTAATATACCTTAAGCCAGTGAAATGTTTCAAAAGAGTTTAAGGTTTAAAGGCTAGAAGGAAGAGAAACTAGGCTGCTATTGTCCTTTTACAAACTTGAATGTTTCAGAAAGTTAGGTGAGCAGGTTTCTAGAGTCCAGACTATGACTTAAGCAACTCATTGCTAGAAGACTACAACGCGGGAGGGACACAAATGATAGCACAATGCACTGGCATCTCAGTGGGGGTGTTGGCATCCGTATGACCAACAAGTGTAAAGTATAGTCAAAAACCAAGGGAAACCTACTAAAGACCTAATGGATGTAGTTTGATGTAATGATAGAAAAAAAGAAGATAAAGATATAAAAAGATAGATAATGTTTAGAAATGTATATGAGATGAGCCTCTAGAAATGCCTAAAAGTATGAACTGAACAACAAAAAACTCGCTAATATTTGGTCTCATCATTTCCCCCAACTATGATATTGCTTTTCCTCGAGAAATTATTTTAGGATTGGAGGTTATATTGCAAGGTCATTTCTTTGAAATTTGTAACCACATCCACTCCTTTTAGTTGCTTCAAGTAAAAGTGTCCATAGCATGAAAGTCTTTCCCATTTGATACTCACTGCTTCCTCTTGTTTTGCACCATTTTCTCCTATCCAATATGGCATTGGGTAGAGAATCATAGGCCGATGGAAGGTAAGAGGTACCCATGTGAGTCCCTTTTCTTTGGAAATATCCATATACCTGCAAGTCCTTTCAAGCATGTTTATGAAGTTATATAAAGAGTGGGGTTCCTTTTTCTGCAATTTAGGGGTCAAAATTTCCCATCTTTCTTGTAAAAAATGAAAAGAATGATGTATTAGACCTACAACTAGTCTTTGGATCCTAACATAATTATTTTCTCTTAAATTCATGATTTTCCTACCAACACCCTTATACTGTAGGAGTCTTGTCCATTCCTCTATTACTGCACTAGGGTCTTTTGATTCTTTTCTAATATGGGATGCAATTAATTTATCTCTTTCAACATAATCCTACATGATTTCACCCCTTTGTTTCTCTTTTTTGAAGTAAGAAGCTAATGCCCTAATTTGTAAATCCCCCATAAATATCAATGGGTTCCATTATGTATTATCTGGCACAACATAGTTATGCAAATTAAATTCATATAACTAATCTTACATATCAGGTGTAGAATCAGAAAAAATATTTAAAAATACAAATTTCTTGCTCATGGAAATTGGTAAGTTACTAATCAGTTGACTAAATTGAAAACACATAAATTTCTCCTTTAAATATAAGGCATGTACCCTAGAAAGTGGCCTACATTTTAGGATTTGTGCAGACTTATCTACAATTTCTTCAATCCTTAATATCATCTTTTTCAATTGAATTTCATTTTTCTCAAGAGTCCTAACATGGTTTTATGTCATTTCTACTTTTTCCTTCTTCCATGCTTCTTTTTGTTTAGAGAATTCATTAGTTCTTTTCCATAATTCATATCCTAGGGACATAACGGTAGAACTAGTTGGAGTCTTAGCTTGAGGAGGTTTGTTGTTAGTCATGGGTTTTGTATTCACTATTTTCACAAGAGAAAATTATGCAACAACATCCAACTTAGAACCATGTTCAAATTTATGCAATTTCTCCTTAAACTCTTTAATTTTCATGTCCCTTTCATTGTCCTTCAACTGATAACTTACCAGCACTTCTTTCAAGTGATTTATTTTTTCAAGTGCTTCCTCCAATTCTTTCTTAACATTCCTCTCCTCAATAAACAAATATTCATCTTTATTTAAAAATTGATTATCTTCTCCCATATCATATTCACAACCCTTAATGTTAGGGTTTTGTGGGTTCTCTTTCTCAATTTTCTAGTAACAAAGGCATCCTTTGAATCAGATGTAGAGGTTCTCAAGAAATACCATTGTGGTTTGACCGATGTTTATACATTCATAGGGGGGACTTCTTCTGATTTTGAATCTACTTCAATTGAAACAACACCTTTTTTTTTCCCTCCATGTACCCCTCATTTCCCCTTTCCCTCTTAAGTGACGAGACTGCCTTGTGGTTCTTTTCTACCCTAATATAGGCACAAAAGAAGAACCAATTTTCCTTTTCTTGGCTCTTGATGTCTTCTTAGTGGTATGGTTTTCTTTTTACTCTTTGTTGTGGGTTGTTTTGTAGTGGCTATAGGTTGAGTATCCTACATATCTTGATTTTTTGACTTATCCCTACTATGGGTAGGTGAAGTAGGGAGGTCGAGGGATCCTTCCCTTTTTCACACAAAAGGTTCTTCTATTTTATTTGGTATAGAAAGTTCTAAAATATTATCAATGTGGTTAAAATTGATAAAGCTTTCCCATGAAACTTGTGGGCATTGAATTCTTAGAATCCTTTTAACCAATAGGGTGACCAAACAATAATGTGACAATGTAGTGCTATTCCTTTTTATTTTATATTCAAAACCCATTCTTTTCAATAGATTATAGAGAAAATTTGGAACATTAACTCTTTTATCTAGATGGAGATGACTCGGGAGTTTGAAATGAACTGTATATAATAAGGATTCTCTATTATCACATGTAAGATACTTAATGATATATAAAGTAATATAATCCCAAACCCATGGATAGGATAACCTTTTAGTACCTTGGTTGGATGAGTCCACTTTTTTTCCATGTTATCTAAATTCATCTCTAGCAATAACAACATTTTTCCATACTGGAAACTCCTTTCCTTCCCTTGGAAAACTAGATAATTTTGCTATTGCAAACTCTGAAGAAACAACCTTCAAACCCTTAAATACTATTTGATCATGCTATAGTGTATCTAAAAATTGCTCCATCGTATCCTCATTGTATTTTGTCAGTTCTTCAAGAAATAGTCCATCCATCCAACATGTTGGAAAATAGGTGACACCAATTTGTCTTCCAATAGCTGATTATGTGCAAATGGCTCTCTTCTGATTATATCACCACCCATGGTGAAAGTATACTTTTTTGTGCTCAAACTCCCTCAAACTTATTGTTTATCACTCTACCTATGTGCTTGTATTCCAAATGTAGTTGTTCTACCCTTCTCTTTCCTTCTGAATTTGAATTATAGTTGTTGTATTACATAATGGGGAAAATAAATAAATAAAATGGAAAAGGATTTTGTAGAAATTATTTGGGTTTTTGAAAACAAAGAATGAAAATGAAAGGTACTTATTTCCCCCCAATAGTTAAGGTTTTAAGTGTCCTCACTTAACTACAGTTGTTTTGGCGAAGGGTGAAATGATGTATGAGAAAATGAAAATGGTATGAAGCATGAAATATTCATTATGAAAGAATGTAAAAATAGAATTGACATCTATGATAATTATAGAAAATTAATGTGTACCTATAGAAGTTTAATGAACTGAAACTTAACTCATGTGAACTTGATTTGAACTACCCACAGTGAGATATGTTGTGACTATTGGCTAAGAGCAAGAAGATGAGTCCACGAAACGTGGAAGTTTTTTCCTTAAGCAAAAAAACAAAATTGGCTTGCCAAAAATGGGATCCCGCTTTTAAAAAATGAGATCTTGTTTAGCTTTGGGGTCTCGAGCCTAAATTCTAAACGAGGTCTCATTTATAAATGGGTCCCAAACAGACGAATGGGAAAAGGGATCCCAATCTTTACAAACCGGGATCCCCATTTGTAAAAATAAAGATTCCATTTTGTAAAGATTGGGATCCCCTTTTAAAGTGGTATTTATTTTTTAAAATAAATGAAACTCAATTATTCACAAAGCATAGGATCCCAATTTCACAGATCTAACAATGACGACAACGACCTCTAGGTGCGCCTCCAACCCCAATCTTTTTTCTTTTTTCATGGTTTTTTGAAATTTTTAAAACAATAATAGATTTTAGCATTTCTTTTTCAATTTATTTAGTGTTTTATGTATTTTATTTACCTATAATAGAAGAAATGATGATTTGTAGAAGTAGAAGAAAAAATGAAATGAAACCCTCAAGATATTGAATAGAAATGAAAAAAACAATCTTAAATCATATCTTAAGAATAAAATTTAGCTTTTGAAACCTAAATTGTTCAATAAAACCAAAAAAAAATGCATTTGAAAACCCTAAAATGAAAGGAAACAAAAAATTTGCATTTGAAAACCCTAAATTGAAATGAAATTAAAAATGCATTTGAAAACCCTAATTGCTTTTGAAAACCTAATTTCAAATCAAACAAAAAAATTTTACATTTGAAAACCCTAATTTGAAATGAAACAAAAAAAAATGTATTTAAAACCCTAATTGCTTCTTGAAACCCTAAATTGAATTCAAACAATTTTTTTTTTAAACCCTAAATTGAAATCAAACAAATCATTTTGCATTTGAAAACCATGATTTCAAGCTCAAGAATATTTGATAATGGAAAAATCATTTGCATTGCTTAAATGTTTTAAATTTCATTTGCATTGTATGGAGACAAGTATGTAGGCATGCCTATGGAATAAATTATTCGGTGGATTTAGGTTGATACATAGTAAATTAGGGTCCTTGATATTGACAATGAAATATGATTTGATAAATATTATACATTTAAATGTGTATTCATCAAGAGACACAATAAATTAAACATTATGAACATAGATATAATTAGAATAGAAAACAATATGTTAAACTTTACTTGTGGGACTAGTGCATCGTTACAATTGATAAATTTTCAATGTTTGTTTGCAAATTTAGTTAGCAAATTCCTAAATCCTTGTGCAATCCATTTCCAATTGTCACTTAATTAGATAATATTTTCATTCATTTCTATTTTATGTTTTGATCTCTCTTAGTCATGCCTTGTTTCCATTTCGTGTTTGCATGTGTTGTCTCTTGTCTTTCGACAATCTTAACTCTCATTCTAGTCAATTAGTTGTTAATTAGGCTTCTAGTTTAGTCTAAAATCTCAATTTTCTCTATTTACCTAGAGACTAAAATAATCTAAATGTTTTTCTTTTCTTTCTTTTAGGTTCTTTCAATTCCAAACAATCCAAAATAAAATAAGATTTTGGATCTTTGGAAAATTTCAACATTAACTAGTTTTATTATACATTTTATATCATAAAATTCATTTAAGTGGGAAATATTCAGCTTTATCATTTTATCAATATTAATGAAAAAATGTTAAATAAAATAATCTTATATTCAATTAAAAAAATATCAAGTTAAAGTATACATCAAACTCAATCTTAATAATACATAATTATGTGTTTCTATTATGTAAATAGTCAGTCTATTCATAAAATAAGAAATATTCATAAACTAATGTTCTTGCATATGTGATGAATAAAAAATATTCACCCCCTTACTTGTCATCCTATTACCCTAAACCCAAAACCAATGTCTTAAGGGGTCGTAATATGACATTTCTTAAGGGGAACAAAGAAGTTCTCAAAATTTGGTGAAGTTTCTCAAGGCAGCCAAATTTAACAATAATAAGATCATGCTAGATTATAATATGAATGAGATTTCATGAGAGGTTGGTCAATATAAACAAGATCTATGTCAATCAATTGTTCCACAAGAAAATTTTGTTCACTAACTTGCAAGTCCATTATTCCAAGGGCCACCCAAACTTTAGCCTAAACCCTAAACCCTTAACTCTAAACTCTAAACCCTAAACCCTAAAGCATTCATTTTGTTCTAGGACCTTAAAATGAAATTTGGTTTCCTTGGGCAACTCCACCAAATTTTATTCTCTTAAGCCATGTCATTTTTTCCTAGGACCTTACTACATAGATCCCCTTAATCCATCCTATTACTCTAAACTCTAAACCCTAATCACTAAAGCCATCATTTTGTCAAGTAGGACCCTAATAAAATTTGGTTGCCTCGGGTAACTTCTCCAAATTTTATCACTTAAGCCATGTCATTTTGTCCTAGGACCTTATAACATAGATCCCCTTAAGCCATCCTATTACCCTAAACCCTAAACCCTAAACTCTAAACCGTAAACCCTAAAGCATTCGTTTTGTCCTAGGACCCTAATGAAATTTGGTTGCCTTGGGAAACTTCATCAAATTTTATTCCCTTAAGCCATGCCATTTTGTATACATAGATCCCTTTAAGCCATCCTATATTAATACATAGATCCCCTTAAGCCATCCTATATTAATAGTTAATTGTTTTTTCATTCAAGTAATATTCCTTAGACATAATTGAGGCTTACACATTTTATCATTTGTATTCAATTAGGTCATTTATATTGAATGGTTTAAGGGTATTTCTGTCACAACCCTCTCTAACTGTGTAATACATTCTGATTTATTAATATTAACCAAGAGAATATTATTAAAATCAGTAAGATTATAATCTTTTGAAAATAAATAATTAATTTAAAATGAATTAGATAATATACAAAAGTTGTGATTACTAATAAATAAATAAATGATAATGCTTTAAGAACACTGGATTATCCTTTTGCATTAATCTTATGGAACTTTTCTTAAAGATGCAAACCTAAAGAATGAATGTTACGAAACCTCAAGAAGGTTTTGATTGTTCCTCCTAACAGTAAAAATGGCAGAAGAAAAGATGGAGTTCAGAGCGAAAGACAAAGAGATTCTTGTCAAAATTGTCAAACTAGCTCAAGCATATAAAATGAAGGGTTCAAAAGGAGATGGCAATCATACCCACAAATGGTACAAGATCTAAATATTTAGGGTACTCATGCAGGACCATCCTGAGATCGGCATCTCCAACAAGGTAAGTTCTATTTCAAGTTTTCTTAAGTTGATATGAGCAGAGAGTTAAATTTGGTAAGGAATCTTTACCATCAGGTATCAAATTCATTAAACTGGCATGTTAATGCTTCATATTGACACCTTGAAAGTAGTCTTACATTCTGTAATCTCATAATAAAAATTTGAAGGTTCAAGAGTAATTCCCGGGTCATTTAGGATTAAGATTGCATAGTTTGTAATAATTGAATCTGACCATTTTAGCTAGCTCGATTAGTGGCTCATAGTCTGTATTCAAACTATCTTCCTACGGTATCTATGCTTGTTAATTAAGACTTGGGTATAATTAGGGACCCAAAGAACTGTTAAATTTTATCCATTTAAAACACTGTATTTTCTTTTAGGTTTATGAGAGGCAAAATTTAAGGAATCAGTAACTTTATTAAGTATGATTTATCTCTTGCCATTCACTGTATGCATACATTTTTTGAGCATATATATATTTAAGTGCCATTATTAACAACATGCCTTCTTTGTGCAAGGCACCAAATGTATTCTTTTTTCCAAATTTTCATGGCCAAAACTTATATCCAGTATTATCCTTGTAATAGTAAAAGTTCATGTTGTGTAATAGTTACTGAGAATTCTTCAATTAAAATACTAAATGTGCTTAGATGGCCATTGAATATTCAATTCCATGGTGATGCATGTCGAGTTGTATCCCATGTACGGGTTGCAATTATAGGGCTGAAGTTGTATTTGTACACTGTACACTAGATCATAGTTCCAGTTTTGTTAAATCCTTAAGATAGCTAACTATTGTGGATTGGTAAAATTTAATAAAACAACATTTAGGAAATATGAATGATAACTTATTGTATATAGAAGGACTTATTAGAGGTGGAACCAAAACTGTTTTAGTTTGATGTAGCATAGTAATGGTAGATTTATAAATCACTTACTTCTCACTTAATGTATACATTGTTGTGTCATAGAAAATTGGACCCTCTTGAGAAAAGAGACAATTTCATGCATAATTAGACCCACTTTTGAGTCTCTTCACATCATTTCCCTTCAAAACAGCATTTATAGACCCCTTAGACCCATTAATTTTGATCTAGAGGTTTGTTTCACCTGAGAAATAACATAAAACCCAACAAACAACATTTAATTACATCATACCCCAACAACCCACCTTCAAAAAACAATACTGGGACCCATTCGCCACCTTAAGCAAATCAGTCCCCTTTGAGGGAAAATTCAAAATTAAGAGGGAATTTAATCAATTTAACTTTTATTTATGGAGAATGTCAGCCTCTTAGGTCTAATTAACAAGAAAATAAGGTGTTGTTGCTTATAAATACTCATTTTAAGTCATTTCACACATATTTTATCATCTTTTTAATCATCTCTCGAGAGCAATTTTTAGAGTTAAGTCTTCCACGACAAGTTTCATTAGCAAAAGTTGAATTTTTAGGACAACAAACTAGGGTTTTTCTAGTTCTTGAAGCTCACTTATATTGTCAAGATTCAACATTGCAAAGGGTTGATGATGGCTGCCTATGGTGAATCATGAAGAAATCTAGGGTGAAGAGGTGCAACTAGCCACCAAATCATGCCTAAGGACTTGGTTTCCTATTGATTCCATCTTCCATTTTCACTCTATTTTCAGATTAAGGTTTGCATCTTGTTTGTTTATTATTTGCATGTCATTTCATTTCTATTTTGCATGTGTTGTAAGGTTTCTAGGGTTGAGATCTTGCATCATATGGATCATCTTTGCATGTCTTATTCTAGATCAATAGAATAGGGTTTTTGTTATGATTCAAACTTTCCTAGTATTTAACACATCTAAGGTTAGACTTCTACTCAAAATTTTCTCTATTCAAGTTTTAATTACCCAACTAGAGATTTGACCAAGGAAAACCCCCTATCAAACAAACATTTTTAAGCTATTTTATAGGAATTTTTTGAGATATGAGATTGGTTATCTGTCACAAATTGCTATACAAGTGTCAAGATGCAAAATATAATTTTGAAATTGCAGAAACTCTAAGGTGGACTGATTCACCATGCTTGGTGAATGAGTCCCTCCTAAGGTGCAAAACTAAGTCAAATTCAGATTCAGGTTCCAGACTGTCGGAAAATAGATTCTGTGCAGAAAAGTCCTGATCTAGGACAAATTCGCCCAAGGTGGCAAATGAGTCCCAATCAGCCTAAGTTCAAGTTTCATCAGTTTTCTAGATTTTTTTTACTCATCCACAATTTTCTAGGTACACAAATTCTAAGAAACAACTTTTTGTTTAAGATAATTTGCATTCTTACTCATTCTTTCATACTTTTTTACATATCACAATGTGTTTTCAAACATAGTGTAAATATTAGTTTTATTATTTTTTTCATTCATTTATATCAATCAATTGCATTTAATTAGCTCCATTTACATTAAAAAACATCACACATAACATTATTTGAATGAACCATTAGCATTTTTGCTCCTATCTCTCTCCTTTTAGGTGAAAAACCCTAGAAGAGAAAGAGTTGTCCATAGGAGCCAAAAATCAACGGTTCAATTGTGATGTCTCTTCTTCTTATGCTTTCCATGTCATTTGGAGTTGGGTATCTAATATGCATAACTATCAAGTTTTCATGATAGTTAGATATACTAAATTAATTAAAAAGGTCAAGCATTTCTCAGGTTCATTGATTTTATTTCAAGCTTAAGCATTGAACTCAAATTTCATTTATTTAATCTTGAAAGATTAATATTAAGAAATTTTAAACCATTATAAAAGTTAAAACAAGTGAAATCAAATATAAGTGGGGTAATTTCTTGATAGATGTTTATTTGATAGGTTATATTGTGCAAATTAGGATTAATAGTTTGATTAGAAGTATTTAGTATTGAATGTGAAAGTTCTCGATTTACTTTCTTTAGAATTGGTTATTTTCAACTTGAGGTACATGTTATATTCTTATATTGTTGAAATCTCTATATTTATATGACTAATGAAGAATGAATTTAGTATATTTTCTTATGCTTGTGAGCATTTTTTATTATGTTGGAAACACATACATTATGTTTAAGTATGCATTTATTCTATATCTCATCACTTGGAAGGAAAATTAGGAATCTTGTTATTAAAAACATTAAATAGTGTTACCTTTTATAAATTATTCTTCCATGAGCGAAATATTTTTACCATCATTGTTGTAATAATAACCCACAATGCCTAATCATCATTCATGCACCATGTTTTTATTTGAGCTAACATTTTTTATGAAGATATCATGATTCAAGAAGCATTCAAGTCAAAATCTATCACAATCAAGCAAGAGCTTAATGCTAGAGTTTTGGTGAGTTGCAACATTGAATACTGTGATCATTCTTCATTCATTTATCTTATTTCATGATTTGACTACCAATACAAGGCTTGACCAAGGAAAACCCCTACTCACTAACAATCAACAAGCTTTTTCTTCCCTTTGGAGTATGATTGTAGGTCTAGGTTGATGAAATATTGATTAGCAAGCCTTCCTTGTGTAAGCATCATTAGGAATCCATGGTTGTTGAATGGAAAAACAAAAGTATTCGAGTATGTAAATGCAAAAAAAGTTCTTAACTCTTTTATAGCATTATTTTCTTATGGATAAAACCTCTATGAATCATTGAGTTTAGAAGTAAACATTTTGGTTATAATTGCATAAGCATACATGTGCATCCTAGCAGGACTAGCTTTACTTTCATGAAGCTTTATGTGATTGGTTATTTTTTTCAGTGTACTTGTGTGATATTTGAGAGGTCAATGGAAGTATAATTTTCATATTTGCAAATACTTGGGAGCAATTCATGATAGTGTTGGCATTACCTTAATTTCCTATGCAAGGATCATGCAGTGGTGAAACTTGAAAATGTTACTTGTAGTTTTTATGTGAATTGTAAAAGAACATCCATATGTACCTTGTGATATAGAAATATGTAATGAATGGTCATGTCAATGAGATAGTGTGATCATTTCCTGTGAGGCATCTTGTAACCATTAAGACTTTGTAGCCAGTAAGGCTCGGCTAGTGAGACACTTTTACGAGTGGTTTTTCATCCCTATGAGGGTTTTCCACTCATGAAAATCTTTGTGTTATGGTTTCTTTGTGGATGCACTTATGAGCTTGCTATTTCCTTAATTTGCATTACAGTATTTGAATTTACATGTATTGTTGAGATGATAACTCATGTGTAAGCCTACATGGCTAAATCTAATGAAGGTACCGCCTTGTTTTAATATACTTTGATTCATTGCTGTAGGTTGTTCCATTTAATCATAGCGATGAAAGTAATTTTATCATTTAGAAAACTTATGGATGTTATTAGTATATGTGTTTTTTTTCCGGTCCTTACAATTTCCTAAACATGTATCTTACATTTTGAAATTATAAATCTAATGCAGGTTCACTTATATCTTAGAGACCATCATGGATCAATTCAATAATATCTGTAATCTACCTCCACACCCTCCATCTCCACCACCTCCACCTCCACCTCCACCCACTCCACCTCATAACCCCCCACCTCCACCACCTGAAACTAATGGTGCCCACTTGCAAGAATGGATCAATGTCGATGTTAGAACCATTTAGGATCAAATCAACATTATTCAAAGATACACAATGGAATGATTTTGAATCTTGGTTTATTAGTAAAAAACGTTCCCCTACTTTTGAATTATCAAAACAAGAACATTACGTCAGAGTAGAAGCTCCCAAAGGTGAATTAGGAATTTTTTTTATAGGAGATGATAATATTTTTCCCTGGAGATGGAAAATCCGACCACCTGGTTTTATTAATTTGCAGATTCCTCCTCAACTGGTTAAAAGGATGAAATTAGCCGATATCATGACGATTTTGGGTAGTATAGATATCATTATGGGAGAGGTTGATCGTTAAAATGGTGATTAATATAGCAGATTTTGAAGAACAAGCTACCAATTTATTTTCTTGATTGGGATTTTCAAAAGAAATCTCTAGTCTTATAAGGATTCTAATTGACATAATTATCCTTCTATTTGGAATTACGATAGGATTATTAGTTATTGTATGGCTCAAAAGAAACATATCTGTGGGAATACAACAATGTATTGGACCTGAATACGCCGGTCCTTTGGGAATTATTCAAGCTTTGACAGATGGAATCAAACTACTGCTAAAAGAGGATATTATTCCATCTAGAGGGGATATTTGGTTATTTAGTATTGGACCAGCGGAAAAATAGTTTTAGTCGAGAAAATTTGCAGAAAGCTATAATTACACAGGGAGAAAATATGAGGTTCTCCCTGTTCCTGTGGAATTCTTATGTGTATGAATGCGAATCATTTTTAGTTCCTCTTGTGAAACAATTTTTTAATTCAAAATCATTGTAATATGGATCTTTTCCCAATCGAACTCATTTTGATAAAAAGATCAAACATATTGTTATATTTCCACGTCAAATTTCAACAAAAAAGATCTGGTTGTTGAAGGATTCTTTCATCCATTATGTGAGATATGGAGAAAGATCTCTTATAGCTCTAAAGGGCACTCACCTCGAAGTGAAAAAATGGAGATATCATCTGCTTCATTTTTGGCAATTCTATTTTCATCTTTGGTTTCAACCGTATAGGATACATAGTCTTGAATTATCCAAGAATTATTCTTCTTTTTAGGTTATTTTCTGCATGTTAAAATGAAACCTCTCGTGGTTAGAGCCAAAATGCTAGATAATTTATTCATTACTGATCTCATTACCAATGAATTAAACCCAATAGCTCCGATTAGATCAATTCTTTTCTTTTTGGCTAAAGAAAAGTTTTGTGACATCTCAGGGTGCCCAATTAGTAAATTATCTTGGACCAGTCTATCAGATGATGATATCCTCGATCAATTCAATTGAATTTGGATAAATCTTTTTCATTACTATAGTGGATCAATGAACCGAGATGGTTTATATCATATAAAGTATATACTTCTACTTTCATGTGCTAAAACTTTGGCCTGTAAACATAAAAGTACGATACGTGTAGTTCAGGAACAATTAGGTTCAGAACTCTTTACAAAATCATTTTCAAAAGAACGAGAATTCATTTCTTCATCCTTTTCAAAAAATTGTTTACAGAGAGAATGAATTTGGAATTCAGAAATTAGCCAGATAAATCCCCTGGCTAATTTCTGGCAAAAGATGCAGAATAAACAAATAGAAAACTGATTTGACGAATGAAATGCTTATTGAACAATTGCTAGGATCCATTTAGGATCTTATAGATCTTTTCCACCCAGAAATCCAACCAAATGATTAATAAATCACTACATGGAGAAAGCCGTGTGCAATGAAAATTGCAAGCACGGTTTGGGGAGAGATTTCTTACTCTTATAAAAAGATCAGATAATCCACTCCATCCGATGAGCTCCAGGTTCAAGTCCCGGGCAACCCAAAGTACTAGAATATTGATCCTTCATTCCGATCAAAAAACTAGATAGTCATATGGGTGAGATCAAACAGTTTACAAATCTTGCAGTAAGATGATTAAGTCCCATCCCCCATGTACAAGAGTAAGAGCATGCACAATCAGTGAAAACTGTGTACCCCAGTTCATATATTAGTCATTGGGGCCCAACAGCGGGGAGGCAAAGGAAAAAAGTATGAAGTTACTGTCATAGTTACTGTCATATATACCAAAAATGAAGCAAAGGTAGATGGTGAGAAACACCAAGATATAAAAAAGATTAGTGAAAAAAAGAAACTGATATCTAGACCAGAGATGTTTTCATAAACATGGGCTAACAATAAGGACTTGACATTGGTAGGGATGATCAAGTAGTACTTCCTCAGAACCCCGATCTAGAATATGTTTCTATCTACTTAAAAAAGAATGGCTATCCAGAACGAAGTAATCCTTTACACATTTTTCTTTATCCCACAAAAAAGTAGTGAAGGTTGAGATAGGTTCAAAAGCTTCTATTATTTGTAGCAGACGGAATCTCATTGGTTCAATTTATGAATATTCTGGTGCTTTTTTTATTGTGTTCTTTATTTCTTAATGACCATTGAGAAGCCGTATGAAGTGAAAGTTTCACGTACGGTTTTGGAATAGAGATGAAAATAGTGATGTTTCTGTCGACTATAATTATCCAACAGTTCAAGTACAATTGATATAGTTGAAGCACAGTGCAGATATGGTTTTTTAGGATGGAATTTGTGGTGCCAACCTATAGGGTTTCTAGTTTTTTTCATCTCATCTCTGGCAGAATGTGAGAGATTTCCCTTTGATTTACCAGAAGCGGAAGAAGAATTGGTAGCGGGTTATCAAATTGAATATTTGGGTATCAAATTTGGTTTATTTTACGTTGCTTCTTACCTAAATCTATTAGCTTCTTCATTCTTTGTAACAGTTCTTTACTTGGGCGGATGGAACTTATCAATTCCATTCCTACCCATTCTGGAACATTTTGAATGGGATTCTATTTATGGAATTAGTGGGGTCGTTAATATAACAATCGGGATCCTAATTATATTAGCTAAAGCCTATTTGTTCTTATTTATTTCTATCACGGCAAGATGGACCTTTCCTAGGATAAGAATGGACCAATTATTGGATCTTGGGTGGAAATTTCTTTTACCTATTGCTCTAGGTAATCTATTACTAACAGCTTCTTTCCAACTTATTTTATTGTGACTAACTTTCTTTTCTGCTTTGTGAAGAGGTTCTATATTCTCAATTCTGCAATATATCCAAATTTGATAGATTCAATCTATGAAGAGAAAGAAATTTCTATGAAATGATTATTCAAGTAGATTTTACACATGTTCTCCATGGTAACTGGGTTTATGAATTATAGTGAACAAGCAATACAAGCTGCGAGATACATTGGTCAAGGTTTTATGGTTACCTTATATCACATGAATCGTTTACCTATTACTATTCAATATCCCTATGAAAAATTGATCCCATCAGAATGATTTCGTGGAAGGATCCACTTTGAATTTGATAAATGTATTGCTTGTGAAGTATGCGTCCGTGTATGCCCGATAAATCTACCTATTGTGGATTGGAAAGTCAGAATAGATGGGTTGACTCGGATCAATATGGAATTGCTACCTCATGCTCATTCTTTGTTTTCGCCGTGGTTGATAATAGGAGCACTACAAATTATCTATGCAGCTCTCACTTCTATGGGTCAACGCAATTTGAAAAGAAGGATAGCCTATTCATCAATATCTCATATGGGCTTTGTAATTATAGGAATTGGTTCCACGACATCTATAGGGCTCAATGGAGCCATTTTGCAAATGATTTCTCATGAATTAATTGGTGCTGCACTTTTTTTCTTGGTAGGAACAAGTTATGATAGGATATGTACTCTTTTCCTTGATGAAATGGGAGGAATCGCTATACCAATGCCTAAAATCTTTACTATGTTCAGTAGCTTTTCAATGGCTTCTCTTGCATTGCCAGGAATGAGTGGTTTTGTAGCAGAATTTATGATATTTTTGGGAATAATTACTAATCATAAATATTCTTCGACCTTTCGGATCATTATTACTGCAATAGCGGCAATTGGAATGATATTAACTCCCATTTATTTGTTATCTATGTTACGTCGAATGTTCTATGGATATAATTCGAATGTCCCGAAACCTTATTTTAAGGATTCGGGACCACGCGAACTTTTTATTTTGATCTGTCTCTTTCTACCAATCATAGGTATTGGTCTTTATCCCGATCTAGTTCTATTTTTACATAATGCTAAGGTAGAAGCTACTTTATCTCAATCTTTCTATTAATCGTAATCATTTTTTTTTTGGTATATATTTTAAGAATTGGCTTCTTGGATGCCTTGATGGTGAAATGGTAGACACACGACACTCAAAATGTCATGCTAAACAGCGTGGAGGTTCGAGTCCTCTTCAAGGCATAGATATTGTAATGTTTATTGAATGAGTAATTGAAATAATATCAACAAATCAAATTGATATTATTTCAATTAGATTGAATTTTTTGATACAAAATCAATAAGGCTAAAATACTGAAAATTATTGTTTTCAAGGTCTTGCAAAATCCGGACCGATCGAATTTGAACAAATAATAGCAATCTATAGGAGCAAGTGAAAGATTTTTTCTTCCAAAAAAAGTGTAAGAGGAAAGTATACTATACTAGTATAACCCAAATAAAATAAATAAAGAGTAAACATAGTAGAGAATATCTCATCAAGTTCAAGAGAACTGACTTGGCTCATATTTCTTACTATGCTTACTCTTACATAATCGTAATATCCATTTATTTTCCAATTAAAGATCTAGTCTTTTTTATTCTTATTCAATCCTTCTGCTAATAAGCAATCAATCGTATTTGGAGAAAGCCATTTTGTTTTTAACAATGTATCGATCATTTGTTTAAATAACATTCTATTAGAGAAGAATAAATTTGATAAATATTCATAACTTTCGGATAGAGTTTTATAAATAAGAGATTCATTAGATAATAAATCTCTATTTTCCCTTTCTCCCTTGAGCAAACGTTGTTTGAACTTATCATCCCGTGTTTTTTCACGGAACCAACGTTCACTTATCACCGATTGGGAATATGGTAATACACGTCTCAATCGGATACCAATTTCTTGAAAGCGTTTGAAAGTTTCAAAATTTTCTTTTTCTTTCATTTTAATGTTAAAAGGCAAATCATCATCATCAGTCTTAATTTTCGTTTCTAAGACAATTTTTCTCACCTTTTTCCGCTTTAGAATAGCCTTTAACTTTTTTTTAATACTGTATTTTAGCTCTCTTGTTGAAGAATAAGTAAGATAAATAGTCTTCACGAGTTCTTTAGAAACAAAAAGTTCTCCTCGTTCAAAAGCAGAGTGCTTATTTAAAAAGCGAATACTCACGGGATCCCAAAGAAATCGACGAGCTAGATAGATTACTGGTGTATTTAAAGGTTTATACTCCATTGCATACTCTTCTGTATCAAATTGGTATATTCCCATCCTTTGAAACTTATTGTATAATAATTTTGCTTCCTAGAGAGCAGTTGTCTTTCTTTCTACAATATCGTCTTTCGCGGCATAAAGAGGCTGGAAGCCGGGGCCAGACATCAGAAATTTCTTCCAATACAAACTAGAAAGATGGGTCGGTCTTTCTTGAAACCTTCCAAATAGATGAAGATAATCCAATAAAGGATTTTCTATTGTTATATCTTTAATATGCTCGAATCGATTGCTGCGAATAAAACTAAAACGCCAGGTCCTAGAATCACAAACTATAGAAGTTTCCTCTTCTACGTAGGAGTTTCTTAATTCTTTAGATAAAACAATTTCATCTAGTATAGAAGATAATCCTTTTTTCATCGTACCTCTTTTGAACTGAGGAGCAATTGTGATGTAATTAGAATTACCCTAGTGGAAAAATGTAATTTATATATGTGTTATAACTAGACATAAATGATATTTTTGTGAATGTTTCAAGTTTTTTTTTAGTATGTACATGTATTAAAATTACATAGTTCTAGATCTTAAATTTTAAAATTTGTATGTATGCATCTAGTTTAGTTGAATGATGTATGCATGAATTATACATCGTATTTTTATTTTAAATGTATGCACATCTTAAATTTTCAAATTTGTATGCATATTCTCAAGTTCAATGAATGTATGTGTATGTATATGTATGCACATCCTATTTAAACAAATTTGCATGTACATTTAAAATTTAACTATTTCGTGTAATTTTCAAAGTTTGTATGTTAATTTTGTATGATTTAATGGAGGTGAACACTTATATAGATATCATGGATCAGTTTGACATTGATTATATAATTAATCCAACACCTCAACAACCTCCACCTCCACCTCTCCACCTCCCCCTCCACCCTGTCCACCTCATATCCCACCTCCACCACCCACTAGATCAAATGAGACTTGCTTGTGAGCATGTATCAATGAACATGTGGCATCCATTCAAAACCAAATCAATGCTATGCAAAATGAAGCATTGATTGCACCACATGTGAGATTTTTTTCATCTACGATGAAAAATGTTTGTTGTCAATGTCATTAGGACTATCAAATCTGACTTAGATAGGCATCGATGAAATAGAGAGGAGATGAGAAGATTTTATTCATATGGTCTCTCATATAAAAAAAATTAGACCTAAAAATAAGAAAATCCCATCTATCCCCTTATTTTATTGACCCTAATACTCAGTGGCCCTTCCTGCCACTAAATCTAGAATATACATGAGTTGGTGTATACATCCACAAATGAGTGCACATTTTGGGATTGATGGTATATGGTATTTGACAGTCCACCACACACTAATCTGGAGGTCCCATTATATTTTTTGAGGAAACTATATGTAGATTTTGTTTTGGGGCAAAAGCCCAATTATTTTGATTTTAAATCATTTCAGGGTGTTGGTGGCAGAATTACCACAACAGAGGTTAGGGGAAAGGGTTGATCCCCAATGCCCCATGCATGTGCAACCTCTTATTTCTCCTCTTGGTCCTTCCATTCTCACACCTATGCATCAACATCCAGTGGTATCAACATTAGGATCCCTTAGTATGCTCGCAGGAGACCTTGATCAGCATGCTTCTACGATAGTGGCTAGGGAGCATAGAGACTACAATCATGGAGTTGGTCCTAGTACCACTCCACAAGTGTCAACACCACATGTATGTACTAGTTTCCATCAGCTATTCTATGGACTTGATCAGGCCACACCTAGTTCGGGTGAACATGGAGATTCTAGTGGATCATTTGGTCACCTCAGTTCATTCGTAGAATTTCTTACTACAAAGAATCACCTCGAGGACAATGCAACACATGTATAAATATGCATCTACATGTTGAAATTATAAGAATTTTAATGAACATATTTATCAAAAAAAATTGCAATACATTTTAACAATCAAACTATTTGGTATACAAATGACACTAACGGCGGCGCAATCATCTGCACCGCGAGTACATATGTTGACACTAGTCCTAATTGGCAACCCTTATGGGGTATTTTGATTTCAATTTTTTAATTAGATATGAAATAATTTTTAACTTGACTTTTAAATTTATAATTCAATCATGAACATATGTTTTAAATATTAATGTTGGTTCAAGGGAGCCAATCGACTTCCATGTCGATTCCACCCAAGGGGTTATCAAGCACTCCACTGTCGAGCATCGTAGATCAAGGCAAGGTACATTTATATTGTAAATTATTTAACTTACATTACTTATAGTTACAATTATGAATTTTGAATTCACTATATATCAAATGTGCATGTACACTTATAAATATTATAAGTGTTAAATGTCTATATGTATGTCTAAGTTGATATGACAATAAGAATGGGAAATGGACAAAATTAGATGTTGTGGCTACTCATGAGGCCTTTGAATTTTAGGTTGTTTAAAATAAATTCTACCCAAAATGTGCAAACTTGAATATATATATGTTAACCTAATTCAAGTATGCATGCTTTAAATTTGATCTTGTAGGACTTTGTTAGTGTGAATTTCTTGCATGGATCAATCATAGTTACACCTCTAGGAGGACATGCAGAGCAGGCTCCAAATATCATGGTAATTCAAAAAATTTATTATATTTAAAGTCAATTTAAAATTATACATTGTGAATAACTTTAATTAAATTTAAAATTGAATATATATATATATATATATATATGAGCTCATACATGTTAAATTATTTTTCTTTTCTAGCATGAGACGCATCTTGTAGTTGAGCATGTACAAACAGGTCCTAGAGTAGAGGGTGCACAACCTCTTACGGTACAATTTAAATATGATAAATTATAAATTAAATTGAATTAAATAATTTTTAATTGTAGACTTACATCTAATTTCAACATTATTTCTCTTGTATATGTAGATTGATTCAAAGAATTTAGAGGTTGGTCCAGGTGCACCAAAGCATCCAGAGCCATATATGATGGTAATTTGATTTTATGATGAATTATAAATTAATTTTTTATTAAATCATTTTTAATCATCTTACATCTGATTTAATCTTTCTCTTGTACAGAGTGGTCCAAGTCATCTGCATAGTCTGCATGGTGTGAAGAGGTCTCTTGATTATAGAGATGATATGAGTTAGACATGATTTCATGGGTTGTATTTGTTTATTTCATGGACTACATATTTGGTTTCTCATGGACTTAATATTTTGTTTCATGTACTTTATTTCATGGATTGTAATTTTATGGAATTAATACATATTGGTTTCATGGAATTAATATATTGTAAATAATATACTTTATTATTGTTTAATTTTAAATACAAATATGAAATTAAAGTTGAAATAATAGGACATTTCAATATTTGTACTTTACAAATTTAGTGATCCATACATGATATATACATTATATACATTCAATAATTAGAGATAATTAGTCAATGTTCACTTATTTAATTCATGTCCTAATATGATGACTTAAGGAGTCCTAATACACAGGTTATCTAATAAAATAAGAAAATAAATCATAATCTACAAACCTGAAAGCAATTTGTTTATATACCACAAGGGTGAAATTTTAAGAAATAAACAATACCATAGAAGATTAGAGAACAAAAGAATTAATAAATTCTATAAACTAAACATAAATACCAATCAAAATGCAATGAGTTTATCCCAAAAAAAAAAAATTCTATAAGTATACACCATATTTCCTAGTTCTTTTACAACATAAAATTAAACAACAGTCATAAAACTTAATTATCCAAAAATAGGCTAAATTTTTGGAATTAAATCATGTACTCCCATACTTACAAATCATGCAAAGTGCTAGAGAAAACATAAGAATGGAAAGTCCTCTTGTCCTCATGTTCCACAAAAAACACTAATTTATAAGTTGTCAAAAGAAATAATAGCATCCAACAAAAATACTACAGCCTTCTTCCTCTACGTCCACCCTTTCTTTTTGCACTGTCATTGGAATGGGAGTCACATCCTTTTTCAAAAGAGACAACTAAGTTAATCTACAATTTTCCATGTAATTGGAAACATCCTAAACCAAATGATTTCAAAATACAAATCGAATAATAGTAAACATCTTCACCTACGGACGTCTTAAGGGGATGAAATTCTTCAAAGTACATGTCTCATATTTAATTGCAATTGATATAATCAACTTAGAATTTAGGATGACTCATCATAACAATCGCATTCTATACAATTTAAAAAGTGTCAATGTTTATTTAATTCATGCCATAATAGGATCTCTTAAGGGGTCCTAATACGACGTCTTAAGGGGATCAAAGAAGAGTATAAATAAGTATAAGTATAAACTGATATAAAAAATTATTAGATTTTAGGGTGACTCATCATAACAAATGATATAATTAAGAATAATATTTAGGATATGTCCTAATACGACATCTTAAGGGGATCAAAGTAGAGTATAATTAAGTATAAGTATTATGTGATATAAACAAGTATTATACTTTAGGGTGACTCATCATAACAAATGATATAATTAAGTATAATATTTAGGATATGTCCTGATACGATGTCTTAAGGGGATCAAAGAAGTAATATACATGTTTTTTAGTGATTATATAATCAAATTTAAAGTTTCAAAGTAGGGTGACTCATTATAACAAATGATATAATTAAGTATAATATATAGGATATGTCCTAATAGGATGTCCTAAGGGGACAAAATACTTAAAATTACATGTCACATATTTAATCACAATTGATATAATTGATTTAACAATAATTTATACGTGATATCTAGTGAATATACAATCAAATATAAAGTTTCAAAGTAGGAAAACATGCACATTTAACAAAAAATATATATAGAATATTGGTTTTGATACATAAAAGTACATAGAGTATAATTGTGTATGTACATGTATTTGTAATTTGTACAAAATGTTTAATTGTATAAGTATGTATGTACATATATGTCAACTCAAAATAATGTTTACAAAATTTGGTTATGCCATCTCAAGAAAATTTGAAACTTGTGGCCAAAATGTAGTAGGTCTTCATGCCACCTAATATCAAAATGGTACAAGCATTACAAAAGAAATTAAAACATACATATTTTAATTTATATAAAACTATCTATATTTACACAACTCAAGTACCTATATCTAAAATTATTCCACACATGTGTGTAGGTTGAATCTGCATCCTCTCCTTTTTGTTTCAAAGTACAAGATCAATGTGATGATGGCTTAAGGATACAAAAAAGGATAATAAATCAATTTTAACTATTAATGTACAAGCAATATCAACATATAATCAAAACATGTAGTTAAATATATTTAACTAATAATTACCTATTTTTACCAAGTATTCCATGTTGTCTAGGTTGAATCTGCATGGACTTTCCTTTTTGTGATGATGGATTAAGGATCTATAAAAGGACAATTGAAATCAATTTCAACTAATAACACACTTGAGCAATATTCAAACATGTATTTAATCTATTTAAAAGGACAATATAAAACTAAAACTGTATTTACCTATATTTACGTATTCCATTGTACCATCTGCATCCTCTTTTTTTTGCAACGCATCTATGATTGTCCCGTGCTCTTCCATAGAAATTATCCATAGCACTTTATTTGTAGGTCTTCCACAATACCGATATAGTTTTATATTTGTTGCCACCACCAAATGTGAATAGTGTATAATATTTTATGTGTTTCATAATCTTTGAATGCAGGTAGACCATTCTTCCATATTAGGTATTTTCGTAGCCAAGTGCCAACAACCACCACCGAACCTATTGTAAAACATGATAACCATCATCAAATAAGTTCTCAAATTTTTTTAAGGGGATTCAAAGACTTGTTCTAAAAATTTGCTTAAGGGGATCAAAAACTTGTTATCAAAATTTGCTTAAGGGGATGTCTCAAGGGGATTACCATAATTGTTGGATAATGATAGCCATCATCATCTTCTCGATGTGTTATTAACTTATGTTTAGTCTCCACACAACGAGGCAACCAATATTTTGTTTCCTCTTCATTCCCCTCAGGTGCAACAACAACATACACATGTCCTGCAAACAAATTTTGATTTAATAACTTGCACATGTCCATATAATTTAACCAATCTACATACATCCATTCAAATGTATATAAATAAATAATTTAGTATTACAAAATAGTAATAAAGTGAAATAAAATGAAATAAATTGAATTAAATTACCTTCTTGTACAAGGTATGAAACTCAGTCATAGTCTTCAAATACAAACACTTTATCATTGTCTTCAATTGTTGTTTCATATTGATTGTGTGCTTGTGCAGGTGTCAACGATCTTTTCTTCCAATATTCAACCAATTCCATATTTTCACATGCTTCCCAATCTCCTAAGATACAAAACTGAAAAAAACCTGTAAGCTCCCTTGTATAGATAGTCCATGTGCTTGCATTAGAACTCTTAAATGAATGTCATTTAGTAGATCTAATGATTATCTCACAATCAAGTCTAGGTAAAATGTTCTCTTCTTCAACCAACCAAAATAATCGGTGAACTATAGAGTACTTCCTCAAACTAGGTGTAGATAATCTTGTATTGCACCAATCCACAATCCCATGTGCATCTTTAAACTTTATTGCATCCTCAAATTTCAATTGTTCTCTAGCAAGAATTCTTTTAACACACACACTAGCTCCATCATGTTCTCCTTTACCATGTCCAGCTTCAAAAAAAACTCCACTTATGTTGGACATTAAGTTCCTTTTGAGCCCTACTTAACTAATAGAACATTTGAGCTTTCTTGAATTGTCTTGTACAATTATCTAGCCATATGAGGTGTTCTATCATTTGGATTCTTCTTTCTCTTAAATTTCTATAAAATATATTGAAATAGTATTGAAAAAACTCTAAAAAGTGTAACCGGTTGTCACTCAAATAGAAATGATACTGTTGGAAATTTGTGCCTCAAACAATAAAGGTTGAAACCTCCATTAGAGCCAAGTCAGTGTAAAAGCTTCAATGTCTGGCCGACAAGTAGTTTGTATCATCATGTTTTGCACAGGTTGCTGTGACCTAGCTTTTGTCTTGCCGAACGTCGTTTCCTTTTGAGCATGTCGCTGTGAGAAGGAGTGTTCGGTATGACCTCTTAGTGCTCATGGATATCTTTGGCCGATAGGCCATTCAATCGGGCATCAGGGAGACTCTTGGTGACCACGGGTTTTGGGATAACCTATGACTGCTCAGTGAGAAGTCACCATGAAAGCGAATGTCTTGCCGATCAGACTAACACAAAGGATCTCAAAGAGATGTCTTAGCGATTGGAGGATGTCTTGCTAATAGCCTATGGCTATCGGGGTAACTTAGTGATCTCGGGAAGAAGTCTCCACAAAGGGAAATAGTCTTGGTGACTGCTGACGGCTTCGGTGAAACATATGGATCTCGGAGTAGAGTCTCAGTGAAGGTGATTGGTCTTGCCGATAGTTGTATGCTTTCGGTGTATCTCTATGTTGCTCTATGAGACCTCTGCTGATAGCAGTTTGTCTTTCCGACCATCCTTTGGAGCTCGATATGACTTGTGATCTCATCGGTATAATCTTTAATGACTCGGCGTGAGGTCCTGGTGAGGATGAATATCTTGCCGACAGAATGTTTCTTCGGTGTGACTTGTGTCATCGATATGAAGTCTCACCGAAGCACGATACTCTTGCTGAATGGTAAACTCATATCTATGAAACTTTTGGACCTCACTATGATCTCTTGGGGATAGTGATAGGTCTCACCGACTATTTGGTACTTCAGGGTAATATAAGAAAGCTTGTTGAGATGTCTTGACAAGAACAATAGTCTTTCCGAAAGGAATGTTGAATCTGATACAAGTTGTAAGCTTAGTGAAACATCTTGGTGACTGCGGTAACTCTTGGTGATGTCGATATGAAGTCTATGTGGCATCGGCAAGACACTGTTAGTGTCTCATTGAGATGCCAACATAGTGTGAATTTTGTTGACTGAGTAAGACTTTCTAATGTTGCATCTCGTGGACGAATAGGAGGAGCCAAATGTGAACAGTTAGAAGTCTGTTCATTGTGACGGTTCTGCAAGGAAGTTCTATAGATAGAGATCGAGTTGGATATACTCTGAGATTGTTGATTGTGATCAGTTGGTTGGTTCAATAGATGATTATGTGATTGTATCAGTGTATGATTTCTATTTTGTGGATTGTAATGAAAAGGTTCCTGTGCAATATTGTTAATGGTGAATGTTGTTGTAAACAAACACCAGAAAGATAAGTCTGTCATTTGTATGTAATCTCAATTATTGTAATACAAAGTGATTTCTCTTGGTGTGGTGGGTTTTTCTCCCATAAGGGTTTTCCCACGTATATCTGGTGTTCTTATGTGATTGTCAAAACTCTATTTCTATTATCTATTTCATAGTGCATCTTAATTGGACTGTAAGTGTAAAATTTAAAAGTACATTTGCATTCTTTCCTGAGGTATTGATGTTAGGAGAATTGTTTCTGCATCTGATTTTCCTTACAAGTGGTATCAGAGCCTGGTCAGTTGTGTTATCCTTGTGGGTACGTTGGGTTTTTTGTGTCAATTATGTTTAGTGGGAGTCTTGTAGAGTTTGTTATTTCTAATTACAGATTAAGATGGCTAGTGCATCTGGTAAGATTGAAATAGAGAAATTCAATGGCAGTAACTTTGAGTTGTGGAAACTCAAGATGGATGATCTTTTAGTGGATCGTGATCTTTGGATTATTGTGGCTAGAACTAAACCTATAGGCATGAAGCAAGAGGATTGGGACCTTGTAGATAGGAAGTCTAAGGGGCTGATAAGGCTTTGTTTGGTAGACTCAGTGCTTCTGAATGTGCATGAAGAGAAGACTGCATCTTCCTTGTGGAAGAGAATGGCGTCTATTTATCAAGGGAAGTCCTTGGTGAATAAACTATTCCTAAGGAAGAAACTATACTCTTTGAGAATGCAGGAAGGAGGATCTATAGCTGATCATTTGAATGCATTTAACATGCTAATTGCTCAATTGACATCTGTTGGTGTAAAAATTGAAGAAGAGGATCGTTGTATGCTACTATTGTGTTCTTTGCCATACTCATGGGATCATCTAGTGATGGCTATTGGGAGTACAACATCCAGTTTCAAGATGGAAGATATTGTTGGTTCTTTGTTGTCAGAAGAAATGAGAAGGAAATCTTTTGAGATGGTGAAGGAGGCTCTTGCTATCAGAGGAAGGTCAAAGGAGAAAGGCAAGAAGAAGGACAAGAAGTCCAAATTGAAATCAAAAGGGAGATCAAAGTCTCCTGGCAAGAAGTCCAAGGTGAAGTACTGGAACTATGGACAACCTGGTCATGTCCGAAAGGATTGTAAAGAGGAGAAGAAGAAGAAGAAGAAGGGCTCTTCTGACAATGAGTCTTCTCATAGTGATGGTGACGCCTTCATTGCAACCTTGGCTACACAGGCATTAGATGATATCTGGCTGATTGATTCTAGAGCATATTTCCACATGACATCTCATAGAGAGTGGTTCACAAAGTATGAAGAATACAATGGTGGAAAGGTGTACTTGGCGAGTGATTCAACTTTGGAGATTTTTGGCCATGGAAGAGTCAGAATACAATTCCCTAATGGAAGAGTGAAGGGGATCAATGATGTTATGCACATACCAGGTTTGGCTCAAAATCTACTATCTATCAGTAAGTTGAACGATATTGGAGTACAAGCCTCGTTCTCTGGAAATGGCTACAAGATGACTAGAGGATCTATGGTGCTAGCTAGAGGTTCTCGAATTGGTACCCTATACAAGCTAGATGCACATGTTGTTTAATGTAATAGTGTCTCTGTAAAGTCACTGAAAGTTGCTCATGGAGGTAAAGAGGGAAATGTTCTTAATTATGTAAACTCTATGGAAGTAAAACTTCCTGTTGAGAAGACTATGCTTTGGCATCATAGGTTAGGCCACATAGGAGAAAAATATTTAAAAACCTTAAAGAATAAAAACTTGGTTGAGGGGCTTGAAGATTGTAATCTTGAATTTAAATTATGTGAACACTGTATATATAGAAAGCAGCACCGTGTTTCATTTTATTCCAATCCTCATAAATCTTCTGGTTTGCTAGATTATATTCATTCAGATGTGCTTGGTCTAGTGGATGTTCCTTCTTTGTCTAAGTCAAGATACTAAGTGTTGTTTATTGATGATTATTCAAGAAGAGCATTTGTATATTTTCTAAAAAGTAAATCAGAAGTATTTAGTCGGTTTAAAGAATTTAAAAATCTTGTTGAAAATCAGACTAGTAGAAAAATAAAATGCTTAAGGACTGATAATGGTGGTGGATTCTGTTATGATGAATTCGAGAGGTATTGCAAAGACCATGGAATCAAAAGACACAAGACTACACCTAATACTCCATAGCAAAATGGAGTTGCAGAAAGGTTCAATAGGACAGTGACGGAGAGAGCACAAAGTATGCTTAGTAGTGCTGGCTTGGAGGAGAAGTTCTGGGCTAAGGCTATATCTACTACATGCTACCTAATAAATCGTTCTCCAAATTCTGCTCTTGTTGAGAAAACATCTTTGGAAGCGTGGTCTGGTAAGAAGCCCTCTCTAAGACATATTCGAGTCTTTGACTGTGAGGCATATGCATATGTGTCGAATGTGAAAAGATTTAAATTGGAGAACAAGGCTGTCAAGTGTATTTTTATTGGCTATAGTGTTGTCATAAAGGGATACAAGCTTTGGAATCCTGATACGGAGAAGGTTCTATATAGCGGAAGCGTAATCTTTCGTGAGCTAAAACCTTCTACCTTCAATCTGTAGTTAGAGACAAAGTCTGAAAACAATAAGGATGTAGCATTAATTCCTCCTACACCTGAGAAAGAGGAATTGGAAATTCAAAATGTACTTGAAACTGAGGAGAGCTCGAGTAGTTTTGAAAGTTCGAAAGAAGAACCTCAGCCTCAGCCACTGAGGAGGTCAACCCAAGAAAGAAAACAACCAGATAGGTATGGGTTCTCATTGATTGATTCTACTTGTGCCTATGCTTTGATTTCTAGTACTGCTAAGCCTAGGACTATAAGGGAGGCATTTAAAATGTCTGATTCAGACTCTTGGTTGGAAGCCATGAATGAAGAGATGGCATCATTACAGAAAAATGAAACTTGGAGTTTGGTGCCTTTGCCTGAAGGTAGAAAACCTGTAGGCTGCAAATGGGTATTTAAGAAAAAGATTGGTCTAGATGGCAGTGTAGAAAAGTGCAAGGTGAGACTAGTTGCAAAGGGTTATTCCCAGGTAGAGGGAATCGATTATGGGGAAATATTTTCTCCTATAGCAAAACTGACATCTATCAGGTTTCTTTTGTCACTTGCAGCAGCATATGACTTAGAGGTTGAACAAATGGATGTGAAGACAACATTTCTTCATGGTGATCTTGAAGAAGAAATCTATATGTCCCAGCCTAAGCACTTTGTTGAAAAAGGTAAAGAAAACCTGGTATGCAAATTAAAGAAGTCTTTGTATGTGGTACTAGAAATTTGATACTTTTGTACTGTCTTTGGGATTTGTGAGATCAAAATCTAATCATTGTGTATATTATAAAGCTGAAAGTGATCGAGTTCTTGTTATTGCTCTCTATGTTGATGATATGTTGTTCATAGGCAATAGTAAGCTAATGATTTCTGATCTTAAGTCCCAGTTGTCTGCTAAGTTCGAAATGAAGGATCTTGGTGCAGCAAGGTATATTCTGGAGATGGAGATAACCAGGGACAAGAAGAATAGAAAACTATGGCTCAGTCAGAGTAAGTATATCAGGACTATTCTTGAGATATTTTGTATGAATGATTGCAAACAGCTAGTGGTTCTAGTCTTGCATGGAATGAAACTATCTGTTGAGGACTGTCCAAAATCTCCTACTACGATGGAGGACATGACCAGTGTACCCTATGCTAGTGCGGTTGGCAGTCTCATGTATGCAATGTTCTGTACAAGGCTAGACATTTCCCAAGCAGTGGGAGTACTTAGTCGATTTATGGCTAATCTAGGAAGAACACATTGGGATGCTATGAAAAGAGTTTTCAGATATTTGAAGGGCACTTTAGATTTTTCTTTGTGTTACCATGGGAACTTGGTTGAATCATAGAGGACTCTCAGTGTTTGAGGTTATGTAGATTATGATTGGGCAAGGGACATTGATAGCAGGAGGTCCACCAATGGATACATTTTCATGTTGAATGGTGGTGCAGTGAGTTGGATGAGCAAGCGATAGGTTGTAGTCGCTTTGTCTACTACGGAGGCTAAATACATGGCAGCTACTCATGATTTTAAAGAAGCAATTTGGTTGAAACATTTGTGTTCTAACATTGGTTTTGATGCAGAGGAAATAACTATTTTTTGTGACAATTAGAGTTAAATTTTTTTGGCAAAGAACTCTACTTTCCATGCCAGGATGAAGCATATAGACGTATAGTACCACTTTGTACGAGATATGGTTGAGGATGGAAAGGTCAGTTTGGAAAAGGTTGATACTCTAGAGAATCTTGCAGATGCATTGACGAAGCTAGTGAGCACAAACAAGTTCAGGTGGTGTGTCAGTTCAATGGGCCTTAGTGCCCATTATTTTCAGTAAGTTTTAATTGTGCTCTAGAGGTGCCTGTATGATCTTCGTCAAGTGGGAGATTGTTGGAAATGTGTGCCTCAAACAATACAGGCTGAAACCTCCATTAGAGCCAAGTTGGTGTGACAACTTCAATGTCTAGCCGACAAGCAGTTTGTATCATCATGTTTTGCACAAGTCGCTATGACCTAGCTTTTGTCTTACCAAATGTCGTTTCCTTTTGAGCATGTCATTGTGACAAGGAGTGTTTGGTATGACCTCTTAGCGCTCGTGGAGATCTTTGGCTGATAGGCCATTCAATCGAGTGTCGGGGAGACTCTTGGCAACCACAAGTTTTGGGATAACCTATGACTGCTCGGTGAGAAGTCACCGCAAAAGCGAATGTCTCGCCAATTAGAGTAACACAAAGGATCTCGAAGAGAGGTCTTAGCGATTGGAGGATGTAATACTGATAGCCTATGGCTATCGGGGTAACTTAATGATCTTGGGAAGAAGTCTCAGCAAAGGACGATAGTCTTGGCAACTGCTGACGGCTTCAGTGAAACATATGGATCTCAGAGTAGAGTCTCAGTGAAGGTGATTGGTCTTGCCGATAGTTGTATGCTTTCGGTGTATCTCTATGTTGCTCTATGAGACCTCTTGTCGATAGTAGTTTGTCTTGCCAACCATCCTTTAGAGCTCAATATGACTTGTGATCTCATTGGTATAATCTTTAATGACTCGGCGTGAGGTCCTCGCGAGGATGAATGTCCTGCCGACAGAATGTTTCTTTGGTGTGACTTGTGTCATCGATATGAAGTCTCACTGAAGCATGATACTCTTGCCAAATGGTAAACTCATTTCTATGAGACATTTGGACCTTGCTATGATCTCTTGGTGATAGCGATAGGTCTCGCCGACTGTTTGGTGCTTCGGGGTAATATAAGAAAGCTCGTTGAGATGTTTTGATGAGAACGATAGTCTTGCCAAAAGGAATGTTGAAGTCGATACAAGTTGTAAGCTCGGTGAAACATCTTGGCGACTGCGGTAACTCTTGGTGATGTCGATATGAAGTCTATGTGGCATTAGTGAGACACTGTTAGTGTCTCACCGAGATGCCAACACAGTGTGAATTCTGTTGATCGAGTAAGACTTCCTAATGTGGCATCTCGTGGATGAATAGGAGGAGCCAAATGTGAACAGTTAGAAGTCTGTTCATTGTGACGGTTCTGCAAGGAAGTTCTACAGATAGAGATCGCGTTGGATATACTATGAGATTGATGATTGTGATTAGTTGGTTGGTTCAACAGATGATTGTGTGATTGTATTAGTGTATGATTTCTATTCTGTGGACTGTAACGAAAAGGTTCCTGTGCAATATTGTTAATGGAAAATGTTGTTATAAACAGACACCAGAAAGATAAGTCTGTCATTTGTATGTAATCTCAATTACTGTAATACAAAGTAATTTCTCTTGGTGTGGTGGGTTTTTCTCCCATAAGGGTTTTCCCATGTATATCTGGTGTTCTTGTATGATTGTCAAAACTCTGTTTCTGTTATCTGTTTCATAGTGCATCTTAATTGCACTGTAATTGTAAAATTTAAAAGTACATCTGCATTCTTTCCTGAGGTATTGATGTTAGGAGAATTGTTTCTGCATCTGATTTTCCTTACAGATACTCCCTCAAAACTTTTCTATCATCCTTTTGTGGATGATTATTCTATGATTTTTAGCAGAATATAGTATCTTGAAGTTAAAATGCAACTTGAATTATTGGTACTAATGTGCAATGTTCTATGTTAGCTTTTGATTTACAGGAGCTTGGCTTCAGAAAGCATAGTGACGAAGGTAATGTAATTATAATGTCAAGTAGTAATTCATTGTGATATAGTAGATGGATTTGGTTTATGGTTAGCATCCTTATGAGAATATTGTTTAACTAATAAGAAGCAAACTATTTACAAGTTATTAGAATCATTTTGACTATTATGTGTGGTTAGTGGGAGGGACAGTGTGGTATCACTCGCTCGCGAGTGCCCTACTATGCTGGGATTTCCTCTCACGATGTATTTGTGATATATATGTATCATGCACAACGTTTGTTTTCATGCAGGATTGCAGGAAGTAAGTCTCAATTCCACCTGCATTGTCAGGACTGGGCAAGCATCATAAACACCCAATGGGCTTGACGTTGAACATAGGAGCTGACAAGAAAGTTTCCTCGACTTAGTTTGTCCACTCCGTCCTAGTGTTTGGAAAATTAGTTTGGTTGCAACCCCGTTACTATTATCATTTTGGTATCATTTCCTTATTTTGGTTTGTTTAATTTTTCGTTGCTTACTTGATGATGTACTTGATGATGTTTAATTGATGATTTGACTTGTGGTGTTGATGTGCATATGTTTTTGTTTGTACTTGAGCTCAACTTCCAGGAGTAAGTTGAAGCCTAGGGGGGAGGATGTAGTGCCCTCCGTCTCGGTCATTGTTGATGTTAAGTAAGTTGTTATTAGTAATGTCAGGATGATGTGGTGATTTTATTATTCAATTTAATTTTAAGATTATGAGATAACACTAATAATACGCTTGGAGTTGATTAATTAAGTTAATTTAATTAAAAGGTTACTTGTTTTATTGGGAATTAAATAAATAATTAGATTCAATAATAAATGTTAATTTAATTATCTTGGGAGTTGGTTATTGAAAGTAATCAAATTTGATTATCATTTAATGATTAAATTCAATTAATAAATCTAAAAGTAAGATAATATTAGAGAGGAATAAATATTAAAATTGTATTTAAGATTAAATAAATTAAGGTAAAAATATTTATTGAATTATATTTTAATTAAAAGTTAAATATTTATGAAAATTTGTTTTAGTTAAAATTTAGAGTTAAGTGGAAGTAATTTAAAACAAAAGAAGTTATTGGTTGAAATTAAATAAATAAATATATAAAGTAATGATTAATTAAAGTGGGTAAATAAAAATTAGTTTTTTTTTTGAAAATCTTTTACGGAGGAGAAAGAGGAGTTAGGGCGGTTGAACAGAGAATTTGGTATTTTCTTTAAGAGGAGGCAAGAAAAATTTAGGAGGAATTCTCTCTGTGAACCAATTGGAGAGCACCTTCTTATTTGAATGTCGTTATGCTGTTTGTTCGCTTTCTGCATTAACCAAGGGTTTGAAGATGCAGCAAAAGTTTTAGGCTTCTTAACTGGCTGATCCATCCCTCAACCTCAATAAATTCAGTTCAGAGATTGGCTGTAAATGATTCAACATGGAATCATTCCAACACAGATAATTCAATTTTTGCATATCCCCTCTGCGAGCATCCTACCATTACAAGGTGCACATTATAATTATTTTTCCTTACGTATAATCTAGTAAAATTTTTATTGTATGTGCTTCTAATACCAACCCTAGTTTGTAATTGTGTAGAAACCCTAGTTATTTGTAAACTAATGACACCGAGTAGAACAGTTAATAAAATCAACGTAAATTTATGTTTAGAGAAATTGATGTCAAAACAGAAGAAAATAAAATAAAATAAATTTAAATAAAAATTGAATAATAATAATAATTACCATCTATTGAGAGTCATAATTAAGTTGTGATATAAAGAAAATAAAATTTATTTAACAAGTTAAAGATTAATCTAATTTTAACCTATAAAGATTTATTGTTTTAATAAATATAATATTAATTCTCTTGATTTTGGCCGATAGCGGCAAGTTAATTACTTCCTGAAAGAGCAGCTCTCAGATTGGTTGCATTTTGACAAATTATCACCTATGCTGATAAAAAAATAAAATAAAATGGGTAGACTCTGCAGGAAATTCTCATAAGTCACGTATTTTGCACCTCACCTTTCTTCTTCTTTTTAGTTTTGTGGATAACATTCGGGATTTGATAATAATACAAGTAAATGGCGATATTTCCAAATTCTAAAATTCACTTTCTTTAAAATGGCGTCTCACATGTTTGCAACCGTAACCATCTCCAACTTGGAGGAAAGCTTGGTTCGTGTGTCTTCTCTGATGCCGTCCATGAGCAGATTATTTAATTCTCTTGGTCTGCGCCATGTTTCTAGCCTTGCCAGTTACCTCCGTTCAGTCGAAGCTGAGAGAAATTGATGTTATTGGATACAGTGCTTAGATGAGCTCCTTCACATAGTCTGGTAATCTAAATTTTTAAAATCTCCTCAAATCTATAGGCAAAATTATCACAGCTGCAATGTTAGACTTGCACAAGTGTAGTAAATTAAATAGTTCCTCTGAAACCCTTGGCAGCCTGTCACTGTCACAGCAATTACAGTTGAAACATTGTACAGAATTAAATAAGTGATAATTAAATAGTCTCCCTGGCATCTTTGGTAACCACCACAGCGGCAGCTATTAAATTTAATAACCCTTCTGTTTTCATTGACAACTGGTGGCTGCAGCGTAATTAAACTTGGTAGGGTGTACAGATTTAAATAAACTCTCTTATTTCATACCAACCTGTCTCAACTGTTGCTGATGCTTTAGGTCAAGTGATAAGCCTTAAACATAGATAAAATCTTGGTCTTTGATTAGGGTGCAATAATTCCTTTCCGTGCAAAATATATATATATATATATACTCATATTACTATTTACACCTCACGAAAGTTATCATTGTGAGTATAATTTACATTATAGTTTATTATAAAAGAAAATAATAATAAAATTAAAAAAAAGGATTTAAGTGGCTTTGTCAAGATAGTAATCCTAGCGTGATAGGTAAACTGTATAATTATTCCAAGAGATAATTAAATAAATAAATAAAGAAATAATTAATGAGCTCTAATTGGTATTGAACATTCCCTCTTTCAAGTAGTTGATTTATAATTTCTCTTTCAGGTATAAATATTTAGATATAAGATTAGGTATTATTTGTGAGAGAGATACCTAGATTCTTGTATTGTTAATAGTTAGTATTTATTTGGGTAACTTTGGAATAATAAATATCTTCCTCTTTAATTTGAAATAAATAATTACTTGTTTTTATAGAGATTTAGTTAAATAAGTGAATTGAAGTAAATTAAGTTTAAAAGAAAAATATTAATGCATATATATAGGGTTTTAATGAAAGAATACATTTTGCCTATGTGAACTTATTGTGTAATTAGTTTATTATTACTTTGGTAAGTTCCAAGTGGAATAGTTAAATTAGAAATAGTAAAAAGTAGAGTTTTGTATGTGCTTGCTCTTCGTAAGTAAAATATGAATCGAGTGTTAGAATGTTTTGTAAGATAGTGAGTTAAGTAAAAGTGTAATTTTATTTTATGGTAAGTGAAGTAATAAAAGGTGATAAAGAATTTTAATTAGATAGTTGATTTGTAAATGAAGTATTGAATTCGCTTTAGAAAATAAAAGAATTGGGTAAATAATTAAAGTGAAAATGGTTATTTTGCTAGGTTGTTTAGTAAATTATTATTTAACAAAGGATTTTAACGGAATAAACATTATTGAAGTAGGTATTTAATTTTGTTGTAGATAAATGAACTGTGTATTTAGTTAAAGTAAATCGATTTATATGGTTAATTAAGTTTTTAGGGTTCACTAAAGGAGATAAGTAATTCTACATTTTCATAGTTTCTTTTACTTGAAGGTTAAATGATAAAGTTATTTTTAAGTGAGGATAAATCCCAGGTTCATAGGTTAATTAATTTAAATGATACTGATTAAATGTTAAATGTTTTTACTTTTTTTTTTGTTATCTAATGAGTCTGTGAATAATAATTATTTATCAAACTACTATGTGAAATAATTTATTAGTATCGTCACCTTAGGATTATAATAAAGTTGTAATTTATAGAATTGTCATCTTAGTATTACATTTTAAAGTTATAATTAGGATTCATATTAAACAGTCGATGGAGTTGGTTATCTTATAAACAATATAGTTATTTTAAATATAATTTGTAGTAAATACTCTTTTAATTAAATTAAGTGGATACCTTGAAGTAAGAACGTTGAAATAATACCTAAATTAAAGGAATGTCTTTATGGTTATAAGGTGTGAGTGATTGTTGTTTTAAACAAAGTGTTTTGATTATAGGTTTAAGTGTTATGTAATTGTTTTAAGATGGGTGTGATTTGTGGGATATTTATGGAGATGTCTCGATGGCCTGTTCATTGTAAGTGTTTTATGATAGTGTTCTTCAAGGTTGATGTGTCTAATGGTCCTTGTATGTAATTATGTGTGTATAATGGGAGCCCGTATTATTATTCATGATTGTTTTAATTTGTGTTTGGAAGAGTATACTTGTGAATAGTGTCTTATGGCTTAAACCATTAGATTTTATTTTCACTTCGTAATATTGTGCTATCCTTAAATGTTGGAAATGATTGATCTTTAAACTAATGTTCTTTTTAAAATGTTTCAAGTTACTTCTTATTGAATGAATGGATATATTATTAGAAAGTTTGGTTTTATGGATTCTTTCGATGTGACCTTTCGTGAGTTGATTTTGAGTTAGGGAATTTCTCTCATTTAACTTACATTTCTTTATGTTTTCTTTTGCTCTCTACCTAAGTGGCAATTTGGTTAATGTTGTCCTTGTCTTGATTGACGGTTATACTTGAGTGTTGATGAGTCAAATTGAAAAGTTCTTTGAAGTATGGGTATTCTGAGAGGAGAAAATAGAGGTTTCCCTTGGATTCTCGATTTAGTTCGTATCGAAGTTGTTGGTGTTGTTGAGTGGAGTTGTTGATCTTATTTTGGGGTGTTTGCTCATTATATTTATATTGGAAATAGTTCTTTGAGGTCTTGCAATTATTGCTGTCAGTTCCTTGATGGGGAAACCCTAGTGTAACTTTATGAGAATCTTCCAGAGGTTTATTTTACTATTGGTTAATGTTCCTCCTTTTATGTGCCCTTGTTGTGACAAGTGTTTTGGTTTCATGTTTTTTTTGAAAGGGTTGTACGGGAATCATGGAGATTTTGATTATGTATTTATGGCAAGATGGGTAATGCCTTGCATGCTTCTCTATTGTGATCTAATGTACTTGTTATGTTGTACAACCCTTGGATTTGGTTTTTATGTTTTGAGTGTCTAGAGAGAGAGTGGCTCTAAGTGGGTGGTCGGGCACAAAGGGGCGCCAGGATAGCCCTCGTTAGAGTGAATATAATAAGTGATAATTTAAATAATTAACTAGGGGTGGGTAGAATCACATTAAAAAGATAATTGATGCCTCATCCGCCTTTGAGTGCTACCACAGACTAAAGGGGATTGAGAAGGCGTGGTTGGCAAGATGTTGCCTTGTCTTCATGAAAGGTTAACGATTCCGCATGAGCAACCCTATGGAGCGGCCTTGAGATAGGTAGCCTGGATAACCATAGATGGAGGCGGCTCCTAGCGCTTCGGGATGCCTGGATAATGCGTCAGTAGACGAGGCGGCTCCTTGCGATAGTGGTAGCCTGGAGAATCCATGTTAAGCCATGCGATGACACTCTCCTCTAACACTCCTTATTATGTTGCTTCTTTGGAAATCCTCTGGAAGTGGTTCTCTGTCTTGAACTGATGAAACATAGTTGTTTTGAATTGATTTATGGTTTACCCTATTTGATCTTTGGTGTATTCTGTGGTCTTGTATTAATCTTGTTGATGTTTGGGTTTTGACCTTGTACTCTTATGGTACTGTGATATGATGTTATTGTATTGTGTCATTGTGAATCAGAATTGTGTTACGTTTATTAATTCAGTTTGATTTGAAAGTGTTTTATGATCTTCCTTTGGTTCCTTGTTTACTGGCTATTGCCTTGAATTATGTGATGAGATTTATGACTCTTGGATGTGGTTGATTATGTCATTGTAATTCCTGAGTGTTATGATACTTTTGTATGACGTTGAGTCTTGTGGTTCCATGTTTGGATGTTCTTGGTTGAGGTCTCTTTCTTGTTAGCTCCTAGCACGGGGGGTGGGTCTTCAGACTCACATGGTTGGGTGGAACGTGCCAAGCACCCCATTGGGTCCCCAGTCGAGGATCGAGAGGTGCGGATTGGTGTTGTTGCAGCGACTCCAGAGTTGTATTTGTCTTGGAGCCAGTTATGATACTTTGTATTCATTTATTCATTTGTAGCATGCTATCTGGTGATGGTTTCACTTATATTTGGAACACTTTTGTATCATTGTACTTCTTAAACATTGTACTGTAATGAAATGTTAAACTTGGTGTGGATATTGGCTGTGAAAGTTGTTATTCAATGAATTTTCATGTATGTATTATATTTGTTATTGTTTACTTTATATCTTTGGATTCTATTCTTTATTGATGTTGTATGGATCTAAGTCACGTAATGACTCTTCGTGTACCCCAAGGGATTTATGTGTTAATGAATCTATTTAATTGAAATTCATGTTATGACTTAATGTGTATTACATGTATGTTATGTTTATTTAAAAAAAAAATTGTGCTGTAATTATTGTGTTATTGTCCTTTGGGGTTCGCACGGCGGGGCGTTACATCATGTTTTGCACAAGTCGCTATGACCTAGCTTTTGTCTTACCGAATGTCGTTTCCTTTTGAGCATGTCATTGTGACAAGGAGTGTTTGGTATGACCTCTTAGCGCTCGTGGAGATCTTTGGCTGATAGGCCATTCAATCGAGCGTCGGGGAGACTCTTGGCAACCACAGGTTTTGGGATAACCTATGACTGCTCGGTGAGAAGTCACCACAAAAGCGAATGTCTCGCCAATTAGAGTAACACAAAGGATCTCGAAGAGAGGTCTTATCGATTGGAGGATGTATTACTGATAGCCTATGGCTATCGGGGTAACTTAATGATCTTGGGAAGAAGTCTCAGCAAAGGACGATAGTCTTGGCGACTGCTGATGGCTTCAGTGAAACATATGGATCTCGGAGTAGAGTCTCAGTGAAGGTGATTGGTCTTGCCAATAGTTGTATGCTTTCAGTGTATCTCTATGTTGCTCTATGAGACCTCTTGTCGATAGTAGTTTGTCTTGCCAACCATCCTTTAGAGCTCAATATGACTTGTGATCTCATTGGTATAATCTTTAATGACTCGGCGTGAGTTCCTCGCGAGGATGAATGTCCTGCCGATAGAATGTTTCTTCGGTGTGACTTGTGTCATCGATATGAAGTCTCACCGAAGCATGATACTCTTTCCAAATGGTAAACTCATTTCTATGAGACATTTGGACCTTGCTATGATCTCTTGGTGATAGCGATAGGTCTCGCCGACTGTTTGGTGCTTCGGGGTAATATAAGAAAGCTCGTTGAGATGTTTTGATGAGAACGATAGTCTTGCCAAAAGGAATGTTGAAGTCGATACAAGTTGTAAGCTCGGTGAAACATCTTGGCGACTGCGGTAACTCTTGGTGATGTCGATATGAATTCTATGTGGCATTAGTGAGACACTGTTAGTGTCTCACCGAGATGCCAACACAGTGTGAATTTTGTTGATCGAGTAAGACTTCCTAATGTGGCATCTCGTGGACGAATAGGAGGAGCCGAATGTGAACAGTTAGAAGTCTGTTCATTGTGACGGTTCTGCAAGGAAGTTCTACAGATAGAGATCGCGTTGGATATACTATGAGATTGTTGATTGTGATTAGTTGGTTGGTTCAACAGATGATTGTGTGATTGTATTAGTGTATGATTTCTATTCTGTGGACTGTAACGAAAAGGTTCCTGTGCAATATTGTTAATGGTGAATGTTGCTATAAACAGACACCAGAAAGATAAGTCTGTCATTTGTATGTAATCTCAATTACTGTAATACAAAGTAATTTCTCTTGGTGTGGTGGGTTTTTCTCCAATAAGGGTTTTCCCATGTATATCTGGTGTTCTTGTATGATTGTCAAAACTCTGTTTCTGTTATCTGTTTCATAGTGCATCTTAATTGCACTGTAATTGTAAAATTTAAAAGTACATCTGCATTCTTTCCTGAGGTATTGATGTTAGGAGAATTGTTTCCGCATCTTATTTTCCTTACAGATACTCCCTCAAAACTTTTCTATCATCCTTTGAGCTATCATCTACATTTCTATAAACAATATGAACAAACATAGCTACTTGCACTAAATTATAATACTATGATTGAATTACCTCTTGCGGAGCTATAGTATAGTTTTTTGCAAAATCAGCCACTAATAGTATCCTACCAACTAGAAATGTGTTTCTACATGTCCAAAAATTGGCCATCAAGCCATCGAGCATGTTGAGAGTGCATGACATATTTTGGTACAATATTATTCTTAAATTCTAATATGAATGCATGTACACTAACTTTTTTTGTAACTAAATCACAATGCTTTCCATTTTTTCCATCTTTTAGAGAATAGTTAACATTCTTAAATCTTTTAACATCCACTAATTTTTTTTCAAAATCATGATCAACACTTTGATGCATGCAAACTCTTAAGAATGAAAGATTTCCACAACTAGTGCATTGTCCAGAAATACAAGAACTTAAATAAAATAATTTTCCATTAGATCTTTCACAAAAAAAAACATGATATAAACTCTTGTTGTACCCCAAATTAAAAAATTTGCTACACTTAGATATTTTGAAGAAATGAGTAAAAGTCTTGCTAAATTTGTCAAAAAAAAGGTCAAAATTTGGGTGTGCATGTCTTGCATGAGGGGATCAAACGTAAAATTTTCAAAATCTGATGATCTAGGTCTGCTCAGAGTGACCTAATCTACAAAACCTAGATCTCAGATTTTCATCCCTACTTTTTAGGAAAACTGTTATTTCCTAGAAATTTTCTCAACATTTTTTGGGTTTTTCTGGGTTTCTTTCGAAACAGAGACTGGAAATTTTTTCTAAAAATAGAAATTTGGTCTGTTAGGGTTCAAACTGATTTTGATTGGCTCAAAATACTTCCATATCATGTTGGTGTAATCAAAATCTCAAAAGATCAGTTTTTCCCTAGTGGGTCTATTTTGGTTTTTTAGAAGCATATCAGGAGCTCTGAGGCCATCAATGGAGGTCAATCAGCTACCAGGCATCAGATTCAACACTCAAGCACTGAACAAAAGGTGAGTTGATGAGTAAGCATGAAGAATGAGGAAAGAAGGTGAAAATTGTGAAAAATATTCTAACACTGCTTGACTTGGGCACCCTAGGAGAGAAAAGGCGCCCATCTTTTTAGGGAATTAAATGATGAAATTAGGGTTTAAGCCTCCAAGAAAAGTTGCTCAATTTTCATCTAGCTCCGCAACAAATCCAACAGTGTAGTCATCAGATCATCCAATCGTCTGGGATTCGAGGCTAAATAGGAAGGATCCAAACAAAAGTCAAAATGAAGAAACATGAAGATCATCAAAATTTGACTAAGTTTGGGAACTTTGGGCGCCCCTGGTGAAGAAGGGAGCCCAACTATTTGAAGGGGAAAATCAAGCAGTTAGGGTTGGCTAAAATACTCAATCTCTTCAGATTTCAGTCAGCTTCACAATAGATATTTTCATCAGGGCATCCAACTAGTCATTCTTCAGAAAATTCAGATTAAAGTCGAGGGTACATCATGAAAGTTTCAAACTCTAAAAAATGAAAAACAAGAAAATTTTCCAAGTCTGAATGGTTTGGGTGCCTCAAAAGGAAATAGGCACCCTTGATTTTGAGGGCTAAAATAGATAAATTTTCCAATAGAACCTACAGCATGATTTCTTGAGATTCGAACAAGCTTTCCAATGAGATCATCAACATGTCAATTGGAGTTGGCAGTTGTCTGATGTAGCAGGAAAAACAGAGGGTGAAACAAGAGTGAAATTTCAAAATTCAAAAGCAAAGGTAAAATTGATGAAAAATATTCTAAGTATGGTGAACTTGGGCACCCCCAGCCAAGAAGGGCACCCAAAATTTTGAAGGCCCAAATGGACTTTTTGGCAATTAGCATTCCAAGAGAACCCCCTTTAGAATCTTCTTAGCTTTGCGACAAGCCCAACCATCAGTCAATTCGATGCTCGAAACTCCTGAACCAACGAGACCATTCGTAGAAGACTAGTTAATAAAGAAATAGAAAAAATTTCTAAGTATGGTCAAGTTGCACACCCCTGGAGAGAAAGGGTGCCCATCTTTTTAGGCTCTGAAATGATTGAATTCACCTATGCAGCCTCCAAGATCACTTCATCGGATTCAGCCAAGCTATCTAGTGAACCTGTCAGCCATTCAATCGGATCAGTGTAGCTCCCGTAGCAGAGATTTCATCAGAAGATCAAAGAGAGAAGGGAAGAACCTGAAAATCATAAAAATGGCTAACTCTGGACAAAATGGGCGCCCCTGTAGAAAATAGGCTCCCATGAATTTGAAGGTCAAAATGAAGTTTTTTGCCAAAGATGCCTCCAAAACAACCTTATCAGAATCAGTCAGGCTACACGATGATTCATCCAGCTTGCTTGTCAGATCAATCTGGAAGCTAAAAATTAGGATCAAACCAAGGGGTCAAAATTGTGAAAAGTTGAAAAACCCAGGAAAAATGGTTAACTCTAAAGCAAATGGGCACCCCTAGCCAAGAAGGGCGCCCAACTTTCAATGCCTTAGTAAAATTTTCAAAATTTTCAAAATTTTTAAAATTGAGAGATGAAGAGAATTTCCAAGTTCATCGAACCAACTGATTTTAGGGTTTTAAGGATAAAAGCAAAAGAAAGGAAACCTATTTCAAACCCTAAGTCTATTTAACACCTCTCTTTCATGTAATTTTCATTATTTTTGCAGGTGGCATTCAAAGGAGAAGAGTGGAGCAACAAGTTTGAATAATTTTTCACGATTCAAAAACTCAAGTTTGCTAATCTTTCATTAAATATTTCAAACCAGCAACATAAACCCTTGCTTTTTTATGCTTTTTCCATCCAGAAGATCAAATTTTTCAAGAAGAAGGCCGAGATATTCAAATTTCAGCCATCTAGGTCTTATCATCTCATCCTTCTGAAGAAATTTTTCAAGAAATTCATCAAATTGCAGCAACTACTTTTTCTTTGCATGTCAGTGAAATCCTCAGTGCATTCAATTTTTGATCATCTGGGTCCTCTCAAATCAATCTTTTGAAGAAAACCCATATCACAGCTTTTTCAAGAAAATTTTAAATTTTCGATCAGCCCTCAGTATTTTTCAAATCTAATCAACTAGGTTCATTTCTAATTGCATTCTGACCAAAACCCAAATGACATCTTTTTTCATGAAAAATTTGAAGAAATTAGGGTTTTCTACTTTTTTTTGTCAAAATTCAAAATTTTCAAAAATGGACGATCTGGGTTGTCTTGCAATGAAATTCTGAGCAAAACCCATATCTCAGAAAAAATTTCAAAAAATTGTTCGTTTAAGCAAGAAAAATCAACATTCTAAAAATAGTAAGTTGTTCAAAACTTGTCTGAACCTAGGCGAGTTTATAGGCATTCTTCAAGTTTTTCTGAATGGAGTACACTCCCAATGATTTCAAGACCAAATCAGCTCTCTACCATGATTTCATCAAAATAGTTAAGATGGACTTGCATCACATCAAGCCCATGTTTGATCTACACGCTTTGGAGATCGCAAGAAACACCTCAATTAGAAATTTGGGACAATCTGGACTCCTCACAGTAGCGTCTATTCCTGTATCAATTTAGAGCCTCGAGTTTGTAATTGTTTGCATCAAGCATTACAACCCAACTATGAGGGAGATTCAATTAGTTGACGGTAGGTTGATATGCAGTTTAAAACCTGATATGATCGAGAAATGTTTCTCCATTCCCCCTTGGCCTGAAAGTGTCACTATCTCAAAGGGAGAATGTGAGAGGATATGGAAGATGCATAAGGAAAAATACAACAAGAAGATTGTACTGAAGTGAATGAAAGAAAAACATAAGACTCTACCAAGTCACACTTCCATGATGTCAACAAAGTTTGAAAATGCAGCCAATGAGGTCAAAGACTTTATGAGATCAATCGCAGATGGAGAGGATATCTTAGAAAAATGTAGCTTTGCTATTGATGGGATAGATGCACCAAACCAAGACACAATTTCCTTCTTTTTAGCAGATGTCATTGAGATTTAAAGCTTCTTTCATCTACAAGATTTCTTTTCACTTTCTTTCTATTCTTGGAGAAAATCTTATCCATTCTTCGAAGAAGAGAAAGAAGATAAATTGTAATAGTTGGCAGTCCCTGCTTTTTCTGCTTTCTTAGGTGTTAGTTGTTATCTTCTTTCTAGATTTATAAATAAAGCTTGCTTGTTGAGCAAGCCCTAGATTGTGAAAGCAAGGAGATTTTAGGGTTCCCTACTCCTCTACTTTCCTATAAATAAGAGCCTTTTCTCATTAGTTTTCTTTAACCATGCTAGTGATAACAAAACTCCGAGCCTATTGTACCTTTTATTTGTTATTTAAGTGTTGTTCAATTCTTTTATCATAGTGAATTGTTGAGTCTCTTTTAGCCAACAAGAAGTTATTGTAATTGTTGTTCCTTTTGTGTAAGAACAAGTTTTGCAAGCCTCTTTAGCCACAAGCTCTTGTTCTAGGCATGTGTTTAGTTAGTTTTTTTCCAAAAGTTTGAAAAATAAAATCATGAGCCTCCTTTGCCTTGGTAACATCTCAAATTTTTGTTATTTGTGTTATGCTTTTATGATATTAATTTCAACTTACATTGAAGTGTGTAGATGTTCGTTGAGAAAGAGTTTATTGAAGCACTTTTTCAAAAAATAAACCTTGTTCATTTCTAGTTTCTCTTGCTCTGCATATTACTTGAGAAGTTAGAAACGTCTTTAGCTTAAGTTAGTCGTAGTTGAAGTTCTTAAATTAGAAAATCTCAGAGGCAGCATTTGTGTTTAATAAACCTTGTGCTCTAGATGATCTAATAGATAGGAAAATTAGTTTTTAGTTTACTTTCTTTCAATAGCATCAGCAAGAGGGAGCTTCCCCTCCTAATTTGAAGAGCAGTTTTACTATGCATAGTTGTCTGTTTCAAATTCACATTCCAGAGGTGCGAATTTAAATGGAAATAGTTTTCTGGCACCCACTGTGGGGCACAAAGCATAAAACAACAAAGAAAGCTTAGGCTTTATGTCACAGGTATGACTCTCTGGCGTCCTACTACTCTAGTTCAATAACCTGATCTTACACCTCCAATTATCTAGCTGAATTTCTAGATAATTGAAGGAGAGTAAGTAGACATCATCAGTAGCCTAAGGAGTTTCATCTTTGAGAAGGAGACCCTTGCTCAGTGGGGAAAGGTTGTTGTTATTCTAGACAAAGAGGAAGAAAAAGCCGATATTGCAGCTAAAACGCCAGTCTTGCCACCACCTGTGTGGGTCTAGACAATCCTAGCATACATAGTCTATACAAGGAGGAGAACAAGAAAAAATACACTCTTCCAAGAAGAAGTCAATCCTTTCCTTTCACAAACACACCCTACAAAAGTTGGAGAGCCATCCAACACAGTTCCTGAATTCAATGCAATTCTTGAGTTCGACACCGTACCTATGTTTGAGGAAGAAAAACCCAAAGCAATGGGAGATAAAAATAACAACAACAACAACCACAATTGCAATCAGAGAAGAAGTCCCCCACTACCTTGGGGTGATCATATTTGACCTTTGGCCCTAGGAGAAAATCATGAATTACCTAAGGGGTCAAGAAAGCACTTTCCATGGTTCCAAGGTGATGGAAGTCAACATCCTGACAATCATCTTTCAACCTTTTCAACAGCCTACATTGTTTTGCATGTAGCTCATGAAGATATTTTCGTACATCTCTTTGTTGAGACTCTCGTGGGAGCTGCTGGTGAATGGTTCAATCACCTAGAGCAGGGTTGCATAACCAATTGGAAAACTATGACTGAGAAGTTTCTTGCAAGATTCAAGCCAGCTAAAGATAACCACTAGTTATTCACCCAACTCTCAAATTCAAAGGAGGACAACAAACCAATGAGGGAGTTCATGGCAAGGTTTAACCACCTGGTCACTCGTCTCTTATACACACTCAATACATCACCTAAGATCCTGTTAAGTAGTGTTGTCAACGTGCTTCCATCGAAAATAGCCTTTATCCTAAGATCGGCTAACGAGACAGAACTAGAAGATGCACAACAAGCTGCCATAGAAATTGAAGACAACATGATCACTTCAGGAAAGATCAAAGGAGATGCTATCAGGCCTTTGGTTCAAATTTTTGCTAATCCGTTACTTCAAAGGGTTGCCAATGAAGTAACTATTCTCAAGAGGCAAATGCCTATCCAGCCTACGCCTCTTGCTCAAGTTGGACCACCACTTGCCTTGCCTACACCACAACTGTATCAAGCACCAAAGTAGCCAAATCAACCTCAGCAGCCATACCAACCGAGGAGAAATAAATTTCATCCTTACAACAATTATAGGCCATGAGGGCCAGCTCCACCAAAGTAAGCAGCTAACACTACACAAAATGTTGTTTTTTTCTCTTTTCATGATTCCACTGAACATACCAGTACCACTTACCTCGAAAATGTTAGAATGAACGAGATAATGGGATGTGCCAAAACTACACTAGCACCAAGTTTCGTACCTACTCCAAGTTTGAATGTTGTCTTACCACAATTGGACAACTTCAATGGTGACTTCACAACGGGCTACTTTGAAAGTGAACCTAATTTTGAAGATCAAGAAGAAGATGTTCGTTAGTACTCTCTGGCAGTAAATCCTAATAATCACACCACTCATGTGTTCACAAGAGCTCAACATCTAAGAGCACAAAGAGAAGAAGAAGAAGAGAGACTGAAGGTACAAAAAGATAAATAAAAAGGAAAATAAGTAGCTTCTACTTCTAATGTTAAGTCTCCTCAAGAGAATGTGAAAGCAGTTGTTGAAGACTTGTCCTCAGCAAATTTTGATATTGTAGATTCCCTAATAAAAAACAAAGTGCAGATTTCTCAGTTAGAGTATCTCCAAGATCACCCAGAGCAAGTGGACCGACTTCTTAAATTTGTGAAGAAGGCACCTGTCAAGCAACCCACATTTCTTGAATCATCTGTTCCAGCGGAAGACAAGCCTAAGCCCTTCTATATTTCTCTGTATATAGGGGGTTACAAATTGAGCAATTGTATCATCGACTCTAAAGCTTTGGAAAATGTCATGCCTTTACAAGTGATGAACACTCTAGGACTTTTGTGCACTAAGAAAAAGGAAAAATGTTATTCACTGGAGTCCAAGTCAGTGTCGTTGGTCAAACAATTGAAAGATGCTCAAGTGAGGTTGGTGGCATGTCCTAAGAAGAAAATTATGATGACCATCCTAGTGGCTAACATTCCAGCTAGCTATAAGATGTTATTAAACAAAAGCTTTTGCAAGGACCTTAGTGGAGAGATTCAAATGGATTGGTCTTCTACAAACATTCCATTAAAGAATGGTACTTTCAAGCTAGAACCAAAGCCCAAATCGCGATTTGTGGTCGTGAAGTCTCAAGATCCTCAAGCTCAAGTTTCGTATCAAGAAATGGGTCTTGGTACTTATGCCATGCTGTCATAGATACCTAAAGAAAGTCAAGAAATCATGTGTACCACAGAGAAATCAGCAGATGAACCTAAGTTGTGGACTATGCAGTTTGATGGTAGTTGTTCTACTGCTAGTTTGGGAGTGGGAGTTGTGATAATTTCTCCTTAAGGATGGTTATATCCATTTGCATACCGCTTACAATTTGAATGTACTAACAATACAGTGGAATATGAGGTGCTTCTACTAGGTCTCAGAAATGCAAAGGATATGGGTATTAAACATCTCATAGTCTAAGGTGATGCAGAGCTTGTTGTGAAGCAAGTCAAAGACCAGTTCAAAGTAAAAGCAGATTGTGTCTGACATTACAAAAATAGGGTGTGGAATGCAATAGATTGGTTTGAAGCATTTGATATCAAGAACATTCCATGTCTAGAAAATAGCAGAATAGATGCCCTTGTAGTGTCGGCTTCACTTTTCATGCCACATTCTGACTTCTGTCAGAATGCATTTGCCATTGAGTTAATATATAGGCCAGTTGTACTTGAAAACTGTAATAATTGGCAAGTCTTTAACGACGATGACCACATCAAAGATTTTCTTGTTATGGGAGATAATTTTAAAGAATTGTTCTTTGAGGGCAGTTCATTTACTCACAAAGAAGCAGTAACAGAAGTTTCAGATACGTCAAAGATTTCTAAAGACAAAGAAAGTCCAAAAGAACCAAATACAAGCATAATCCAATTAAAAGGAAATAAAATTCCCAAGGGCTTGGTTTCCTTGGAGAATATTGTTGATAGGCACAATAGATACATACAAGATCAGAGAAACTCGAGTGAAAGAACCTCTGCCGAATATCAACAAGTGAATATCGGTACAGTTGACAAGCCTAGGATTGTTAATCTGGGTACATGCTGCACTGCAGAGGAAAGTAAAAGGTTCATCTCATTGTTCAAGCAATATCGAGATGTCTTCACCTATTCATATGAATATTTGAAAGTTTTTACACCAAGAGAATTGTCTCACACAATTCCTCTTCAACCTAAAGCAAAGCCCTTCAGGAAAAATCAAAGACACTACAATCCGTGGATTCAAGATACCATCTATGCAGAAATCTAGAAGATGGTGAATGTAAAGATCATCTTTCCAATCCATCATTCCACATGGGTGTCAAATATATTTCCTATGCACAAGAAGAATGGAGAAATCAGAATTTGTGTCGATTTCAGGAAATTAAATCAATCATCACTCAAGGATAATTATCCTTTGTCGATAATGGAGCACACCTTGCAAATGGTTACCGATTCAGAGATGCTATCCTTATCGGATGGTTTTTCTGGTTACAATCAAATTGGAGTAGCTAAAGAAGATCAATACAAGATGACATTCATAACCCCGTGGGGTACATTTTCCTATGAAAGAATGCCCTTTCACCTCATCAATACTGGTGCTACTTTTCAGAGAGCCATGGATCTAGCATTTAGAGACTTGAGAAACAAGGTAATTGTTGTCTATTTAGATGACCTCACTATTTTCTCGAAGACACGAGGAGATCATTTTTCACATCTAGGGAAGGTCTTCGAGAGATGCAGATACCACAAAATATCATTGAATCCCAAAAAGTCTATCTTCGCGGTGACAAAGGGCAAGTTGCTTGGCCACATCATCTCCAAGGAAGGAAATTGAATTGACCCAAGTTGGGTTGAAGCTATCAGAATTTTGTCTCTTCCAACAAGCAGAACAAGGGTACACCCTTTCTTTGGTAAAGTAAATTTCATATGAAGATTTGTACCAGATTTTTCTAAATTGACAAAAGATATATCTGCTATGATGAAGAAGAAGATTGTTTTCAAGTGGATGGAAGAAGGAAAGAAGGTGTTTGCAGCAATAAAAGAGGCCATCAGCCAAGCTCCAGTGCTAGTCTGTCTTGATTTTGAAAATTAATTTATCCTTTATTGTTATGCATCAGAGCATACTCTATCCACCATTCTGACACAGAAGTTAAATGAAGAAACTGAATCTCCTATAGCTTTCATGAGCAACAATTTCAAGGACAGTGAGTCACAATACTCTCAAATTGAAAAGAATGCCTATGTAGTGGTTTGAGCTATAAAGAGTTTCAGGTTTTATATCTTGAGTTCACACACCATTGTATATTGCACAGACCCAGCAATTAAAAGTGTGCTAACTTAGCAGGAGATGGGCACGAAGAGAGGTAACTGGGTCACGAAGGTGTAAGAGTATGAATTGGAGATCAAGTTGACCAAACTCATCTGTGGGAGAGGTCATTGTTGGTTGATAGTAGAGGATGGTGATAAGAAGCTTCAAGCCAAAGGTATACCTTAAATTGAACATGAAGAAAAAGAAGATCTTCCAATGGTCCTACTAATCGAGTCTTCGGGAGAATGGTTTACCAAGATATGGTATTACCTAACTTATGTTGATTGTCCAAGTCATTTGAACAAGCAATAGAAAAGAATGCTAAAGCTAAAGGCGCAAAATTATGTGATCATCAACAACGTCTTGTACAAGTGAGGGCTTGACAAAACATTTTTGTTGTGTGTCACCAAAGATCAACGACGACATTTGCTAGAAGCCTTCCACAATCAAGCATGCGATGGCCACTTTTCTTCAAAAGTGACAGCTTTCAAAATCTTGCGAACATAGTTCTTTTGGCTGACCATGTTCCGCAATGCATATCAATGGGTTCACAAGTGTTAGTTGTGTCAACAGTTTGTTTGCAAAACAAAGTTGGCGGTTGCTCATCTCAGGCCAGTTGTTATAGACACTCCATTTCAACAATGGGGTTTAGATTTTATTGGTCCTATCAACCCACGATCCAGCAAGGGGCATATTTATGTCCTCAGAGCCACTGATTATTTCACCAAATGGGTTGAGGCCATTCCCACCAAGCGGGCTACATTAGAAGTCATGTGTGAGTTCTTGAAGGAAAACATTGTCACACACTTCGAGGTGCCTCACAAAATTGTGACAAATAATGCAACATGTTTCTCATCTGAGGAGCTACTGGAGTTCTGTTTCGATCACAACATCACTCTTTCTCATTCATTAGATTATTACCCCCAAGGCAATGGACAAGATGAATCATCGAATAAGAACATTTTCACAATCATCCACAAGTTGGTTGATTCCAATCAACGAACTTGGCATAAGAAGCTATATGATGCTCTTTGGGCCGGTAGAATTACTCCAAAGAGAGCCATTGGTACCTCACCCTTTATCCTCCTGTATGGTATGGAAGCAATGATACCTATCACACTAGAGTTGTCCACTTTGCAACTAGCAACCGTAGTGGAAGATGGAGAATTCACATATCCTATTAAGAAACACATTATGTACCTAACAAAACTCCAAGAAGAAAGGGTGGAGGTGGTAGATAGAATCACTCAGCACCAGGAGCGAGTGAAGAAATTTTTTGACAAGAAAGCTCGCCAACGAGATTTCAAGGTTAGAGATCAAGTCCTCCTATGGGATAAAAGACATGAGCCCAAGGGAATGCACGGAAAATTTGATTCCTTGTGGCTGGGACCTTTCAAGATTCATGAGCTCGTAGGAGAGAACACCTATATTCTCTTGCACTTGGATGGAAGTCTCCTTCCTCTACCACATAGCGGGAGGTACCTAAAGCACTTCGTCCTTCGAGGGTGGAGTAAGTCTTCACAAAAATCAATCTTTGTAAATATTTTTCTTTGTTTTTCGTGATGTGTTTCCCCTTTCCGTGATGTGATCGTTATGTTGTGTTTCCCTTTTCCATAATAGTTTTTTCATGTTTTAGGTGATTAGGAGTCTCGTTTTAGGTGCTTTGTAGGGAATTCCAACTATTAGGTGAATGCTAGGAAGTCCAGTCATAGGTGACTTAGGAAAGTCTTGCAAATAGGTGATTAGGAAATGATGCTGACTCTGATACCCAATGGATAAGGCACTGGTCTATGCTCAAAACTCTAGAGATTCCATGGTTCTCCTATGACATAAGTATTTGCCATGGTCCCCAAATAGAGCCAACATGGTACCCCAAATTAAAAAATTTGCTACACTTAGATATTTTGAAGAAATCAATAAAATTCTTGCTAAATTTGTCAAAAAAAAGGTCAAAATTTAGTTGTGCATGTCTTGCATGAGGGGATAAAATGTAAAATTTTCAAAATCTGATGATCTGCGTCTGCTCAAAGTGACCTAATCTACAAAACCCAAATCTCATATTTTCATCCCTATTTTTTAGGAAAACTGCTATTTTTAGAAATTTTCTCAAAATAGTAAACATTTTTTGGGTTTTTCTGGGTTTCTTTCAAAACAAATATTGGAATTTTTTTCTAAAAATAGAAATTTGGTCTGTTAGGGTTCAAACTGATTTTGATTGGCGCAAAATACTTCCATATCAGGCTGGTGCAATCAGAATCTCAAAAGATCAGTTTTTCCCTAGTGGGTCTATTCTTCTTTTTTAGAAGCATATCGGGAGCTTTGAGGCCATCAATGGAGGTCAATTAGCTGCCAAGTGTTAGATTAAACACTCAAGCACTGAATAGAAGGTGAGTTGATGAGCAAGCACGAAGAATGGGGAAAGAAGGTGAAAATTGTGAAAAATATTCTAACACTACTTGACTTGGGCACCCCAAGAGAGAAAAGGTGCCCATCTTTTTAGGGAATTAAATGATGAAATTAGGGTTTAAGCTTCCAAGCAAAGTTGTTCAGTTTTCATCCAGCTCCATAATGAATCCAACGATGCAGTCATCGGATCATTTAGTCGTCTGGGATTCGAGGCCAAACAGGGAGGATCCAAACAAAAGTCAGAATGAAGAAACATGAAGATCATCAAATTTTGACTAAGTCTGGGAACTTTGGGTGCCCCTGGTGAAGAAGGGCGCCTAGATTTTTGAAGGGGAAAATCAAGCAGTTGGGGTTGGCTAAAATACTCAATCTCTTCAGATTTTAGTTAGCTTCACAATGGATATCTTCATCAAGGCATATGACTGGTCATTCTCCAACAAATTCAAATCAAAGTCGAGGGTACATCAGGAAAGTTTCAAACTCTGAAAAATGAAAAACAAGAAAATTTTCTAAGTCTGGATGGTTTGGGCACCCCAGAAGGAAATAGGCGCCCTTGATTTTGAGGGCTAAAATAGATAAATTTTCCAATAGAACCTCCAACGTGATTTCTTGAGATTCGAATAAGCTTTCTGATGAGATCATCAACACGTCCATCGAAGTTCACAGTTGTCTAATGCAGTAGGCAGAACAAAGGGTGAAACAAGCATGAAATTTCAGAATTCAAAAGCAAAGGTAAAATTGATGAAAAACATTCTAAGTATGGTGAGCTTGGGTGCCCCTAGCTAAGAAGGGCATCCAAACTTTTGAAGGTCTAGATGGAATTTTTGGCAGTTAGCACTCCCAAAGAACCCCCTTCAGAATCTTCTCAGCTTCGTGACAAGCCCGACCATTGGTCAATCTGACACTCGAGACTCCAGAACCAACGAGACCATCCGTAGAAGACTAGTTAATAAAGAAACAAAAAAAATTCTAAGTATGGTCAAGTTGGGTGCCCCTGGAGAGAAACGACACCCATCTTTTTAGGCTCTAAAATGATTGAATTCACCTATGCAACCTCCAAGATCACTTCATCGGATTCAGCCAAGCTATCCAATGAACCTGTCAGCCAGTCAATTAGATTGACATAGCTCCTGTAACAGAGATTTCATCATAAGATCAAAGAGAGAAGGGAAGAACTTGAAAATCATAAAAATGGCTAACTCTAGACAAAATGGGCGCCCCTGTAGAAAATAGGCTCCCATGAATTTGAAGGTCAAAACGAAGTTTTTTGCTAGAGACACCTCCAAAACAACCTTCTCAAAATCAGTCAAGCTACTCGATTAATCATCTAGCTCACCTATTGGATCAATCTAGAAGCCAGAAATTAGGATCAAACCAGGGGGTCAAAATTGTGAAAAGTTGAAAAACCCAGGAAAAATAGTTAACTCTGAAGCAAATGGGCGCCCCTAGCCAAGAAGGGTGCCCAACTTTCAATACCTTAGTAAAATTTTCAAAAATTTCAAAACTGAGAGATAAAGAGAATGTCCAAGTTCATCAAACCAGCTGATTTTAGGGTTTTGAGGATAAAAGCAAAATAAAGCAAACCTATTTCAAATCCTAAGTCTATTTAACACCTCTCTTTCATGTAATTTTCATTATTTTTGCAGGTGGCATTCAAAGGAGAAGAGTGGAGCAGCAAGTTTGAAGAATTTTTCATGATTCAAAAACTCAAGTTTGTTGATCTTTCATTAATTTTTTCAAACCAACAACATAAACCCTTGCTTTTTCATGCTTTTTCCATCCAGAAGATCAAAATTTTCAAAAAGAAGGCCAAGATATTCAAATTTTGGCCATCTAGGTCTTATCATCTCATCCTTTTCAAGAAATTTTTCAAGAAATTCATCAAGTTGCAACAGCTATTTTTTCTTTGCATGTCAGTGAAATCCTCAATACATTCAATTTTTGATCATCTGGGTCCTCTCAAATCAGTCTTCTGAAGAAAACCCATATCACAACTATTTCAAGAAAATTTCAAATTTTAGGGTTGGCTTCTTTTTCGATCAGCCCTCAATATTTTTCAAATCTAATCAATTGGGCTCATTTCTAATTGCATTATGAACAAAACCCAGATGACAACTTTTTTCGTGAAAAAATTGAAGAAATTAGGGTTTGTTGCTTTTTCTGTCAAAATTCAAAATTTTCAAAAATAAACAATCTGGGTTGTTTTGCAACAAAATTCTAAGCAAAACCCATATCTGAGAAATATTTTCAAAAAATTGTTCATTTAAGCACAAAAAATCAACATTCTAAAAATAGTAAGTTATTCAAAACTTGTCTGAACTTAGGCGAGTTTACATGCATTCTTCAAGTTTTTCTGAATGGAGTGCACTCCCAATGATTTTAAGACCAAATCAACTCTCTACCATATTTCATCAATACAGTTGAGTTAGAATTGCATCACATCAAGCCTATGTTTGATCTAAATGCTTTGGAGAGCACAAGCAACACCTCAATTAGAAACTTGGGACACTCTGGACTCCTCGCATCAACCTCTATTCCTATATCAGTTTAGAGCCTCAAGTTCGTAATCACTTGCATCAAGCATTACAACCCAGCTACAAGGGAGATTCAATCAGTTGATGGCAGGTTGATATGCAGTTTGAAACCTGATATGATCGAGAAATGTTACTCCATTCCCCCTTGGCCTGAAAGTGTCACTATCTCAAAGGGCGAATGTGAGAGGATATGGGAGATGCATAAGGAAAAATACAACAAGAAAATTGTACTGAAGTGAATGAAAGAAAAACATAAGACTCTGCGAAGTCACGCTTCCATGATGTCAGCAAAGTTTGAAAAGGAAACCAATGAGGTCGAAGACTTTCTGAGATCAATCGCGGATGGAGAGGATATCTTAGAAAAACGCAGCTTTGCTATTGATGGGATAGATGCACTGAACCAAGACACAATTTCCTTCTTTTTAGCAGATGTCATTGAGATTTAAAGCTGCTTTCATCTAGAATATTTCTTTATGATTTCTTTCTATTCTTGGAGCAAATCTTATCCATTCTTCGAAGAAGAGAAAGAAGATAAGTTGTAATAGTTGGCAGTCCCTACTTTTTTTGCTTTCTTAGGTGTTAGTTGTTATCTTCTTTCTAGATTTAGAAATAAATCTTGCTTGCTGAGCAAGCCCTAGATTGTGAAAGCAAGGAGATTTTAGGATTCCCTACTCCTCTACTTTCCTATAAATAAGAGCCTTTGCTCATTAGTTTTCTTTAACCATGCTAGTGATAACAAAATGTTGAGCCTATTGTACCTTGTATTTGTTATTCAAGTGTTGTTCAATTGTTTTATGATAGCAAATTGTTGAGTCTCTTTTAGCCAACAAGAAGTTATTGTAATTGTTGTTCCTTTTGTGTAAGAACAAGTTTTTCAAGCCTCTTTAGCTGCAAGCTCTTGTTCCAGGCATGTGTTTAGTTAGTTTTGTTCCAGAAGTTTGAGAAATAAAATCATGAGCCTCCTTTGCCTTGGTATAACGTCTCATATTTCTGTTATTTGTGTTATGCTTTTATGATCTTAATTTCAACTTACATTGAAGTGTGTAGATGTTTGTTGAGAAAGAGTTTATTGAAGCACTTTGTTAGAAAATCAACCTTATTCATTTCTAGTTTCTCTTGCTCTGCATATTACTTGAGAAGTTAGAAATGTCTTTAGCTTAAGTTAGTCATAGTTGAAGTTCTTAAATAAGAAAATTTCAGCTGCGGTGTTTGTTTTTAATAAACCTTGTGCTCTAGCTGATCAAAAAGATAGGTAACTTAGTTTTTAGTTTACTTTCTTTCAACACCATCAGCAAGAGGGAGCTTCCCCTCCTAATATGAAGAGTAGTTTTACTGTGCATAGTTGTCTATTTCAAATTCACATTCTAGAGGTGCAAATTTAAATGCCAACAACTCCCTTATTGTTTCAGGTGGCATATTAATACCACATTCTTGCATAATCATGTTAGTATGCAAACTACAACGTATATATCAAAAAATATCATAAAAATAACAAAATTGAACATGTGTTTTACAACAACAAGATATTTGTTGCTTATTAATTTTTACATACCAAGGTTTACTTTTTTCAAAAGACCTTTGACTTATTTTAATATTACCAGGTAACAATAAATCACCACAAAATTTTCTATAAAATTTAGTTTGTGTTGTATCTAATAGGTGTTTTGGATGAGGATCACGAACTTTGGATGACACTCTTAATTTTGAAACATCTCTATATTAGATGATACCCTAGTATTAACATGCCAATATTTTTTAGTCAAAGATTTAATTTCAACATTCAATTTCATGTTAGGTCCCTCAGGATTTGACCACTAAAACTCCAACATTGGTTAATTGGATCATTTTCTATACTTTCTCTTCTTTTTTCCACTCTTAGCAATGTTTTAGGATTTATATTTAAAGTTCTTCACTAATATTGCTTACCATTATTTTATTCAAAGTTTCTTTATTAACTTTAGCAGTTGTCATAGCTCTTTTTGTTGCTTTCTTATCTTTAAATCGACTATTTTTTTTAATAGACTGAATGGCACTAGCAATAGTAGACATAACATGTTTTACTAATTGATCTTTTCTTCTTTTTTTAACCAAGATGCCTAACTTTTCATTAATTTTCTCATTTTCCGCATTCTCATCCATTGCATCATTAGTTGACGTTGAACTGAAATTTTTTTACGATAAAAAAATTGATTGTATAATCTATTAGCATGTGTTCTTATTTGTCTCCAAGAAATCTTACCAAGAAGATTATACAAAACATCACTTTCAATTTTTAAAAAAATTATATTCATTTTCAACATCACTTCCTAGAAATTCATTTTCATTTTCATCAACAAAACTATTTCCATTTTCAGGTTCAATAAAAGGATTTTCATTTTCAATAACAAAATGGTTTTCATATTCCTTTTCATTAAAATAATTTTCATTTTCATTTTCAACAAAAAAAGGGTTTTCATTTTCATTTTCAACAACAATTTGAGTCAAATCTTGAACTGTACAAATAAATTATTGATGTTAGCATTCTTATATCCAACATTTTTTATATCTCTAATAAATGCCATTTCCATGAAGCTCAAAGGTGAATTTGAAGATGTACCTAGACTTGTTCCTATTGAGACATTCTCCAAATCATTGAAAGGGATATTATAAGACATACCAGGACTAGTTTGTATATTCGTATTAGTTTCCACATTCACCTCTTGCAAGTTTGCATCGTCTACATCCATGGTCTCCTCAATGTTTTTATCTTCAATAGTTGTGGAATTGGATGCTTCACCATCATTCGTTGATTTAATTATCATTATTCTTTCAATTTTTCTTTGTTTCTCCTTCTCTCTCTTTGCTTGAATTTCTTCAGGGGTCAATACATTCCTATCTTTCCTCTTATTTTGACATTGTGATCCCATGATTGAAATTTTTTGAAGTATACATGTTATGCCTTGCATAACCACCCTACTTTGATTTTTGGTCAAAATGGGTCCCCCTGGTGTTTTTTTGTCCTTGGTGTTTTTGTTTGGGTCTTAGGAGTTGTTCTTTTTCCTCCTAAGTCCTTGTTCTTTTTGTCTGGAAGAAGCGGAGCTAGAATGGAAACTGGACTCAAAACTTTGTGAAGGTTCCAAGTTTGGATTTGGTTCTAGTCCTAGCCCTGTCCTTGCTTTGTTGGTTTTCTTTGTCTTTTTGGTTTTCCTTGCACTCTTGGGTTTGTTTCTCCCTTGAGTTTTCTTTTTTTTGTTTTTGTTTTATTTTTCCCCTGGTGGAAGCGAAGTTGGAAATGGAACTGAACTTGGAACTTTGCAAAAGTTCCTTATCTGGTTTTGACCCCGATCCCGCTCCCGTTGGTTTTCTTTGTCTTTTTGTCTCCATTTGTGTCTTGTTTGGGATGGGTTTTGTTCTAGTCCTGTTTCCTTTTTTTTTTACTTTCTCATTTGTCTTGCATCGGTTTTTGTTCCTTTGATGAGAGCGAAACCGAAATCATAACTGAACTTGGAACTTTGCAAAAATTTCTAGATCCAGTTTCATTTATGTTTCCACCCCCATTCCTTTGTTGTCATTTTCTTTCCTGTGGGGACAGAACAAGAACCAGAATGGAATATGGAGCTTACTTTAAATTCCTAATTCCATTTCAATTCCAATTCTGCTTCCACCTTACCTCTTATGTATGCAATTTTGTATACTCATCCCTATTTCAATTCCGCACCTGACCAACCGCATTAATTGCATTAATTACAACATCTTCAAATGCACGAAATGGCTTTTATACTTTGATCAAGGTTAATTGGCTTATTATTATTGTTTCCTAAGTTTTTTTAGTGAACTAGAGTGGAGAAAGTGTGAAAGACCAACATGATTTGGTCGAGGGAAAGCGTCTGCAAGTAGAATCAAATTGAGTTTCATCCTTTCTTGGTGGCATTTTGAGGTAGGTGGTTTTCCCATTTTGTTCTAGTATTTTCTTGTTCCTATTCATGGTGTTCTTCATGCATTCGCAATACTTTATTTCGTGGATATTTTCTTGTTTCCTTGTTTATTTCACTTGTTGGTTCTGGTTTGGTTTTGTTTTCCTCCCATTTTCCATTTTTCTTTTTTGGCTTTTCCCATTCATTTTGTAGTTGTGGTGTCATTTTCTTCATTTTGGTGGCATGTCCATGCTACCATGCCCTAGTTTTAACTAGGGTTTCATTTGGAGAGATCTTATGTGCTTTAAAAGTGTTTGAATCTATTTGACAACCCCTTTTAATCTTATTATCATGTCGAGTTAATGGTTTTGACATCAAGGTTTTGATGCCTTAATTTCTATAAGTCGATGAGTCATGCAAACTAGGGCTTGTGCGTTGACCTTTACAATATTGTTCCCTAAAAAGCTCAAATTTGGTTTTTTCCTATTAAGGGTGAGGTTAAACCCCTTATTTAAGGTTTCCTTATGGTTTCATGTGACCTAAGTCTGAAGTTGGTGTGACCGTGTGTTTAAATGCACTTTGTTTGAATAATAAACTGGAAAAAATAGATCTAAGAATGAACTCATCCCATAAGTGTTTGCATAAGAATCAATTACCAAAATGATCCTGCTTCTAATGAATCTTGATTCTGTTCTACACCCTTATTCTTTTGGCAGAAGCAGAACCAGAGTGGGAAATGAACTTGGAACCATCAGCTGGTTCTGGGTCTAGTTTCCATTCTAATCCCAGTTCTGGTCTCGTTCCGGTTCCAATCTTGATCATGCCTATGTTAAAAGGAATTTTGTTCCTTATTCTCTCTTGGCTTCACCTTTGATAAGTACCAAATTTGACTAAGTATGTAGAGTTTCCTTGGATGAATAGAAGATGATATGAAAGGTAATATCGATGTAATGGTTTTCGAGTCTTTATTGATCTATTATAGGACTGTTTGTAGGAGTGAAAATGTCAAGAGCATCTGAATAAGGTTCTCAAAGAGGGAGCCAGGTTGCAAAAAGTTCAAGGCCTACAGAGCCTAAGAAGATAAAGGTGGAGCAACTCCCTTACACCTTGAGATACAAGCACAAGAGTCCCACTCTTATAGCCAGCAAGGTGGATTCAGAATAGGTTGATATCACTGATACAAACTTAGGGCCATTCAACTATGAGGAGTTGGTTGAAGAAACTTTCACAAAGGATGTGACAAGGAGAACAAAAAGAATTGTTCAATATGGATTGGCACATGTTTCCCTCTTTCCTCTATCAGTTCAATGTACAGAGCTCATACTTATTGTAGCAAGAGTTTACAACTCAACAACAAAGAAATTTGTGGACTTGTAAGGGAATATCATCATTGATCTCACTTCACAGATGATAAGGTTCATGTTTGATGAACCTACACCAAAGAACCCCAAAAAACTCAATGAATCAGAGGCATTACAATTTTATTGCAACCAAAAGGAAGCTAGCAGGGCCCACATGAAGAAGAAATGGATGAGGGTGGAAAAGAAATCCTTGACTAAGCTTCTTGATCAGCCAAAGAGGGCAGATTTTAGTAAGGAGATTGGTGACATAATCATGATGCTTTCCAGAGTGCTTAGAAATAGAGATTATTCACAATTTAAGGAATGGATGCTTCCATTCATTCAAACCATTTTGGATGGCAAGAAACAATTTGATTGGCCAGTTATTTTGTTAGAGAGCCTACACAATCAGATGATTAGAGTGGGGCAAGCAAAGAGTTTCTTAATGACTTCTTATGTAGTGTATGCAGTTGCAAGGAGGGGAATTTTCCTTGGTTTTAATGCAGTTAGAGTATTGGGAGAAGCCCTTAGACAAAAGAAAGTGTGGGATCATTATGATCAACTAACTTTGCAAACATCAGAGTCGCACTATAGAAAGGTTAATGATGCATTCTTGTATGTTATCATTAACTGGTTGACATGTGATGCAAGGTATAGAATAAGCAAGGAAGTCATGGTGTTCATTGCAAAATGGTGACATTGGTACATTCAATACCCCAAGTTTACTTACTTTAGGTTGCAAAGTTTTGATGGCCATCCTCATATTCTTCCAAGATGTAGTAACAAAATTGTTCTTATGGAATTCATCTATAAGGCCATAGAAGTCAATCTTAAATTTGCTAGCAAGCATAAGACTGGTGGCCATAAATTTTCCATGTAGTTAGGAGAGTATAGTTGCGCACATAATGTGGCTGCAGAGGCAATTTGTGATGAATTGATTTATTTGAAATTGGGTTTATATACATCTCGAAAGCATTTTGATCCCAAGCATAAGATGAATGGTTTGCTCCCTACTATCTTTGAGAATCAATTCAATTTGTTAGAATATTTTTGGATTGATCTACAAGATGGATATGAGGTAAGAACTTGGAGGAACTATGAAAGGTTTCCCATTCCATTAATGATTGAGTATGGGGTGAAGGAAGATATTCCTAATATATTATCAGATGATGGTGTAACCTTGGATCCCCAGTATGAGGCTAAAAACATAGATACCAAGGACTTGGATCCAGTAAACTAGGATGAGGAAGAATCCACTGATATTAGGAAAATTGCAAGGATAGTGATGGATCAAAGTATCCAATGGGTGGTGATGAGGATCAAGGAGCTAGAGGCTCAAAATTCTAAGTGGAAAGTTGTAGGTACCCAAGGGTACAAAAGAAAGAAGAGGAGGACAACTCCTAAGGAGCCATTGGAGTTTCTCCCTCCTAACTCTAGGGAGGAGCCTCATCCAATAGTACTAGCTCAAGATATCCCTGAATCACAAGATGAAGGAACTACAACTGTTGTAGAAGAAACCTCAACTCAACCTACCCTTACAGAGAAAACTATTGAGGAGATGTCCACTAGAAGCCTTCATAAGGAGGTTGAATCTTTAAAAAGGAAAGAGCATGAGGTTGAGATCCATGATATTGATACTGAATTAGAGGCTACCCAATTAGACAAGGAAACACTTATGACTACACCCAATGAAGAGATTGAAGATGTGGAGTCTGAGCATGTTCTTACCCCAGAGGATCAATGGAAACTCTTCGAGGATGCTAAGAAGGAAAAGGATTCCAAAGCACAAGATGAGGCACTTGCTAGGCAACAAGAATCTAAAGTTAGAGCTAAGGAAGAAGATCTAGAAAGGAAACAAAAGCAAAAAGGAATATTTGTTGTAGCAACAAAAAGAGCAAGAATTGAAGACTAAAGAAGAAAGGGATAATTTGGCTATGTTGCAAAAGATTCATGAGCTTGAGGAAGAGAAATCTCAAAAAAGGAGAGATGGAGAGGCCCTTGAGACCAAATTTAAAGAAGTTGAGGAAGCTCAGAAGAGGATGGAAGCGGAAAAATGCCTGTTGAGAGAAGAGGAAGCAGAAGCACTTGCTAAGCATGAGAAAAAGTATAAGAAAGCATGGGATAAATTAAAACAATTGGAAAAATAAATAAATGATATGTTGAAAGAGAGGGAGGACCTATTAGAGAATAGGAGATTGGAAGAGAAAAAAGACAGAGCTAAGGCTAAAACATTGGATAAGGAAAGAGCAGAGAAGGAGAAACAACAAGACGTTGAATCTTAGCCTAGGGTAGCAGTTTGACAACCTATTTCTCCTACTACTTCTTCTTCCACACAAGTGATAACTCCTCATGCTGCTCCAACATGGTTGAAACTCAACCTAGAAAGGAAACAAATAGTCTAACCTCAACCCTTGAATTGGGAAGACATGATGAAAGAAATAGAGAAAGAGAGACCCAAGAAAAAGGCTAGGGTCCTTCATTCCACAAAGTTAACAGATGCAAGTGAAATCATAGCTAAGTGTGCCATTCCAATGGTGGACAAGGATAATCAAGATATGAAATTGATTGATTATTAGTTAGGTACGGTTAATTTGGGGAAACCAACAAGAAATCAGCAGATGAACCTTATTGACATAGTGGCATCCTCCACCAAATCCAAGATGATAAAGGGAAAATAGAGAAAAGATGAGCTTAAGGCTCAATTAGACCAATTGCATAGGCCCCTGAAGGATGTATCTACCCATGTTTCCTCTCAATCTATTGCTCTAGAAACACCAGTTTTGTTGAGTAAGAAGGAGGTCGATGATCTTGTACAAATGAGGAGTAAGGTTGGAATGCTTGATAGATGGATAGATTTGTTGAACCAAGAGGTGGATGAGCTGCTTTTTGATAGTTATAGGGAACATGAGGGTGCATTGGAGTTGATTGAGGACATGAATTCACATGCTAAAGTATTGGGGAAATAAGAGGATGAGTATAGAGAGCATACAATGAAGTTGAAAGACATCAAGAAATTTCCAAAGCAAACTCTCTTGGAATAGTCTATCATCGATGAGCATAATGTGGACTTCATGGAAAAGAAAATAAGCATTGTCAGGTTCAAATGCACTTTCATTTATTAACATAGAAATGAGGTTCAACAAGATAGTAAAGATTTGAATGAGCAGACTGATGAATTGGAAGTAGTGGTTGCCATTTTGGTTAATCTAGATATCCCTATGAAGGAAGGTCTTCCTCTTGAAAAATTAAAGGAAAAGTGGAATAATATGCTTGAGGAGTAATGTAGAAAGAGGAGGATGGTGATGACTTGTTGCTTGATAGACTCATGGATATCAAGGATTAAGTGAAGGTTGTTAGGAGGGAGTTAATTAAATTGAAATATATGCAAGAGTTTTCCTCTGCAAAATTGAAAAGAATCAAATTTGAAGATGATTGGGTAGATGGGCCTGATGTAGACATAATCCAACAAATGTTCACTAGCTAGGATGAGTACCTTCTTGAGTAGAAAACACAAGAATGATGTGGCAGTGGAATGTTCAGTTCCTGATAGGACACTTAATGATATGATCAGCTGGATAGCTCTCTCTTTCTTCCCTATTTTGAAGGATCGTGACCTCACTTCAACTAGAGGTCCCTAGAAAATCTACCTGCCCTCTTGGTGCATCACATTTTGGTAACAAAGTGATCAATAGGTGAACTCAAGATCAACAAGGAAGTCATCTCACGCAGCTCTAGTTGTTCCTTAATTTGTGGATCTTAAATTCTTGACTAGAGAAATTATTGTTAGGGTTGGTCTATATGTAATTTTTCTCTCCATTTTGTAGAGGTCAACTAATTGAAGGAAGATTAGCAGCCTAAGGAGAAGTTAGATATTTTTACAGTTCTTATGCAAAGACACTTAGATACTTTATAGTTTTATACAGTTTTAAGCTATCTTCAAGTTTCAATCTTAATGGTGATGTCAATGAACAATATTCATTCATATGCCAGTGAATGTTGTGCATAATTTTTTCTTATTTAATACAAATCAATAGAAGAATCCACATCTGAGACTATTTCATTGAGTTATCTGTGAATGGAATTTATTTATATCTATTGATCTCTTAATTGTAGCAATGAGTTGGTGATTTTTTTTATTTTGAAATTAAGCTTTGATGAATGGTTATGGTTATTGAATTTGAAATATGAATGTATACAATAGTATAATTCATGCTATGGATTGCATCATTTTATAGTTTTGGTTAGTTGAGGAAACACTCATTGTTAAGATACATATCTAGATGTAAAGAGATTTATATTCATATTTTGTTGTTTTAAAGCCTTGTTCTATCTTTTTCTATTTATTTACACCCCCCCAAACATAGATTAATTGGTATGATGCAGTTTGTATCCCTTTTACCAATAGGACCCTTGAACATTACAGTTTCATTGGCCACTGAACAACATCAACATAGTTGAGAACCAACTACAAAGACCTTGGAAGATAGGTTGCTTTAGGTTGTCTATCTTTTTCAGGAGAAATAGGGTAGAAATGTTCTATTTAACGTTGTGCTACTTTCACCATCAACAATACACAAATGAAATTCAAAAACTTGAGAGTCTTCCTTGTTTGTTCCTCCTTCAAACAAGTAGCAATTGTTCACAAAATTTCTCCTCCTCCTTCAAACAAGTAGAAATTGAGCAAATTTCCTCTTCCTCCATCAAACAAGTATCAATTGAACAAAATTCCTCTTCCTCGTTCAAACAAGTAGCAATTAAACAAAATTCATCTTCCTCCTTCAAACAAGTAGCAGTTGCACAAAATTTCTCATCCTCCTTCAAACAAGTAGCTCAATTAAACAAAATTTCTCATCCTCTGAAAAAAAATAGCAATTCAACAAAAATTATCTTCCTACTTCAAACAAATAGAAAATAAATAAAATTCCACTTCCTCCTTTGAAAACAAATAGCAATTCAACAAAATTTCTCTTTCTCCTTCAAACAAGTAGCAATTAAATAAAATTCCTCTTCCTCCTTTGAAAACAAGTAGCAATTCAACAAAATTCCTTTGTAACAACATCCCAATGATGCCTCCTTTCAAAATTGAAAAAAATCCCAAGTTGAATAGCTTCAACTAGATTAAAGGTGATAGAAAATAGGGAATATGTCGCAGTCGGTCATACAAAATAATTCTTAGACCCAAGATGTACCTCTTTGACAGTAAAATTAAAAATAATGGTCAAATATAACTCAGGATCACGTTTATTAAACAGGATCCACTAGTAAACGAGATCATGTTTATTAAATGGGATCCCATTCCATTTGCAATGGGCAAATGGGAAATAGGATCTCCTTTAGTAAACGGGATCCCATTTCTTCAAATTTGGAATGTAGGTCGAGTTTTTGCTTCATTAATAGGTTCGTGAAAAGGTTTGGGGATCCGAACCTAGGCCTTGGACCTGGTTTGACCTGCAAGTTGAAGGTCCTAACAATGTCACAAAAAATACTGACTTTGGGCATATGTCTGAAGACATTTTTTGCAAAAAATTTCAACAAAATTAAAACCCATTATAGATGAGACGGTGTAGATTCCAAATATGTGATTTTTTTACAATTGGATTATTTTTTTATTTTTCATTTAATTTCTGATTAAACAGGTCCATAAATTTGAATTATGAAGGTTTTTTAGTATTTTAATAACTTTTTATCAACATAAAATTTTCACGAATGGATTGCACGGAAGCATACTTCAAACAATTATTTTTAATTTGAAAAAGAATTCAAAAAAATCATAAGTTTAGGTCATCTTAAGTGTGATGTACACAATGATTTTTTAAAACACCAAATATGGCCAATAAAAAATTAACAAAAAAAATATATTCAATAAAAAATTACAAAAAATATGGAAAGTGGCTTCAGTGAGTTACAAATCCTTTCCCAAAAGGATTTAGAAAAATATGATAATTTAGGTCAAAATATGGATGATGTATACTGCATGGTGTGGTAAAAAAAAATGACTTTTAAATAGTGGTTTTTAGAAATGCTTAAAAAAATCAATTTGTATCATCTGGGTATTGAAATAAATTACATATTTGAAAACTAAACTCCGAGTAATACATTTTATGATTAGTGACTTTTTTCAAGATTCCATCTTTAATTTGCTTCAAATTTTAAGGTCAAATGTGTCAAATTTTGAAAATCAAGGAAAACACTTCCACTAAATGGCTAAAAATTGGTCTCAACTTCTTGCCAACTCCCTGTTTGTAATCACAATGGGTGATGAATGATGTAACTAAATGGCATGTGGAAAATGATGGCTATGAAAATTTGTGGGATGTACGATGATGGAATGTGAAATGAACTGCATATCTCATGGATATTGATAAAAGTGATATCAATGGTATGTGGGATGAGGTGGATGAAGCTGCATGTGGTGAAATGATAGTTATAATGTGGCATGCACAAAGGAATAAAGTCTATTATGGATGGCCATGCAATTAATATGGTAGAATTGAAATTTCTTATAGGCAAGTGCTACGAGTGTCTACATCAATAGGTCCCTTTTAAATTTTGTCGCATGTAGGGTGTGAAGCTACAAGTCCCTAGTGCATCATGGACTGCACTTGAAAATTTTTGTTGATTTTGATCACATGTGTTGTGTGTGCATATGATATTTTGTAGGAAATTATACTGATTGACCACAATAGTGGAGATGTGCATCCCATCTACTAAGTCAATTGGAGAACCTGTTGTATGTATTGTTGAATCTATGTTGTCTAGTACAATGTCTTTGTCAAGATCACTTTCTAGTCCATATTATTGCATCAAGGAAAGAAGGAAGTCATACTTCTATACTATATTTTTATAAAGTTTTAATCTATGACCATTAACTAGTAGTGAAAATATGACTGCATCAATTATCTACAATTATACTGATCCATTTGGGAATACTTGATGTATCTTATAGGGACGTAACCATCTTATCTATAACTTCCCAATCACCCACACTGAACTCCTTTGTTTTGATGAATTGGTCATGCCATCTAATTTTTTTTTTTGAACAACCTCAGTGTGGTGCATAGCTTCCATCCTTATTTCATCTAATCCATTCAAATTGTGTAATCTCTCTTTTTGTGTTTTTGTCAAGTCCATATCTAGTTGAACTATTGTCCTCAGTATCTTGTATTCAAATTCAATAGGAAGTATTGTTGTTTTACCATACACCAATTCATATGGTGTGAACCCTATTATATTCTTCGTCCTATAGTCCCAAACTACCTCAGGCAACCTAGCTACCCAATCCTTCCTATGAATATGCACTATTTTGGATAGAATTTTTTCAATCTCCCTATTTGTGACTTCCACCTGACCATTGGCTTGAGGGTGGTATGGTGTTGACTTCCTATGCCTTATCTCATATTATTGGACCAATTTGGTGATCAACTTTGATGTAAACTAGGGACCTTGGTATGTTACAATTTCTCTTTGCACTTTGTACCTTGTAAATATGTCTTCATAATGAACTTTGGCCACATTCCCATCTCTAGAAAATTGTAAGGCTTTAACTTCTACACACTTTGATTGATAATTTATACATACTATGATATACTCGTTGTTTGATACTAGTGATATTGGGCCAATAAATTCCAGCCCCCATTTATCAAATGGTGCTAATGCCAGTTGTGGTTGCAAAGGCATCTCATCTGTTTTAGTTGGCCTACCCATCCTTTAACACCTGCCACAACTCCTTTTGTATTTCACTGCATCCTTATGAAGATTTGGACAGTAATAGCTAGTGGAGAGAATCTCAAGTATTTTCCTCTTTGCTACAAAGTGTCCCCCATACGGTTCATCATGGTAGAATTTGAGGATATCATAGACCTCATATTCCCTTATACATCTCCTCATAATATTGTTTGGACCCATGTAAAATAAATAACCAACTATCCAGGATTTCAAAAAACTTTTGTGTACCAATTTTCTCTTTTCTCTAGGGGAGAAATGAGGTGGTACTTGTCCTACTACTAGATAATTGGATATATCAAAAAACCAAAGTGTGTGTAGAGATAGATAAAATAAATGCTCATCTTGAAAATAATTATCAATAACATCTTTTACTAATTGAGTTGGTACTCTGGACAGAAAATATGTTGCTATAAATTTTCTTTTCTAGGCTTATCCACTATCGTGATGTCAAATTCTTGAAGTAATAACAAAAATTTGACAAGTATACCACCAACCGCAAGTTTATTCATCAAATACCTTATTGTAGTGTGATCAATGTGGATGAAGACTAGATATCCTATGATGTAGTGTCTAAATTTATTGATTGCATAGACAAATGCGAACATCTCTTTTTTTGTCACTGTGTAATTGAGTTTTGCTCCTTACAAATTCTTGTTGATATAAAAGATAACATACTCTCTATTACCTTCTTTCTTTCCAAGAACTACCCCTATAGAAAAACCATAAGCATTTGTGTGTATGTGAAAAGGAAAGGTCCAGTTTGGTCCTCTCAAGATAGGTGCTTTAGTCAATGTTGTCTTGAGTTCTTCAAAAGAGTGTTGAAATTCTATGGTCCACTCAAATTCTACATCCTTTGTGCATAAAAAAAATAAAGGGACTACAAATTTTCTAAAGTCTTGAACAAATATTCTATAGTAGCTAGCATGTCCTAGAAAACTCTTGACATCTTTGTTTTTGTTGCATAGGGAGTATGGAGATTATCTCAATTTTATTTGGATCCACTTGAATCCCTTCAATTGATACAAAATTTCCTAGCACAATCCCTTGGGTTATCATCATGAAATATTTCTCATGACTTAGGGATATGTTGTGTTCTTGAAACCTTTTTAATACTTTCTCTAGGTTATTAATTTCTTCATCATATGTTTCCCCACAAGTTGTGAAATCATCCATGTATATTTACATGGTTTCATGTACAAAATCTAAGAATATACTCAATACTTCCCTTTGGAAAGTGGTTGGAGCATTACATATCCCAAAGAGAAGAACAAAATAGGCATATGTGCCCCAAGGGCATGTGAAGGATTTTTTATCCTGGTACTCTAGAGCTATTCTAATCTAGTTATAGCCATTGAATCCATCTAGAAAGGAGAAGTATTTTTTACCTACTAGGGAATCAAGCACTTGATCAATGAATGGTAGTGTAAAGTGGTCTTTTCTAGTGGTTGCATTTAATTCTATATAATCCACACACACTTTCCACTTCCATCCTTTCTTTGGGACAATGACTAGAGGTGACACCCATTGACTTTCAAAAATGGGGTGAATGAAACCTACATCAAGCAATTTTTCTAATTCAATTTTGACTATGTCTCTTAGTGGAGGGTTCATTCTCCTCTAAGGTTGCCTTATTATTTATGAAACCATAATTATTGTATATCTTATGCATGCATAGGTTTGGGTCAATCCCCTTCATGTCATGGTAATCCCATGCAAACTCTATTGTGTGTTCTTGCAGTACAGTGTTCAACGAGGTTTGTTGTTCAGTAGTTAATTCATTGCTAACATTTAATGTTTTACCTAACATGATTTCCAAAGTTTTGTATGTTGTTTGCACATATGAAAGGTTAAGTCCTACTATGGTTGGGACACATTATTCTGGTAGTAAAGAATAGAAAAGTTGAGATATTGACTTTGATGAACTAGAAGGGATAATATTCTATAGAGGATCTTGTAGACATGTTGCAAGTCCCTACCATAGTTATTTTGTATGATGTGTGCTATCAATTCATCCTCATCTTTATTGCTTAACAAAGGGTTGTATTCAATATTCATGAGGGTTTTCAAGGAGTATTGATATTCCTCATCTAAGGTAGGAAAAATGGTTTACTCTAAGTCTGCATGAGGCTGGTTGACTCTTTTAAACCTTCTCAACCTTGCAAACATTAACTCAAAATTTAGAACTCACAAGCCTAATGGATAAGTTTATTTTATAAAGGATAACTTACACAACTCAAAAAACCTAAGTCTCTCCAAATAGACTAGTCGACTTAACTAGATATTCATAATAGAGCCACCATCAATGCTCCTTATAAGATAACTTTTGTGTAATAGTTTTAATTATAATAATTTTTATTATGATTTGAATTTTTTTTTTAAACCCCAAACATAGAAAAATATATTCTAAATACTATATATATTTTGTGTAATTGATTTTAAAATAATCAAATAATTATTTTTATACTAACACAATTATCAAGGAGATGATATTTTTTTTACAACTCAAATATTATATAGAGTGATTATAAGTAGGCTATTTTATAGTCTTTCTCACTATTGTGATATTTATAAATATTTTTAAAAATAGGAAATATATTAATGTTAAATTGTTAGCAATATGTAGTTTTAGAGTTGAAAGGTACATGCTTTTTACATTTCCCAATTTTTTTGTTAAAACATGGTGCTTGACTCAGGATCCTAAAGGTTTTCTTTAGCATAACTTTATCTATAATTTAGTTTTCATAGTAAAGGTGAACAATTTGGAGGCAAGTGACAAAGAGATAAATTTTCATTGTATTAAATAAGATTATAGGTGGAATCATGTCCAATTGTTGTGTAGAATCTATAAACTCTTTTTCTTTATAACTATCACTTTAGGTTAATTCAATCATCATCAAAGATATAAGCACTTCTTAACCTTATCTAATTTACTATTTTCTTCTCACATTGCATAGAGAGTTCAATTAATTTAGCTAGGAGCTAGGGTCTAAATATAGTATTTGATTAGGTTTTCCATCCAAGATTCAATATAATTCTTGTCGTTCCCACTTGTACACAACACAAAAGACCAATTTTTATATTTTTTTAAATTGTAATACAACAACATTTACTTCTACTTACATTTGGAAGATGTGATGCCTCTATGTGCACTTAAGGATGTTGCACATGAGACATCAAAATAAGCATGCCACCAAGATGGCAAGGAGAGGGAGAACAAGTTTGAGTGTGATGAAATCCAATCCACCCACTCTAGTATGGAGACTTCCCTAAAAGGGTTAGATTTCTTGTGATTGATGAGATAGCCTAAGGGAATATTTCGAACATATATTCCCTTAAGGCTAACTGTGTGGAATGGATGGGATGAAGTCCTCAAGATAAGAGCTGAGACTAGAATGATTAAATCTAGAAATTTAAATAAAATTAAGAGAGTGACCAACTCATAGATGCATTTATCATCTAAAATTTCTCTCTAGTGCACCTTCAATGTTTTAGGGTTTATATTAAGACCAATTATAATATCTCAACTAAACAACAATTTTCACCAAAGGGTTTTCATTTATCTAACCATGGCTACTATTTTATGTCTCTAATCCTAAAAATATTTCCAATTTAATTAACTTATTATACAATTCAAAGGATAAAAATATTTAAATCCATTCCGAACCACCATTTATTAACCTTGCACATTTTGAAAGTTGAGAATGTCAAGGAAAGACAAAAAAATCACATATTCTAGATAATTTGTAATAGGACTCCCTCTAGGGAAAATATGAAATGTAACACTCAACTAAACATTTTTTTTCCATTTTTGTTCCTTCTATCATCTTTCAAAAAGGAGCTATAACATGTGGATAGGATTAGAAGAGGCTATGACATATAGGATCCACACAAATGTGTTCAATATATGACATTTTTATCTATCCCTTGGGGGTTATATCTAACTCGCTCTAAGCTTAGAGCAAGCCCACTTACTTGGACCAAACCTAGTATGTTTTCAAGCATTTTTAGGGTTGTTGTATTAGAAATATTTATTACCATTCTACCCAAATAAGTAGAAACAGCCATTAAAATAAGAATAATAATCATCTTCCTATAATCAACTCACTATACATATATTTTGTTAGATATAACAATTGGCTATAAACTTGTTGCATCAATAAAACTATCAAGATTCAAGATAATTCTAGGCTACAACCTACACTAATGATTACCACAAAAGAACAATCCAATTTGATTCCATATGGTAATTGAGGTAATATCCAAATTTTATTTTTTATAATGAATTACCAAAAAATAAATTTTAGAAGGCATTAGCAATTAGGCATAGAAGAAACCAAATAATAGATATAAAGAATTTAGAGCCAAACTAAGTGTGTTAAACAATTATTTAAGAGCCTTTAATAGTATTTATATGAATTTAAAAATGAAAAACTCAATAGATATTTTAACAATGGAAGTAAATGTCAGAAAATTAGGACTAATATACGAAGAAGGGGTAGTTATTTCATGGTAAAAATGGTTCCTCAAGTGGGGTGGAATATAATCATAATGATACATATGTCATATAATTAAAATAAATATCATAAATTCTAAATGATTAGATATCAAACACATTGATTTTTGTAGCAAAATAGTTTTATGTAAAAGACCTATAAATAATGGTAGACCCCTTAAACCAAATTTTTGTATAATCATAGTGAATTGGAGCTCATGATGCACCATCATATTCACAAAAAACTAGGATATAAATTTAAAATATTTGTAAATAGAGAATATTCACCACTAAAATAAGTTTTGCCCTCCCTCTCAGATAATTAGTCATGAACTATTTTGTATTTATGTAGCAGGTAAAGATTCATGTAGATATTGAACAAAAGCTCTTAAATAAAATAAAAAAAGAAATTTTCTCCTCTTCAAATAATAATCCGTAGAATTCCTTCTGGTGATTTTGAAGTAGGTCTCATTCATTCTAACACAAATTAACACCTTTATGCATTTTCCAATTTTTGCATGAATTTGTGACCATAAAGAGCACATAGATTGAATTATTCATCATAAAAATACTTGTTGATAGTGGATGTTCTTTCTCATTTAAAAAATATCCTTAACTCTATTAGTTATATCCTAATGCCTAACAATTAAGCTATCAAAATTACATGTAATAATAGGTGTAGCTAATGTAGGCATGGTAGATAATTCAACTTTTTTTATATACAAGAGCAATAAAGAGGTGCAAGTGTCCACCTCCTTTCCCTAAAGAAATTTTGTATGAACCAAATGTTAATTTAGAAATAAATATTAGTATGTATAATCCTAAGCAAGACATATTTTGTCATAACTATTTAGATTGTAGGCCTCATTCCACTTTCATTATGGTATGATTTGGGTATATCCACAAAATATCAAATATTTTTAAATAAGAGATAATGAAAGGGGGAAACTTAAGTATAGGTTCTCATGCACATGCTTATAGACAATTGAGTAAAAGGAATAACAAATAATTTTGAAAAATTTTAAGAACATGTGTGAATGAGAAAGAAAAAACACCACATTATATAGTAACAAGGAAAAAAATTCTTAGGTATGCAAGCTTGGAAAAATATGCATGGAAGCACAAAATACATCCAAGAGACAAGACACCATAGAGAAGCTACCTTTAGCCTAAGGTGGCTTAGATTACATCTTTAGATTTATATAAATAAACTCTCCCCAAGTGGGAAATGTTTCTTGCTTTAGGATGAAATAAAATAGTGTAACCCAAGCTGATTTATATGATGACCATATTAATTTTAAAAATATTGGTCAAAAAAACCATGCCATGCCTCACAACTAGATTGAAGCTCTTTTCTATATATTATGACCCAAACTTAAATTTCTTGGAAAATTTCCTTTAATATGATATCTGAATAGCTTAAACACATCATTAGATTCTTGTCATTTGTTCATAACGTCATTCTCATACTTTGGTGTGGGATCTAGAAACCATAAGATCCTTATAAATGATATATAAGATATAGAAATAATTAGCTTTCTAACTACATTAATGATTTTCCATCACTAATAGAACAATAACAAAATATATCTTCTAGGAGATCACATGACAAATGAAAACATTAAATTCCCTTTCAAACCTTTACAAGAATAAAGACTCGATATTCCTAGAAAGATTATCCCTTTTCACTATGATGGGTGAGATAATTGAGTTCTCTTCTACATAAACTTAAAACAATATTATAATTTGTTCAAATATTTTTATAATTTATAAGTAGATGAGCTTCAAGATGAATGTTATTATAGTCTAACTTATCCATCCTCTTTATTTCTTGTGTATTCTACTTAGAATCCATGTGAATCATCAATCTTGAACTAAACATAAAAAATATAAACTTGTAATTGTCTACAAAGTCAAGCCTTCCAAACTAAATCTCAATGCCAACATTCAATTCATGGTTAATCCCAATAAAACATGCATACATGAAATGATAAAACCATGATGAATAATTATAATTAATTTCACATAGTGTTGAGTGAATATTTTGTAATTCCTTTACAAATTAAAAAATTGGGATTTCAGCCACAACTATGATGAGATATGAATCTCTCCTCTTATAAAGGGGAGGCTCCCTTCTTATTACTCACTAAAATCAACTAGAACCTTAACTAAGATGTGTACACTATGATTATCCATGGGTGTGTCTCAATTAGCATATTCTCTTTTTTCAAAATAAGGTAAACAAATTACAATGATATCCTTAAATAAAACCAATTGGATCAATAATAGTTGATACACACAAGTACCAATGAACGATAGTAACTTAGAAAGTGCACAAAAGAAAAAAGTTTTTAGCCACTTTCTCACGATGGTTCCAAAAGTAATAGTAAGATCACACAAGAAAGAGAAACAACTTAAAGCTCAAAGACTTCAAGCTATTCCCAAAATGATTCAAAGAGTAACCACTTGAATATAGTTAAAAAGTATAGCTCAAATATTATACATTCTTAACACGATTCATATACAAGAATATAATTGAAAATTGCAGCTCAAAGAGTACATGTTCTCAACCAAATTCATAAAAGCTCCAAATGCAATATGATAGCACAAAGTCTATCAGTACTATATCTAAATTCCCTCTCAATAAAGAAATAACATGCCACTTACAAATAAACTTCAACATAATATGACAAGAATGGCATAAGACACTCTCACATATAAGAAACATGCTCAAAAGAAAAGGTTGGAGCCAATCTACTTCTTTTATTGATTGATTTTAAATTTGCACATTCAACTCAAAGACTACAATTATGCTCTTCAAAATGGCAACATCTAGTTTCAAAAGATCAAAAGGTTTTTGATACAATAAAACTCCCTCATAGATATAGAGGAGAGTAGAGAGCTAATCTAGGAAAAAAAATAACTACTTTGAATTATTCAAACAAGAGAGTCCAATTGATTTGGGAATTCTTTATTTTTACATGCAATTACAATTTTGAAAATGGCATGTGAATTTTATAGAACTAATTACATAAAATCATGAAAATACTAAAAAGTTAAACAAAGGAAATATCAGCTTTCTTCAATGTCCTTCATCAGAAAATCATCATACTTCTTCATGATGGCTTGAACTTCATCATTATTTGTGCCCGAAGTATATTTTCCAATAGCAAGGACTCTTAGGATTGAATCCTTCACCATAACATAAGTTTCATCATGCCTTCCTAAAAACACTTTTAGGTTGTCCAAGGTCAACTGAATATCTAGCAACTTATCCATTAAAGCCACTAAAAAGGCTTGATCTTTGAACTCTTTTTGGATCATGTTAGTAAATTCTTTGACAATTGTATTTGAGTAAAGGTAATTTTTGCTTTCATCAAGCAACTTACAAGGAACTCTTCAACTTTGTCGATAAGGTTCAATTTTTTTTCCTCGCGGGAGCACTTTGCAAATCATCGATCAACTCCTTGATGATGTTCACCTTGTGTATCATGGTCTGCTTAATTTCCACAAATGTTTCCCTATTGGATATGATCCCAAGTTCCACTAATGTATCCAATTTGAGCTCTTTCATTTTGACCCAAGCCTGCAAACTACTTTCCATGTCTTACTACTCCTAAGATAAAGCATCAACAATTTTGTCTAACTCTGACCTTATGCTCTTCATATTTTTCATTTCCTTCACAAATGATTGCAATATGTGTATACCTTGTTCCATCATTCGATCTATGAACTCACCAACTACCTTACCACTTGCATGCACCTTTTCTACTTTCTAAATAATCAGATCCACAATGCTAGCGGCCACATATTCAACTGACTCCAAAGATTGGGTAATCTTCTGGAGTAGTACAGTTAGTTTTCCTACCTTGGCCTTATATTGATCCTTCACTTTCTTGACGGTATAAAATTTCTCTATGAGAGAGTTCAATATGGATTGAGCATCTACTTTTTCACTCTCATGAGTAATTTTTCATAATTCAACCTTTGTGGCTGAGTAATTGGATATTTCCACTTCTTCCAAGGTATTTTCAGGAGGAGGTTGTGCCACATCCGTATACCTATTAACTTCATTTTCAAAAAACAACCTAGATGTAAGAGTTGAAGACAATCTCAATACCCAAGACCACTTGAAAAAAAATGAAAACCTTCTACAAGAGGATATGCAAGAAAATGAGCTTGCTTGATATTAAGACCTATCAAAATGATGAGGTATGAAGTATATTACATATGAGTAAAAAGACCTTCCTTACATAGGCAAGATTGAAATGTAGTAATAAACATGATGTTGAAAAATTTCATAATCCTATGACATGAGACAACTAACAAAGTAACTACCTAGGAATCATGCAAAATAGCTAGATAAGATAAGTTCTAGAAAATACAACTAAGACTTCTAGAAAGAATTTTTTATCATAAGTAAACATGAGAACCTAGAAAATGATACCTAGGAACATAACTAAATGCCCAAGTAAACTTATGTAAGTGTTATTAAATAATTAATTTTACCAACACCCCCCCATAAGTGTAACTGAGGGAGAAGATTATTTTACAAATGATGCAAGGATGGGTCCTGACTACTAGGACATGTTATGTACCCTTGTACAAATTCAAAAAAAAAAATCTCATAAATGGAGAAAAGGAGAAAACCCTCTAGGACAAAACTCCTCTCCAAAAGAGAGAAAAGAAACAAAAGAAAAAAATCATGTGAGGAAGGATGGAGGACTCCATGATACCCCCAAGTGCACCATCTATCATATATATATTACAAAATCCCCCCATGAGAGGGAAAGAAATAGACTACATAGCCCCCCCATAATGAAGTAGTAAATCAAAAACCATAAAAGAATTCCTGAAGACAAAAGAGAATCAAATACTTGCAAACAATGTATCTCACCTTGGAAAAGAAAAATATCTAATGGCCGATGCTAGAGAAACCTCATCCCCATGAAGAAGTAAGAGGGAAGTAGCCTGAAGCATGAAATATCTAAAGATGTTTCAAGGGCCTCTGAAGATGCCTCAACAAAATCAGGTGTTACCCCAATCAAGGAAGAAGACAAAGAATCTGAAGAATATAGAGAAACCTCCAAAGATGAATGATCAAAAAGGAGTGAAACCCCCTCAAACAAGTCCTCCAAATATACTAAAGAAGTATGGCATACCAAATCTGATATCCATGTCATAAAACCATCCTACAAGTGCAAATCTGGAAAACCACAAGTATCCTACTCATCTGAAGTATAGCTCAAATCTGAAGAAGCAGGAGGAGATGCAACCTCATTACATGGCTTATGAATGGAGAGGTTTAACCATCCATGACATCCACCACCTAAACAATTTTCCACATTGGATCTAGGAGAGTCATTTATGAAACATTCACCATCAAGAATAAAATAAGAAAAGTAGTAGATATTTTCTTGGCGATCAGCCCTACCCACTACAACAAGATACTTGGTATCCAAATCTTGAATGAAGACTATATCTAGAGTAAACTCAATTGACTTACTAGTTTGTGCTATCTGATATACTAAAATAATATTGTGCTTAATATTAGAAATACAAAGCACATTATTAAAGCTACCATGTGGCACATCAATAACCCCATTACCAAATACATCAAGATACACATCATTAGCCATCAAGATCCTCATAAGTGAAGTATGCTTCAAAGATGAAAACCTATCAAGTTGGCCTAATATATGATAGGAGGCTCCAAAGTCAAAAATCCAATTTCTAGACCTTTCAACATGTGTGACAACAAGGGCATGTCCTTTCTTTTTATAATCATCAATCATATTAGTCCCATTTGCAATGCATGCATGCCTAGTCGTAGTAGTATATGTTGATTAAGAAGAAGAAGATGACCAAATTTAAGACTTAGAAGGCAAAGAAATGTTGTGTTCCTTTAAGAGTTTCCCCATTTCATCTAACTCTTTCTTGTAACAAGTGTGTTCACCATGCCCTAGCTTTTTACAATAACCACATTTAATCTTCTCCTTTTGTTTTTCCTCTTCTGAAGAGGTGGGAGGTTCTTTAGATTCTACTTTAGGTTTGAAATTTTTCTTTCATTTATCATTAGATGATGATGCAACTAAAGCATGATTCTTAGAATGTGTATCAAGTTGAATAATTTTTGCTTGTTCTCTAGTCAACCTATCTCAAAATGTCTCAAAAGAGGGCATTACAAAATAATTATCTAAGCCATCCATTGTTGCATAGAAGGAAGTAGAAAAGTATGCAAAGGAACCTTTCAACTTAGAAAAAATTTTAAAAATGCACTCTTTATAAGTTTTATCCTTGCCACATCCTACCAATTGAGATCTTAGTGATTTGAATTTTACCATATAGTCTTCAATGGTGGAAAATGTATTTGTAGAAAGTGAATCCAATTTGGCCTCCAATTGCATGGAACGTACCTAACTAACTACACCAAATAGATTCTTGTACTTATCCAAAACCTATTTAGGAGTTGTATATTCCTCAATATGAAAAAATAAACTATCTAAAACATGCATTGCAATAAAACCCATAGCTTCATCACATTTGTTCCTATGAGAAAATCATTCATATTCTCTGGTAAAATCAAGTTGGTGATCACTCAATGTTGACTACAAACCCTTTGACCAAAGAAATCTTTGCATTTTTACCTTCCATGTATGATAGTTATGTGGAGTCAACACTTCAAATCCTGGTTCAACCATGAGATCAACAAGTACCAAGCATGCAAAAATGGTAAATATCTGAATCAAACTAACATGAACCCTCCCAAATCTAATAATACAACTGAAAATAAACTCCCCCCACAAACATAACTTCTCCAAGAGTCAGCATGTCCAAGTTATAAACCAGAAAGCAAATATGCAAAAATTTGAATATCTCACACTTGGCGTTGAAACTAAAAAAAGTACATGAACCAAATCAAAGAGCTCCTCAATACCTTCCAAATGCAACTTGAATCACCAAAATTGGAGAAAATAGTAGAAATTTATGAGCTCAGAGGTCCAAAGGGGTGATCTAACTTTAGTTGTGAATAAATTGTACCTGCAACAAAATATGTCAAAAAGACCTATACCACTACAAAGTACTTAGAGAGAGCTCTTTGTCGATATGTCGTTTGCATAAGTTGGAGATTGTGGCAAAAAGTTATGCAAAAATTTAAAAAGGCCTATTTTAGGCACTTTGAGGCTAAACTAGGCCAAAAAATTGACACCTAAGGCTCAAAAATTGGTCACTCATATGACCTTTTATGCTGACTAAGAAAAAAAAAGGACCCCCAAGCGCTAAGCACTTATACAACATAATACATGGGAAAAAATACATGGTCGACTATAAAAACAAGGTTTTTAATACAAATAAAAATAAAAATTAAGTCGATATTTAAGAAAAGTTACCAAAAAAAGCCAGATTGAATCCATTTTTATCTAGGCTAACTAAATGTTGTAGGGGATTTGACAATGTATGGTGGCGAAGGAAGGGCCTAGCTAAATGATTTAATGTTGAGAATAATCTGTCGATGCAGATACTATTTTCACAGGTACCATGGGCCAAATGAACTTAAATGTAGCCAATAGTGAAAGGGTACAAACTTTTTAAATATTTTGTACCCAAGAATCATACAGACCGCAAAATAAATCACCACCAAATAGGCCGACATAGAATACAAGTCTTCAGCCAATCAAAAAACTTGCAGAAGCCGATGGTCATTGGTTAATTAGCCCAACAAGGGTTTGTAAATAATTAATCCTGCAAATGAAGTCTTGGAAAACTTGAGGAAACACGATGAATCGGTAATCAAGGTAGGTCGGCGAAGAATGGAGCTGATGGCGAAAGTAGGTATGCAGTGGGAAAGGTACAAAGGTTGAAGGGTCGGTACAATCGGCAATAGAGATGGTAGTGTAAGGAAGCCAGACTAGAAGATACATGTGGTCAAATCTACAAAGGTTGATGTACACCAAATTATGTCGATGACAGTTAGATGGGACACTAACAAGGAAGTTGATAATGAATGTTGAATTCAACAAAAAACATCGATGATGTAGTAAATAGAAACCACAGGTACAATGGTACAAAAAACCATCAAATCGAAAGAACCTCCACAAAAAAATTTAAAACCCCATATAGATAATATCCTGATAAATAATGATAATTGCCCCAATGAAAATATTTTACAGCTCAATTTTTTTGAAAGCTAATACAAGAAGAAAATAATTTATTGCAAATAATATTTTTTTCTACAAATCGTACCCTATACCCGGGTGGGCCATATGACCTCCCAAGTAAAAAAAAAAAATCCTCATGAATAGCTGAAGCCAAAATAGAGCATGCTTTATATCAATTTTGATCTTGCAGGCCTCCTGAAGATGATGGTGAGGTTAGATCTGCCTGAAAATGCACCAAAAGCTCTACTACTCCCAGATTTTACAAATCTTCAAACCCCCACAACTTTGGCTAGAAATGTCAGATTTAGGCAAAATAAAAGTTGATCTTGACTTTCTCAGCTACCCTAAACTCGAATTTGATCTCATATTTCCTCCAACATGAGCCAAAACTGACTTTCCATGAAAACACACATATGGAGATAACCTCAAATCCGGTATTTTTTTCAAGTTTTTCTAATTCTGAAGGTCATCATATGATGCAAGAGAAGAGCATACTCAACTTTACTAAAAATGACCAAGATCTCTCACAAGCAATAGCTCAAACCTCAAATATAAGAAGGGTTTTGCAAGATGTGGCTTTGATACCATGTAAGAGCTGAAGAATATCTCAATACCCAAGACCACTTGCAAAAACAACGAAAACCCTCTGCAAGAGGATATGCAAGAAAATGAGCTTGCTTGATATTAAGACCTATCAAAATGGTGAGGTATGAAGTACATTACATATGAGTACAAAGACGTTCCTTATATAGGCAAGGTTGAAATGTAGTAATGAACATGATGTTGACAAATTTCATAATCCTATGACATGAGACAACTAACAAAGTAACTACCTAGGAATCATGCAAAATAGCTAGATAAGATAAGTTATAGAAAATCCAAATAAGACTTGTAGAAAAAATATTTTATCCTAAGTAGACATGAGAACCTAAAAAATTGATTCCTATGAACATAATTAAATGGCTAAGTAAACTTATGTAAGTTTAATTAAATAATTAATTACACCAACACTAGAGAGGGTCTTCACCTTCTTCTTGGTCTTTGTTTTTATAGGTTCTAGTTGTGTGAAGTAGAATTCATCTAGGGAGACAAATTCCTTTTTACTCTTAGGTGTTTGAGAAGAGTGCCAAGGTGGAAGTGGTGAGCTATATTCTAGATATGCAATCATGGTCATAGTGGATGTTGTTACACTAATAAAAGTTGTTGTCACAATGGGAGAAGTGTTAGTCAAAACAACACTAGGAATCTCCATACTTGACACTTGTTTAGACTAAGATGTGAATTGCTCTAAGTCAGACTGAGAAGTGATATCAAACAAGGGCAATGAAAAACTTGGAAAGGAAGTGGGAGAGCCCAAAATATTTTCCAAACCAAGTTTGGGACTATCAACGATTGACTATAAGGCTGAGGATGAATGAATAGATTGAACTAACACTATAGGAGCAACATTGATAGCAGTTGCAAGAATAATTGTGGTAGTAGGAACACTAGAAACCAATGAATAAATAGGAGTAGGGGTAGACACAATAGTAGCAATGGGAGAAGAGGAGATAGGTGATTCCTCTATAATATTCTATTGAGGAGACATTTTTTATTCCTGATGTTGTCCTTCCTCTGCTTCACTCTCCTCTTGAATAGAATCCTCTTCTCCTTCAGTAGATGGCCCCTCTATAGATTTTTTTCTCTTCTTCTTACCACCTTTGACAACAAATACAATCTTCAGCTTAGAAGGCTTGTTGGAACTAGGAGCATCACTCTTGTTATTTATCCTTAATTTAGATTTTTTACCTTTAAGATCTTGTGAATCTTCCTCTAACCCAGTGAGAAAGTGTTTCAATTGAATTCCTTTTCTTATAACCATACATTTTTTTTAGCAAGAATCGATTCAAACCTTTCTTGAATTGAAGTCACCTCCTTTTGTGACCACAAGATAGGGGCTAGAGGAGATCTTGTGATGTTTTTTCTTTCATAGGTGGGGTCTAAGATGTCACCATCATCCTCCATTCATTTAGAAACATCATTGAAATCTAGCTCTTCAATCTATTCCAATGTTAATCTATAGTAGTCCAACTTTCTAATTTCTTCCTCAGTCCTACAGTCAACCCACACATCCTCAATTTTATGTACATGCACATGTTCCTTCTTGATTTGATCCTTCATACCTTGATAATCAAACCTATCCTTTTCTTGAAAATTTTCAAAGTGACCAACTGCATTTCAGATTCAACGGCTTTGGCCTTCAGAGAGGTTTGAATGGAATACTTGGAAATGGTCAACACAAACTTGAATCTTGGCTTGTGGGACTCCATCTACTTTCTATGAACTTCAATTATCTATCTATACAATTCCATCAAGATAATTTTGTCATTAGGGAATCATGGGAGCATATATTGATATCCCATGAAACAACCAACTCTCAGATATGTGAAAGTGGGGAATTGTAGGTAGAGGCATCCATACTTTTTTACCATTGTCAAAGCCTCATTTGACACACTTTTTCTTTCCATTTTAAGATCAAATGCACACATAAATGGAGCAAAAAAATGCAGCATTCACTCTTTGAAAATGGTGAATGCTCCCATCAAGAGTAATTTATGGAAATTACTTGTAGCTTGGAGTCACCCTTTTGTTTCCTTCTGTTGTCAACCCAACAAAATTTCTCATAGTCACAGTAGAATACACCAAGTAAGATGTCATGTAGAATTTTTGTGTTGTATAAAATTTGGTCAACTGATCATGAATGGCATCACTAATATTCTGGCCCCAGAAGATCTTTTTTTCCCCTCTCTATGATCTTGATGTATAAATACATATAGTCTTCAAATGTGGATGAGGTGGGAAAAACCTTGCACTCTATTGTGAAGAGTGATTAGATCATTCACCTCTTCAATGAAATCACTACAAGCGAAACTCCTGGGCCATCTTGAGATAGTTGACTAAGGATTCTTCAACCATTTGTTGTTAATCAACATCTTAGCAGAATTTTGATCTTTATCATACTCTTCTTGTGCAGATTATGTGGTGATTTTTACATACCTGCCAATGCTTGGACATATGAAAGCTTTGTCAAGAAACTCTACATCTAACCTTATGACTACATCTCCATTGGCATCCCTAACACTTTTATCATTTTTGTTGTAATGAGAAGCAACTTGAAGGAAAAATTCTAGATTATGTGATGCAACAAGAAATGAATCTACCATCTAGATGTTACTTTGCATTATACATCGCATTCCATCATTAAGTGGTTTCTTTTGAGTCCTTGTCACAAACGTGTACATGTCAACATGCCTGATTTCAGTGTCCTTGATCTCATCTATATTTGATGACACTGAGGTAGCTAGAAACACTCCTTGATACTTGAATTTCATTTATTTTCCCTTGCTTAGAGAGGGATCCATCATTGGCAAGAAACTATATCCTTGAGGAAAGGAAGGTGTAAAATTATTGGAATGCATGCATAAGAAATTGCATGACAAATTTAGCATTTTGCAATGTTAGAAAACCAACATGATTGGAAATTTGAAAAGGTGGGAAAAATCAGAGCAATTGCATGAGTTTGGAAGGCTTAAGTGTGATGGAGGCAAAAAACGAAGTGCAAGTAGTCAAAATGGAAAAAAGGAAAAAATTCCCAAGTGAGGAAAATTTTGCAACATGATGTTAGGTCGCTAAAATTCATCACCTCTACAAGTGAAATGGGGTAAAAAGTGTTTATGTGATTTAATGCTTTAGCAAGTGGATTTTGAAGCTTGCAAAAAGTTGTGCAAAGTTACAAAAATTTTCCAACTTTACAAGTGGAAGTACCTTTGTTTTATGTAAAGTCAGCAAAAATCGTTGACTATATACATGTAAGTTATTTGAATGCAAACTCATTAAATTTCAACAACCCTACACTTTGGGAGTCAAACTTCTCTTTAGTGCTAAGTCAGGAAAAATCGCTAACTATACATTTTAATCTTGAAAAGTTTTAATACACAATCAGTGAAAAACACCGATTATGCATGTGGATGGAAACATCCAAGTTCATGCAGAGTTGGGGAAAAAACTTGACTATACACATGAAGGGTAAGACATATGTCGGGGCAGGAAAAAACCCCAACATTACATGTGACTCAAGTGAAACCAAAACTTGTTTATACAATAAAAAAAATTCTTTGGTAAGTAAGGTATAGAATCCACTTTGGGGTTGGACTCATAATGTTTAATCAGTGAAAAACACTAATATCACAAATATAATATGAATACCATGTAACATTGGTGAAAATCACTAATATCACATGACATATTAAAGCAAGTTTGGGGATTTTTTGGTATGGTTTGTTGATGTCCGATCAGTGAAAATCATTGATCGAACACATCACAAATTACACCTTATGATTATAAGCATAGCCGGTAAAAACTACCTGTGTTGGTTTGTTAAACCAGGTAAAACCCTAATAAGTTATTTGGGAGATTTCACATGGTTAACTCTATGCATCGCGGGGCTTGAATCCTGCAATGCATAGACCCAAACATGAGTAAATCTACTCACAAATGATAATGAATTCAAGTTTTAGGCTAAGGTTTCTGAAATGACCATCAATGAATGGAAGAACAATGTAGACAAAAACCATTTAAATCTAAACCAAAAGAAAATGATTTAAAAACATTTTACATTTATAATGATAAACAAATCTAAACCAAAAACCCTAGACACACAATTAAAAAAACAAAAAAATAGGAAACAAAGTACGACAAAGGTTTTACATACCCATAAACCCTAAAAATGACAAAAGACCAGCTCCAAATCCTTGCACCAAAAGAACTCAAAAGGCTCAATCGAACTCGCAAAAGAGGGAGGAATAAAAATGAACAAGTGAAATGAAAAAGAAAAGAGTTAAAACTGATTTAAAACCCAAACTAAAACATCATTAAAACAACATTAATGATGAACTTGTGTGAAGTCAGGTTTGTAGGGTTCGAAAATTTAACGCCATTACAAGTTTCAAAAGTTTGAAAGATATCATGTAGGGTTAGTGAAATTCACCAACCTTGCAATTTTTATTTTTGCATTGACCTTGCAGGGGCACTGAAATTCAACACTCCTGCAAGGGTGAAAAACTTTCTAATTATGGAAACAAAGTTTTACAACTTAGCTTCTTTTCCAAATTTTGACGAACCAAAAAAGGTTAATGCTCAAAAAGGCATTTCAAAGTTGGGGGACCACACATGAGGGAAAAAATTATTTTCCTCATTTTGTGTACTTAGAGTGCATGAGTTATGAAACAGACAAGTTTTATAGGGGTTATCCCATGAATTGAGCTCATCTAAATTCAAGGATAACAATTGGGTCTAACTAGGGAGCTTCCTTTTATCATCCTTTGAAACAATCGAAGGGAGAAGAATTCCAATCTCTAAGTGCCTTTATCCATTTATTGGGCATAGAGTCGGGCAACAAAACAAAAGAGAGAAAAAGACTCAAAAAGAAAAAGACACAAATACTATACAAGTATTTACAAAACTCGTTTGTTACCTCATTGAGTGAAATTCTTTAGATGCCTTCTGGTATGTGGTAGCGAAAATGGAATGACATCTTGGTATGTGAGAAAGAAACTATTTTAACTACAAATTTGGTGAATCTTGAAAGGTCCTCTCCATAGTGATCCAAACTTCTCATGTATTCCTTTGGTCTCTCTTCTCTTGTCCCACAAGAGAACTAGATCTCCAACTTGGAAATCTCAAGACTTTGATTTCTCATCAAAAAGCTTCTTGACTTGATCTTGGTGTTTCGCAATATAGTCCACCACTTGAATGCATTTCTCCTCCAATTCAATGAGGAACATGATGCGCTTATCCATAGTATTGTCAAACATCTTATCTTCTATGGCCTTAGCCAATTTCAATGCAGGAAATTCCAAGGTGATTGGAATTTTTGCATTCAACCCATACAAGAGTTGAAATGGTGACATACCTATTTCCCATTATGGGGTAATTCTATCCACCCACAAAGCATCATACAATGCCTTGTGCCAGGATCTCTTAGTTCTCATCTACCAAATTTTGAATGATAGAGACCAAATTCTTATTGTTGGATTTTGCTTGACCATTACCTTGAGGGTAATAACCTAAAGAATGTGACAAAGCAATCCCATGCTCAAAACAAAATTTTGTAATCTCACCTGATGAGAATGAAGTAGAATTATCTGCTACAATTTTTTTTTGAACACTAAAGTGGGAAATGATATTTTCTTTGAGGAAATTGCATACCACCTTCGAAGTAGCATGCTTTACAAGAATAACCTCCACCCACTTGGTGAAGTAATCGGTGGGTGTGAGGACATAGTTGTGTCTTGCACTGGAAGGTGGACTAATGATGTTGATGAAGTCAATACCCTATTGCTATAAGGACTCCTCAACAATGATTGGCTTTAGGGGAAGAGTAGCTACCTTAGGCTTCCCTACGAACTGCTGGAAAAGTTCACACCTATGTACCCAATTGTACATGTCTTGAAATAGTGTAGACCAATAGTACTTAGCTCAAAATATTTTATGAGTTGTCACTGGTGCTGATAAATGTCCACTGCATGCCAAGTTGTGGAAATATTCCAACAACTTTCTTTATTGTGCTTGGTAATGCATCATGGAAAAGTTTCATCAAGATCCCTCTTGTACAAACCGTTATCCCAAAGGACATAATTTGCAACCTTAAGTTTGATTTTCCTCTTCTCTTTATATCTCAGATGCTCCAAACATTCTTCATATGTGAGAAAGTGAGCAATGATGGATTACCATTCGCCAGTTGTACTCACAAATAGAACTGTAGGAACATCATCAGTGCTTACCTCTTCATAGTTGGAAACTTCATTTGGCTTGTTGTCAACTATAAGTTGGAAAAAACCTTTCCCATGCACCAATTTGGTGGGCTTTATCTTCATGTCATACTCTTGAATTTTGGAAATCTGGTTGCCCCTTTTGGTACCAAACTCTTATTGTGTCAAGATTGACTTGATTATAGAATCTGGCACTAATGCAATGACATGGGAGTTAAGTATGTAGAACTGAAGATGCTTCACTGCTTTAACCACAACAAATGCATGTTTTTCCATTGGAGAGTATTTCAACTTATGAGTCTTCAATGGAAAACTCATGAATACAATAGGGGATTCAATTCTCTCATTATTTTGCTGCACCAAAATTGTAGAAAGTGTATGCTTAGAAGCATAGCTATACATAATGAATTCCTTAGTGTATTTTGGACAAACTAACACCAGTCCATGCCCGATTTCTTTTATGATATCATTAAATTCAGCTTTTCCTTCTACAGTCCAATGAAAACTAGCTTTTCCCTTCATCATATCTATGATATGATATGTATTTTCCACTAAGTCAAGGACAAACCTTTGTTGGAAATTCACCTTTCCAAAGAAAGAGTGAACTATTGTCTTACTCAAAGGTAGAGTAAGAGCTTGAATGGATTTAACCCATTCTAGATCAATCTTTATACCTTCCTTAGACACAATGTGACCAAGAATTTTTCCTTCAATAACCCCATAAAAATTGACTTCTTGGGATTAAGAGAAATTATATGTTGTTGAAACCTCTCAAGGAATTGTTGTAAGTGATAAAAATGTTCTTGATGTTTATTGGAGAAGATTTTCAATTCTTCAATATAAACAACAATAAACTTACCCATGACATCATAGAAAGCTAAGTCCATTGCTCTTTGAAATGTAGCACTAGCATTGATTAAACCAAAAGGAATTATGTGATACGCAAAAGCAACCCATGATGTGGTGAAGGAAATATTGTGTTGGTCTTCCTCACTAACCTCCACCTGATTGTATCCTAAAAAATCCATCCAACATAGATAGCATCCTGGACCTTGTTACCATTTGCAAGACTTGATCCATTACTAGCATAGGGTAATTATCCTTCAGCAATGACTAGTTCAATTTCCTAAAATCCACACAAATGTGGATTTTCCAATTCTTCTTTCGAACCAGAACAACATTCGCTATCCACGTTGAATGTTGAATAGGAAATATAATCCTTACATAGAGCATTTTTTGGATTTCTGAAAAAATGATACCTGAAAGTTTGGGATTATACTACCTCTACTTTTTCTTATGAGGCAATGACCTTGCTTTTAGTGGAATTTTATGTTGTACCTCCTTGGGACGGAAAGACTTCAAGTCTTCATAAGATTAGGCAAGTACATCCATGTATTGCCATAGTAATTCAACAAAATTTTCTTTCTCTTCTGGAGTGTAACGCTTGCCAATATTCACCATCTTTGGATCTTCTTCAATTCCCAAGTTGACTTTCTCAACTTCATTTGATGACTCAAAGCTAGATTGCTACTACTTTTTGACATAACAGTCATGTTTTTCAAAAAGTATCTCAAGAGATACTAACCCCTTGGGAATCTTGTTCCCTTTGAGTTACAATACTTCTTTGCTAGTGTTAGGATCAACCTTAGAAATTAGCTCTCAAGGTGAAGAATCATTCAATTCAAAGTATAACTTATTGAAATTTTTGGCCTTCTCGAGAAAGGCTACGATATGATGATCATCATTGAAAATTTTCCAGTTATCTAAGTTTTCTGGAACATTGGGCCGAAACACTAACTTAATAGTGTAGGTAGAACCATGGAAGTCCTTGTGTGAAATTAGGAGAGTAGCTAATACTACCAATGAATTAGCTCTATCATTGTACTCTCTTGGGACTACAAAAATTTCAAAATCTTCAAACTCTTCTATATTTTCCCAAACTAAGTTACAACAATGCCTTAGTCATTCATTCTTTATTTGATATAAGTTTCTCACCTAAAAAACTACTAGTTTAGTATCACCTTAAACATGGAGGTTTCTTATCCCTTTTCTACATGCAACCTCCATACCTAAAAACAACACTTCATACTCTACAATATTGTTAGTGTTATCAAATTGTATCTTAAAAGAAAAAAAGAAAGAATTTTCCTTGTGGAGATATAAAAAACAATACCACCAAATTCAATAATCCAAACATCATTTAGACCACCCAAACTAGTAGCTTCAAAATCTGAAACTTCTTCATCCGAAGATGTTTCATCATTTGAAGAAGACGTATTATTTGAAGATGATTATCCTTCCAAAGAAGATGATGCATATTTTTCTAACTCATTGCTTGAATTTTTACTTGAAGACTCATCATCTTCATCTATTTGCAAATAGTATGTACCCATACCTGAAGACTCAAAAAGGATTTGAGCTCTTGGATCATCTAACTTGGTTACTAAAAATTTAGCCTCCCTTTTAGGAAGTAGCTTTTGCATAACACCCTTCATGGGTATTTGGCCTCAAACATTTCCATGTTCAACTCACCTCCTACATCCTTCTAGAAGTTATGCCCTAGAAATATTCCATATGATACGGGAACGTCAGCCAACAAGATAGTCATTTTGATTTTCTTGTCTAGGAATGCGACAAAGGAAAATTGTGCATCCTATATTTTCCCAATCAGAAGCACTTGTTTGTTCTCCATTGAAAAGCAACAACTAAAAAATTTCATAAGATTTAGACCCAAAGCAGTAGCCACTTTGAGGGGCATAAAATTATCAGAAGTATTGAAATCGATTACACAGTTGCTTAACTTATAACCACTTACTAACAATGAGATGTAAAATAAGTCTATCCTCCCAAGGACAAATGATGGAATATAAACCAAGTTTCTCTGTGGAGGCATAGGTTTGGAAATCTAGCTAGGATGTCATGAGAAGAGTTTCAGCTTGGATGGGTCCCCTTATCTTTGGAAAACTTAACAAGTCTATCAAATTGGTCAAGATTATCCTTTAGATACTCAGCCTTAAACATCTAAATCTTAGTCTTCTTAGCATGGCCAATTATATCAAATTCCTTGAAAGAATTCATCAAAGAAGATGGGGTATTTTCATTGGCAAGCTTAGAAGTGGGAACACTAGTCTTAGGAACCAAAGTATTGGCCTTAGGAAATGAAGAAGATGCAGGGGATGAATAGGACTTACTTGCTTGCTTACTGCTGCATCTTTTAGTTAAATCGACAAAGGAGCTCCCCTTTTAGCAATAGTAACTAGTGGTTGTGAGCTATCTTTTTCTTTCTTTGCATCACCTTGAGGTCAATCAAGCTGATTTTTTTGTGAACGATTAAAATACAACATAAGAATCAATCACCATTTCTTCTTCATCAAATTCTTCTTTGTATTGCAAAAATCAAATATTAGAATTGCCAAACAGATCTACTTCCTCCTCCTGGAATAGATCAATATTTTTTTCAGTGGGATATTTTGGTTGTGTATAATCCTCTTGTTTAACTTCATAGTAACCCATTACTACATTTGTGGGTGGAGCTTCAAGAGAAAGTCTTCCTTGCAATGCAGGAAGCCTGTTCTGATTTCTAGTTGCATTGCTAGGAAAATTAGGATTGGGATAAGTTCTCCTTGGAACGTCCTTGTAAGCAAGAGTGGATGAACCTTGAAATATTTATTTCTTCAAATCTAGCAACTTGTTTGCAAAATTTTGCACCATATGATCCATGGTGCTTGAGGAATTTGTATTTGAAGATGTTTGTCCTTTATTTCTATTTGTTTCTTTCCTTATCTTTCTAGCAAGATTCAAATCATCCTCAAAACTAGTAGCCAATTGTTGTGTTGTTTCAAGATTAGTTGGGGCTGCCCTTCACAATAAGAAACTCATCTCTGGCAACTATTTTTTTATGAAAAAGCACTCCAGATTATGCTCAGTCAGTTGGGCATCAACTAGAAGTCTTATTGTCAAATTGTTAAACTTTTCCATGAACATCGCATGGGTTCATGTGACTCTTTTCTCATTGTTGTAATTTATGCCAACAAGGCATGAGAATTATCAACAGGCTTGAATATTTCCTCAAACTTAGTTTGAAGAGTGGCCCAGCTTAATAGTACTAGCAACAAGATTATAGAACCAATCAGTTGCACTACTCCTTGTAAGGTTTCCATGAACAACCAAAAACTGAAATATCTTCATGTTCCACACCAAGAACACCACCTACAATATAAAAAGCAACAATATGTTCATCAAGATGTTATTTTCCATCTCCATAAAATTTTGAGATGTTCTTACATGAAACCCATGGAATTTCATGCAAAGGTGATGTCAACCTCAAAGGACCAAAGGCATTACCCCAAGGACCTTATGGTGGTTGTTGAGCTACCATAGTGCCTTGCAATAGTGTGATAGGTAAAACTTATAGAAAATTAGAAGCTTCACTTGGGAGTGATGATCTTACTCTTTGAGAAGGATAACTTCTTGTGTATTGTAATGGTGACCTTATCTACGGAGGGAAAGGAATAATATTATGTCTACACAACAACTCAAAAAAAGGATCAACCTGACCTTGCGCCCTTTAACTATGAGTATATCTTATTTCTACCATAGTGTAGTCTTTGAAACAAAAATAAAATTAGCAACTAAAGATGTTTATAAAATGCAATGATACCCTAGTATACTTGTCTACTTCAACCAAAAACATGAGGCTTTGGTTGTGTTCTCGTGTTGATGGCTCTAACTTCATCATTATCTAGGCCCGAAGTATGTTTGGAAATATCAAGGACTCTTAGGATTGAATCCTTCACCATATCACAAGCTTCATCATGCCTTCCTAAAAACACTTTTAGGTTTTCTAGGGTCAACTAAATATCTAGCAACTTATCCATTGAAGCCACTAAAAATTATTGATCTTCAAACTCTTCCTGGATCATGTTGGTAAATTCTTGGACAATTGTATCTGAGGAAAGGGACTTTCAATTGTCATCAATCAACTTACAAGGAAGCTCTTCAACTCTATTGACAAGGTTCAAATTTTTGTCCTCGTTGACTTCACAAGCACTTTGCAAGTCATCAATCAACTCTTTTATGACATTCACCTTGTGTATCATGGTCTCCTTAACTTCTACAAACATTTACCTATTAGGAATGATCTCAACTTCCACTAATGTATCCAGTTTGATCTATTTCATTTTGACCCAAGCCTGCAAACTATTTTCCATGTCTTGTTGCTCCTAAGATAAAGCATCAATAGTTTTGTCCAACTCTAACCTTATACTCTTCATCTTTTTGATTTGCTTCACTAGTGATCTCAAGAGTTATGTACCTTGTGCCATCATTCGATCTATGAACTCACCGACTACTTTACCCCTTGCATGCACCTTTTCCACTTTCAAAATAATTAGATCCTTAATGCTAACAGCCACAAGTTCAACTGACTCTGAAGATTGGGTAATCTTCAAGAGTACTGCAGATAATTGTTCTGCCTTGGCCTTATATTGATCCTTCACTTTCTTAACTGTATCAAATTTCTCTATGAGAGTTCAATGTTGATTCAACATTTGATTTTTCACTTTCATGAGTAATTTTACCTAATTCAACCCTTGTGACAAAGTAATTGGGGATGTCCACTTCTTCCAAAGGTCTTGTCAGGAGGAGGTTGTGCCACCTCGGCATACCTATTACCATCCTTGTCAAACAATAGCTTGGAGAGGGTCTTGACCTTCTTCTTGGTCTTTGTTTTTATAGGTGCTAGTTGTGCAAAGTTGAATTCATCTAGGGACATAGCTTCCCTTTCCTCTTAGTTGTTTGAGACAAGAGCTAAGGTGGAAGTGGTAAGATATCTTTTGGATAGGAAATCATGGTCAAATTGGATGTCATTGCACTAACAAAAGTTTTTGTCACAATGGGAGAAGTGTTATTCAATACAACACTAGGCATCTCCACTCTTCACACTTGTGCATACTCATACATGAATTGTTCTAAGTTATATTGAGAAATGATATAAAACAAGGGTGATGAAAAACTAGGCAAAGAATTGGGAGAGCCCAAAATGTTCTCCAAACCATGATTGGGACTATCAAAGATTGACTCTGAGGCTGAGGACGAATGGATAGATTGAACTGACACTACAAGAGCAACATTGGAAATAGCTATATGGATAATTGTGACAATAGGAACACTAGAAAGACGAGAAGACATAAGAGGAGTAGGAGTAGACACAATAGTAGAAATGGAAAAAGAGGAGATAGGTGATTCCTCTAGAATGTTCTCATGAGGAGACACTTATGATTCCTCATGTTGTCCTTCATCTACTTGCCTCTTCTCTTGAATAGGCTCTTCTTGTCCTTCAACAGATGACCCCTCTATAGCTTTTTTGCTCTTCTTCTTACCACCTTTCACAACAAATACAATCTTGGGCTTAGAAGGCTTAGTGTAACTAGGAGCATCGCTCTTGTTCTTTATCCTCAATTCATATTTCTTACCTTCAGGATCTTGTGACTCTTCCTCTAACCCAGTGAGAAATTGTTTCAATTGAATTCCCTTTTCTTCTAACCATACATTTGTGTTAGCAAGAATCGGTTCAAACCTTTTTCAAATTTAAGTTACCTCTTTCTATGACCATAAGATGGGGGGTAGAGGAGATCCTGCAATGTTGTTTCTTTCATAAGCGGGGTTTAAAATATCACCATCATCTTTCATGCCTTCAACAACATCATCCAAATCTAGCTCTTCAATTTGTTCCAATGTTAATCTGTAGTATTCCAACTTTGTGATTTCTTCCTCAGTCCTACAATCATCCCACACATACTCAATTTTATGTACATGCACATGTGCCTTCTTGATCTAAACCTTCATACCTCGATAATCGAGATCTAGCCTTTTCTTGAACATTTAAAAAGTGATTAGCTACATTTTAGATTCAACGGATTTGGCCTTCAAAGAGATTTGAATGGAATACCTGCCAATCGTCAACAAAAACCTAAATCTTAGCTTGTGGGACTCCATCTACTTGCTATGAAATGTAATTATCTCTCTACACAATTCCATCAAGGTAACTATGTTATTGGGGTTTCGTGGGAGCATATACAAATATCCCACGAAACAACCAACTCTCAGATATGTGAATGTGGGGAATTGTAGGTAGAGGAAACCATACTTATTTACCACTGTCCAAGCCTCATCTGACACTCTTTTTCTTTCCATTTCAAGGTCAAATGCACACATAAATGGAGCAAAGAATACAACATTCACTCTTCAAAAATATTGAATACTCCTATCAAGAGTAATCTATTTAAATTACTTGTAGCTTGGAGTCACCCTTTCATTTCCTTTTGTTTGCAACCCAACAAAATTTCTCATAGCCATAGTAACATGCACCAAGTAGGATGTCATGTATAATTTTCACGTTGTATGAACTTTGGTCAACTAATCATGAATGGAATTTCTAATCTGATGACCCTAGAAGATTTGTTGTTTTCCCCTCTTTATGATCTTTATGTATAAATGTATCTAGTCTTCAAATGTGGATGAGGTAGGAAAACCTTGCACTCTACTAAGAAGAGTGATAAGATCATTCACTTCTTCGATGAAATCACTGCAAGGGAAACTCTTGGGCCATCTTGAGACAGTCAACTAGGGATTCTTCAACCATTTGTTGTTAATCAACCTCTTAGAAAAATATGGATCTTTATCATACTCTTCCTATGTAGATTCCTTGATGAATTATGTATACATGTCAATGCTTGAATGTACGAAATCTTTGTCAAGAAAATCTGCATCTAACCTTATGCCTACATCTCCATTGGCATCCCTGACACTTCTATCATTTTTGTTGAAATGAGAAGCAAATTGAAGGACAAAATCTGGATTATGCGCTACAAAAGGAAACAAATCTACCATTTGAATGTTAATTTACACTATATATCTCATTCCATCAATTGGTTTCTTTTGAGTCCTTGTCACAAACTCCCACATGTCAACATGCCCAATTTTAGTGTCCTTGAACTCAACTATATTTGATGAAATTGAGGTAGCCAAAAACACTCCCTGAAACTTGAATTTCATTGATTTTCCTTTGCTTGGAGAGGGATATGTCATTGGAAAGAAACAATATCCTTGAGGGAAGGAAGGATAAAATTTTTGGAATGAGTTCACAAGAAACTACATGACAAATTTAGCATTTTGCAATGTTACAAAACCAGCATGATTGGAGAATTGCAAAGGTGGGAAAATTCAGAGTGATTGCATGAGCTTGGAAGGCTTAAGCGTGATGGAGGCGAAAAATGGAGCCCAAGTGGTCAAACTTCCAAAAAGGAAAAATATCCCCAAGTGAGGAAAATTTTACACCATGATGTTAGCAAGTGGATTTTGAAGTTTGCAAAAAGTTGTGCAAAGTTCTACAAATTTTCCAACTTTGCAAGTGGAAGTACCTTTTTTTATGTAAAGTCAGAAAAAATCACTGACTATACATGTGAGAAAGTCATTTGAATGAAAATTCATTAAATTTCAATGGCCCTACACTTGGGGAATCAAACTTCTCTCTAGTGCTAAGTCGGGAAAAATCTTCGACTATACATTTTTAACCATGAGAAGTATTATACATAATTAGTGAAAAACAACAAGTATGCATGTGGATGGAAACATCCAAGTTCATGAAAAGTTGGGGGAAAACCCTTACTATACACATGAAGGGTAAGACATATGTTGGGGTGAAAAAAACCCCAACATTACATGTGACTCAAACGAAACCAAAACTTGTTTATGGGGCAAAAAAATTTGCTCTGGTAAGTAAGGTATGGAATCCACTTTGGGTTTGGGCTCATAATGTTTAATTGGTAAAAAACACCAATATCACAAATATTATATGAAGACCACATAACAACAGTGAAAATCACTAATATCACATGACATATTAAAGCAAGTTTAGAAATCTTTTGGTATGGTTCATTGATGTTCAGTCAGTGAAAATAGCCGATCGAACACATCACAAATTACACCTTATGATTATAAGCGTAGTCGATTAAAACTACCAACATTGCTAATGACTCAAGTCCATAAGGCATCTGTAGTGAAAATCCGTGACTATGCAGCTTGACCTCCTTTTTTTATACAATGTTGATGAAAAACAATGAAAAATACATACAACAAAAGTTAAACCAAGTAAAATCCGAATGAGTTATTTGGGAGATTTCACACAGTTAACTCTATGCATCGTGGGGCTTGAATATCGCAATGCATAGACCCAAACATTAGTAAATCTACTCACGAATGAAAATGAATTCAAGTTTTAGGCTAGGGTTTGTGAAACGACCATCAATGAATGGAAGAACAATGTAGACAAAAACCATTTAAATATAAACCAAAAGAAAATTATTTTAAAATGTTTTACATTTATAATGATAAACAAATCTAAACCAAAAACCTGACATATGATTAAAAACAACAACAAAACAAGAAATAAAGCACAACAAAGTTTTTACATAGCCGCAAAGAAAATAACAATGGAAACCCTAAAAATGAAGAAAGACCAACTCCAAATCTTCACACCAAAAGAACTCAAAAGGCTCAATCAAACTCACAAATGAGGGAGGAAGACAAATAAACAAGTGAAATGAAAAAGAAAAGAGTTAAAACCAATTTAAAACCCAAACTAAAATGTCATTAAAACAACATTAATGATGAACTCGTGTGAAGCTGAGTTTGTAGTGGTGGGAGAATTTAACACCATTGAAACTTTCAAAAGTTTGATAGATATCATGCAGGGTCAGTGAAATTCACCAACCATGCAATTTTTATTTTTGCATTGGGCTTGCAAGGCTACTAAAATTCAACGCTCCTACAAGGGAAAAAATTTCTAACTTTGGAAATGAAGTTTTAATACTTATCTTCTTTTGCAAATTTTGAGGAACCAAAAATTGTTAATGCTTAGAAAGATGTTCCGAAGATGGAGGACCACACATGAGGGAAAATGTGATTTGCCTCATTTTGCATTCTTGGAGTGTGTGAGTTACAAAACAAACAAGTTTTGTAAGGGTTATCCCATGAATTGAGATCAGTTGAATTCAAGGATAACACATAGTATTAATCAAAATTGAGAAACTTAATAGCCCAATGTTAGTCCAACCCCCAAAGGGCATCACTAGGTTAAAACTAGCCAACTATTCAATAACCTATTTTATAGTTGATAAGGTCATCATTGTAGGGAGTGTAACGTGTAGGTAAATTGACATGATGAACAAGGCTAAATAAACGGGTCTGCTTCATAAGGTTTCCATCATGAGGGGGTTATACATACAAGGAAAATTTCATCAAAATGCAAAGACTTAGTTTTATTTTACAAAATTTAGAGAGGTCCTAATTGATTCTACACTATAATTAGACATGGTTGAACCTACAATTATATCTAGGGTTCTCCCACAATCTTATTTATTACAATGAAACTCTTGGGCACTTGCCTTTAAATCTTTCACCTCTACTACATGACAAGTAAATTATGGTCAAACTAGTGCTAAAAAGCACCTTTAGGATTTTGAGTCAATCACCTCATTCAACAAAGAATGGGAAAAGTGAAAAGAAAGTACATTTCTCATCTACAAGTGTGCATCAAGAATAATTTAACATTAATGTATTTCTTATATTTTAAAATATTTAATAAAAATCGCAATAATGAGAAAGACTCTAAATTAACTCACTTATAATCACCCTATATAAAATGAGTTGTAAGTAAAAACTCAACTCCATGATAATTGTATTAGTATAATAAAGATTTATTTGATTATTCTAAAATCAAATACACCAACAAGACATATAGTCTTTATAATATTTTTCTTTGTTTAGACTTCAAAACAAAATTTAAAATTACAAAGAAAAATTATTATAATTAAAACTACTATGCAAAATTTATCTTTTAAATTTTATTTTTAATAAATCATTTTCATTTTAAAAACACCAACTTGTGAACATTTGTAAAATTATGAGTTATATGATATAACTATAGTAACTAAAAAATACCAATTTGGTAATTCATTTATTTTTTAAAATTTCACCTTTACACTCACAATTTTCCTTATTCTTAGAATCTCACCATGTATGTAATATGAACAAGCTTATGTTTATAAAATATTGATTATAATTAAATGACTTAAATATTTGCATACAAGCTTCTCTTAGCTTCAAGAATATTTATTCAAATATTCTCTACACAACCACAACATAGCACAACACATCACATCACATCACATCACATCACAACATTACACAAAACAACGCACAACCACAACATAGCACAACACATCACATCACATCACAAAACAACGCAACACAACATCACATCACATCACAACATCACACATAATAACACAACACAAAATCACACAAAAAACAACACAAATATTACACAAAACACAATACAACACATCCTTTTAACCATTCAATTGAAATATTGATGGTTATAAAAACTATATTACATGCCCTCATATTTTATAAAATGAATGACTCATTAATAAAAATAAAATATTATTTAAAGTTTCAATAGCTATTAGTTATGTCATTTGTAATAATCTTAATAGTTGATAGTGAAATAGTGCAATGTCTTTAGTGATGTGTTTTATTATGTGCAAGAAGTTTTAGTCATTTGAAATAATGTGAATATGTGGTTGGTCAAAATGTGCATTTTATAATTATGGAGACATAGTTATGTCATGCAAATTGAATTCATAAAATGAGTTAATGACTACCTTTTAAAATGTTTTTATAAGTGTAATTTATGATTTTCCATTGTGGGCAATGTTAATATGTCACGCATCAAGTTATTCAATTTGTCATTATGGTGGAATGGTTATTTCATGTGAATTATGTCCATTTAAAATGTTGTTTTCATAAGGGTAATTGATGAATGTCCATCATGAACTATTTTATGAAGTGGCCTATGTTGTGATTCATAAATAGTAAATTTATTAATAAAATTGTGATTTGTAGCTTTAATGTTAACATCAAATAAATACATTCTTAAATAAGAATTAAACATTATCCAAAAGAAATAAAAAATGCAAGGGACACAAGAGACATGCCTTAAAGAATGGCTTTGGCCTAGTTTGACCATTATTTAAGCTGTCAAAAAATTACGTGACTTTAAGGAGTGGCCATGGTTGATGACCTTTCCCTTCAGTCTTTGAAAGGGGTTTAATGGGCTTTCAATATTTTTTTTATTAATCATTGTATTTTTACATGTTATAAAAATACTAGGTCAATGTAATTGACCAAAATATTAATAAAGAAATGTCAAATGACCAATTCCATCCTTTGTTGCTCTAAATTTACACCGTCAACTTCACTCCTACACTTGATCCCACCATATTGGTTATCAAACAATCTAAAATATCAAACACATGTACATACCGGGTCTTTTTTATATTATTTTTATCCTCACCAAGCACATCAACTTCAATGATTGCAGCTTCATGTGTTGATATAATATAGATAATAAAGAATAGCTATAAATTCTCTTAATTGTTAGTCACAATATTTTACAACTTGACTAGAAGTACTTAAAATAAAGAATATATTGGAACATTATTGCATGAACATGTTTGTGATTTAAAACAATGGCATCCACTTAATAAACTTTCTAAACATAAAAAATAAAGAGAAAGAGTTTCAAAGGAAAAAAGAAAACCACAAGCCTAAATCTACCTTCCAACATATTCCTAAGAATCTTGCCTGCAAGAACATAAAAATAAATTCTAGTCAATCTATATTAGAAATCAAAATACTTATTTCCAAGTAAAATTAAGATAAAGAATGGCCTCTAAAGGACCATGAATCAATGAAAATGGAGATAATATTGTCATGAGTTGTAGGAAGAAAATCGTGATCATTAGAAACATCATGAGCAATCAAATGGGGTGTAGCATTATCATATAATGTAGGTAAAGAAGAGAACATTCTTGGGACTATATCATGAGAAAGCATGGGATTATCTATATATACTAATGGCATCGCTCTTGTTCTTTATCCTCAATTTGGATTTATTACCTTTAGGATCTTGTGACTCCTCCTCTGATCTAATGAGAAAGTGTTTCAATTGAATTCCCTTTTCTTCTAACCATACATCCATGTTAGAAATAATCAGTTCAAACCTTTCTCGAATTGAAGTTACCTCTTTTTGAGACCACAGGATGGGGGGTAGAGGAGATCCTGCAATGTTGTTTCTTTTATAGGCAAGGTCTAAGATGTCACCATCATCTTTCATGCCTTCAACAACATCAGCCAAATCTAGCTCTTCAATTTGTTCCAATGCTAATCTATAGTAGTACAACTTTCTAATTTCTTCCTAAGTCCTACAGTTGGCCAACACATCCTCAATTTTGTGTGCATGCACATGTGCCTTTTTTATTTTATCCTTCATACCTCAATAATCAAAATCTAGCCTTTTCTTGAAAATTTTCAAAGTGACCAGCTGCATTTCAGATTCAACGGCTTTGTCCTTCAAATAGGTTTGAATGGAATGCCTACCAATGGTCAACAAAAATGTGAATCTTGGTCTATGGGACTACATTTGATTGCTATTCAATGCAATTATCGGTCTACACAATTCCATCAAGATAATTTTGTCACTGGGGTATCGCAGGAGCATATATGGATATCCCACAAAACAACCAACTCTTAGATATGTGAAAGTGGGGAATTGCAATTAGAGGCAACCATAACTTTTTACCACTATCCAAGCCTCATCTGACACTCTTTTTCTTTCCAGGTCAAGATCAAATGCACACATAAATGGAGCAAAGAATGCATCATTCACTCTTCAAAAATGGTGAATGCTCCCATCAAGAGCAATTTGTGGAAAGTACTTGTAGCTTGGAGTCACCCTTCTATTTCCTTTTTTTGTCAACCCAACAAAATTTCTCATAGTTGCAACAACATACACCAATTAGGATGTCATGTAGAATTTTTGGTTTTATGCACTTTGGTTAAGTAATCATGAATGGCATCGCTAATCTACTGACCCCAGAAGATCTATTGTTTTCCTCTCTTTATGATATTGATCTATAAATACATCTAGTCTTCAAATGTGGATGATGCAAGCAAACCTTGCACTCTACTGAGAAGAGTGATTATATCATTCACCTCTTCGATGAAATCACTACAAGGGAAAGTCTTGGGCCATCTTGAGACAATCAACTAAGGATTCTTCAACCATTTGTTGTTAATCAGCCTCTTAGCAGAATTTGGATCTTTATCATACTATTCATATGCAAATTCCTTGGTGATTTCTACATACCTATCAATGCTTGGACATATGAAAGCTTTGTCAAGAAACTTTGCATCTAACCTTATACCTACATCTCCATTAGCATCCCTGACACTTTTATCATTTTTGTTGAAATGAGAAGCAACTTGAAGGACAAACTCTAGATTATGTGTTGCAATAGGAAATGAAGCTACCATCTGAATGTTACTTTGCACTATACATCTCATTCCATCATCAAGTGGTTGCTTTTGAGTCCTAGCCACAAAATCAGACATGTCAACATGCCCAATTTTAGTGTCCTTGATCTCACTTATATTTGATCACATTAAGGTAGTCAATAACACTCCTTGATACTTGAATATCATTTCTTTTCCCTTGGTTGGAGAGGAATCCATCATTCACAAGAAACAGTATCCTTGAGGGATGGAATGCGTAAAATTATTGGAATGCGTGCATAAGAGATTGCATGAAAAATTTATCATTTTCCAATGATAGAAAAATAGCATGATTGGAAATTTTCGAAGGTCTAAAAATTTAGAGTGATTGTGAGCTTGAAAGGCTTAAGCATGATGGAGGTGAAAAACGGAGCAAACTGGCAAAAAGGAAAAATTTCCCAAGTGAGGAAAATTTTGGAACATGATGTTAGGTCACTAAAATTCAGTGCCTTTGCAAGTGAAATGAGGTAAAAAGTGTTTAAGCATTGAAATTTAACACTTTAGCAAGTGGATTTTGAAGTTTGCAAAAAGTTGTGCAAAGTCTCAAAAATTTGCCAACTTTGCAAGTGGAAGTACATTTTTTTTATGTAAAGTCAACAAAAATCGTCAACTATACATGTGAGTAATTCATTTAAATGTAAATTCATTAATTTTCAACAACCCTACACTTCAGGAATCAAACTTCTCTTTAGTCCTAAGTCAAGAAAAATCTTTGAATATACATTTTTAATCATGAGAAGTCTTATACACAATCGATGAAAAACACCGATTATGCATGTGGATGGAAACATCCAAGTTCATGTAGAGTTGACAAGAAACCCCAACTATACACATGAAGGGTAAGACATATGTTGGGGCGGAAAAAAACCTGACATTACTTGTGACTCAAACAAAACCAAAACTTGTTTATACAGAAAAAAATTTCACTCTAATAAGTAAGGTATGGAATCCACTTTAGTGTCGACCTCATAATGTTTAATTGGTGCAAAACATCGATATCAAAAATATCATATGAAGACCATGTAACATCAGTAAAAATCACTAATATCACATGACATATTAAAGCAAGTTTTGGAAGTTTTTGGTATGGTTCGTTGATGTTTGACTGGTGAAAATCACCGATCAAACATATCACAAATTACACCTTATGATTATAAGCATAGTTAGTAAAAACTACCAACATTGCTAATGACTCAAATCCATAAGGCGTCTATGGTGAAAATCCATGACTATGCAGGTTGACCTCCTTTGTTTATACAATGTTGATGAAAAACAACAAAAATACATACAACAGAAGTTAAACTAGGTAAAACCCTAACGATTTATTTGGGAGATTTCACACAATTAACTCTATGCATTGCGGGGCTTGAATCCCACAATGCACAAACCCAAACATGAGTAAATCTACTCACGAATGACAAGGAATTCAAGTTTTAGGCTAGGGTTTGTCAAATGACCATAAATGAATGGAAGAACAATGTAGACAAAAACCATTTAAATCTAAACCAAAAGAAAATGATTTTAAAACATTTTACATTTATAATGATAAACAAATCTAAACCAAAAACCCTATACAGATGATTAAAAATAAAAACAAAACAAGAAACAAAGCATGACAAAGTTTTTACATACCCGCAAAGAAAATGGTGATGGAAACCCTAAAAATGACAAAAGACCTACTCCAAATCCACGCACCAAAAGAACTCAAAAGGCTCAATCAAACTCGCAAAGGGAGGAAGACAAATGAACAAGTGAAATGAAAAAGAAAATAGTTCAAACCGATTTAAAACCCAAACTAAAACATCATTAAAACAACATTAATGATGAACTTGTGTGAAGTTGGGTTTGTAGGGGCGGGAAAATTTAACGCCATTGCAACTTTAAAAAGTTTGATAGATATCATGTACGGTCAATGAAATTCACTGACCTTACAATTTTTATTTTTGCATTGGGCTTGCAAGGGCACTGAAATTCAACACTCCTGCAAGGGTGAAAAACTTTCTAACTATGGAAACAAAGTTTTACAACTTAGCTTCTTTTGCAAATTTTAACGAACTAAAAAAGGTTAATGCTCGAAAAGGCATTTCAAATTTGGGGGACCACGCATGAGGGAAAATTTGATTTTCCTTGTTTTGTGTACTTAGAACTTGAGTTAAGAAACATACAAGTTTCATAGGGGTTATCCAAAAAATTGAGATCAACTAAATTCGAGGATAACACATAGTATTAATCAAATTTGAGAAACTTAATAGCCCAATGTTAGTCCAACCCCCAAAGGGCATCACTAGGTTAAAACTAGCCAACTATTCAATAACCTATTTTATAGTTGATAAGGTCATCATTGCAAGGAGTGTAATGTACAAGTAAATTGACATGGTCAACAAGGCTAAATAAATTGGTGTGCTTCATAAGGTTTCCATCATGAGGGGATTACACATACAAGGAAAATTTGCATCAAAATGCAAGGACTTGGTTTTATTTTACAAAATTTAGAGGGGTCCTAATATATTCTACACTATAATTAGACATGATTGAACGTACAATTCTATCTAGGGTTCTCCCACAATCTTATTTAGTACAATGAAACTATTGGCCACTTGCCCTTAAATCTTTCACCTCTACTACATTACAAGTAAATTATGGTCAAACTAGTGCTAAAAGGCACCTTTAGGATTTTGAGTCGATCACCTTGTTTCAACAAAAAATGGGCAAAGTGAAAAGAAAGTACATTTCTCATCTAAAGTGTGCATCAATAATAGTTTAACATTAATGTATTTCCTATATTTTAAAATATTTAATAAAAATCACAATAATGAGAAAGACTCTAAATTAACTTACCTATAATCACCCTATATAAAATGAGTTGCAAGTAAAAACTCAACTCCATGATAATTGTATTAGTATAATAAAGATTTATTTGATTATTCTAAAATCAAATACACCAACAAGACATATAGTCTTTAAAATATTTTTCTATGTTTCGACTTTGTAACATTTTTTTTTTTAAATAAAGGTGGTTGAACCATGAAAATTTAATTAATATAAAAATATTTTACATAGTATCAAAAGGGGAGCAAAATTTTACAAAATTAACTACACAGCCTGATAAGAACATCAGCCTAGAATTTGAAGAATTGCATAATTACAATTAGAAACCTCAGAATAAGCATGAGCCAATTTTTGCTAGACAAAAACATCAAAATCTTTGAGGAAGTTGTGAGAAGCTGAAGGCAGAGTGCCAGGACATTAGTGCACAAGACCAAGTAGCAGAGGTGGAGAAAAGGAAGAACCAGCACGACCACAAAAAAATTGTTTTGAGCCATGGAGAGGAAGACTCAGAGTAAACACCGATTAACCTACAAATTTGAGAAAACCCAAGAAGCTTCACAAAAAAACAACCCTAGCATAGTGACCAAAGTGTAATAAGTGAGTCGATAACCATGAAAAACGAAAGATTAAAAGTAGAGAAGCGAGGAGTCGAGAGACAAAATTCCCCACAGAAGCAAAATAACCCTCAAGAAGTGTTTTCCTCAGAAGAAGCTAGATTTGCAGGTGGTGGAAAATAAGGTTCCTCGTATGGCTCAATAAGAACATGCCTTTAAGTAGAAGAACAAAATTGTAGAGCTCTTGAATAAGGTCATAAACAGAATTTCCATAATGAAGCCTGAGACTAAGGATTTAGGCATTGAACTTATGTGGACAATCATTAAGTAACCCATGAGTCATAGTGCAAAGGATCAAAGACGCCTGTCAGATAGAACATGTTGCTTGCAAATGATTCCATCAACTATATTCGAACCTTGAAGAATATCATATTTTTCTAGTGATGGTTGCAGTGAGGAGAGTAGACATACGTGAGGAAGCAAATATGTGCCAGCTAAAAACTAAACCATTTCCACACGCCACAAAACATCCATGAGGTTTGAAACGAACTGTGAATCCAACTCATATGGAAGTTCCATCAGGTTTAAATCCATCCAATCAAAACCTGCTTACATTCGAATGAAAAAGCCCTCAACTTATCTTTTAAAAGAGGAGAATCATCTTGAATTTCATTGACTCTAGGAGGGATAAGAACCCTAAATAATCTGTCCATTTCCAACACAGAAAAACAATGGAACTAGAGATGTGTATGAATGAAAATCCATATAGAGACCACGTATAAAATAGTTGAATTGGCCACCGTAACACTGTAGATGAGACCTCACACATGCTTATATTTACAAGGCATTAAATGTTCATATCAGAGCCAGTACTATCAACAAATCACTTAATTCCAAGTACCAAGCATTTTGACATGCTTTAGAAATAATACTCCTAAAATGTTGCAATTTCACCAAGTTTTCAACTTAAAATGCTTCTTTGATGTCTATCAGCAAAAGTGGTCTCTTGCAAGCAAACACCAAAGAAGTGTGGAGGCAAGACATAATCAAAACATTTTCCAAATTTAGCCAAGTGCATGGGCAGCCACCAAAAAAATTATCTATCCTGATAACCATATTGACATCAAATATCAAACTATAGAGGTGCCATGAAACCCTCAAGAATGTTTTCCCATACAAGACATGCTCATTTTGGGGAACACCAATGAGGGAGGGAGGGACAACTGTCATTCCCACAAAGCATGTGTGACGAAGGATCTCATAAGAAGATATACAACAAGTACTTTCTGGTGTGAAAACAAACCTACAAAGACCTCATAATTCAAAAATTAATGCAGTCCACTACCAGAACTATAACAACTTCATCCAAACAGACATTAGTTGCAGGTGAAAAAAGAAGCAAAAGATTGCAATGTGCAGAATCTTGGGACTTGTAGCCACCACAATTGACAATAAAAAAACCTTTCACCAAATATGTCAAAAATGGTGGGTGAAGCAGTATCAATATTCGATGCAAGGGCCAAGTTGGAGAAAATAGCTCAAGATGTTGCCAATAGGGGGATTACAATTATAGAACAAGTTACTAAAAAAGGCCTCAGTCGCAAGGAAGATGTGGCGTTAGAAAAGGAAGCCAATGCAAAGATGATTAGTCACACAATTTGATCAAGGGAGATGTTAAAATAATCATCTTTGCAAAGAGAAGATTACATTCTTAAGTTGAAAACTCTCTATGAGCAATGTTTTCATCAATAGCTTTATTGGCTAGGGAGTCTACAACTAAATTGATTTCCTTGAAGCAATGTGAAATTTGGTAACTTGTGAACCCTTTAAGTTGTTTCAGAATGTAAGATAAAATATAATCCAGGTGCCAAGAGATAGAGCCTTGGTTCTTCAATGCAAAGATTGCAACCATTGAATCTCCTTCAATAAAGAGTTAGGAGATTAAGAACTTCTTAGCCAACTTTAGGACTAAACTCAAGACTTTAAATTTCGCAACATTATTAGTTTCATCTCGAATCACTTCACAAGCAGCAGCAATGAAGGTACCGTTCCAATCTCTTAAAACTACAACAATACTTGATTTACCTAGATTACCTCTTGAAGCGCCATCAAAGTTCAATTTAACAAAATTTCTGGGTGGAGGGGTCCAATTCAAGGAATTTATATTAACTGTGGGAAGCTTGATTGAGAAGATCCAACATTAGGGATCTTCAACTTAACTACCAATTCTTCATAATAAGAGCATCCTAGGATGAGAAGTGATAATTTAAATGATCATTTCTATACAAAGAAGATGGCATTACTTCAGATATTGAATGTTCATATCAAATCCAATACTATCAACAAATCACTTAGTTCCAAGTACCAAGCATTTTGACATGCTTTAGAAATAATACTCCTACTAAAATGTTGCAATTTCACCAAGTTTTCCACTTAAAATGCTTCTCTGATGTCCGTTAGCAAAAGTAGTCTCTTGCAGGAAAACACCAAAGAAGTGTGGAGGTAAGACATAATCACAAAATTTTCCAAATTTAGCCAAGTGCATGGGCAGCCGCCAAAAAAAGTATTTATTCTGATAACCATATTGACATTAAATATCAAACTATGGAGGTGCCATGAAACCCTCAGGAATGTTTTCCCATACAAGACATGCTCATTTTTGGGAACACCAATGAGGGAGGGAAGGACAACTGTCATTCCCACAAAGCGTGTGTGACAGAGGATCTCATAAGAAGATATACAACAAGTACTTTCTAGCGTGAAAAAAAACCGGCAAAGACCTCATAATTCTAAAATTAATGCAGTCCACCATCAAAACTATAACAACTTCATCCAAACAGACATTAGTCGTAGGTGAAAAAAGAAGAAAAATATTGCAAGCAATGTATAGAATCTTGGGACTTGTAGCCACCACAATTGACAATAAAAAAACCTTTCACCAAATATGTCAAAAATGGTGGGCGAAGCAGTATTAGTATTCAATGCAGGGGCCAGGTTAGAGAAAATAGCTCAAGATGCTACCAGTAGGGGGATTAGAATTGTGGAACAAGTTACTAAAAAAGGCCTCAGTCACAAGGAAGATCTGGCGTTAAAAAATGAATCCATTGCAAAGATGATTAGTCACACAATTTGATCAAGGGAGATGTTAAAATAATCATCTTTTCAAAGAGAAGATTATATTCTTGAGCTGAAAACTCTCTATGAGAAATGTTTTCATCAATAGCTTTATTGGCTAGGGAGTTTGCAACTAAATTGATTTCCCTGAAGCAATGTGAAATTTGGTAACTTGTGAACCCTTCAAGTTGTTTCAAAATGTAAGTTAAAATATAATCCAGGTTCCAAGAGATAGAGCCTCAGTTCTTCAATGCAGAGATTGCAACCATTGAATCTCCTTCAATAAAGAGTTAGGAGATTAAGAACTTCTTAGCCAACTTTAGGACTAAACTCAAGGCTTTAAATTCCGTAACATTATTAGTTTCATCTCGAATCACTTCACAAGCAACGACAATGAAGGCATTGTTCCAATCCCTTAAAACTGCAACAATACTTTATTTACCTGGATTACCTTTTGAAGTGCCATTGAAGTTCAATTTAACATTTTTTTTGGGTGGAGGGATCCAATTCAAGGAGTTTATGTTAGTTGTGGGAAGCTTGATTGAGAAGATCCAGCTTTAGGGATCTTCAGTAACTGCTAGTTTTTCATAATAAGAGCATCCCAGGATGAGAAATGAGCATTTAAATGATCATTTCTATACAAAGAAGATGACATTACTTCAAATATTGAATGTTCATATCATACCCAGTACTATCAAAAAATCACTTAATTCCAAGTACCAAGCATTTCAACATCCTTTAGAAATAATACTCCTATTAAAATGTTGCAATTTCACCAAGTTTTCCACTTAAAATGCTTCTCTGATGTCCATTAGAAAAAGTGGTCTCTTGTGAGCGAACACAAAAGAAGTGTGGAGGCAAGACATAATCACAACATTTTCCAAATTTAGCCAAGTGCACGGGTAGCCGCCAAAAAAATTATTTATCCTGATAATCATATTGACATTAAATATCAAACTACGGAGGTGCCATGAAACCCTCAAGAATGTTTTCCCATACATTACATGCTCATTTTGGGGAACACCAATGAGAGAGGGAGGGACAACTATCATTCCCACAAAGCATGTGTGACAGAGGATCTCACAAGAAGATATACAACCTAGAAAGACCTCATAATTCCAAAATTAATTCAATCCACCATCAGAACTATAACAACTTCCTCCAATTAGACGTTATTCACAGGTGAAAAAAGAAGCAAAAGATTGCAATGTGCAAAATCTTGGGACTTGTAGGCACCACAATTGACAATAAAAAAACCTTTCACCAAATATGTCAAAAATGGTCAGCAAAGCAGTATCAGTATTTGATGCAAGGGCCAGGTTGGAGAAAATAGCTCAAGATGTTGCCAGTAGGGGGATTACAATTGTGGAACAAGTTACTAAAAAAGACCTCAGTCACAAGGAAGATATGGCATTAAAAAAGGAAGCCAATGCAAAGATGATTAGTCGCACAATTTGATCAAGGGAGATGTTTAGCCGATAGGCTATATATTGTGTGAGGTTTCGCCTGAAACCATCTCACGCTCCCATGAAACCAATTTACCAAGTTGTTTGCAGTCGACAGTCCTCCAAAACAATTTGATGGGATTGCCAACCTGTCTCATGCTCCGGTGCAATCAATTTACCTGGCTGTATGCAGTTGAGAGTCCTCCGCAATCAATTTGATGGGATTGGTACAAGTGCAAAGTCTCCATAATCAATTTGATGGGATTGACAGAAGTGCAAAGTAATCATCTTTTATCACTACATTTAATGGCTCGAACCAATTCAAAAGTCGGTGAAATGAAGTGCATAGATATTTCTTTGGAATAAATGCATAGAACGATTTCTTGGAAGATTTAATTTTTTAGCTGCCAGTTAGCACCGCTTCCACTTTCACCGCAGTCCTTTCGTTCAGCACCGCTTCCACTTTCACCGCCTCAACTATTGTACAAAAAGGCTACATAGTGTAACAAAAAAATTACCAAGAGCCTGCTGCATTTACGAAGAATTACACATTGCAAAGAGTTAACACACTGCACAGAGTTTGTTAGTGACAAGGATTACAGAAGAAGAACAATTAGCAGAGAATTTATACGGCAATCCAGAAAAAAAATTGGTATGATAGTTACGTTATATCTGCACATTTTTACTATTTTACTGATTTCCATCTATTAAACTTTCACTGTTTTCTCCTTTCACTCCTGTATTTCTGGAGCTGTGGATGCAAAGTATTAGAATCAAATCTAAATTAAAAAACAAAATTGTTTCAAACACAAATGCATAATTTTACTTTCAAAGCTTACCTGATTTAGTTACTAAAGTGCTTCCATCAATATCCCCACTCTTTACCTTCAAAGGTTGTGTTTTTAGCGCACTGGTATGAAATATTGGCTTCAGTAGAGGGGTAAGTGTTATTTGGAATGGGCCAGTCTAGCAAAGTTTAAACTTTTAATATCTTTGGAACCAGGCGCTGCACTTGATTTCTGAGGCTGTTTATGCAATACCAAAGGCATCCAGCCTTGCGCTACAGGAATCCCCGGCCTGCTCAGCATTCTCCTTCCACTTCGCTTCCTCCAGATATTTGAAAACCCTTTGAGGTATTTGTTTATGTAAATGCTCTGTCAATGTGAAAATAGGGAATTGAATTGTTTGACACGTTTCTAGGAGCTTTTGTGGACAGCGAGTCTCCTCCCACAACCCTACAGCTGTTTGCTATTTTAACTTTGACATTTACATGCCACAATATTACCACTTCCACTTTCGCCGCCAGAGTTAGTCACTCCAATAGATAAAAATCACAAAAGTAAAACAAGTAAAAGCAATTTTAACTTAGATATTTACCAGTGACAATCACGTATTTTTCCAATTACGTTTCTTAAAATGAAAGTTCAAAGTTAGAATAATTAGGACTAGGATTTACTTAAAAAACTCCCACTGTCGTTTGAATCCAACGGTGCAAAAGTTGATCCAGAATTTTTAAAAGGAGGCTTGTGTGTAAGTGTGTAGATAAAGTTTCAAGATTAAAAGAAAGTTGTGGAGGTTAACAAGAAACTATTGTTGTGATTCCCTAATATACCTAAGTCTTATCCTAAGAGGGGATTAAGGTCTTTTTGTGTAAATATGTTGTGTAAATTTTTGTTAATTAATTTATAATTTATGATTTATTTTTATTATTGTTAAAACAAGGTTTAGTTAAGTTCCCTTAAGTCTCAAATATCATGTTTGAACTTAAGAGAAAATTTTAGAGGTGTTTTAATGTTATTTTCTTATTATTTGAATCAAATTAAACCCCTAAAATAATTATTTATGAGATGGGACCATGTTGAAGTTTTTAATGTGTTTTGGAAGAGTTTAGAGCCTTTTAATTAAATATTTTATTAATTATAAATTATTTTTATAAAATACTAAATATAAATTATTTATTACAAAAATTTAGTGTTTATAAAAAATCAACTTTTAAAATTTTAAGATAGAAATTTCTTTTTAAAAATATTTTACTTTAATAATCTTTTAAATCTTAATTTATTTTACTTTAGAACTTATACTATATTACCCTTATTTTTTAAAAATCTAACTATATGCTTTAACGTAATTTTAATATAGAATATTTTTCACTAAAAAAAAAACATCTTCCTCTTTGAATCTCCATAATTTCCTTCAAACTTACTAACACTTGTATTCCCGTAAACTAACCCCTACAATTCTATGCGATTTTAGGCTTTGTAATTATATAATATATAATATATTATATAAATCCGGTTAAACATATTATTTGCTTTGTAATTATATAATATATATCTTAAATTTATTATTATATATTATTAAATAAAAAACATATAATATATGTTTAACCTTCATTTTTTTAATTACATAATATATATCTTACATTTATTATTATATATTATTAAATAAAATTAATTATAATAAGTATATTTTTTACATATACTATTATTTTAATTAATTTATAGGAAATTTAACATTTTAATTGATTTCTTAGAGAAAAATGTATTATATAATCTATTAAAATTTAAATTCATTTTTGGAATAATTTTTTTATTTAAATTAGATATATTTATTTATTATTACATATGATATTTGAATTCAAATAACATTATATTTAAAAAAAAAAAAAACTTTATCAACTTTAATATAATTTGTTTCTAAGTTTTACTTTTTATTAAAGTGTGATATATCCATCTCTCCATTCACCTTATATATTGCACAAATGTATGCAAAAATATACCAATTTGTTTCCTAATTGACCTTCTACAGCTGCCTTAATAAATAAATAAAGAAAAGTCAACATTAATAAATACATTTAAAATAACATATATAATAATAAATAAATATATTTAATTTAAATAACAAATTTACCTTCAAAATTATAATTAAAATTGTCTCACCATCTCTCTCTTTCATTTTCCTCTTCTCTCTTGCTTTCTCTAACAAGGATAATTAAACTATTAGTTTTCTTGCAATAGTGTACATTTTAATTTCTTCTTCTTTGAAGAACTTTCATCATCAATGGTGGCTAGGTTCTCTTTCTTTGGGTGGATTTTCTTACAAACATACAAGGAAATAAGAGTTTTTGACTTCACGCCTATGTCTTTTCTTCTCAACTCCTCCTGCAGTAATATAGTTAATTTTCTATAGAACAAAAAATATATATTTCTAACTAAAACTTTAAATCTATTAACTAGTTATGTGGAGTGCGAATTCATTTATAGAAATATAGTTAATTTTTTTTGTGATATTTATTAGTATTGGCCAATTAAAGTTTAATTTTGCAGCCAAACAAAATTGCAAATTTCCTTAATTGGATTTCATCAATAATGTTTATTATACGGAAGTTGTTAAAATTGTAACTGTTTATTATAGAAGTGCAATTTAAATTGTAAAATATTGTGTTTTAGATTTAATGAAATAAAATAGGTGCTAGTATATTTTTTTTGTGATATTTATTAGTATTGGCCAATTAAATTTATCAACAATCAATTGATATTGAACAATTACAATTAAGTTACTTTTTTTATTATTTAATGTGGTATTCTTTAGTATGGAAAAGTTATAGTTAATGATTTATTTACAATATAATATCCATTAGTATCAAATAGTTATCAATTGGATATTTAGTTGTTTGTATAGTTATTGCTTGATATTAAATATAATTGTCTTTTTAAAAATAATATTAGCAATAATTATTATTCATAAGTAGAATTGTAAAAAATGATAAATTACCACTTAAAAAACACATATATTATTGGAGCATAGGGTTAAACACTGACACAAAACATATATTATTGCAGCATAGGTTGTAAGATACAACTCAACATCGTCAATTAAATATCAATGGATATTATTGACATCTCCAGTAGTTCCAGTGGGCCAATGTTGTCAGCCAATTCGACACCGTCAATCAATGGAAATCAAAACTCTACAAGTCAGATACAAGATTTTGCAAATGACATTACAGTTAGTTGCTTGGACTTGCTACAACAAGCGAAGGCCACTGTTCAAAACATGCAAAGTGTCCAAGATTTGGACATTCAGTCAATGGAAGTAACAGTACATGAGTTCCATTCAACTTGTGAGAAGTTGAGTTCATTTTGTACTTTCCTTCGTGAAATGAAAGCGGATGAGTTCTATGGACAAGGTGACTCTATCTACATTAAAGAAGCATTCCAAAATTACTTGAACCACCCCTAAGATACATTATCACTATAAATGTGGATATAGTAGTTGATATAATGATATAACTTCAGCTTTTACCAACTTATGGATAGTTGGATATTTTGTAACTCCCTTAAACAAATGTAAGCTCCAATATACTATGAACAAGGCACTTCTCCTCACAATAAAAAGATCCAATATGTCACCTACTACAATACCATGTAACACATTTTTTGCTTCGAAAATATGTATACATTGTTCTCTCGCTATCATTTTGCATCTTGGTTCTTGACTTTTGCTTTTGTTTTGTATATCTTTACTTGACCCATATGTCAAAATTCCAAAAAACAAATGCCATGTTCAATTGCATATAATTAAGAATAGTAGTTTGCATATAATGTGTTGCAAACCTTTCCTCATTTGACTTCAACTACGCATAGTCTAACCATTGTGTTCACTCCAACAAATATATATCGCCAACAAATGCTATATCTCTCCTTCAATAATTGTCTCATTTTTTCACCTACATTCCTTAAAATTTGATCACTTAGTAGAACGATAATATTGTACTCACTTCCATTCTTTTAACATATTTCACATTTCTAGTATACTATATTAACATACATGATAGATGTATCCTCAACCAGAACACAATCCACATAAAATTAGTGCTCTCCAATAATAGGTTAAAACATTTATGAACCAAGTAACTCTCTTTAATCTTATTGTATTCTCATTCGTTGTTTATCCCTTGCTATTAATGCACTACTTTTATACTCATTTGTTAGAAAGCATGTTTCCTCTTATTCCTTTAGCATAGAATGCAGATCTAAACATTTAGAGTGCATCCAATTTAGTTAGATTACTTAATAGCGTGAACTAAATTTTTTACTCACTACACTCTCCCTTTTTGTTTTCCTTACAAGTGCAGCAAGCTAACTTCTAAAGGCCACTATTTTGACATACATACCTATTCAAAATCACATTTACAGGTATTATTCTAAATTTACTTTAACTCTATGTAACTTCTATACACACTTTTATTTAAACTACTACTTGTATGGTCGCATTCAAGAACATTGTTGCTTTCTAAAATATTATCGAATTAGTTAAGTATATTTTGTTGGGTATACAACATATTAATTTCACACTTCACAAAGTATGCTTTTTATACATCATTGAAAGTAAGTAATAGCTGCCAACTACAATTTACTTTTGCAAGGACTAGTTCGCTCTCTTGCCACAATGTTTTCTTTGACTGTGAACGCAATTAAGATGATCCATGATGGAAACGTAGACCTACAACCCCATCTACAAGCAATAGATATTTCAATGTTTGGACATGGGCCTGAACCAACCAATCGCTATATACTACAACTCTCTGATGGGGTGCATAATCAGAAGGCTACACTTCCAAAACAGTACAACCACCACATAGATTCTGAAGAACTACAAAAGGGCTCTATAGTTAAACTCATTAAATATAGCTGCCCTGTTCTTTGCAATTCAAGGTGAGCCATCATATTTTAGTAATTTGCTACAATATGCAAAATCAAAACTTTTAGATTATCTTTCATGAACTCCATTATTTTACATATCATCCTATTGATAATACTTCTTTATTTTACACTCATAGGTGGATCGTCATATCGGAATTAGAAATCATATGTGGGCCGCAAGATATCATTGGCGAGCCCACCAACCTCTTTGAACAGCAAACCCAACAAGTACAAGCCACGCCTATAAGCCTTGATAACAATGTTATAGTACCGCAACCACCTCTCCTGACAAAATATTCCTTGACTAAGGATGCAATCAAGCTGATGAATAATGGTAACCTAAACTTGCAACCCCATCTACAAGCATTAGAAATTGCACCGTTTGGCCATGCACTCAAATTGGTTGATCGATATAGAGTGGATCTCTCCGATGGGGTACATAAGCAGAAGGCAACACTTCCAACAAAGTACAACCAATGCATAGCTTCTAAAGAACTCCAGAAAGGATCTATACTCAAATTGATAGGATACAGTTGCCCTGTTCTTTGCAATTCAAGGTGAGCCACGCTATTTGCATGCATATCTACAAAATTCACAACTACCAATTTGTAGCCTAGCATTTTTATCAGCTCTACCACATTTAATTGTACTCAAAATACTGACTCGTTTAATCTTTATAGGTGGATAGTCATCTCCAAATTAGAAATCACATGTTTGCAACATGACATCATTGGTCAACCTGCCTACCTGTTTGAAGAGCAAGTCCAGAAAGTAACTTCTACAAACTCAACTACTCCATCTACAAGCATGAGTAACATTCCTATGGTGACAAAGCCACCTACTCAAAGGGCACTGTTTGGGTTAGCCTCTTCCCTACAAAAGAAAGACTCCCCATCCAATATTACACCCATTAGAAATTTGAATCCATTTCAGACAAGGTGGCTTATAAAGGGTCGTGTTACCATGAAAAAATAGATGCACCACTTCAACACACAGAAGGGACAAGGGCAGGTCTTCTCTTTTGATATTGTTGATTGTGAGTGCACTGAAATACGAATAACATGCTTTAATGAAGTTGCAAACCTTCATTACATGAATGTACATTTTGGAGAAGTATATACAATATCTGGTGGGACTATTAAGTCAGCTAATAGGTTGTACAACAAACTGAATAGCCAGCTTGAAATTCTTTTAGTCGAGGAATCCAAAATTTCTCACTCAGAAGATGACCTTGCAATTCCCAAACATAAGTTCTCCTTCACACCCTTTAAGGACATTTTAGAATTGAACAATAATATCCTTGTTGATGTTATTGGAATAGTCATATGTGTGGACCCAAGCTCAACCATAAGGAGGAGGGATGGGACTGAAGTTCTTCGAAGGAGCATCAAATTGATAGATACCTCTTCATCTACCATTAATATTACTTTATGGGGTCCAACAACTGAAAAGGAAGGCAAGCGAACTGCAGGAGAGCTATCACTTAAAACATGTGTCCGTACTTGCAATAAAAAATGGCCGTGTCACTGAGTATAATGGCAAGGTCATAAGCACGTTGGCAAGCACCCACCTATTTGTAAACCCAAGAATAGAGGAGGTTGAACAACTCAAATCATGGTTTGAACAGAATGGGGCTAATGTCACTCCATTGAATACACAACCATTGGATGCACCTCTCGTGCTTATGAGGAAATCAATTGTTGATATTGAAGAGCAAACTACCAGTGTGAAAAAAACTTTCCAATGCACTCTAAAAGCATCAGTGCAATACATAAAAACAAATTCATTATGCTATCCATCTTGCCCCCTTGACTTAGATGGAAGACAATGTAAAAAGAAAGTTGTCCAGAATGATGATCAGACATGGTATTGTTCCAAGTGCAAAGCTACTACTCCTAAATGTACCTATAGATACATACTCCAGCTAAAGCTCGCAGATCATACAGGAATATTATGGGCTGTTGCTTTTGAAGAACCAGCTACCAAACTCCTTGGAATCTCTGCAGATAATTTATACATGCTACAATTCAATTCTGGAACAGAAATTGAAGCTGAAACCATAGTGAAAGGAGTGTTATTCAAGCAATTTATCTTCACAATCACAAATTCCTATGATTCAAGTGTTGCTCAAGGACGGGTCAAATCAACAATCACAAAGGTCGACAAGCTAGATTTTGTTGCAGAGAATTTGCTCATGTTGAGTGAAATCGCTACTATGTCTCATATTGCTAGTGTTTAGATGTACCTCAAGCACTCATATAATGTATATGAAATTTTGTAACACCTTATATAGTATACTTTCTAGAATTTTCATTCCATACATGGAATTTCAAAATCACATGTATATTGAATATATTGATGTTATAAAAAATATGAAAATACTGTGATATGTTTCTTCTACCAAATTACTCATGTATATAGCATACCAATTGTATCTCAACAACTTTTCATAGAATATAGTGATCGAAGAACTCATCAAAATTAATGTTTACCTTCTTCAATTTTGTATGTATTTGTAATTGTTCATTTGATAATTATACTTCATATTTCCTTTACAGATGGCGACCTCTACCGCTAAAAGCATACAATCCCGTAAAAGATCTCATAACTACTACATGCAACATAAAGAAGAAATCAACATTCGCCATCATTTCAAACGTATAGGAAAACAAGCAATAGAAGCCAATACACCACCTTCCTTTCAATCAAACCAACACAACATTGACCCATACGAATGTGTATCCCAAAATGAACACACTTTCAACATAGGTTTGTCAGCATGCACACATGAAACAATCCACACACGGAAAAATCAATCCACAAGCTTACCACATTCTGAACAAAACTTTATAGATGCTTCAAAAAGATTTCGTTCAAAACTAGATAAACTATCCAACTTACCAACTTGCACAATTTTCCATGAATGCTACCCAGGAATCCGTACCAACACAACACAAACCGGTCCAGTTTGTTTTAGATGCTTCCGTGAGACAGGTAGACATCGTTTCTCAGCAACTAATTTAATGGACCCAGGAGTACAGCCGTACGAGCTACAAACACTAACACAAGTCGAAGAAATGTTAATAGCACAAGTCAATCCAATAATACAAGTAACACATGCTCTTGGAGGCCAATACAAATATAGTGGCCACACAATTTGTTTCCCACAAGACATCAACACCATAGCAAAATACTTGCCACATAAAATAGAAAACTTGGATGTGTTGGTGGTTCGAAGAACCAATACAAGAGGTGACCATTATGACTGCTATGTAAGTAGGCATCGTGTGTGGGCTGCACTGAAATATAAAATCACAAATGACCCATATTACAAAGATGTCGAGGTGGATTTTGCATCCCTCCAGGAGCTCCCTGATACAAATACAGACATTTCCACTATGCTTCATAATATTAATGCTGACGATCACAATATTGTTGCTCCAATTAGTGCTTCCAAATTTAACGCAGACTCACCCGACACTGAATTCACTTGCTCCTCATCCTTCATGGCTAGGCTACCAAATAAACGTCGTGAACTAGAAATCATAAAAGAAACATTGCAAGTTAGAGATCACAATCACACCATTATAGATTGGCCAACACTTGAGTCATCACCAGTTAATGAATACAATACTGAAGGACTTCTAGACATGGCTTTTCCTTCTTTGTTTCCCAATGGCAATGCATTACATTTACAACCTTGCTATAGACAAATTGAAATGCATGAATATGTGTTGCACCTAATGAGGTTCCATGATAATAGATTTGGAAGGCACCCAAGGTTTAGATATTTTGTCTTGAATCTATTGATGCGTCACCGAAGCCAAGGTGTTGCCTCCATTTTTGTCAAGAAAAATGCTGAGGACTGCATACCAACTACCATAGACAGCCTTCGCCTCCATATACAAACATTGCCTGACACTAAACTAGCCGAACAACTGATGCATTACAGATCATCCCTTAGAGGGACACGAGCATATTGGAATAAGTCTCATGGTGAATTGTCAAACATGATCAACCAAATAGGCTCCCCAACACTATTCTTCACCTTAAGTGTTGCAGACACCAAATGGCCCAATTTACATCAACTATTTACAAAGGGGGCAACCCAAACATCACTAAACAATAAAGATCGCATAGATAACATTGTTATGAACCCACATACCACATCCTTATACTTGCATCAAAGATTCACAGCGTTTCGTGAAGAAGTCTTAGAGAAACTATATTGTGCAACAAACTACTGGTATAGATATGAGTGGCAACATCAAGGGTCTGCACATGTACATGGCTTCCTTTGGATTGAGGGTGCACCAAACATGGACACTCTTAACTGGAGCAATCATACAGATGTAGACATAGCAAAATCATTCTTTGATAGATATGTCAGTGCTTGGAATCCTTGAAATCTGGGAGATAGAAGCAACACATTCCATCGATCTTCGCAAGACGATCCATGCTTACTAACAACACCCAAAATATTTGATACAAACACACTTACTGACTATGAAGAGTTACTTAACCGTGTCCAAAGACATACCAAGTGTTCTGAATCAACCTGCCTTCGCAAGAAAGGGAACAACATGGAGTGTCGCTATAGTGCACCCTGGCCTGAATGTACCAACTCTTCATTGTGCAGTGACGAAGCTGGGAAAAAAACCTATTGCCCTACACGTAATGATGATAGATTGAATATACATAGTCCAGCAATGCTTTCCATATGGAGGGCCAATATGGATTGTCAGCCCGTGCTTTCAAAAACACTAGTTCTAAAGTACATTGCAAAATATGCCGCGAAGGCAGAAAGAAAATCTGAGAGCTGCCTTGATATGTTGACACGCATATGTCAAAAGCAAGCACCCCAAGACAAGGCACTTGCAACATACCAAAAATTCATGTTCGAAATTATTGCTGATCGTGATATAGGTGCACAAGAAACGTGCCATATGTTACAAAAGTTGCCCCTTGTTGTTTGTAATCATGATTTTATGGTGCTTAATGTTGGTAGAAAAGTTTTCAACCGAATCCAAACAAACCAAAACGAAAATGCATTGGAGCTGACCTACATCCATAAATATACACAACGTCCTCTTGAAATGGATAAAGTAACACTACTTGAATCTGCACGAACATTCTCATTCTCATCAAGTCGCAAAGAGTACAAGTGGAAAGAAAGGAAACATAAGGAAATTATCAGTGTCTTCCCTCGATTTACTGCTATTCCAAAGGAGGATTCAGAACATTTCGAAACATTTTGTTGGAGTGAACTACTTCTTTACAAGCACTTTCGCAACATTGAAGCAGACATTGGTATCGAGAAAGAGAAAATTGTTGCAAATTGGAAGGAGATGAATTTACGCAAATACTGTGTGTGGCATGTTGACCGTATAGTTGATGAACAAGTAAGTCAAGAAGAGGAAGAGGAGCCAGAAGATCAAAACAATATAGGCAATACAATTCAATTGAATGAATGGGAGTTCTTATCGCAATTGGGTCTTGGTACTAGCGGGAATTTTAATTCCCTCGATATGCTTGGAAGACGTGACTTTGACACTTGCCACAACTGGAATGCCTGTACAATACCTCAACCGTTACATGAAACTGCAGAACATTTCATATGCACAAACAAGGTGGACCAACATGATAGCCCAACATCCTTTGAGTTTAGCAACCTCCCATATCCACTCTCTCCCAAACAACAACTCACTTTGACACTTGTTATGGACCACTACAATTCTTATGAAATAGAAAAACCATTGTACATGATCATACAAGGCACAGCAGGAACAGGCAAATCCTATCTTATTCATTGCATTAAACACTCCCTTTCCAATTTAGTGCCACAACAACATAGCCCTCTCCTTGTTGTTGCTCCTACAGGAATCGCAGCATTCAACATACATGCTTCAACTATACATTCTGCCTTGAAGATTCCAATCAAAGAAATGCATCCATTGAAGGATCAGTCGCTTGCAATGTTCCAACATAGCATGAGACACATAAAATACCTCCTAGTTGATGAGCTAAGCTTTCTAGGCCCAAAATTATTCTTAAAAATCGATACTAGGCTACGCGAGGCTTTCCCCCACCAACAACACTTATGCTTTGGTGGAAGATCTATCATTCTTGTAGGTGACTTTGCACAACTACCTCCTGTAATGGACAAACCTATATATGTTGCCCACACAGATGCGAAAGCCCTTTGGGAACAATTCACTATTGTTATCACACTAGAAAAAATATTTCGACAACATGGAGACACACAAGCTCAAATTGACTTTCGAAGAACTCTACAAAACATCCGTAATGCAGAACCAACTGAACAAGATTGGGAGCTACTAATGCGTCGCACAAACAAAGAGTTATCACACAAAGAAAACAAGTCTTTCGACCTAGCAATGCACCTATTCCCGACCAATGACTTGGTTGGAACACACAACAAAAAAATGATACAGCTATTAAATCTTCCTATTGCACTTAGTATTGCAATAAAAACAACCCTACCATCAAAGATCGACAATGATGCTGACAAGCTTCCCCATGAACTCCTACTCTGTAAAGGCCAACGCATCATGCTAACTACAAACCTATGGACTCAAGCAGGCCTTGTAAATGGTTCTCTTGGACAAGTTGTAGATATTGTATACACGGAAAGCTCCAAACCACCAGATTTACCATTATATGTGGTAGTAAAATTTGATACTTACAATGGCCCTCCTTGGAGCATCCATGCCCCAAAAACTATTCCTATATCACCCATATCACTAGGTGCTCAGAGGCAATTACCACTTTGTAGTGCATGGGCGATTACAATACATAAATCCCAAGGAATGACAATCGAAAGAGCAACAATCGATATAGGCAAAAAAGAAAGACAAGGATTAACTTTTACAGCTATATCTAGAGTTAAATCAATACATTGACTTAGGATCAACCCACCATTTACCTTTGATCGATACTCAAGAATGAAGAATAATCCCTTCACAATTATCAGGAAAAAAGAAGAGCTTCGACTACATCTTCTCTCTTTATGATAAGTACAGGTACACATACATTAACACCCCAGTCCCTCAAGAAAGCTATATTTGTTTTTCTTTTATCTTCACCTTACCATATTGATATACATAGAAACTATTATTTCTATACTTACCAAGCATTTGCAATCACATGCAAGTGGATGTTCTAGCTTCGTATACTCCTACAAATGGTTGCTCCAAGCTGACGCATTTGCAATCACATGCAAGTGGATGTTCCAGCTTTGTATACTCCTACAACTGGTTGCTCCAAGCTGGCGAATCCTCCTAAAGTATTGGTCATTTTTAAGGCATACAAAGACTGTATCACATTCAATACAATATTGAGCCACTTCCCATCCCTCCATGAAAATACAACAAACCCCTTTGCATACAATCCATACTACCAAATTGATCCATATCAAGAACATGAACCAAAGCATATTTCAAGCAATACCACGCAAAATCAACATCAAGAATCCAAACATCCAATAAACCATATACATATACCACCTACTATTCCATCCACCCATGAGATGCTCACTCCTAAATGTACATGTAGTTGTTCCACAAAAAAAGAAGCGTCAACATTTGGGAGACTGTAGAGTCCTTATGATAAAGCTGCTATCAATGCTACCACACTTCATACCTTCAACCATGATTCACACATCATCCCATCCACCAAAAAAAATAAAGGGACAAATAAATTCAAAAAATTCGACAAATAATATGCATATGGATACCATAAAATACAGCACAAAAACATCCCTACCAATCTCCATCAGTAAAAGAAACTATGGGGAAAAAATCAAGAAGGGAAGCTCTTCCATCAAATAAAGTCCAATAGTGCACAAGAAAGCTTTAGTAAAAGAAACAATGGGGAAAAAATCAAGAATGGAAGCACTTCCATCAAATAAAGTCCAATGGTGCACAAAAAAGCTTCAATAGCAACCAAAAAAGACATACGCACACATTTTGGCCCAAACAAATCACAAAATCCACCTACCATTGCTTGCCTCCCAAGTTTGGAAAAAGAAAATCCAAACCATCAACCGTTAATGTACACCATCATAAGTTGGGACATCCATGATATCCAAATCTCAGAATAACCATGCGTTGACAACAACACTTTATCATAAGGACTCTTATGGCTCCCTAATCGAGATGTCTACATCTCAATGAGATTGCAAAAAAACAACAGCTACATGTGGCAAAAGAGGTACACGCATCTTACTCCATCCACAATAGATCCAACACTCCATCCACCTTATCCAAATTAAATCAATTCATCCATGTACCACCTACCAAATCCATGTTTACCCATCACCCCCCACATTCTGAATCCTCCTAATCTTGATTGACATTCGATCTACACCTTACACCTGCTTATGGTAAATTTCTTGATATGGATCATAATCATTCACTGCACCACCATTATACAAGTATTCTCCAGATACCCACACGCACTCCAAATAACACCCCTAGCCATCCTTTCCATACCTTGCATTTCCATTGACCAATCCGTTTATTCCATGCACCCAACACTACATTCCATGTACACTCCTACAACAACAGCACTATTGAAGCAAACATCATGCAATATATCCATCTATTCCAAAAAAAAATGTAATGATTCATGTTCTCAATCTATTACTGAGATTCAAACATTGTATAATCACATTGTATATTTACCTACTACTATCTTCTAA
>VDFB02270651.1:119752331-119806374 GCA_007258455.2 Sequoia sempervirens
TCCAAGCCTCATCTGACACTCTTTTTCTTTCCATTTCAAGGTCAAATGCACACATAAATGGAGCAAAGAATACAACATTCACTCTTCAAAAATATTGAATACTCCTATCAAGAGTAATCTATTTAAATTACTTGTAGCTTGGAGTCACCCTTTCATTTCCTTTTGTTTGCAACCCAACAAAATTTCTCATAGCCATAGTAACATGCACCAAGTAGGATGTCATGTATAATTTTCACGTTGTATGAACTTTGGTCAACTAATCATGAATGGAATTTCTAATCTGATGACCCTAGAAGATTTGTTGTTTTCCCCTCTTTATGATCTTTATGTATAAATGTATCTAGTCTTCAAATGTGGATGAGGTAGGAAAACCTTGCACTCTACTAAGAAGAGTGATAAGATCATTCACTTCTTCGATGAAATCACTGCAAGGGAAACTCTTGGGCCATCTTGAGACAGTCAACTAGGGATTCTTCAACCATTTGTTGTTAATCAACCTCTTAGAAAAATATGGATCTTTATCATACTCTTCCTATGTAGATTCCTTGATGAATTATGTATACATGTCAATGCTTGAATGTACGAAATCTTTGTCAAGAAAATCTGCATCTAACCTTATGCCTACATCTCCATTGGCATCCCTGACACTTCTATCATTTTTGTTGAAATGAGAAGCAAATTGAAGGACAAAATCTGGATTATGCGCTACAAAAGGAAACAAATCTACCATTTGAATGTTAATTTACACTATATATCTCATTCCATCAATTGGTTTCTTTTGAGTCCTTGTCACAAACTCCCACATGTCAACATGCCCAATTTTAGTGTCCTTGAACTCAACTATATTTGATGAAATTGAGGTAGCCAAAAACACTCCCTGAAACTTGAATTTCATTGATTTTCCTTTGCTTGGAGAGGGATATGTCATTGGAAAGAAACAATATCCTTGAGGGAAGGAAGGATAAAATTTTTGGAATGAGTTCACAAGAAACTACATGACAAATTTAGCATTTTGCAATGTTACAAAACCAGCATGATTGGAGAATTGCAAAGGTGGGAAAATTCAGAGTGATTGCATGAGCTTGGAAGGCTTAAGCGTGATGGAGGCGAAAAATGGAGCCCAAGTGGTCAAACTTCCAAAAAGGAAAAATATCCCCAAGTGAGGAAAATTTTACACCATGATGTTAGCAAGTGGATTTTGAAGTTTGCAAAAAGTTGTGCAAAGTTCTACAAATTTTCCAACTTTGCAAGTGGAAGTACCTTTTTTTATGTAAAGTCAGAAAAAATCACTGACTATACATGTGAGAAAGTCATTTGAATGAAAATTCATTAAATTTCAATGGCCCTACACTTGGGGAATCAAACTTCTCTCTAGTGCTAAGTCGGGAAAAATCTTCGACTATACATTTTTAACCATGAGAAGTATTATACATAATTAGTGAAAAACAACAAGTATGCATGTGGATGGAAACATCCAAGTTCATGAAAAGTTGGGGGAAAACCCTTACTATACACATGAAGGGTAAGACATATGTTGGGGTGAAAAAAACCCCAACATTACATGTGACTCAAACGAAACCAAAACTTGTTTATGGGGCAAAAAAATTTGCTCTGGTAAGTAAGGTATGGAATCCACTTTGGGTTTGGGCTCATAATGTTTAATTGGTAAAAAACACCAATATCACAAATATTATATGAAGACCACATAACAACAGTGAAAATCACTAATATCACATGACATATTAAAGCAAGTTTAGAAATCTTTTGGTATGGTTCATTGATGTTCAGTCAGTGAAAATAGCCGATCGAACACATCACAAATTACACCTTATGATTATAAGCGTAGTCGATTAAAACTACCAACATTGCTAATGACTCAAGTCCATAAGGCATCTGTAGTGAAAATCCGTGACTATGCAGCTTGACCTCCTTTTTTTATACAATGTTGATGAAAAACAATGAAAAATACATACAACAAAAGTTAAACCAAGTAAAATCCGAATGAGTTATTTGGGAGATTTCACACAGTTAACTCTATGCATCGTGGGGCTTGAATATCGCAATGCATAGACCCAAACATTAGTAAATCTACTCACGAATGAAAATGAATTCAAGTTTTAGGCTAGGGTTTGTGAAACGACCATCAATGAATGGAAGAACAATGTAGACAAAAACCATTTAAATATAAACCAAAAGAAAATTATTTTAAAATGTTTTACATTTATAATGATAAACAAATCTAAACCAAAAACCTGACATATGATTAAAAACAACAACAAAACAAGAAATAAAGCACAACAAAGTTTTTACATAGCCGCAAAGAAAATAACAATGGAAACCCTAAAAATGAAGAAAGACCAACTCCAAATCTTCACACCAAAAGAACTCAAAAGGCTCAATCAAACTCACAAATGAGGGAGGAAGACAAATAAACAAGTGAAATGAAAAAGAAAAGAGTTAAAACCAATTTAAAACCCAAACTAAAATGTCATTAAAACAACATTAATGATGAACTCGTGTGAAGCTGAGTTTGTAGTGGTGGGAGAATTTAACACCATTGAAACTTTCAAAAGTTTGATAGATATCATGCAGGGTCAGTGAAATTCACCAACCATGCAATTTTTATTTTTGCATTGGGCTTGCAAGGCTACTAAAATTCAACGCTCCTACAAGGGAAAAAATTTCTAACTTTGGAAATGAAGTTTTAATACTTATCTTCTTTTGCAAATTTTGAGGAACCAAAAATTGTTAATGCTTAGAAAGATGTTCCGAAGATGGAGGACCACACATGAGGGAAAATGTGATTTGCCTCATTTTGCATTCTTGGAGTGTGTGAGTTACAAAACAAACAAGTTTTGTAAGGGTTATCCCATGAATTGAGATCAGTTGAATTCAAGGATAACACATAGTATTAATCAAAATTGAGAAACTTAATAGCCCAATGTTAGTCCAACCCCCAAAGGGCATCACTAGGTTAAAACTAGCCAACTATTCAATAACCTATTTTATAGTTGATAAGGTCATCATTGTAGGGAGTGTAACGTGTAGGTAAATTGACATGATGAACAAGGCTAAATAAACGGGTCTGCTTCATAAGGTTTCCATCATGAGGGGGTTATACATACAAGGAAAATTTCATCAAAATGCAAAGACTTAGTTTTATTTTACAAAATTTAGAGAGGTCCTAATTGATTCTACACTATAATTAGACATGGTTGAACCTACAATTATATCTAGGGTTCTCCCACAATCTTATTTATTACAATGAAACTCTTGGGCACTTGCCTTTAAATCTTTCACCTCTACTACATGACAAGTAAATTATGGTCAAACTAGTGCTAAAAAGCACCTTTAGGATTTTGAGTCAATCACCTCATTCAACAAAGAATGGGAAAAGTGAAAAGAAAGTACATTTCTCATCTACAAGTGTGCATCAAGAATAATTTAACATTAATGTATTTCTTATATTTTAAAATATTTAATAAAAATCGCAATAATGAGAAAGACTCTAAATTAACTCACTTATAATCACCCTATATAAAATGAGTTGTAAGTAAAAACTCAACTCCATGATAATTGTATTAGTATAATAAAGATTTATTTGATTATTCTAAAATCAAATACACCAACAAGACATATAGTCTTTATAATATTTTTCTTTGTTTAGACTTCAAAACAAAATTTAAAATTACAAAGAAAAATTATTATAATTAAAACTACTATGCAAAATTTATCTTTTAAATTTTATTTTTAATAAATCATTTTCATTTTAAAAACACCAACTTGTGAACATTTGTAAAATTATGAGTTATATGATATAACTATAGTAACTAAAAAATACCAATTTGGTAATTCATTTATTTTTTAAAATTTCACCTTTACACTCACAATTTTCCTTATTCTTAGAATCTCACCATGTATGTAATATGAACAAGCTTATGTTTATAAAATATTGATTATAATTAAATGACTTAAATATTTGCATACAAGCTTCTCTTAGCTTCAAGAATATTTATTCAAATATTCTCTACACAACCACAACATAGCACAACACATCACATCACATCACATCACATCACAACATTACACAAAACAACGCACAACCACAACATAGCACAACACATCACATCACATCACAAAACAACGCAACACAACATCACATCACATCACAACATCACACATAATAACACAACACAAAATCACACAAAAAACAACACAAATATTACACAAAACACAATACAACACATCCTTTTAACCATTCAATTGAAATATTGATGGTTATAAAAACTATATTACATGCCCTCATATTTTATAAAATGAATGACTCATTAATAAAAATAAAATATTATTTAAAGTTTCAATAGCTATTAGTTATGTCATTTGTAATAATCTTAATAGTTGATAGTGAAATAGTGCAATGTCTTTAGTGATGTGTTTTATTATGTGCAAGAAGTTTTAGTCATTTGAAATAATGTGAATATGTGGTTGGTCAAAATGTGCATTTTATAATTATGGAGACATAGTTATGTCATGCAAATTGAATTCATAAAATGAGTTAATGACTACCTTTTAAAATGTTTTTATAAGTGTAATTTATGATTTTCCATTGTGGGCAATGTTAATATGTCACGCATCAAGTTATTCAATTTGTCATTATGGTGGAATGGTTATTTCATGTGAATTATGTCCATTTAAAATGTTGTTTTCATAAGGGTAATTGATGAATGTCCATCATGAACTATTTTATGAAGTGGCCTATGTTGTGATTCATAAATAGTAAATTTATTAATAAAATTGTGATTTGTAGCTTTAATGTTAACATCAAATAAATACATTCTTAAATAAGAATTAAACATTATCCAAAAGAAATAAAAAATGCAAGGGACACAAGAGACATGCCTTAAAGAATGGCTTTGGCCTAGTTTGACCATTATTTAAGCTGTCAAAAAATTACGTGACTTTAAGGAGTGGCCATGGTTGATGACCTTTCCCTTCAGTCTTTGAAAGGGGTTTAATGGGCTTTCAATATTTTTTTTATTAATCATTGTATTTTTACATGTTATAAAAATACTAGGTCAATGTAATTGACCAAAATATTAATAAAGAAATGTCAAATGACCAATTCCATCCTTTGTTGCTCTAAATTTACACCGTCAACTTCACTCCTACACTTGATCCCACCATATTGGTTATCAAACAATCTAAAATATCAAACACATGTACATACCGGGTCTTTTTTATATTATTTTTATCCTCACCAAGCACATCAACTTCAATGATTGCAGCTTCATGTGTTGATATAATATAGATAATAAAGAATAGCTATAAATTCTCTTAATTGTTAGTCACAATATTTTACAACTTGACTAGAAGTACTTAAAATAAAGAATATATTGGAACATTATTGCATGAACATGTTTGTGATTTAAAACAATGGCATCCACTTAATAAACTTTCTAAACATAAAAAATAAAGAGAAAGAGTTTCAAAGGAAAAAAGAAAACCACAAGCCTAAATCTACCTTCCAACATATTCCTAAGAATCTTGCCTGCAAGAACATAAAAATAAATTCTAGTCAATCTATATTAGAAATCAAAATACTTATTTCCAAGTAAAATTAAGATAAAGAATGGCCTCTAAAGGACCATGAATCAATGAAAATGGAGATAATATTGTCATGAGTTGTAGGAAGAAAATCGTGATCATTAGAAACATCATGAGCAATCAAATGGGGTGTAGCATTATCATATAATGTAGGTAAAGAAGAGAACATTCTTGGGACTATATCATGAGAAAGCATGGGATTATCTATATATACTAATGGCATCGCTCTTGTTCTTTATCCTCAATTTGGATTTATTACCTTTAGGATCTTGTGACTCCTCCTCTGATCTAATGAGAAAGTGTTTCAATTGAATTCCCTTTTCTTCTAACCATACATCCATGTTAGAAATAATCAGTTCAAACCTTTCTCGAATTGAAGTTACCTCTTTTTGAGACCACAGGATGGGGGGTAGAGGAGATCCTGCAATGTTGTTTCTTTTATAGGCAAGGTCTAAGATGTCACCATCATCTTTCATGCCTTCAACAACATCAGCCAAATCTAGCTCTTCAATTTGTTCCAATGCTAATCTATAGTAGTACAACTTTCTAATTTCTTCCTAAGTCCTACAGTTGGCCAACACATCCTCAATTTTGTGTGCATGCACATGTGCCTTTTTTATTTTATCCTTCATACCTCAATAATCAAAATCTAGCCTTTTCTTGAAAATTTTCAAAGTGACCAGCTGCATTTCAGATTCAACGGCTTTGTCCTTCAAATAGGTTTGAATGGAATGCCTACCAATGGTCAACAAAAATGTGAATCTTGGTCTATGGGACTACATTTGATTGCTATTCAATGCAATTATCGGTCTACACAATTCCATCAAGATAATTTTGTCACTGGGGTATCGCAGGAGCATATATGGATATCCCACAAAACAACCAACTCTTAGATATGTGAAAGTGGGGAATTGCAATTAGAGGCAACCATAACTTTTTACCACTATCCAAGCCTCATCTGACACTCTTTTTCTTTCCAGGTCAAGATCAAATGCACACATAAATGGAGCAAAGAATGCATCATTCACTCTTCAAAAATGGTGAATGCTCCCATCAAGAGCAATTTGTGGAAAGTACTTGTAGCTTGGAGTCACCCTTCTATTTCCTTTTTTTGTCAACCCAACAAAATTTCTCATAGTTGCAACAACATACACCAATTAGGATGTCATGTAGAATTTTTGGTTTTATGCACTTTGGTTAAGTAATCATGAATGGCATCGCTAATCTACTGACCCCAGAAGATCTATTGTTTTCCTCTCTTTATGATATTGATCTATAAATACATCTAGTCTTCAAATGTGGATGATGCAAGCAAACCTTGCACTCTACTGAGAAGAGTGATTATATCATTCACCTCTTCGATGAAATCACTACAAGGGAAAGTCTTGGGCCATCTTGAGACAATCAACTAAGGATTCTTCAACCATTTGTTGTTAATCAGCCTCTTAGCAGAATTTGGATCTTTATCATACTATTCATATGCAAATTCCTTGGTGATTTCTACATACCTATCAATGCTTGGACATATGAAAGCTTTGTCAAGAAACTTTGCATCTAACCTTATACCTACATCTCCATTAGCATCCCTGACACTTTTATCATTTTTGTTGAAATGAGAAGCAACTTGAAGGACAAACTCTAGATTATGTGTTGCAATAGGAAATGAAGCTACCATCTGAATGTTACTTTGCACTATACATCTCATTCCATCATCAAGTGGTTGCTTTTGAGTCCTAGCCACAAAATCAGACATGTCAACATGCCCAATTTTAGTGTCCTTGATCTCACTTATATTTGATCACATTAAGGTAGTCAATAACACTCCTTGATACTTGAATATCATTTCTTTTCCCTTGGTTGGAGAGGAATCCATCATTCACAAGAAACAGTATCCTTGAGGGATGGAATGCGTAAAATTATTGGAATGCGTGCATAAGAGATTGCATGAAAAATTTATCATTTTCCAATGATAGAAAAATAGCATGATTGGAAATTTTCGAAGGTCTAAAAATTTAGAGTGATTGTGAGCTTGAAAGGCTTAAGCATGATGGAGGTGAAAAACGGAGCAAACTGGCAAAAAGGAAAAATTTCCCAAGTGAGGAAAATTTTGGAACATGATGTTAGGTCACTAAAATTCAGTGCCTTTGCAAGTGAAATGAGGTAAAAAGTGTTTAAGCATTGAAATTTAACACTTTAGCAAGTGGATTTTGAAGTTTGCAAAAAGTTGTGCAAAGTCTCAAAAATTTGCCAACTTTGCAAGTGGAAGTACATTTTTTTTATGTAAAGTCAACAAAAATCGTCAACTATACATGTGAGTAATTCATTTAAATGTAAATTCATTAATTTTCAACAACCCTACACTTCAGGAATCAAACTTCTCTTTAGTCCTAAGTCAAGAAAAATCTTTGAATATACATTTTTAATCATGAGAAGTCTTATACACAATCGATGAAAAACACCGATTATGCATGTGGATGGAAACATCCAAGTTCATGTAGAGTTGACAAGAAACCCCAACTATACACATGAAGGGTAAGACATATGTTGGGGCGGAAAAAAACCTGACATTACTTGTGACTCAAACAAAACCAAAACTTGTTTATACAGAAAAAAATTTCACTCTAATAAGTAAGGTATGGAATCCACTTTAGTGTCGACCTCATAATGTTTAATTGGTGCAAAACATCGATATCAAAAATATCATATGAAGACCATGTAACATCAGTAAAAATCACTAATATCACATGACATATTAAAGCAAGTTTTGGAAGTTTTTGGTATGGTTCGTTGATGTTTGACTGGTGAAAATCACCGATCAAACATATCACAAATTACACCTTATGATTATAAGCATAGTTAGTAAAAACTACCAACATTGCTAATGACTCAAATCCATAAGGCGTCTATGGTGAAAATCCATGACTATGCAGGTTGACCTCCTTTGTTTATACAATGTTGATGAAAAACAACAAAAATACATACAACAGAAGTTAAACTAGGTAAAACCCTAACGATTTATTTGGGAGATTTCACACAATTAACTCTATGCATTGCGGGGCTTGAATCCCACAATGCACAAACCCAAACATGAGTAAATCTACTCACGAATGACAAGGAATTCAAGTTTTAGGCTAGGGTTTGTCAAATGACCATAAATGAATGGAAGAACAATGTAGACAAAAACCATTTAAATCTAAACCAAAAGAAAATGATTTTAAAACATTTTACATTTATAATGATAAACAAATCTAAACCAAAAACCCTATACAGATGATTAAAAATAAAAACAAAACAAGAAACAAAGCATGACAAAGTTTTTACATACCCGCAAAGAAAATGGTGATGGAAACCCTAAAAATGACAAAAGACCTACTCCAAATCCACGCACCAAAAGAACTCAAAAGGCTCAATCAAACTCGCAAAGGGAGGAAGACAAATGAACAAGTGAAATGAAAAAGAAAATAGTTCAAACCGATTTAAAACCCAAACTAAAACATCATTAAAACAACATTAATGATGAACTTGTGTGAAGTTGGGTTTGTAGGGGCGGGAAAATTTAACGCCATTGCAACTTTAAAAAGTTTGATAGATATCATGTACGGTCAATGAAATTCACTGACCTTACAATTTTTATTTTTGCATTGGGCTTGCAAGGGCACTGAAATTCAACACTCCTGCAAGGGTGAAAAACTTTCTAACTATGGAAACAAAGTTTTACAACTTAGCTTCTTTTGCAAATTTTAACGAACTAAAAAAGGTTAATGCTCGAAAAGGCATTTCAAATTTGGGGGACCACGCATGAGGGAAAATTTGATTTTCCTTGTTTTGTGTACTTAGAACTTGAGTTAAGAAACATACAAGTTTCATAGGGGTTATCCAAAAAATTGAGATCAACTAAATTCGAGGATAACACATAGTATTAATCAAATTTGAGAAACTTAATAGCCCAATGTTAGTCCAACCCCCAAAGGGCATCACTAGGTTAAAACTAGCCAACTATTCAATAACCTATTTTATAGTTGATAAGGTCATCATTGCAAGGAGTGTAATGTACAAGTAAATTGACATGGTCAACAAGGCTAAATAAATTGGTGTGCTTCATAAGGTTTCCATCATGAGGGGATTACACATACAAGGAAAATTTGCATCAAAATGCAAGGACTTGGTTTTATTTTACAAAATTTAGAGGGGTCCTAATATATTCTACACTATAATTAGACATGATTGAACGTACAATTCTATCTAGGGTTCTCCCACAATCTTATTTAGTACAATGAAACTATTGGCCACTTGCCCTTAAATCTTTCACCTCTACTACATTACAAGTAAATTATGGTCAAACTAGTGCTAAAAGGCACCTTTAGGATTTTGAGTCGATCACCTTGTTTCAACAAAAAATGGGCAAAGTGAAAAGAAAGTACATTTCTCATCTAAAGTGTGCATCAATAATAGTTTAACATTAATGTATTTCCTATATTTTAAAATATTTAATAAAAATCACAATAATGAGAAAGACTCTAAATTAACTTACCTATAATCACCCTATATAAAATGAGTTGCAAGTAAAAACTCAACTCCATGATAATTGTATTAGTATAATAAAGATTTATTTGATTATTCTAAAATCAAATACACCAACAAGACATATAGTCTTTAAAATATTTTTCTATGTTTCGACTTTGTAACATTTTTTTTTTTAAATAAAGGTGGTTGAACCATGAAAATTTAATTAATATAAAAATATTTTACATAGTATCAAAAGGGGAGCAAAATTTTACAAAATTAACTACACAGCCTGATAAGAACATCAGCCTAGAATTTGAAGAATTGCATAATTACAATTAGAAACCTCAGAATAAGCATGAGCCAATTTTTGCTAGACAAAAACATCAAAATCTTTGAGGAAGTTGTGAGAAGCTGAAGGCAGAGTGCCAGGACATTAGTGCACAAGACCAAGTAGCAGAGGTGGAGAAAAGGAAGAACCAGCACGACCACAAAAAAATTGTTTTGAGCCATGGAGAGGAAGACTCAGAGTAAACACCGATTAACCTACAAATTTGAGAAAACCCAAGAAGCTTCACAAAAAAACAACCCTAGCATAGTGACCAAAGTGTAATAAGTGAGTCGATAACCATGAAAAACGAAAGATTAAAAGTAGAGAAGCGAGGAGTCGAGAGACAAAATTCCCCACAGAAGCAAAATAACCCTCAAGAAGTGTTTTCCTCAGAAGAAGCTAGATTTGCAGGTGGTGGAAAATAAGGTTCCTCGTATGGCTCAATAAGAACATGCCTTTAAGTAGAAGAACAAAATTGTAGAGCTCTTGAATAAGGTCATAAACAGAATTTCCATAATGAAGCCTGAGACTAAGGATTTAGGCATTGAACTTATGTGGACAATCATTAAGTAACCCATGAGTCATAGTGCAAAGGATCAAAGACGCCTGTCAGATAGAACATGTTGCTTGCAAATGATTCCATCAACTATATTCGAACCTTGAAGAATATCATATTTTTCTAGTGATGGTTGCAGTGAGGAGAGTAGACATACGTGAGGAAGCAAATATGTGCCAGCTAAAAACTAAACCATTTCCACACGCCACAAAACATCCATGAGGTTTGAAACGAACTGTGAATCCAACTCATATGGAAGTTCCATCAGGTTTAAATCCATCCAATCAAAACCTGCTTACATTCGAATGCAAAAGCCCTCAACTTATCTTTTAAAAGAGGAGAATCATCTCGAATTTCATTGACTCTAGGAGGGATAAGAACCCTAAATAATCTGTCCATTTCCAACACAGAAAAACAGTGGAACTAGAGATGTGTATGAATGAAAATCCATATAGAGACCACGTATAAAATAGTTGACTTGGCCACCGTAACACTGCAGATGAGACCTCACACATGCTTATATTTACAAGGCATTAAATGTTCATATCAGAGCCAGTACTATCAACAAATCACTTAATGCCAAGTACCAAGCATTTTGACATGCTTTAGAAATAATACTCCTACAAAAATGTTGCAATTTCACCAAGTTTTCAACTTAAAATGCTTCTTTGATGTCTATCAGCAAAAGTGGTCTCTTGCAAGCGAACACCAAAAAAGTGTGGAGGCAAGACATAATCAAAACATTTTCCAAATTTAGCCAAGTGCACGGGCAGCCGCCAAAAAAATTATTTATCCTGATAACCATATTGACATCAAATATCAAACTATAGAGGTGCCATGAAACCCTCAAGAATGTTTTCCCATACAAGACATGCTCGTTTTGGGGAACACCAATGAGGGAGGGAGGGACAATTATCATTCCCACAAAGCATGTGTGAGAAGGATCTCATAAGAAGATATACAAAAAGTACTTTCTGGTGTGAAAACAAACCTACAAAGACCTCATAATTCAAAAATTAATGCAGTCCGCTACCAAAACTATAACAACTTCATCCAAACAGACATTAGTCGCGGGTGAAAAAAGAAGCAAAAGATTGCAATGTGTAGAATCTTGGGACTTGTAGCCACCACAATTGACAATAAAAAAACCTTTCACCAAATATGTCAAAAAGTGGTGGGCGAAGCAGTATCAATATTCAATGCAAGGGCCAGGTTGGAGAAAATAGCTCAAGATGTTGCCAGCAGGGGGATTACAATTGTGGAACAAGTTACTAAAAAAGGCCTAAATGACAAGGAAGATGTGGCGTTAAAAAAGGAAGCCAATGCAAAGATGATTAGTCACACAATTTGATCAAGGGAGATGTTAAAATAAACATCTTTGCAAAGAGAAGATTACATTCTTGAGCTGAAAACTCTCTATGAGCAATGTTTTCATCAATAGCTTTATTGGCTAGGGAGTCTACAACTAAATTGATTTCCCTAAAGCAATGTGAAATTTGGTAACTTGTGAACCCTTCAAGTTGTTTCAGAATGCAAGATAAAATATAATCTAGGTGCCAAGAGATAGAGCCTCGGTTCTTCAATGCAGAGATTGCAACCATTTAATCTCCTTCAATAAAGAGTTAGGAGATTAAGAACTTCTTAGCCAACTTTAGGACTAAACTCAAGGCTTTAAATTCCACAACATTATTAGTTTCATCTGGAATCACTTCACAAGTAGCAGCAATGAAGGCACCGTTTCAATCCCTTAAAACTGCAACAATACTTGATTTAAACCTAGATTACCTCTTGAGAAGCTTGATTGAGAAGATCCAGCTTTAGGGATCTTCAATAACTGCCAGTTCTTCATAATAAGAGCATCCCAAGATGAGAAGTGATAATTTAAATGAGCATTTCTATACAAAGAAGATGGTGTTACTTCATATATTGAAATCTCTACTTTTTGCAAGACCCAGGAGATGGTGGAAGGCTATTTTTCTAAAAGTTTGTTGTTTCTTTCAAGACATATGTTCCAAATTATTATGGAGGGGAAAATTTTGCATAAGCATGAAAAGGAAGAAGAGGCAAAGAGAGAAGGCCACGCAAGGAAATGATGATAGATAGAATTATGTAGAGGGCTAGACCAACCAATTTTTTCCAAAACCCAAGTCCAACAATGATAGGAAAAGTCACACCCCAAAAGTAAGTGATCAATTGATTCAAAAGCTTTCCCACACATGACACATGGGAAAAGAGGGATTATGCCCAATCTATCCAACCCCATGCCTATTAGGATCCTATCTTTGATTGCAAGCCACACAAAAGCACCTGCCTTAGGAAGAATGTGAGAGCCCCAGCAAAGTCTAAAAGGCATTGGATTGTCTTGTTTGCAACAAAAAAGAGAATTATACCCTTCTTTTACATTGCATTGTCCTGTTTTGGATTTTGTCCAAATGATTTCATCATGTTTGTTGGATAAATATATATGCCTCTTGGAAAGCTCAGCTTTTAATGATTCCTTTAAATGAGAAAGGACTTGTAAAAAATCAAAATCTTTCCACCTAACTAGGCAAGGATCCAAAGGATCAATGTCTAAATAATCACGGAACTTACTACCCCAACTGATTTTGAGCATAGATTCAATTTGTTTCCAATCACCAAGGTGTCATAAGGGTTTATGGCCATTCCAGACATCATCCCAAAAAAATATCCTTTTCACCATTATTGATGACCCATGAGAGGTGAGGAAGGAGAACTGATCTACAAGAAGAAATGAAGTTCCAAATTTTAGAGCCCTGAGGGAGGTGCTTCTGAGAAAGATTTCCTCCCTCTCAAGGGAGTCCAAATATTTGTGTTTCATTAATTGACACCATTTAACATCAGGTTTAGAATAAATTTTCCAAACCAGTTTAAAACCTAGTGCTTTATTTTGTAGAAGGATATCTCTTAAACCTATCCCCCCTTTGTTTTTGGGCTTGCAAACGATATCCCATTCAACTAATGATAATTTATTTTTTGCAGTTACATTCTTTGACCAAAGAAAGTCTTTGAAGACTTTTTGAAGTGTGTTTTTTTTTACCTTTAGGGAGACTCAAAACTGACATTAGATAGATTGGTAGGGAGCATAAGACTGATTTGAGCATTACCAATTTCCCCACAAAAGAAAGCCATTTTTATTTCCAAAGTGAAATTTTGTTAGATATTGAAGAAATCAATCTGTCCCAAAAGTCATGTTTTCCTTTCCTGAAAAGAATGGGATGCCCAAGTATTTACAGGGAAGCAAATCACTTTGAAATCCCTAAATTTTAAGAATTTGACATTTAACCATGGGATCAACATTCAAGAATATTTTTGATTTATTAGAATTAAAGAACTGACCCAAGTGAGAACAATAATGAAATATGATCTTTTTTATTACCTTGGCCTCCTCCATTGTGGCTTGACCCAAAAGGAGTGTATCGTCTATAAAAAGAGTGGGAAATTAGAGAAGGAAACAACCAAACAAGTATCCCTTTCCAAATCCTAGCATTTTGAGCAGAAATTATTGATCTACTCATACCCTTAAAATTTATCTAACCTCAAGGAGGTTAGTGGTAAAATCCATTCCTATACCCCAAGTCAGTGGAGTAGGAATTAGCACAATATTACTAACCCTTGCCTTTCCCACTACGAAGTAGAGTCGAACTTGTGACCTCGAGGAATGCAAACCCCAAGCCCCAACCAACTCCACTACAAGTGGTCGCTAACTTTTAAAAAAAAATTACAAATAAAAATTATTATAATTAAAACTATTATGCAAAATTATCTTTTAAAAATTATTTTTAATAAATCATTTTCATTAGAAAATCACCAAATTGTGAACATTTGTAAAATTCTTGAGTTATATGATATAACTATAATAAATACTACTCAATTTGGTAATTCATTTTTTTTTAAATTTCATCTTTCCACTCACAATTTTCTTTATTTTTAGAATCTCACGATGTATATAATATGAACAAGCTTATATTTATAAATTATTGATTATAATTAAATGACAAATATTTACATACAAGCTTCTCTTAGCTTCAAGAATATTTATTCAAATATTCTATACTAACAAGGCCAACCACGTGAAGGTGGAAGCTAGTGTGGCCTCCCCTAATTGAGATAAGACAACCACAACATAGCACAACACATCACATCACATCACATCACAACACAACATCACATCACATCACACATAATAACGCAACACAAAATCACACAAAAAACAACACAAATATTACACAAAACACAACACAACACATACTTTTAAACATTCAATTGAAATATTGATTATTATAAAAACTATATTGCACGTCATATTTAAAAAAAAAATGACTCATTGATAAAAATAAAATATTATTTAAAGTTTCAATAGCTATTAGTTATGTCATTTGCAATAATCTTAATAGTTGATGGTGAAATAGTGCAATGTCTTTAGTGATGTCTTTTATTATGTGAAATAAGTTTTAGTCATTTGAAATAATGTTAATATATGTGGTGGGTCAAAATGTACATTTTATAATTACAGAGACAGTTATGTCATGTGGATTGCATTCATAAAATGAGTTAATGACTGCCTTGTTAAATGTTGTTTTTATATGCGTAATTTATGATTTTCCATTGTGGGCAATGCTAATATGTCACACATCAAGTTATTCAATTTGTAATTATGGTGGTATGGTTTTTTTGTGTGAATTATGTCTATTTAAAATGTTGTTTTTGTAGGGGTAATTGATGAATGTCCATCATGAACTATTTTATGAAGTGGTCTATGTTGTGATTCATAAATAGTAAATTTATTAATAAAATTGTGATTTGTAGCTTTAATGTTAACATCAAAATCAATAAATTCTTAAATAAGAATTAAACATTAACCAAAAGAAATAAAAAAATGCAAGAGACACAAGAGACATGCCTTAAAGAATGGCTCTGGCATGTTTTGGCCATTCTTTAATTTGTCAAAAAAAATACACGACTTTAAGGAGTGGCATGGCCAATGACCATTCCTTCAGTCTTTGAGAGGGGTTTAACCCCTTTCAATATTTTTTTTTATTAACATTGTATTTTTACATCTTACAAAAATACTAGGTCAATATAATTGACCAAAATATTAATAAAGAAATGTCAAATAACCAATCCCGTCCTTTGTTGCTCTAAATGCACACTGGCAACTTCACGCCTACACTTGATCCCACCATAATGGTTATCAAAAAATCTAAAACATCAAGCCCATGTACATATCGAGTCTTTTTTTATATTATTGCAAACCTCACCAAGCACATCAACTTCATTGATTCCAGCTTCATGTGTTGATATAATACAAAGAATAAAGAACAACTACAAATTCTTGTAATTGTTAGTCACACTATTTCATAATTTGACTAAAAGTACTTAAAGTAAAGAATATATTGAAACATAATTACATGAACATATTTTTGATTTAAAACAATGGCATGCACTTAATAAACTTTCAAAACATAAAAAATAAAGAGAAAGAGTTGAGGGAAAAAAGAAAATCACGAGCCGAAATTTACCTTCCAACATATTCCTAAGAATCTTGCCTGCAAGAACATAAAAATAAATTCTAGTCAATCTATATTAGAAATTGAAATACTTCTTTCTAAGAAAAGAAAAATTAAATTAAAAAAATGGCCTCTAAAGGACCATGAATCAATCAAAATGGAGATAAGACTATCATGAGTTGTAGGAAGCCAATCGTGATCATTAGAAACATCATGAATAGTGATCCAAGTGGATCCAGAATACCTGAAAGTTTCAGTCTCAGAATTCATCCAAAGAAGCATCAATGTGTAGATCTCGTAGACACAATCCTGATGCAACTTTAATGGGCTCAAAAGGAGTCCTTATGCAGAAGTTACGCTCAGTCAAAGGTTTGGTCAAATAGGCAAACCAGGGGTTCAAAAAGGAAAAAAATTGATTGTCTCAAAATGAAATAAAAATGACACCAAGTCGTAGTGCTCGTCACGCTGATTCTAGAACTATATTCGGTTCCAAAAATGGGCTCGTATGTGAAAGTTACAGCTGGTCAAAGGTTGGTCAAAATTTTGACTTTGGCTGACTTTGATGACATCAGCAAGTTGACATGGCAAGTGGTGACGTGGCAAGAGTGGTGAGTTGGCACATACATTGTGGAAAAATAATATGGATTAAACCATATTGTTAAAAGAAAACACATATGTTTTAAAAATTAAAAGATTTTTGTGATTTCAAGGAGGATTTGGTGGGATTTTATCCCTTAAAATCCTCTTCCCTTGCCCATAAAACAAGGAGAGGAAAAAAATCCCGTAAACTTACATTTTAACAAATTAACCCCTTTAACCACCTTTCTCATATTTAATGGGTTTATTTTAAAGAATATCCAAGGAGATTATTAAGGGGCTTTTAAAAGATATTTTTAAAGATTATAATGCAAGTCAAGAATTATAACAGCCCATAGTTAAAAGGGTTCATTTTTTAATTGTATGGCTTCGAATTATAAAAGTCAAAGGTGGATTTATTTTTGAATATTCATTTGTTATACTAACGGGATATTAGTTATTTTTATTGTAAAAGGGGGAAATGGTTGGAATTTTTACTTGTATACGGGAGATATGCAATATTTGCAAAATAATATGGTTTTAAAGCCATATTAGCAAATAAATGTGTATATAAAGGGGTGATTTTTGTAAAGGGAAATTAAAAAATTATTGAGTGGATAATTTTGTACGGGAATTTTCTTGGAGAGAATTGTAACAGGGAGAATTATTCAAGTTCATTTTGTGAGAAATAATTCTTTGGAGGAGAATTTACAAGGTGTTTTTGTACACCAAAAATTGTAAAAGAGTGAGATTGTGGAGAGATTATTGCAGGTTCTTGGAGCTTGGGTATTGTAAGAAAGCATAATTTTGCTTGGTGATATCAGTAAAGCGGTCCCAACATTGAGAAGAGGACCCGGAGACGTAGTCCACATTGGATGAACTCTGTTATGAATCTCTGCATTGTGATCCTCCTATTTCTTTGTCTCATTCTTCTCTCTTCTGTCTCAATTTTCTCTCTAGTTTAAATTCAGTATTTGAATTGCTAATTACTTATTTTGTAATTTCAATGGTTAAAAAGCATAATCACGCAATTATGTATTAGATAGGGAAATTATTGTAATTAGATTTAATTTACAAGTTAATTTGTAAACCTCTAATTACGGATAAAATAGTCAAATGAGGTGTAGCATTATCATATAATGTAGGTGAAGAACAAAACATTCTTGGGACTATATCATGAGCAAGCATGGGAGTCTCTATATATATACTAATGGCACAAGCTAACAAAATTACAATTTAAAGGAGACAACAAAAACATTGTAAAGCAATTATGAATCATGATGGTATTGTTATTCATGATATTGAAGGGTAAACTATTGTTTAACATGATTCCTCCACTCTTGTAATCTTGAATTCAAGCTTCTTTTCTTGTTGCAATAGACTCTACAATAAGGGTCATCATAGCCATCTCTAGTGCTTAGAGGATAGGGAACTGAGGTACTAGCACACATGGGACAAGTTATAGCATAGCCACCATTAATGTAGAGACTCACAAATAACAACAATAGATTGAATCTAAACATGGTAGTGATAAATACAACACAATAAATGGTAATAAATAAATTTGATTTTGGGATCATAAGTACAAAATATCAAGGAAAGTATGATAGGTTAATGGGATGTTATTTTCTTATAATAGACAGGAGGAGGTGTCTCTCCAATAACTTAATAACCAGTAATATCTTATCATTCCATCAAGATAAACAACCAATTATTTCTTATAATAAGGAGAATGTGTAACAAAAATTACCTAGAAGAAGAATTTTTCCTCCATCAATCAGCGCTATCTTTGCTATGCCTCTTCCTCTACTACCACAAACCAAAAAGCCAAAAAAAATAGAACCAACCAACAAACAGAACATATAAAAAAAGCACAGAACAAATCATAGATGAATAGCATCTAAAAGGATGTGATCTTAGCTAGTCCTTAAATATGCAATTGTTGCCTTGTCATATGCTCTATCACATTGCATAAACTTATCCATATAATATGTCTTTAAATTCAAAGAAGTATGATATCATACCTTGCAGCTTCAATTACATTGTTGCATAAACCTAAGTACACATAACTGACACAACAACCCAACTAGAAGCTCGATAAGATAACACAACATAGTGCGATTGTTACAGTTAGAAAAAATTATTGAGCTTTGTCTTTATATTTGTAAAATAATGACACCAAAAAATATATATATTATATTTTTTCTTTAATATCATTCAATTTAATGATCAATTTCAACTACTAAAAATAGGGTAATGCTCATAATATTCAAATAGAGTGGTATTAGAAAGCTTTAATAGCTTGCACATTCTCTTACTCTTACTGTGTTTACACTAAAACATAAGCACTGAATTAGTCGTTAACAAACAAGTAATATGTTATGCTGACAATTAAAAAATACTACAATTTACTGACTGTAAGTTCCTAAGACCAAAAAAATTACATTTAAATAAAAAGAGTCGGAGATACTTTTTCCCAAAAAAAATCCAAGTCTAGCTTCCCATCTTCCAGATTTGTGTTGATCCAATGCTTTTCTAGCCATGCACAAACTCCTCATTTGAAAGACCATTCATCTGCATATCACAAGTAGCATGGATTCGGGGGATCCAAACTCATACACTACAAGAAATGCAAGATTTCAAATTGAAAAGGATGATCATTTTCATTTAATTACCTACCTAATTGATGTCTTCCTCATAGTCATCAATGCTAAAATTTATATCAGCATTTGTGCCTTTGAATTTGATTGTTGCCCTATCATATGCCCTGCAAAAACATTAAAAACTTTTTAATACAAGGTAAACCTTAAACAACCAACCCACACCTTATCCAAACTTCCAGATAAGAAGCAATATGCCCATTGTTTATGTTTGGACAATTACGAATACACTTGTTTTGGTTTCTACATTTCAACTTTCTAAGTGGGGGTATGTGTAGGAACATGATGGGCCAAAAAGTGGCGATATGATGGGTATGTGTATGGTATGTGGGTGACAACTTTGTTTTTACCCAAAATTGATGAAATGAAAAGGGTTTTTGAAGGAGATTCTCAGCTTTCCACCAATATAAATTATGTTTTACTTTGAATTTAATAAATAATTATTATTCATTTTCTATTTGAATTATGACTAAAGTCTTGATTGATAGGTTGATTGAAAAACATCTATAGCTTTAAAACAGTATCACATTTTTTAAATTCAAAACATGTGTCACATTCTATACTTCACATACTATAGGATTACAAAAGGAAAATTTGAATTTCATAAAATTTTGACCAAGTTAAGGTGATCAGACATACGATTTTTTATATTTTTTAAAAGGTGTAATAAAAAAATCATAATTAATTATTTACTTGGAAAAAAATTACAAAAAAATATGTATTACATCTAGACATGAGTCCTCCACTTATGTCTAAAATACTATAAAAAAATATTATTGTTTTATTATGGTTAGGGTGGTCAGATAGACACCTACTTATTTTTTCCCTAAAATTTAAGTACTACATTGAAATTTCAAATTTTTACCAAATAGATTTTTTTTTTAAATAAACCTAGTAGTTTAGAAAGTACATTCAATTTGCTATAGATTCTATTCTTACATATATTTTTTAAATAATATAGATAACTTATTCAAATTTTTACGTCAAGTTGCCTAACTTTAATTTTTTTGATTTTTTTGCCACTTAAGGGTCTATTTTTTCCATGATGATCCTGCACAGAGCTGTGGGCAGTGTCAAATCCACCTGCAGTAGATAGTAGAGGAATTGCAGTTTTAGAATTCTTCAGATATTGTCGAACTAGTCTAGGAGAAGGAAATTTTATTTCTAGTAATGAACATAAACTTAAAGTGGCATAGATAGGACAAGAATGAGCTTTGTCTTTTCAATTGAGGTGCTTGATCTACTTTATGTGAAACATAGATATAAATTGACTTACCGAGATAGACTTGTTTCCCACAATCCCTATGAAACAAAAGGCATTCAATTAATGAAGTATTCAATTCAAGGCAATGACAAATCTAGTTGGGCATTCTGAAATTGAGAGAGAGTGTGTTAAGTATTGACCATATGTCAGATTCCCATCTTCCAGTGCCCCTACCACATCTGCTCTTCTTCATGATCACAAGTGGAAAGGCATCATTGGATTTGGGGGACGCCCATTGCGAAGAAAGCTTATGTCCCATGCCAAAAAATGAAGTACTAAATATGAATATCTCTCACTTGAAATTCCTAAATATCTGACTACCTATGTATAGTTATAAAATGAGCTTGAAATGCTAATTTTGACCAATAAAATCAAACTACACAATACAATTTGAAGTTGTCCTTTTACAATAGCTCCTATAATTTTAACCATGGATATTCAACTAGAAATATTGAGGAGAAGCCGGTGGCCTGTCACATGTTTTTAAATAAATCAAATCAATAATAAATAAATAAAAATGTATATTTTAATTCAACACATCGATTTTGTGATGTAGCAAAGTTTTGATGTGTACATCATACGTTGATTCTTTTAGACTTGATGTATTTTAGTATTTATTTCATTTTATTTGATCTATCTATATTGAAGAAAAAAGGTGAGTCAAAATACAATTATTCTTTTGTTGCAAGAACTTTCGATATTCTATTATTTAGTCAATTTGTGTTTATTCTTGGTCTATGTCAACATATTTTAACCTTATCTTGTGAGAATCTTGAAATAACAATGTGAAACTCCCTTGATAAATTCTCCATTTTGTATCAATGCTTTACACTGGTAATCTGATTCTGACCATTCATCATGACAAAGAAGAGCTCTTATAGTTTGTTGAAATTATTTTTTGCAGTCCTCATTTTTAGTCTCTGCAAATGCTAAGGTTTCAACTGATATCTTGGACGAAAACCCATAAAAGGAAGAAAGTATATAGGTTTCTTTGATTTACATAAGGACAATCTACATGTCAACCTAACCAACTAGGGAGACCTCTGATAAAAATGGTATTTTTAACTCTCTAAGCATTACATTTGTCTTGACTCCTTTTACACTGCAGAAATGTACCTGATCACCTTACATGTGTATGCATGGCATCTAGTAGATATACTTCTTGGCTACAACTCTTTGGCCTCATACATGTTAAGTATATTTTTTGACATTTTAATTTATTATAGTCATGGATCGGTACCATGTACGGGTTTATAATGTGGTTGTATTTCTATACATAAAATGAGCTCTAGTAGGCCTTACTTTAGTGCCATTATGGGCCATGCCGCCAACAAGATTTATAATGTGCAGTTTACCCTCGATGGGAAGAAATACCATTTTTATGCTAATGACAGGAATAATTTACTCCATGGTAAATCCTTTCGCTGTCCTACTTTGTCTAGTTCTTTTCCTAATTAGACTAATGATACTTCTAGACTTTGAAATTGATAGATTAAAATAGTATTCAATTATCTTTAAAATTTTGAGAGATTTGGTAGTTTTTTGCAATGCACTATAACAAGGCTCAGAAAATGCAGGAGGAAGAAGAGGCTTTGACAATGTGTTATGGGATGTAGTGGAAAGGAAGGGTGGAAACAAACCATCTATTAAGTTTGTTTATCACAACTTTGATGGCAAAGAAGGGAAGAATGGAATGGCTGATTATTTAGGCCAAATTGGTCGATAGGAGTAGGAGCTCTCATTGTGTATCTACTTGTTTGGATGGTTGAAATGGGTGTTTAGTTTTACAATAAATTTATAAGATTTGATAGAGAAAGGATTCAAGGGAAGATCTGTGAATAATTTCAACTTTCAATATCATCCAAAAGCCTTTATATTAGTGTCATTGGTGGATGGTGGCTATAAATTGATTGTCTTTTTCAAAAAGCTTTAAATCTAATTGGTTATGGGTTTTGGAAGCTTCAAAAACTCCTTTTATAAGATTTGTTTGATTCTTCTTAATTTGTGTGGCTGCAACTTGTCAAAACCCATATGCCTGGATTGCTTATAAATAAGTTCTAGGTCTCCAATTTCAAATTGGATTTTTGTTTATTTTAGAGATCCTACAGATTGTCACTACAATATTAGTTCCAGGGTAGATTTACCTTTTAAGTTGGGAATTACTTTAAATCTACTTACCAATAAAGACAAGTTCGTTTCTAATATAAGCATTGTTTTAAAATTTCATATCGATGAAGACAAGTGGGTTTTTGATGTGAGAATTATTTTGGATTTACTTATGAGTAAAGGCAAGTGGGCTTTATAATGTGGCCATTGTTATAAATTTACTCAACAATATAAACAAGTGGGTTTTTTATATGGCCATTATTTTTGTCACTACACCAGGATATCCTGGTGATCTAGATGTATATGCTACATATAGTATAAGTTGTAATATGGAGTTGAGACTAGATATGGAAGCAATATCAAAGAACAAGGCCACTCCTATAAACCTCATCAATCATACTTACGAGAACCTTGCAGGACAAGACAGTGGAAGGCACATACTTCACCGAATGAATAATAATATAACAAATCACAGATGAATAGCATCTAAAAGAATGAAGTACTAAATATGGATATTTTGTGGGCATGAAGAATAGTGTAGAAATTGTTACCTTTACCATACTGCAAACCCTACAGCAAGGAATTTTTTGTTGATTTTATGTTACAAGTAGAGTATGGGTTCTCTAAAGTTACCTACAAAGGAATATTGCAAAAGGATTTACCTCCAGGTGGAACAAAATAGTTTCAATTTTTAAACAAGCACTCCTATAATCAAATTAATGAAATAAAACAATAGTATTGAATTTAGAAAAACATAACGTAGGATTTTGTTTATTTCTTTTTCTATATAGGTTCTATTGTTCTACAGGTGCTACTGCCAACCTAATAATCAATAATGCCTGTTAATTTCATCAACATAAACAACCTATTATTTCTTATAATAAAGAGAATGTGTAAGATTTACCTCGAAGAAGAATTTTACTTCCATGAGTTTGTCACTTCCTTTGCTTTGCCTCGTCTGCTACAACAATAGAAAAAACCAAAAAAAAAAAAAACCAAAAAGAAAAACCAAAGAAAAAAAAGAAAGATAAAACCAGGAAAAACATAACAAACCAACAAACAAAACAAATTAGAAAAACATAGAACAAACGAAAAAAACATAACAAATTAGAGATGAATAACATAGACAAATAGACCAGCATGCACATTGTACAAAACCCTTTCAAAAAAATGAAAAAACTAAAAGAAAATAAAGCAAAATTACAACGACAAAAAGAATAAGAAAACATTGATAAAAAAGGAAAAACATTCACAAAAAAGAACACTCTCTATAAATGAAGTTCCAATTTGAAGATCCTACCTACACTTCACAAATATAATTCATTACCTACTAATCTCTAACATTTTTTTTTTTAAAGATACGATCATGAATATGTTTGTCTCTCATCCGAGCAACTTCCACACCCATAATATCTATCTAGTTGCCTTGGTAAAAAAATTGTATAGCAAGAAAGTAAAGATAATTACTACTCTTGTCTATTTTCATTGTCATGTTCTTCCCTGGATACTCACATGGTGTACTATGAATCACATAAGAAAAAAGATTCATGTCAAATGCTCTATTTCCCTTGAAATCATTAAAATCCTTTCAAATTCATCTTTAGTTGGGATAGGTTTCTGTCCAAACGAAGTTGGAGTAAATATGAAACATTATTTGGTTTCGTGTGGCAAAAGAGTTATTTAAACCAACAATGAAAAAATGATGAAAATTAAAAATAATGATTTAATGCTCATTACTCACAGTTTGTATTTGATATCCACAAGGCCCATCTTGATAAGTTGATAAGATTTTGTGGGTTGCACCAACCTTGAGAAGTTGAGAGAAAACAACGAAATTTTCCTAATTGCTTTGGTTGAAATCTGTTGGAATTGTGAAACAAGCACAAAACCACGAGCCACAGGATCAAACACAAACAAATACACCTTCCACACAAGAGATCTACAAACAAATGTATGTAATTAACTTCAACAAGAAAAAGTTACAGAAGAGAGAAAACTTTCAAGAAGATATGAAACCTACAGATATTATCCTGTTCATAATTACAATGAGATCAATCCTTATAAAAGGAGATCAAGAAACCCTAAAGAAAAGCCTAAAGGGAAACCCTAGTGTGCACACTTAATAATTAACAAATAATTAATTATTAATGTGCCTAAGTTTAGCTTAAGTAACTAAAGTGATAAGTGACTTAATTAATTAACCAATATGATTAAATTAATTAAATAAAACAACTTATTACTCTAACAAAATCTAAGACCACAACTTTCGCCCATGATTTGTAGCAAATCATCAAGTTGGTGCATCTAATCTACACAAGATAACAGTCTAAATCACCTTACTCTGAATCCCTAGATACAAGTAAAAGGAAAAAAAATAGTGAGTGATTGGTTCATACCTGATAGCACCCACCACATCCAACTCCTTCCCTATATGTTTTGGTGCTCATTATGGCCACATTTTCACAATTCCACAAGCTCTTGATGCAATTGAAAGAAAAAATTTCACTCAAATCCAAAAATAAACTACTCTCCCATGAAAAAATATTTAAGCGATTGTGAGATTTGTACATACCATTGAGAGTATGGGAGGAAGAGTAATAGGATACTTTCAATTTGTGAAAACACCGATCACAACAAAAGACTGTGAGGAAGATGAGCATTAATATTCATCCTGCATAACACAAACTCCAAAGTTTACAAGTCCATTATCAATGTTCGATTTTTAAACCTGCACTAAAATGAAATTGATGAAATAAAACACGTATAGTGAATTTAGACAAATAGAACATAGGATTAAAGCAAGAAATAAGTTTTGTTTATTTTTTATTTTTATATAGGTTCTATTGTTTTATGTGTGCTGCTCTCAGACATCATTATAACAAGCAAATCGGCACCATAGCTACCTATTTTTTTCCATTTCAACAGTCTTTTCCCTACTATCTATAACTTGTCTTACAAGTCTTATTTCTTTCTCCATATTCCAAAATTGGCTATTCTTTGTAGTAGGTAGAAACCCAATAAGAGGAGTCACTTTAGACATTATGTACCCATGTAAGAAACCAAAAAAAGTTATATATTATGTTCCAATGCATTTATCTTAGTCTACAAATGGCTTAAACAATATATTCTAAGCTTTGACTTGTTTAGGTGGCTTATCTAAAATTACACTAGCTTCTCTAATAGAACTCACCTATTAGTATAATTTGAGATGAGCCATCTAAACAAATCACCATTTCAAAAAAAACATAATAAATAAAAAAACAAAATGTTGATTGCATTCTTTGATAATTTAAGATTAACAAATTGTATTTCACAAAACTTGAGTTTGTCACCTGAAACTTGGAATATAAAGTGTGAAATAATTCAGATGTAAGAATCATCTGTTTAGCTTGCATATCAAATATATTATTTCCCTCTATAAAATTGCTACCAAATGTTGTGTGGGCTATAATATTTGTTGTGAGATCACATAACTCCTTCAACACTTCAAGTTCAAATGCACCGGACAATACCAATTTACTCCATTCATCCAACATATTGACACTGCTTTTCACAATTATTGGAATCAAACCCTATAATTACAAAAATGGAATAATAAAAATATATAAATTTTTAGTATGACAGAACATATCTCATATCAAAATAGAGAAGTATTTATAAAATAATCTGCATAGTTTCTAAGAGATTAAGGTTTCTATTTTTTGCAGTCATAGTTTCTATACGATAAAAGTAACTTGTACAAATTGGAACAAGAATATCAGTATACAAAAAGCACCAATCAAGACATATAAATAGTATCTCAATTCAAGAGAACCAAGTTTACTCTCCATTGGCCTGTAAATTAAACAAAATTAATTCATAATATTTTTTGTCTACATGCAAGAATCCTCTCAAGGTCATTATTGATAAAAAAAATTAGTCCCACGATCTCCCTAAAAATATACTCAAGTTAATTTTTTAATATAAGAATATTCATATAATTAATTGTATATTCAAATTAAATAGTAATATTTTAATCATCTTCTTTTTGAATGGAAACAATTGGATTAAATCTTATTAAAGTCATAATCGAATTGTGGCACATGATCCAAGGCTCCAAAACTGCAACCCTTTGACTATTCTAATAATCTAAAAAAATTAATATTAATTATATAGTAAAAAACCTCAAAGAAATAAATACATTTCTCTTGAAAAGTTTCAATTTATATATTATATCATTTTAGTCCTAATTTCTCTCTAACAAAATATCCTTTGTATGCTAAATATATCAAAAGCATCATATCAAATATTTTAATGATAAAAAAATCCCATGAGAAAAAACAGTGGGACATTAGAAATCATTTTAATGCTGACAATGCATGCTCCATCTGAAACCATACATGTATGAGTATATTTGATGGATCATTCTTCTTTGTTCTGCTGCTATGAAGAGCAAAAAAAGGACCATTTTATTTATGTATTCTAACAAAGTAAATGAACATTATAATTAGTGTATTAAAAAAATTAAATAAAGTGGCCATAATTACTAAATTCATTAAAAGTGTTTCAAAACTCCCTAGATAAAATGTAGGTGAGTTCAATATTGAGATGAAAAGTTGAATTCTAGTAAACTTACCTGTAGTTGGGTTTGTTCGAAGATTAATTACTGTAAATTTTTAGAAAATCTTAGCCTTCTGTTTGGCTTTTACAGCATTGATGCAGGACAACTATTTGGGTATATGTCTAAGCCAACTTAAAGAAAGGGTTTTATGTAGCATGGATAAATGACAACTGTTCACGAAAATGTCTGAGCCAAAAGTACAACTAACAAACAAAACTATTCCCCAAAGTTCATAATGAAAAGCAAAGCTCATTGAGTATTGAATGAATCTTTTGCACTATAAAAAGATGCCTAAAGAAGATATTTAACAAAAAAAATTGCAAAGATCTTATAATAAGGAGAATGTGTAAGAAGGTTTACCTCGAATAAGAATTTTTCTTCTATCAGTTTGCTACTTCCTTTGCTCTGCCTTTTCTTCTGCTACCACAAACCCAAAAAAAACAAACCAGAAAAAATAGAAAAAATTAAAAAAACAGAGGAAATCAGAAATGAATAACACAGACAAAAAGACCAGCGTGCACACTGTACAAAATGCTCACCAAAAAAATAAAAATCCGAAAGAAAATAAAACAAAATTACAAGAAGAAAAAGAACAAGAAAATAGAAGAAACCATCAATACAAGAGAAAAACCATTCACAAAAAAGGAACACTCTCTGTAAATGAAGTTCCAATTTGAAGATCCCACCTGCACTTCACAAATTTAATCCATTACCTACTAATCTCTGACATTTTGTTTTGAAGATACAGTCATGGGTATGTCTGTCTCTCTCCTGAGCAATTTCCATGCCTGTGATATCCATCTGGCCTCCTTGGTACAGAAATTGCACAGCAAGAAAGTTACAATAATTATTGCTCTTGTCTATTTTCGCTGTCATGTTCTTCCTCTTCCTCGGATACTCACATGGTATTCTGTGAATCACATAAGAAAAAATATTCTTGTCAAATGCTCCATTTCCCTGGAAATCATTAAAATCTTTTCAAATTCATCTTCAGTTGGGAAAGGTTTCTCTCCAAACAAAACTGGAGTAAATATGAAACATTATTTGATATCGTGTTTAAACCAACAATGACAGAATGACCCAAAGTTCGAAATAATGATTCAATGCCCACTACTCACCATTTGTATTCGATGTCCACAAGGCCCATCTTGATAAGCTAAGAAAATTTTGTGTGTTGCACCAGCCTTGAAAAGCTGCAAGCAGACACCACGAAATCTGTCTGATTGCTTTGGGTGAAATCTGAGACCACAAAATTCGCCCCTGATTTGATGAAAATTGTTGGGTCTGTGCATCTGATCTACACAAGATAACAATCTAAACCGCCTCACTCTGAATTCCTAGGAAGAAGCAAAAGGAAAAAAATAGTGAGTGATAGACTCATACCTGATAGCAGCCACCACATCCAACTCCTTCACTATATATTTTGGCACTCTCTGTAGCCACATTTCCACGGTTCCACAGGCTTCCTCTGCAATTGACAGCAGAATTTTCACTCAGATCCAAGAATAAACTACTCTGCCATAAAAAAAGATGTGATAAAAGAACAACACAAAATCGCACCAGAAATTCTGAATTTAACAGCTTTGCCAGAATAGGCTATGCCACTAAATTTTGCTGGCAATGGGTTTGGATCACAGTGCAGATCAAAGCCAACTGCAATCCAGCAACCATCCATATCAGAAAATGCAACACATGGACCAACCATATATCACAGTGCAATGGGAGATATTTTCTTGGGCATTCAGAGCACAAGGAAGGATCAAGGAGGTCAGTTGAGCACCTGAATGAAAAAGTCCAAGGAGAACACCCAGACAACAAGACCAAAAAGACTTACATTCCTGTAGGGGTTCCTGCAAAGCCCAAGGGGGAGGTCAAGACCTTATGTTTTGGAGCTTAGTCCAAAAGATCCAAACACCAACTCTGGTAAGAAAATTAGAATTATATAGCATACATTGTGATTATATCTATTAATATATGATATTCTATGGCCTACATGTCTCTGAACTTTGGTTGCAGCTCATGGTGAGTCAACAATGAAGGGTTGGGTAAGCAAATGCAGCAAAAGGGTTGAAGATCTTGCTGAACACTATAAGTAACTTCAATATTTTAAACATGCTTGCTTGGCTACAGAATCTTTGCGTGGGCTTTCCAGTGTTAAAGGGTACTGTGACGAGTCCATTTATATCTTTTTATCAGTAGGTGAGAAGTCAGAGTTATTGTGGGATTAGCATGACTCTAGCCTATGACCCAGAATTTTGTAAGCCAGCTCTGTAACACTGAGTCCTCACATATGTAGACCTATATAGAGCTTTTAATTACAAGGTCTGTGACAATTCTATATTTTAGAGGGCCACTTCTAACGGTACATTACTGTTAAATGAGCTCTATGGAAAGCTACTTTTAGTAGCATGGCAACCTCTGATGACACCCAAGACGTTATTACTTTCTGTTGTAAAGCCTAGTTTGATGAGTTTTCATATGTGACAACTTTGGATGGTAGATTTTAGTTGACAATTCCTAGAACTTTTAAATGCCCTGCAAGACCTACTATGCTAAGGCCATACATATTGCCATTTTTAGACAGCAGAATTTAGTGGCAAAGCCTATTAGAAAGCTGGGATTTCAAGAATTTCTACATCAAACAGCCAGAAAAACTGCCATTCAAAACATTAGAAGGAAATCATTGTTCACTCTTCCTGATTCTAGACAAACAAATTTATGAAGGTCCGAATTTCCTGATTCGAGAACATTTTTGCACCCTCTAAATGGAAGAACAGTGTGAAGAAGTGGAAGAACAGTGTGAAGGTGAAGGGCATCAATATTTCTCTCAAGGATTGGCGGGCTTGCTTATGTAAACCCAGAGTTAGGAGAAGCGCCAGCCAACTCCAAGGAAAGAGACATGATCATAAACCTGCTAGGCCCATATCAACCCTACAAAGCCGCCTGGAGTATTGGAACTTGTCCAGCATGCTTGTCAAACCAAGATGAGGAGTTAAACAAAATCATTATCTGCAGTACATGTCAAATTGCTGTTCATCAAAAATGTTATGGTGCGAGGAATGTGGAAGATGAAGCTCTTACCTCATGGGTCTGCAGAGCATGTGAGACGCCAAAGATTAAAAGAGAATGTTGTCTCTGCGCTGTTGTTGGTGGTTCCCTAAAACCCACCACCACTCGTCAATTTTGGGTACATGTCACCTGTGCTTGGCTTGTCAAGGAAGTCATCTTTTCGGATGAAGAAGCCATGGAACCTCCAGATGACATCGTAAGAGTTGATAAAAACTCTTTCAAGAAAATTTGTATTGTCTGCAATCAGATGCATGGCTCCTGTATTCATTGTTACAGATGCCATACTTCCTTTCAGGCCATGTGGGCGGCATTTGCTGGCTATTGGACTCAGTAAGTATCTACGCAAAGGACAAAAACGACAGAGATGCGGGCTAGTGGATTTCCTATTGTTCTTGGAACCCAAAATGAAATGCTATTTCCCGCTCTCCCTTACAATGTTCCTATTTTCTTCCGGTGTAATGATATATTCCACACTCGTTACACGCTCGTCTATTCTCGAGGTTCATTTCTATGCTACATCCACATTTTAAATTTTCAAATTCAAAATCCAAATTTCTTGTTCCTAATCTTAGGGTTTATCTTGAGATCTTATTTTAGGTTTTTTTAGGGTTTTTATATATATCTTTTTATTTGAGATTTTTGGGGTTTGGATCAATTTTTCTTTGTATATGTTTGTCATACTTTTACTATGCATAGTGATGTATACCTTTGATCCTAACCACCTACTTTTGGATGATCCATCATGATGACTATTCTTAAATTATTCTTTGGTTGATATCCAGGCATAAATTTCTAATTTTGACATGTTATTATCTTTTTTGACACACGATACTTCTAACCTTAATACTCTCATGATATTTTATGCTATCTAAATGAGGATGGCAATTTTCTACAAAGGTATTATTTTATCATGTATTAGCATTTCCCTCCATTTAGTTGATTCACACTTATCATTTTATTTTATGTACAACTCACTTGCCAACAAGTCTTGTATTGATTTTATTTCTCATATGCCTTGTAATAATCATAAGAACATACCTGTAAGGAAAGCAGAGGTGCGGAAACACTTTCCTAACGTGAAATCCACAGGGAAGAATGCAATGCAGGACTTTTAATTTTCAAATTGCAATCTAATTAAGGTACACATGAAATATTTTTAGAAATAGAACAAAAACACACAGACAAATTGAACACCAGATTTATGTGGGAAAACCCTATCAGGAAAAAACCCACCACACCAAGCTGAATCTTTTTGTATTACAGTAACAAAAATTACATACAATCAGAAAGACAACTTTCTGGTGTTAGTCACAGTAGCTTCACTGTTCAATCTCTTTCATAGGAAATGCTCTCAACAACTCGAAAGACTCATCTCATAATTCTTATCAAATTCTGATTTTATCCTCTTGTTGATCTTTATCCGCCAATGCCCCATTAAAGAAAGTTTCCATGCCTTTTCATATTTTTTCCTTGCATGCAGTTTTTCTCCAATGCTGCAACTGATGCAAAAATCCAACCATCATCCATTTGAAATCCGCTTGCTCTGATTGGTCCAGCGGGATGCCACATAGGATGGTCAATCTAGTCAAGGGCGTTCAACTTTGTTGGCATATTGGTGAGACATTAATAGTGTCTCCCCAATGCCACAAAGTCTTCATATTGATATCGCCATAGCTTCCACAAGTCGACAAGACGCTGTAATGAGTACCATGAGTCATACTGAATCCATCACCATCCATTTATTTCCTATCAGCAAGAGTTTCCTTTATCAATGAGACTCATATTGAAAGCCATAAGTCACAATGAATAGACATTCTTATTGGTGTGACATACCGATCTCGCCAACACCTCTCACCGAGTCTTTATGTTACATCAATGACCATTTGATATTGGCAAGACCTTTCAACTTCGCTATGACCTTTCATCGAGTCCCATCATGTCTCACCGAGTCGGCGACACTACTCTTCATCGCTAGGACCTTTCATCGGGCATCACCAAGTCTTACCGAGTCAGCAAGACTTATGCCCTTCGCCAAGACATTTCTCTGAGCGCCCAAAGCTATCTTGAAGATTGTCGGTGTGACACTTTGTTCTTGCCAAGACTTTCCACCGACCACTTTGTGTTACATTGAAGTCATACTATTATCGACAAGACTCGTGTCTTTTGTCGTGACCTTTCTCCGAGAGCCCCATGTCTTACTGAAGACACCATGTGAATACTCTTGTCAGCGTGACCTAGCTTCATCGCTGAGACAACTCCCCGTGACCTTTATGTTACCCCGATAGATATACAATATCGGTAAGACATTTCAAGTTCGCAAAGACATCTTGTCGAAACCCTTGTCTCACTGATAAACCATATACTATCGGCAAGACATTCCAAGTCGGTGAGACCACATACCGATCATAGATGCTTCGGCCAAGTCTCCCTGATGCCCGATAAGATCACACTGTCGCCCGAAGGTTTCCATTCGCCAAAAGGTCATAGCGAACACACAAGGTCACAGTGATAGACTTGTCAGCCAGACATCAACCCTGTCACAGCAATATGAACATTTCAAGAGCTTCAGAACAGTTAGTCAGCCAGACATCCATGATGTCACACTGACTTTTCTTTCAAAGAGTTTCATGTCAGTAAGAATTGAGGCACAGATTCCAACAATACCTAGTAAGGATATACCATGTGTTAATGATACAACTAGCATGATAACCATTGACGACATTACATCTCCTCATATTCATGACATTATTATTCATTTTGACAATGTCTCTCTTATATATCATAATAGCCCTATTTCCATAGATTCATGTTATTGTAGTGAATTACCTTCTTTCATATGTAATGATATCCTTGATAATACTTTTTGTACATTTCAAGTTAATCCTATTGATGCTCACAATTGTATTTTACATAGCAAGATCTTGCATGATGATAACATGCATCTTGATGTTAGTACATTAGCTTCTCATTCATTTCATATTGATATGTCATTACCTTCCCATTCACTACATAATGATATTATGATTCTTAGCAAGTACTTCCTATGGGGTGCTTATGATGTTGCTACTAATGCTTCTTTACATATTAAATTATTTTTTGTTGATAATTATAAGTATATAGATGATGATATTTTATTGATTAGAAAATTTATACTTAATAATATAAATGGTTAATCTTTGTAAACATTTGACTCATCTTATTTTCCTTACACTTCTTTTATAAATTGAGCACATGTTCTCATTGTCTACTTTTCTAAAACCAGTTTCTTGAGGTTATATATAGACCTAGTGATAGGTCTTCTTATGCTTTATCTCTTGATTCTTTCTCGACTATTATTTATATGACACATATGTATATCCTTGTCTCATGTTTAGTGTTCATGCTCCTTCTAGTAGAGATAAACCTACATTTCAATTCATAGCTAATTCACAAGACTATCACATAGTTGGGCTTCAACATTGAGATTAGCTAGAGGTTGAAATATTCCTTTAAAACAACTAGCTTTGTCCCTTAATGTATAAGCACAACTTCAAAGGACCAGGATACTATTGATTGTCTTTAAAATAAAACACAAGCTAAGATATCCCTTTGCTATCTATTGTGTATGTCACAATTATATAATGAGGTCATGAAAAAAACTTTAAAAGATAACAATTAAATACTAACATTGTTCCACAATATGTGATTCAATTGATTGAATCTATTTGAAATAAGGAGTGTCATGTTATTTAATTTTATAATGTATAGCTCCCATGTGATTTAAGTATTATGTTTACACAATGACAAATATGACAAATGAAACATTAAATAATCCCTAACTTATAATGTCCTCATTTCAATACATATATTAGGGATTTCTTGGAAAAATTAAGGTAGATATATCAAAGTTAAAGCCACTTAACCTAGCCTTAGTGGATTTGATGATGTGGGAACCTGTTGTTTAGTTACAATTACTCTTACTATCATAATCAAACCATGCATATTAAACAATGTGTCCCATGTGATGACCAAAACATGATGTTACAAAGGTCTTTTAGGGTTTGCATCATTGTATGTTATGAGGTCCTATCATATATGAGGATTAGATGTGTTATTCACCTAGAAAATCCTAATTCATGTAAATTTTTATTTAACTTTGTAGATAATATTAAACAATAAATGATCTTCAAGCATTATGGAGTAGACAAAATGAGATGCCCATGTGAGGGTGGAGACATTATTTGTTTATTATTTATTATTTAATATAATTCAAATATTGTGTAAGAGGACATTTAATATGAGGTTACATTACAAATGTCAAATGGGAGTTATCTAGAGCATCTCCCTAACTTGGTGGTTATGCTAAAGTCATCAAATGCACTCACATGGACTACCTAGATTTGGGAAAGTGGTCAATGTGACTATCATGACAAAATATACGACATCTAAGAGAGGTATAATATGTTTAGTATGTATAAGAGGAGTTACTTACTATTCTAAGTTGCTTGGCCATGACTATGGGGGAACTTAATTTTAATATGGTTCATGGTTTTGACTCGTAGTTTTAGATACCACTTAGTGGTTTCTAATTTTTAACTTTTTAATTACTCTTCTAGGTTGTCAATTTTTTTTTAAAGGATAATTAATTATATGTGTGCACTCTTCTATGATTAATACATGCTTGGGTCTCTTTGATACTAGTGTTATTTCATGGAAGAATTTTTCCACATATATTTGGTATTGATATGGTTTACGTGTTTTATATTTATTTTTCATTAGTACATTAATCTTGTTGACTTAATCACTTTCTTAATTAGATTCAATATTTGGCATTAAAGCTATGAGTTAATTTTAGAAGCTTGGAATACCTTTCTTTTAATGTTGTGGTTTTTGTGGTTGCACTAGGGGTACTCTTTTTAGAGATTTGTAAATATGAGTCATCATGGACACAACACAAAACACTTTTACTTTTTGAAATGGTTTACACTAGTACCTTAATATTGACATATCTAAAGACTACAAATGTTGTTCCACTAATCAAATTCCATCCTTAATAACCAAGAAAAGGTAATCTTATTATTGTGGATTTATTTTGATTTTCAAGTTTCAAATTACAACTCAACTCAATGGTAAAATAATTTCAATCTTCATAAGAAATCTCACACTATTTTTTTTTTTGTGGTCTAAAAATATAATGATGATTTTTTGCATATGTAAGATATATAGGCCTTAGGCATGATAATGTCATAATATAGAACTAATCATCATTGTACTAGTTTGGTTTCTTGATATTGCATTTAATAAACCATCATTCTATTGAGACAATAACAATGCCAAATTTGTTATGAGTTAACTACTAATTTTTCTTCAACTCTATTAGAGCAAGAAGTATATGTTAAACTCTATATAAATGTCATTTGGTTTATACAACTTCCTAGGATACTAATTCTACATAATAATGAGAATCCACCGTCATCAAATATACTAATGACAAAATAGTTATTCTACCACCCATTTACGTACAATAATATCATATTTTATTACTCTTGCCACAAACACTAGGAATTACAACCTCATTAATGAGAGTTTCAACCCTCATTAATCTACGTTTGACTTATCATATCTACAGTCCTTTTTTGAAGAATTGGCAACATATGTATGATCACCTTCCTTTAGATAAAATTATCAATTTAAGTCAAAAAAATGAATATTAGATGATCATCATTAAGGAAGGGAAATATAATCTTATTTATTTACTATTTTTTTTAAAAATTGTATCTAAGTGCTTAAGTTTACAACCAAATTTCAACCCTAATACTCAATTATCCTTATGATCTCCTACTATAAAATCTTTAATTAAATTAGGTTAAATGAATTTGATTCATGAAGCTTTTATAAATTGAATTACTATGTGCACCTCTTTAATGTTAACTAATAATTCATATACCCTTATTTTAGAATTAACATAATATTATTGTGGTTTAGGTAGAACACTAAAATCATATTACAATTACTAACATTGATTATAATTTTCAAATGGATGTATACAATAAATTTAAGGGTCTATATATATAAAAAACTCTGGCAACCCTTTTCATCTACACCAGACACATGGTAGCTATTTGTAGGCATATATACCTAAAAAAAAAAAGACTAAATAATTATCCTCACCTTAGTTCCTGACATGTGGCACTCCCTTTCCCTAATCTGACACATGTTTCAATCTTCTAACTAACCTTAATTTCTTGTTACTTGCTTTGTCTCCTTGTTTTGTCTTACAATAATCTCAAAGAATTTTTTGGGGGAGGCAATGCAAGTATGGAGGCCGCTATGAAGCATCACAAATGTCTACTCACATATAGAAGGGAAAATTCCTAATGTGCACACGTGCGACATATCAACAAGCACACCACTTAGAAGGTGGGTAGAGAGAGAGAAACAAGGATTAGTGTGGCGAAGAATAGTTCACGCTCTTATACAAAGGATGACCTACAAGAGGTAGATGTCACATGGATTTAATGATGTCTTACAAGAAAATGTGATGTCACTCTAATACAAAAATTACAATAATTATGTTTAACTCTAACCATTAAGAACTTTGGAAATAAGATTAATCTTGATTTTTTCCCTCCCAACAAGTACTTCCAATTATAATTTATCCAATAAATCTAATATAGAATAATTAATTGTGAAATTTAATGTTTGGGTAATGGTTGGAAGTTCATTGATCCCACTTATTATAACACAATTTGGGGTCTTTTGGTATGTGGTAATGATGTAACTAATAAGCATAGAGTTCATATTCTATGTAAAAATTAGTTTAGTTATGTGAAGCTTACTTCCTATTTGTGACTAATAATATTGTCAAAATATATTGTAAATCGATGATATATGATTAAGTTGTGATTGAGTTGAGTGATATTTTTAGTTGTTTGACTTCAAGGATGAATTATTTCATTTCTTATGCTAATTGCTCATGTATAATAATGTTGGTTATTAGAATGATCCATTGTGGATATTTTCTGACATATTTAATCTTATTAACAAGCCAACATCAGTGCATGTGTTTGACTTATCTTTATATCTAAGGACCATGACAAGTACACCATCAACAATTCCTAACAACATGCTCAATAATCAAGTTGTACAGGTACGCTAGGTGTATGCATAAATTTTTCAACTCTTGTGATGCTACTCTATTATTATCATTTTTGAATCTTTGATTTTGTGTCAAGAAATTCTTATCATGTCCAAGGATTTCTAGTTATTTAATCTTTACAATTAATTACTTACCCTTTTTTGTAGGTTCTATACTACTCTTATTGATTGCTTTATCTTTTCTATACACACAAAGCACCATATTTGTACCATCATAACATGAAGAAATAAAGAACCATACTCACACATACACACATGATATATAAGAAATATAATTGTATAATCTACATAGGTGGCCTAGGAGAAATATAATGTTTATTATGTTCTATGAATGATTGTGATTGAGTGTGATCCAAGCTTAGACTTGAGGGAATCAAGAGGGTGAAATCAAGCTTTGTATGGAGGAGGTAAGTACTCATTTGCTATGTTGTTACATTATAGTGCAAAGGATTATGTATTAAGAGTAGGAATTACTAATTTTCATTTGGTTATAATCCACTATAGCATGTGACAAATTGTCTTCTAGTACCATGTATGCACATAGTCAAGCCAAGATAATTCTATTGTTAAATGAAGGTATCATTCACCACTATGTGCCAATCATTATGTTACAAATATTAATAGTGACTTGGCTTGACATATAGTTTTATTGAGTGGTTGAACATGTATGTGAAGTCAATTCATTGTATAATAAATATTGGATGGTTTGATTTGGAAAAAAATTTAGTTGGTAGCATGACTTAAAATTAGATTTGTCCTACCATTGGCATGTTTGCATTGTCAATTCATCCTTTACCTTCTACATCTAGGAAAGTGGTGAAGCCATGCATTAATTATCATGGTTATATTTATCTTGTAATGTTGGTTAAGAAATTCAACCTCCCACCTAATGCCCTATCTCACTAGCCTATAATGATCCATTATAGATAGGATGTAAAAGGATCAAATGCTATAGAATCAAACAAAACACTAACTCATATATCATTGATCATACTTTATGCCTCAATGATTGAGGCCTGATGATCAATTTGGTAGTTTTGGACCACCACAAATACTTTGTAAGCCTTTCTAACATCTCTAATTTTCTACTATAATGCTCCAAGATGATTCCCACATATTCTAAAACCATGTGGGTACTCTCTAGATAACCATAAAAGAATACTAAGTCTAGGAAGGTTATACATGTTGACCCTATGGTCTTGTATCCGTACAAGACCCTCTGACTACCATAGTCTAATGTGACTGCCCTATGGTGCCTATTGTGGTCTAGACTTGTGTTCCTATATGTATGATATCATTAGTCCTATTTTCTTTGCAATTTACATACTAATATTATTTCTTTCAAGTCATCTTTTATCCTTTATGAATTTTTTTTCATTTATCCTTAATCTTTTCAAGAGACCTCTTGGGACTATATTTCACCTAAAAACTCTCTTGAGGGGGCATCAATTCCAACATCATTCATAAGAAACCGAGGAAAATTACCTCTAGAGCTTCACCTTATCTCATCCTTATTTTTATTCTTCTTTGACACAACACCACTTTTGAGACATTGCATCAAAGAGGGGGAAAATGTAGACACCTAAATATTTCCCTATGTACCTAGTATTTATCAGCAAAATATATCACCTAGATTCTAGTCCCCTTTACCTAAAGTCTATCACTTAATTAAATAATCCATTTTTCCATCTCATCTCACAAAATAAATATAAATTTAATTCCTATTTCCACCTATTATCCATCTCACACGTGACTAAAATAATTAAATATATATTATTTAATTAAGCTTATATTCCCTCAAATGTATTCCAAGAATAAAGGGCACCTAACAAAACTTCTTATGGTCTCATTATTCTCTCCACCCATTTAAGAATCTATCCCCACTAGATACACATGTCCCTTATTTCCCTCATGCTCACAACTACTTACTAACATTAGTAAGTTCATCTTAGCCATTCATATTCTAACAAAATCCATCTCCACCATCCATCCTCTCTTTGATCCTAAGGAAATCCTCTCAACCATCCTTCATTTTTTATCTCACAATTGGATCTTGACCATCCATTCCCCCTTCCAAAAGTATATTAATTCATGTAATCTTTCCTTCATTTCCTATAGTCATCACTTATGCTAGGTACATGTTATCAAACACATGTATCTTCAAGCAAAGGAGTATCCACATTCCAACTAATCAAGGATAAAATCAAAATATAATGGATTTTATGGTAAACTTTGAGTTTATTTCTTAAGTTATTATGTTGTTTTGAACTTCATTGTGAGCTCTATCTAAAGGTTTTGTTTGGTTTGAAGTAGAAAATTGCATGCTTGTTTGTTTATGTTTTACATTTCAAATCTTAGGCATTACATTTTGGCAACTCCATTGGGGATATCTCCCTTAAATCACTTCATTTTCATGTTTTTATGTCCTATGTTTGGTTTGCACTATCTACTTTTTATAGGTTCTTGAGGAGTTTCAAATACCAACATTTTACAAATGTATCCAAGAGAAAAGTAGAGTGCACAATCGCATTCAAAATGATTGATGAATGAAATTTGACATAAAAAATTGGTATTTTGTTGATGAAATTTTTTGAGGTGTTTTTAGGTGTGATCAAAGTTAATTTGCATAAATTTTTGTATGACCAAATGAAAAACATATAGTTGTACAACCTAAATTATACATACATCTAAATTGCACAAAAATGTTTTCTACATGACATATATACATAGCAAGTCATAGAGTTATATATTCTCAAATTGAAGGAAAGCTTAACTATGAGGTTCATACATGGTAATTTTTTATTTTTATGAATAATTTATTGGCATATATACAATGTAGCTTTGTTTCGATGAGTATAAATTTTCTCACAGGGTATATATATTCAATATTTTTTGTAAAAAATGAGTATATCCACCACGAAAGATATATAATCCTAATGACAAGAACTATACACATGTTTTTATATAATCTTGGGTGCATGGGACATATAAGTAGAGTCATGATAGATGGGTATATACACAAATATTTTAGGGTTTTAAAAATAAATTTGTGGGAGGGAATTAAGTGTTTTAGAAATTTAATTATTTTTAAACTACCATTTTAAAATTTGCTCCATTTAATAATTCTTGATGATAATTAAAATATGCCATTTTCTTTAGATTCTATTTAAATCCATGTGGTGGGATGGAGGATAGAACATTTTTTTTTTTACTCGACATTAGCTCTCGATCGCATTGGTGACTAGGAGTGTCACTATTGGCTATAACCTATGGTTGTGTAGCTTTCCTAGGGGCCTAACCAATCCCCCCAACACCTTAACCCTCTATTGTCAGGACATGGTCACCTAGATGAATAGAGTACAACTAATAGGGGGCTTAAGCCTTGCTATTCCCCATTTAATTTTTCTAGCAAGCACTTGCTAGTTAAATCATCATAATACTAAATGATCAGGTTGTATGGTTTTATTTTTCAATAATTTAATACTTATTTTTGTTTTATTATATATAGTTTTATTTGCATTCACTTGTCCATCAATATTAACTTGAAAATAAAAAAAGTTTCCCCCTACCTTAGTTTATTTTGTGAATCCTTGCAAAAAAATAGTTTCCTTCTTCTCATGAGTAACAATGTAAACCTTAGCTTACTTATTATTTGACTATATATATAATATTTTATCTCCTTCAAGGCCACGTTGGTAAGGTGAGGCTTGATCCACTATCTCTCTATAGGGATGGTGAACCAAGAGTTCATACTAACTCACAAGACCCACTTAGGTGATAAAGTGGAATGTTATACCCATCCATGCATAACTCAAGCCTGTGATGGGAAGAGTGTGATAGATCCACATAAATTGGTTTCCTTTTCTAGCCAATCATGGTACCTCCTTTCTAACTCTAAATTTCTAGGGTTTCTAGATGCTTCTTACCCTTATTTCTTTCTATTTTGTTTTGTTTTCCTTACATGTTGTTTGAATTTTGTGTTGTTATTGATGTCAATGGATCTTTGTTGTTACATTAATGTCAATCTATGGAGATGCTTTGATTGGTTACATTATGTTGTCATTAGTAGTCTCACTTATGTCAACCTCTAGTGTTACTTTGATGAGCATATATTTGTGGATGTTCAACATGTTGTATGGTTGATATGGTGATAGGAGTGTTCCAAATGTTGAGTTGGTGTTTTTGGTGCTTTATTTCCAAGTGCTCTTGAGAAAAATTGACTAAAAGAATGTTCAATGTGGTAGAGTAGTGTTCATTTTTTTTCTCCACATTTCTTCATGGTTAAAGATCTACTTGTGTGGTTTGAATATATTGATCAGAGGTGTTCATAGGTGTTATATCCAAAGTTTCATGTTATGGATCATTCGACAGAAGAAGTTGTGTTCACTAGTGTGTGAAATGTGAAGCAGTATTGTCTAGGAGAAATGGTTTTGCTTTGCATTTCTTCATGTTATCGTTTCTATTCTCCTAGATCTAGGAGTGTGCTTATATTCTTTATATCTATCTTCAGTCTGATTTGTTTGAGTTTTGGTGCTCAATAAGGCTAGATTCATGTGTTATAGTGTGTAGAAGGTTAACTGCTTGTACATAATGAATATATCTCTCAAGTGTGTGATGTTGCGAAGGGTTTTGTTGGATTTCAGGATGTTGATGGAATATTCTAGATAGTGTTTAATGAAGTGTGTACTTAAATGTTTAATGGTGTTAACACAGGTTCGACCGACCTAGGGTGTTTACACTAATTGTGGATATTCTTTCGTGCTTTTGGAAGTGTGGTGTGGTGTGTATATGCAGATTTATGGTTTGCCTTCATTCCTCTCCACTACGGGAATGTCATTGCTTTTCCCTTGCTTAGAGAGGGATCCATCATTGGCAAGAAATTGTATCCTTGAGGGAAGGAAGGCATAAAATTATTGGAATGCATGCACAAGAAACTGCATGACAAATATAGCATTTTGCAATGTTAGAAAACCAATATGATTGGAAATTTGCAAAGGTGGGAAAATTCAGAGTAATTGCATGAGCTTGGAAGGCTTAACCACGATGGAGGCAAAAAATGAAGCACAAGTAGTCAAAATAGAAAAAAGTAAAAAATTCTCAAGTGAGGAAAATTTTGCAATGTGATATTAGGTCACCAAAATTCATCACCTCTACAAGTGAAATGGGGTAAAAAGTGTTTAAGTGTTGAAAATTTAATGCTTTAGCAAGTGAATTTTGAAGCTTGCAAAAAGTTGTGCAAAGTCATAGAAATTTTCCAACTTTACAAGTGGAAGTACCTTTGTTTTATGCAAAGTCGACAAAAATCATTGACTATACATGCAAGTCGTTTGAATGAAAAATCATTAAATTTCAACAACCCTACACTTTGGGAGACAAAATTATCTTTAGTGCTAAGTCAAGAAAAATCTCTAACTATACATTTTTAATCTTGAAAAGCTTTAATACACAATCGATGAAAAACACCGATTATGCATGTGGATGGAAACATCCAATTTCATGTAGAGTCGAGGAAAAACCTTGACTATACACATGAAGGGTAAGACATATGTCGGGGCAGCAAAAAACTCCAACATTACATAATGTTTAATCAGTGAAAAACATTGATATCACAAATATAATATGAAGACCATGTAACATTGGTGAAAATCATTGATATCACATGACATATTAAAGCAAGTTTGGGGATTTTTTGGTATGGTTTGTTGATGTTCAATCAGTGAAAATCACTGATCGAACACATCACAAATTACACCTTATGATTATAAGCATAGCCGGTAAAAACTACATACATTGTTTTGTTAAACCAGGAAAAACCCTAACAAGTTATTTTGGAGATTTCACATGGTTAACTCTATGCATCATGGGGCTTGAATCCTGCAATGCGTGGACCCAAACATGAGTAAATCTACTCATAAATGACAAGGAATTCAAGTTTTAGGCTAAGGTTTATGAAATGACCATAAATGAATGGAAGAACAATGTAGACAAAAACCATTTAAATCTAAACCAAAAGAAAATGATTTAAAAACATTTTACATTTATAATGATAAACAAATCTAAACCAAAAACCCTAGACATACGATTAAAAACAACAACAAAACAAGAAACAAAGTATGACAAAGGTTTTACATACCCATAAAAAAAATGACAATGGAAACCCTAAAAATGACAAAATACCAGCTCCAAATCCATTCACCAAAAGAACTCAAAAGGCTCAATCAAACTTGCAAAAGAGGGTGGAATAAAAAAGGAACAAGTGAAATGAAAAAAAAAAGAGTTAAAACTGATTTAAAACCCAAACTAAAACAACATTAATGATGAACTCATGTGAATTTGGGTTGTAGGGTTGGAAAATTTAACACCATTACAACTTTCAAAAGTTTTATAGATATCATGTAGGGTCAGTGAAATTCACCAACCTTGCAATTTTTATTTTTGCATTGAGCTTGCAGGGGCACTGAAATTCAACACTCTTGCAAGGGTGAAAATATTTCTAACTATGGAAAAAAAGTTTTACAACTTAAATTCTTTTGCAAATTTTGACAAACCGAAGAAGGTTAATGCTCAGAAAGGCATTTCAAAGTTGGGGGACCACACATGAGGGGAAATTTTATTTTCCTCATTTTGTGTACTTATAGTGTGTGAGTTATGAAACAAACAAGTTTCATATGGTTTATCCCATGAATTGAGCTCAACTAAATTCAAGGATAACAATTGGCTCTAACTAGGGAGCTTCCTTTGATCATCCTTTGAAACGATTGAAGGGAGAAGAATTCTAGTCTCTAAGTGCCTTTATCCATTTATTGGGAATAGAGTCAAGTGACAAAATAAAAGATTAAAAAAGACTTAAAAAGAAAACGACACAAAAACTATAAAAGTATTCACAAAACTCATTTGTTTCCTCACTGAGTGAAATGCTTCAGATGTTGTCTACTATGTGGTAGCAAAAATGGAATGTTGTCTTGGTATGTGAGCAAGAAAATATTTTAACTACAAAGTTGGTGAATCTTGAAAGGTCCTCTCCATAATGATCCAAACTTCTCATGTATTCCTTTGGTCTCTCTTATCTTGTCCCACCAGAGAACTAGATCTCCAACCTGGAAATCTCAAGACTTTGCTTTCTTGTCAAAAAGTTTCTTGACTTGATCTTGGTGTTCTGCAATACGGTCCACCACTTGAATGCATTTCTCCTCCAATTCAACGAGGAACATGATGCACTTATCCACAACATTGTCAAATATCTCATCTTCTATGGCCATAGCGAATTTCAATGCAAGAAATTCCAAGGTGATTGGAATTTTTGCATTTAGCCCATACAAGAGTTGAAATGGTGACATACATATTGCCTATTTTGGGGTAATTCTATCTGCCCACAAAGCATCATACAATTCCTTGTGCCAGGATCTCTAGTTCTCATCTACCAAATTTTGAATGATATTTTAGACCAAATTCTTATTGTTGGATTTTTCTTGATTGTTACCTTGAGGGTAATAACCTAAAGAATGTGACAAAGTGATCCCATGCTCAAAACAAAATTTTGTAATCTCACCTAATGAGAACGAAGTAGCATTATCTACTACAAATTTTTTTTGGAACACTAAAGCGGGAAAAGATATTTTATTTGACAAAATTGCATACCACCTTTGAAGTAGCATGCTTTACCAGAATAACCACTACCCACTTGGTGAAATAATTGATGGTTGTGAGGACATAGTTGTGTCTTGCACTGGAAGGTGGATTAACAAAGTTGATGAATTCAATACCCCATTGCTATAAGGTCTCCTCAATGACAATTGTCTTGAGGGGAAGAGTAGCCACCTTAGGCTTCCCTACGAACTACTGGAAAAGTTCACACCTACGTACCCAGTTGTACATGTCCTGAAAAAGTGTAGGCCAATAGTACTTAGCTCGCAATATTTTATGAGTTGTCACTGGTGCTGATAAATCTCCACTACATGCCAAGTTTTGGAAATATTCAAAAAAATTGCTTTATTGTTCTTCATTAATGCATCATGGAAAAGTTTCATCAAGATCCCTCTTGTACAAACCGTTATCCCAAAGGACATAATTTGCAGCCTTAAGTTTGATTGTCCTCTTCTCTTTATATGTCAAATTCTCTAAACATTCTTCATATGTGACAAATTAAGAAATGATGGAATACCATTCATCAGTTGTACTCATGAATAGAACTGTAGGAACATCATCAGTGCTTACCTCTTCGTAGTTGGAAACTTCATTTGGCTTGTTGTCAACTATAAGTTGGAAAAAAACCTTTCCCATGCACCAATTTGGAGGGCTTTATCTCCATGTCATACTCTTGAATTTTGGAAATCTAGTTGCCCTTGGGTATGTGCAGGATCATCATTTTAAAAATGGGCCCTTAAGTGGTAAAAAATTCAAAAAAATCAGAGTTAGGCAATTTGATGTAAAAATTTGAATAAGTTATCTATATTATTTCAAAAATATGTAAGAATAGAATCTATAGAAAATTGACTTTAGTTTCTAAACTACTAAGTTTATTTAAAAAAAGATAAAATCTATTTGGTGAAAATTTGAAATTTCAATGTAGTACTTAAATTTTAGAGAAAAGTAATAAGTAAGTTGTTTGTCGACCACCTAACCACAATAAAATGATAATATTTTTTATAAGATTTTAGATATAAGTAGAGGGACTCATGTCAGGATGTGATACATATTTTTTGTAATTTTTTTCCAATTAAATAGTAATTATGATTTTTTTATTACAAATTTTTAAAAATATAAAAAACTCATATGTATGACCACCTTAACTTGGTCAAAACTTCATGAAATTCATTTTTTCTTTTTTTAATCCTATAGTATGCAAAGCATAGAATGTGACACATGTTTTGGATTCAAAAAATGTGATGTTGTTTGAAAGATATAGATGTTTTTCAATCAACCTATTAATTAGGACTTAAGTCATAATTCAAATAGAAAATGAAAAATAATTATTTATTAAATTCAAAGTAAAGAATAATTTATATTGGTGGAAAGTTTAGAATCTCCTTTAAAAACCCTTTTTGTTTCATCAATTTTGGGTAAAAAAAATCGTCAGCCACATACCCATTGTATTGCCACTTTTTGGCCCATCGTGATCCTGCACATACCCCCCTTTTGGTACCAAACTCTTATTGATTGACTTGACTATAGAATCTGACACTAATGCAATGACATGGGAGTTAAGTATGTAGAAATGAAGATGCTTCACTACTTTAACCACAACAAATGAATGTTTTTCCATTGGAGAGTATTTCAACTTATGAGCCTTCAATGGAAAACTCATGAAAGCAATAGGGGATTCAATTCCCTCATTATTTTGCTGAACCAAAATTGTAGAAAGTGTATGCATAGAAGCATAGCTATACATAATGAATTCCTTAGTGGAGTTTGGACAAACTAACACTAGTGCATGCCCAATTTCTTTTATGATATCATTAAATGTAGCTTTTCCTTCTACAATCTAATGGAAAATAGCTTTTCCCTTCATCATATCCACGATGTGACGTGTATTTTCCACTAAGTCAAGGACAAACCTTCACAGGAAATTCACCTTTCCAAAGAAAGAGTGAACTACTTTCTTACTCAAAGGTAGAGTAAGAGCTTGAATGGATTTGACCCATTCTAGATCAATCTTTATACCTTCCTTAGACACAATGTGACCAAGAATTTTTCCTTCAGTAACCCCATAAAAATTGACTTCTTGCGATTGAGAGAAATTATATGTTGTTGATGCCTCTCAAGGACTTGTTGTAAGTGATAAAAATGTTCTTGATGTTTCTTGGAGAAGATTGTCAAGTATTTGATATAAACAACAATAAACTTACCCATGACATCACGGAAAGCTAAGTCCATTGCTCTTTGAAACGCAACACTAGCATTGATTAAACCAAAAGGAATTATGTGATATGCAAAAGTAGCCCATGACATGGTGAAGGAAATATTGTACTAGTCTTCCTCACTAACCTCCACCTAATTGTATGCTAAAAACTCCATCCAACATAGACAGCATCTTGGATCTAGTAACCATTTGCAAGACTTGATCCATTACTAGCAGAGAGTAATTATCCTTCAACAATGACTAGTTCAATTTCCTAAAATCCACACAAATGTGGATTTCCCCATTCTTCTTTCAAACTAGAATGACATTCGCTATCCACGTTGAATGGTGAATAGGAAATATAATCCTTACATTGAGCATTTTTTGGATTTCTAAAACAATGATACCTAAAATTTTGGGATTATACTACCTCTACTTTTTCTCAAGAGGCAACAACCCTACTTTTAGTGGAATTTCATGTTGTACCTCCTTGGGACGGAAAGACTTCAAGTCTTCATAAGATTAGGAAAGTACGTCCATGTATTGCCATAGTAATTCAACAAACTTTTCTTTCTCTTCTAGAGTGTAACGCTTGCCAATATTCACCATCTTTGGACCTTCTTCAGTTCCCAAGTTGAATTTCTCAACTTCATTTGATGACTCAAAGCTAGATTGCTACTAATTTTTGACATAACAGTCATGTTTGTCAAAAAGTATCTCAAGAGATACTAACCCCTTGGGAATCTTGTTCCCTTTGAGTTACAATACTTCTTTGCTAGTGTTAGGATCAACCTTAGAAATTAACTCTCAAGGTGAAGAATCATTGCATTCAAAGTATAACTCATTGAGATTTTTGGCCTTCTTGAGAAAGGCTATGATCTAATGATCATCATTGAAAATTTTCTAGTTATCTAAGTTTTCTAGAACACTAGGCCGAAACATTGAGTTAATAGGGTAGGTAGAACCATGGAAATCCTTGTGTGAAATTAGGAGAGTAGCTAATACTACTAATGAATTAGCTCTATCATTGTACTCTCTTGAGACTACAAAAATGTCAAAAGCTTCAAAATCTTCTATATTGTCCCAAACTAAGTTACAGTAATGCCTTAGTCATTCATTCTTGATTTGATACAAGTTTCTCACCTAAAAAACTACTATTTTAGCATCACCTTAAACATGGAGATTTCTTATCCCTTTTATGTGCGCAACTTCCATACCTAAAAACAACACTTCATACTCTTCAATATTGTTAGTGTTATCAAACTGTAGCTTAAAAGAAAAAAAGAAAGAATTTTCCTTGTGGAGATATAAAAACAATCCTCGCTCTTGAACCCGTGGAAGAAAAACTACCATCAAATTCAATAATCCAAACATCATTTAGACCACCCAAAATAGTAGCTTCAAAATTTAAAAATTCTTCATCTGAAGATGTTTCATCATTTGAAGAAGACATACTATTTGAAGATGATTATCCTTCCAAAGAATATGATGCATATGTTTCTAACTCATTGCTTGAACTTTTACTTGAAGACTCATAATCTTCATCTATTTGTAAATAGTATGTACCCATACTTGAAGACTCATAAAGGATTTGAGCTCTTGGATCATCTAACTTGGTTACTAAAAATTTAGCCTCCCTTTTAGGAAGTAGCTTTTGCATAACACCCTCGATGGGTATTTGGGCCTCAGAAATTTCCATGTTCAACTCACCTCCTACATCCTTCTAGAAGTTATTCCCTAGCAATATTCCATATGACACGGGAACATCAGTCACCAAGACAATCATTTTGATTTTCTTATCTAGGAATGCGGCAAAGGAAAATTGTGCATCCTATATTTTCCCAATCAGAGGAACTTGTTTGTTCTCCATTGAAAAGCAACGGCCAAAATTTTTTGTAAGAATTAGACCCAAAGTAGTAGCCACTTTGGCAGGCATAAAATTATCAGAAGTATCGAAATGAATTACACAGTTGCTTAACTTATAACCATTTACTAACAATGAGATGTAAAACAGGTCTATCCTCCTAGGGACAGATGATGGAATATAAACCAAGTTTCTTTGTGGAGGAATAGGTTTGAAAATAGTTAGGATTTCATTAGAAGAGTCTCAGCTTGGATGGGTACCCTTATCTTTGGAAAACTTAACAAGTCTATGAAACTGGTCAAGATTATCCTTTAGATACTTAGCCTTAAACATCTAAATCTTAGTCTTCTTAGCATGGTCAATTATATCAAATGCTTAGAAAGAACTCATCAAAGAAGATGGGGTAGTTTCATTGGTAGGCTTAGAAGTGGGAACACTAGTCTTAGGAACCGAAGTATTGGCCTTAGGAAATGAAGAAGATGTAGGGGGATGAATAGTACTTGCTTGCTTACTATTACATCTTTTAGTTCAATCAGCAAAGGAGCTCCCATTTTAGAAATAGTAACTAGTGGTCGTGAGCTATCTTTTTCTTTCTTCACATCACCTTGAGGTCGATCAAGATGATTTTGTTGTGAATGAGTAAATACAACATAAGAATCAGTCACCATTTCCTCTTCATCAAATTCTTCTTTGTATTGAAAAAATCCAATATTAGAATTTCCAACCAGATCTACTTCCTCCTACTAGAATAGATCAGTATTTTTTTCAGTGGGATATTTCAGTTGTGTATAATCCTCTTGTTCAAATTCATAGTAACCCACTACTTATTTGTGGGTGGAGCTTCAAGAGAAAGTCTTCCTTGCAATGCAGGAAGTCTGTTATGATTTCTAGATGCATTGCTAGGAAAATTAGAAGGATTGGGATAAGTTCTCCTTGGAACATCCTTGTACGCAAGAGTGGACAAACCTTGAGATATTTGTTTCTTCAAAGCTAGCAACTTGTTTGCAAAATTTTGCACCATATGATCCATGGTGCTTGAGGAATTTTTATTTGAAGATGTTTGTCCTTTATTTCTATTTGTTTCTTTCCTTATCTTTCTAGCAAGAATCAAATCATCCTCAAAACTAGTAGCCAATTGTTGTGTTGTTTCAAGATTATTTGGGGCTTCCCTTCACAATAAGAAACTCATCTCTGGAAACTAATTGTTTATCAAAAAGCACTTCAAATTATGCTCAGTTAGTTGGGCATCAACTAAAGCCTTATTGTCAACTTGTTAAACTTTTCCATGAACTTTGCATGGGTTCATGTGACTCTTTTCTCATTGTTGTAATTTATGCCAACAAGGAATGAGAATTTTGAACAGGCTTGAATATTTCCTCAAACTTAGTTCAAAGAGTGGCCCAGCTAGTAATAGCACCAGCAACAAGATTATAGAACCAATCAGCTACTACTCCTTCGTAAGGTTTCCATGAACAACCTAAAACTGAAATATCTTCATGTTCCACACCAAGAATACCGCCTATAATATAAAAAGCAACAATATGTTCATCAGGATGTTGTTTTCCATCTCCATAAAATTTTGAGATGTGCTTACATGAAACTCGTGGAATTTTATGCAAAGGTGGTGTCAACCTCAAAGGACCAAAGGCATTACCCCAAAGACCTTGTGGTGGTTGTTGAGATACCATAGTGCCTTGCAATGGTGTGATAGGTAAAAATCATAGAAAATTAGAAGCTTCACTTAGGAGTGATGATCTTACTCTTCGAGGAGGATAACTTCTTGTGTATTGTAATGGTGACCTTGTCTGCAGAGGGAAAGGAATCATATTATTTATACGCAACAACTCAAAAAAAGGATTAACTTGACCTTGCACCCTTTGACGATGAGTATATCTTATTTATGCCAGAGTGTAGTCTTTGAAACAAAAATAAAATCAGCAACAAAAGATTTTTATAAAATGCAATAGTACCCTGGTATACTTGTCTACTTCAACCAAAAGCATGAGGCTTTGGTTGTGTTCTCGTGTTGATGGCTCTAACTTCATCATTATCTAGGGCTGAAGTATGTTTGGAAATATCAAGGACTCTTAGGACTGAATCCTTCACCATATCACAAGCTTCATCATGCCTTCCTAAAAACACTTTTAGGTTTTCCAGGGCCAACTAAATATCTAGCAAATTATCCATTGAAGCCACTGAAAATTATTGATCTTCAAACTCTTTTTGGATTATGTTGGTAAATTATTAGACAACTATACCTAGGGAAAGGGACTTTCAGTTGTCATCAAGAAAATTACAAGGAAGCTCTTCAACTCCTATTGAAAAGGTTCAAATTGTTGTTCCTTACTTTGAATTCATGATTAGTTTGTGTCATCAATCAAATAACTCTTGATGGCATTCTCCACCTTGTGTGTATCATAGCGTCTCCTTAACCTCTGCCAAAAATCTCTACTCTATTAGAATGATCCCAACTCCACTATCACATCTATTTTGAGCTCTTTTCATTTTGGACTCAAGCCTACAAACTATTTTCTCCATGTCTTGTTGCTCCCGAGATAAAGCATCAACCTGCCTCTTGTCCAAATTTGACCTTTATTCTCTTCATCTTTTCATTTCCTTCTACAAGTTATCACAAGATTTATTTTACCTTGTGCCATAATTCCCATCTATGAACTCATCGACTACTTCTTTACTCCCTTTGCATGCACCTTTTCCATTTTCTAAATAATTAGATCCTCAATGCTAAGATCCACAAGTTCAACTAACTTTGAAGATTTGGAAATCTTTAGGAGTACTGTAGATAATTGTTCTACCTTGGCCTTATATTGATCCTTCACTTTCTTTATTGTATCAAATTTCTCTAGGGGATATCAATGTTGATTCAACATTTTATTTTTCACTCTTATGAGTAATTTTACCTAATTCAACCCTTGTGACAAACTAATTGGAGATGTCCACTTCTTCCAAGGTCTTGTCAAGATGCAGGAGGTTACATTTCAATTCTTGCTATTCACCTATTAACTCTTTGTCAAACAATATTTGAGAGGGTCTTCGGCTTTTCTGGTCTTCTTTGTTTTATATGGTGCTATTGTGTGTGCAAAGCCTAAGTCATCTAGGAGATGAACCTCTCCCTTTCCTAGGTGTTTGAGAAAAGAGCCTAGGGTGGAAGTGGTGAGATATATTTTCGGAGGAAATCATGGTCGAGGGATGCCATTGCACTAAATCCAAAGTTTTGTCACAATGGGATAAGTGTTAGTCAAAATAGCACTAAGCATCTCAACACTTTACACTTGTGTAGACTCATACATGAATTGCTCTAAGTTAGATTGAGAAATGATATAAAACAAGGGCGATGAAAAAATAGGAAAAGAAGTGGGAGAGCCCAAAATGTTCTCCAAACCATGATTGGGACTATCAAAGATTGACTCTCGGGAGGCTAAGGACACGGATAGGATTGAACTCCGACACTCATAAGAGAAATATTGAAAATAGCTATAGGGATAATTGTGACAATAGGAACACTAGAAAGAGGTGAATACGTAGGAGGAGGAGGAGGAGGAGGAGTAGACACAATAGTAGAAATGGAAAAATAGGAGATAGGTGATTCCTATAGAATGTTCTCATGAGGAGACATTTATGATTCCTCATGTTGTCCTTTGTCTACTTGCCTCTCCTCTTGAATAAACTCCTCTTGTCCTTCAACAGATGACCCCTCTATAGCTTTTTTTCTCTACTTCTTACCACCTTTGACAACAAATAAAATCTTGGGCTTGAAGCCTTATTGGAACTAGGAGCATCACTCTTGTTCTTTGTCCTCAATTCATATTTCTTACCTTTAGGATCTTGTGACTCTTCCTCTAGCCTAGTGAGAAATTGTTTCAATTGAATTCCCTTTTCTTCTAACCATGTACATTTGTGTTAGCAAGAATCAGTTCAAACCTTTCTTGAATTGAAGTTACCTCTTTCTATGACCATAAGATTAGGGGTAGAGGAGATCCTATAATGTTGTTTCTTTCATAAGCGAGGTTTAAGATGTCACCATCATCTTTCATGCCTTAGCAACATCATCCAAATCTAGCTCTTCAATCTATTCCAATGTTCATTTTTAGTATTCCAACTTTGTGATTTCTTCCTCAGTCCTACAATCGTCCCACACATCCTCAATTTTATGTGCATGCACATGTTCCTTCTTGATCTGAACCTTCATAACTCAATAATCAAGATCTAGTCTTTTCTTGAACATTTAAAAAGTGATTAGTTGCATTTTAGATTCAACAACTTTGGCCTTTGGAGAGGTTTGAATGGAATACCTGCTAATCATAACCAGAAACCTAAATCCTAGCTTGTGGGACTCCATATACTTGCTATGAAAAGCAATTATCTTTCTACACAATTCCATCAAGATAA
>VDFB02270651.1:119806474-119830465 GCA_007258455.2 Sequoia sempervirens
CACACAAAAAGACAATAACACGATATACCTAAGAAACCCTAATGCGGGAAAATCCCCGCAGAATGTTGATCTTCTATTTAGCCTAACAGCAAACTTTTCTTTCGAAAATACAATATGAGTTTGCTACAGCAATCTTGTATTTATAGAGCCTAGCTGCTTTACTTAGCGTGCAAGGAAAGAATCTTTCCTTGCTTTCTTTGGCTTTATTTATACATAAAATCACTCTAGGACTTATCTTATCCTCGCACTCAAGGATTTATCTTATCCTCACAAACTCAGGAACATTCTATTTAAAGAATAAAAAATACGTTGTTGCTAAAAATCCAACTCGAATTGATTTAAAGCAAATCTTATCTTGAGTTGCTTTAAAGCAAATCCATATCCCACTTTTCGAGCTACAAAAATCAACACATTCTTCTTCTCTGTTCTATGAAGAGCAAAAATGGACCATTTTATTTATGTATTCTAACAAAGTAAATGGACATTATAATTAGTGTATTAAAAAAATTAAATAAAGTGGCCATAATTACTAAATTCATTAAAAGTGTTTGAAAATTCCCTAGATAAAATGTAGGTGAGTTAATCATATTGAGTTCAATATTGAGATGAAAAGCTGAATTCCAACTCTCTGTTCCATATAGTGATACAACACTAGGATTGTAATAAAGCTGAACTTACCTGTAGTTGGGTTTGTTCGAAGATTAATTACAGTAAACTTTTAGAAAATCTTAGTCTTCTGTTTGGCTTTTACAGCATTGAAGCAGGACAACTATTTGGGTAAATGTCTAAGCCAACTTAGAGAAAGGGTTTTATGTAGCATGGATAAATGACAAAAAATGTCTGAGCCAAAAGTACAACTAACAAACAAAACTATTCCCCAAAGTTCATAATGAAAAGCAAAGCTCATTGAGTATTGAATGAATCTTTTGCACTATAAAAAGATGCCTAAAGAAGATATTTAACAAAAATAATTGCAGAGATCTTATAATAAGGAGAATGTGTAAGAAGGTTTACCTCGAAGAAGAATTTTTCTTCTATCAATTCGCTACTTCCTTTGCTCTGCCTTTTCTTCTGCTACTACAAACCAGAAAAAATAGAACAAATATAAAAACAGAGGAAATCAGAAATGAATAACACGGACAAAAAGACCAGCGTGCACGCTGTACAAAACGCTCACCAACAAAATAAAAATCCGAAAGAAAATAAAAATCCGAAAGAAATAAAACAAAATTGCAAGAAGAAAAAGAACAAGAAAATAGAAGAAACCATCAATACAAGAGAAAAACCATTCACAAAAAAGGAACACTCTCTGTAAATGAAGTTCCAATTTGAAGATCCCACCTGCACTTCACAAATTTAATCCATTACCTACTAATCTCTGACATTTTGTTTTGAAGATACAGTCATGGGTATGTCTGTCTCTCTCCTGAGCAACTTGCATGCCTGTGATATACATCTGGCCTCCTTGGTACAGAAATTGCACAGCAAGAAAGTTACAATAATTATTGCTCTTGTCCATTTCCACTGTCATGTTCTTCCTCTTCCTCGGATACTCACATGGTATTCTGTGAATCACATAAGAAAAAAGATTCTTGTCAAATGCTCCATTTCCCTTGAAATCATTAAAATCTTTTCAAATTCATCTTCAGTTGGGAAAGGTTTCTCTCCAAACAAAACTGGAGTAAATATGAAACATTATTTGATTTCGTGTTTAAACCAACAATGATAGAATGACCCAAAATTCAAAATAATGATTCAATGCCCATTACTCACCATTTGTATTCGATATCCACAAGGCCCATCTTGATAAGCTAAGAAAATTTTGTGTGTTGCGCCAGCCTTGAAAAGCTGCAAGCAGACACCACGAAATCTGTCTGATTGCTTTGGGTGAAATCTGAGACCACAACATTCGCCCCTGATTTGATGAAAATTGTTGGGTCTGTGCATCTGATCTACACAAGATAACAATCTAAACCACCTTACTCTGAATCCCTAGGAAGAAGCAAAAGGAAAAAAATAGTGAGTGATAGATTCATACCTGATAGCAGCCACCACATCCAACTCCTTCGCTATATATTTTGGCACTCGCTGTGGCCACATTTCCACGGTTCCACAGGCTTCCTCTGCAATTGACAGCAGAATTTTCACTCAGATCCAAGAATAAACTACTCTGCCATAAAAAAGATGTGATAAAAGAACAACTCAAAATCGCACCAGAAATTCTCAATTTAACAGCTTTGCCAGAATAGGCTATGCCAATAAATTTTGCTGGCAATGGGTTTGGATCACAGTGCAGATCAAAGCCAACTGCAATCCAGCAACCATCCATATCAGAAAATGCAACACATGGTCCAACCATATATCACAGTGCAATGGGAGATATTTTCTTGGGCATTCAGAGCACAAGGAAGGATCAAGGAGGTCAGTTGAGCACCTGAATGAACAAGACCAAGGAGAACACCCAGACAACAAGACCAAAAAGACTTACATTCCTGTAGGGGTTCCTGCAAAGCCCAAGGGGGAGGGCAAGACCTTATGTTTTGGAGCTTAGTCCAACAGATCCAAACACCAACTCTGGTAAGAAAATTAGAATTATATAGCATACATTGTGATTATATCTATTAATATATGATATTCTATGGCCTACATGTCTCTGAACTTTGGTTGCAGCTTATGGTGAGTCAACAATGAAGGGTTGGGTAAGCAAATGCAGCAAAAGGGTTGAAGATCTTGCTGAACACTATAAGTAACTTCAATATTTTAAACATGCTTGCTTGGCTACAGAATCTTTGCATGGGCTTTCCAGCGGTAAAGGGTACTGTGATGAATCCATTTATATCTTTTTATTAGTAGGTGAGAAGTCAGAGTTATTGTGGAATTAGCATGACTCTAGCCTATGACCCAGAATTTTGTAAGCCAGCTCTGTAACACTGAGTCCTCACATATGTATACCTATATAGAGCTTTTAATTACAAGGTCTGTGACAATTCTATATTTTAGAGGGCCACTTCTAACGGTACATTACTGTTAAATGAGCTCTATGGAAAGCTACTTTTAGTGGCATGGCACCCTCTGATGAGACCCAAGACGTTATTACTTTCTGTTGTAAAGCCTAGTTTGATGAGTTTTTATATGTGACAACTTTGGATGGTAGATTTTAGTTGACAATTCCTGGAACTTTTAAATGCCCTGCAAGACCTACTACGCTAAGGCCATACATATTGCCATTTTTAGACAGCAGAATTTAGTGGCAAAGCCTATTAGAAAGCTGGGATTTCAAGAATTTCTACATCAAACAGCCAGAAAAACTGCCATTCAAAACATTAGAAGGAAATCATTGTTCACTCTTCCTGATTCTAGACAAACAAATTTATGAAGGTCCGAATTACCTGATTCGAGAACATTTTTGCACCCTCTGAAATGGAAGAACAGTGTGAAAGTGAAGGGCATCAATATTTCTCTCAAGGATTGGCGGGCTTGCTTATGTAAACCCAGAGTTAGGAAAAGCGCCCGCCAACTCCAAGGAAAGAGACTTGATCATAAACCTACTAGGCCCATATCAACCCTACAAAGCCGCCTGGAGTATTGGAACTTGTCCAGCATGCTTGTCAAACCAAGATGAGGAGTTAAACAAAATCATTATCTGCAGTACATGTCAAATTGATGTTCATCAAGAATGTTATGGTGCGAGGAATGTGGAAGATGAAGCTCTTACCTCATGGGTCTGCCGAGCATGTCTCTGCCCTGTTGTTGGTGGTTCCCTAAAACTCACCACCACTCGTCAATTTTGGGTACATGTCACCTGTGCTTGGCTTGTCAAGGAAATCATCTTTTCAGATGAAGAAGCCATGGAACCTGCAGATGACATCGTAACAGTTGATAAAAACTCTTTCAAGAAAATTTGTGTTATCTGCAATCAGATGCATGGCTCCTGTATTCAATGTAACAGATGCCATACTTCCTTTCAGGCCATGTGGGCGGCATTAGCTGGCTATTGGATTCAGTTAAGTATCTACGCAAAGGACAAAAACGGCAGAGATGCGGGCTAGTGGATTTCCTATTGTTCTTGGAACCCAAAATGCAATGCTACCTATGCTTTTTCTCTCTCGTCGGCTTTTTCCCGCTCTCCCTTACAATGTTCCTATTTTCTTCCGTTGTAATGATATATTTTCTTCTCTTGTAATGATATATTCCAAATTTCTTGTTCCTAATCTTAGGGTTTATCTTGAGATCTTATTTTAGGTCTTTTTTAGGGTTTTTATATATATCTTTTTATTTGAGAATTTTGGAGTTTGGATCAATTTTTCTTTGTATATGTTTGTCATACTTTTACTATGCATAGTGATGTATACCTTTGATCCTACCCACTTACTTTTGGATGATCCACCATGATGACTATTCTTAAATTATCCATTGGTTGATATGTAGGCATAAATTTCTAATTTTGACATGTTATTATCTTTTTTGACACACGATCCTTCTAACCTTAATACTCTCATGATATTTTATGTTATCTAAATGAGGATGGCAATTTTCTACAAAGGTATTATTTTATCATGTATTAGCATTTCCCTCCATTTAGTTGATTCACACTTATCCTTTTATTTTATATACAACTCACTTGCCCACAAGTCTTGTATTGATTCTATTTCTCATATGCCTTGTAATAATACCTAGTAAGGATATACCATGTGTTAATGATACAACTAGCATGATAACCATTGACGACATTACATCTCCTCATATTCATGACATTATTATTCATTTTGACAATGTCTCTCTTATATATCATAATAGCCCTATTTCCATAGATTCATGTCCTTGTAGTGAATTACCTTCTTTCATATGTAATGATATCCTTGATAATACTTTTTGTACATTTCAAGTTAATCCTATCGATGCTCACAATTGTATTTTACATAGTGAGATCTTGCATGATGATAACATGCATCTTGATGTTAGTACATTAGTGTCTCATTCATTTCATATTGATATGTCATTACCTTCCCATTCACTACATAATGATATTACGATTCTTAGCAAGTACTTCCTATGCGGTGCTTATGATGTTGCTACTATTGCTTCTTTACATATTAAATTATTCTTTGTTGATAATTATAAGTATATAGATGATGTTATTTTATTGATTAGAAATTTTATACTTAATAATATAAATGGTTAATCTTTGTAAACATTTGACACGTCTTATTTTCCTTACACTTCTTTTATAAATTTAGCACATGTTCTCATTGTCTACTTTTCTAAAACCAGTCTCTTGAGACTATATATAGACCTAGTGATAGGTCTTCTTATGCTTTATCTTTTGATTCTTTCTCGACTATTATTTATATGACACATATGTATATCCTTGTCTCATGTTTAGTGTTCATGCTTCTTCTAGTAGAGATAAACCTACATTTCAATTCATAGCTAATTCACAAGACTATCACATAGTTGGGCTTCAACATCGAGATTAGTTAGAGGTTGAAATATTCCTTTAAAACAACTAGCTTTGTCCCTTAATGTATGAACACAACTTCAAAGGACCATGATACTATTGATTATCTAAAGAAAACACAAGCTAAGATATCCCTTTGGTATCTATTGTGTATGTCACAATTATATAATGAGGTCATGAAAAAAACTTAAAAAGATAACAATTAAATACTAACACTCTTCCACAATATGTGATTCAATGGATTGAATCTATTTGAAATAAAGAGTGTCATGTTATTTAATTTTATAATGTATAACTCCCATGTGATTTAAGTATTATGTTTACACAATGACAAATATGACAAATGAAACATTAAATAATCCCTAACTTATAATGTCCTCATTTGAATACATATATTAGGGATTTCTTGGAAAAAATTAAGGTAGATATATCAAAGTTAAAGCCACTTAACCTATCCTTAGTGGATTTGATGATGTGGGAACATGTTTTTTAGTTACAATTACTCTTTCTATCATAATCAAACCATGCATATTAAACAATGTGTCCCATTTGATGACCAAAACATGATGTTACAAAGGTCTTTTAGGGTTTGCATCATTGTATGTTATGAGGTCCTATCATATGTGAGGATTAGATGTGTTATTCACATAGAAAATCCTAATTCATGTAAATTTTTATTTAACTTTGTAGATAATATTAAACAATATATGATCTTCAAGCATTATAGAGTAGACAAAATGAGATGCCCATGTGAGGGTGGAGACATTATTTGTTTATTATTTATTATTTAATATAATTCAAATATTGTGTAAGAGGACATTTAATAAGGAGGTTACATTACAAATGTCAAATGGGAGTTATCTAGAGCATGGTTATGCTAAAGTCATCAAATGCGCTCACATCGACTACCTAGATTTGGGAAAGTAGTCAATTTGACTATCATGACAAAATATACGACATCTAAGAGAGGTATAATATGTTTAGTATGTATAAGAGGAGTTACTTACTATTCTAAGTTGCTTGGCCATGACTATGGGGGCAATTAATTTTAATATCGTTCATGGTTTTGACTCGTAGTTTTAGATGCCACTTAGTGGTTTCTAATTTTTAACTTTTTAATTACTCTTCTAGGTTGTCAATTGTTTTTTTAAAAGGATTATTAATTATATTTATGTACAATGTTCTATGATTAATACGTGCTTGGGTCTCTTTGATACTAGTGTTATTTTGTGGAAGAAATTTTCCACATATATTTGGTATTGATATGGTTTACGTGTTTTATATTTATTTTTCATTAGTACATTAATCTTGTTGACTTAATCACTCTCTTAATTAGATTCAATATTTGGCATTAAAGCTATGAGTTAATTTTAGAAGCTTGGAATACCTTTCTTTTAATGTTGTGGTTTTTTTAGTTGCACTAGGGGTACTCTTTTTAGTGATTTGTGAATATGAGTCATCATGGACACAACACAAAACACTTTTATTTTTTGAAATGGTTTACACCATTACCTTAATATTGACTATCTAAAGACTACAAATGTTGTTCCACTAATCACATTCCATCTTTAATAACCAAGAATAGGTAATCTTATTATTATGGAATTATTTTGATTTTCAAGTTTCAAATTACAACTCAACTCAATGGTAAAAAAATTTCAATCTTCATAAGAAATCTCACACTGTATTTTTTTTTGTGGTCTAAAAATATAATGATGATTTTTTGCATATGTAAGATATATAGGCCTTAGGCATGATAATGTCATAATATAGAACTAATCATCATTGTACTAATTTCGTTTCTTGATATTGCATTTAATAAACCATCATTCTATTGAGACAATAACAATGCCAAATTTGTTATGAGGAGTTAACTACTAATTTCAAATGCTTCAACTCTATTAGAGCAAGAAGTATATGTTAAACTCTATATAAATGTCATTTGGTTTATACAACTTCCCAGGATACTAATTCTACATAATAATGAGAATCCACCACCATCAAATATAATAATGACAAAATAGTTATTCTACTGCCCATTTACATACAATGATATCATATTTTACTCTTGCCACAAACACTAGGAATGACAACCTCATTAATGAGAGTTTCAACCCTCATTAATCTAGGTTTGACTTATCATATCTATAGTCCTTTTTTGAAGAATTGGCAACATATGTATGATCACCTTCCTTTAGATAAAATTATCAATTTAAGTCAATTAATGAATATTAGATGATCATCATTAAGAAAGGGAAATATAATCTTATTTATTTACTATTTAAAAAAAAAATTGTATCTAAGTCCTTAAGTTTACAACCAAGTTTCAACCCTAATACTCAATTATCCTTATGATCTCCTACTATAAAATCTTTAATAAAATTAGGTTAAATGAATTTGATTCATGAAGCTTTTATAAATTGAATTACTATGTGCACCTCTTTAATGTTAACTAATAATTCATATACCCTTATTTTAGAATTAACATAATATTATTGCGGTTTAGGCAGAACACTAAAATCATATTGCAATTACTAACATTGATTATAATTTTCAAATGGATGTATACAATAAATTTAAGGGTCTATATATATATATAAAATTCTTGCAACCCTTTACATCTACACCAGACACATGGTAGCTATTTGTATGCATATATACCTTAAAAAAAAATACTAAATAATTATCCTCACCTTAGTTCCTAACATGTGGCATTCCCTTTCCCTAATCTGACACATGTTTCAATCTTCTAACTAACCTTAATTTCTTGTTACTTGCTTTGTCTCCTTGTTTTGTCTTACAATAATCTCAAAGAATTTTTTGGGGGAGGCAATGCAAGTATGGAGGCCACCATGAAGCATCACAAATGTCTACTCACATATAGAAGGGAAAATTCCTAATGTGCGCACGTGCGACATATCAACAAGCACACCACCTAGAAGGTGGGTAAAGAGAGAGAAACAAGGATTAGTGCGGCGAAGACTAGTTCACACATTCTTATACAAAGGATGACCTACAAGAGGTAGATACCTCATGGATTTAATGATGTCTTACAAGAAAATGTGATGTCACTCTAATACAAAAATTACAATAATTAAGTTTAACTCTAACCATTAAGAACTTAGGAAATAAGATTAATCTTTATTTTTTCACTCCCAACAAGTACTTCCAATTATAATTTATCCAATAAATCTAATATAGAATAATTAATTGTGAAATTTAATGTCTGCATGATGGTTAGAAGTTCATTGATCCCACTTATTATAACACAATTTGGGGTCTTTTGGTATGTGGTAATGATGTAACCAATAAGCATAGAGTTCATATTCTATGTAAAAATTAGTTTAGTTATGTGAAGCTCACTTCCTATTTGTGACTAATAATATTGTCAAAAGATATTGTAAATGGATGATATATGATTAAGTTGTGATTGAGTTGAATGATATTTTTAGTTGTTTGACTTCAAGGTTGAATTATTTAATTTCTTATGTTAATTGCTCCTGTATAATAATATGTTGGTTATTAGAATGATCCATTGTGGAGATTTTCTGACATACTTAATCTTATTAACAAGCCAACATCAGTGCATGAATTTGACTTATGTTTATATCTAAGGACCATGACAGGTACATCATCAACAATTCCTAACAACATGCTCAATAATCAAGTTGTACAGGTACGCTAGGTGTATGCATAAAATTTTCAACTCTTGTGATGCTACTCTATTATTATCATTTTTTAATCTTTGATTTTGTGTCAAGAAATTCTTATCATGTCCAAGGATTTCTAGTTATTCAATCTTTACAATTAATTACTTACCCTTTTTTGTAGGTGCTATACTACTCTTATTGATTGCTTTATCTTTTCTATACACACAACACCGTATTTGTACCATCATAACATGAAAGAATAAAGAACCATACTCACACATACACACATGATATATAAGAAATATAATTGTATAATCTACATAGGTGGCCTAGGAGAAATATAATGTTTATTATGTTCTATGAATGATTGTGATTGAGTGTGATCCAAGCTTAGACTTGAGGGAATCAAGAGGGTGAAATCAAGCTTTGTATGGAGGAGGTAAGTACTCATTTGCTATGTTGTTACATTATAGTACAAAGGAATATGTATTAAGAGTACAGGAATTGAGTACTAATTTTCATTTGGTTATAATCCACTATAGAATGTGACAAATTGTCTTCTAGTACCATGTATGTACATAGTCAAGCCAAGATAATTCTATTGTTAAATGAAGGTATCATTCACCACTATGTGCTAGTCCTTATGTTACAAATATTAATAGTAATGTGGCTTGACATATAGTTTTATTAAGTGGTTGAACATGTATGTGAAGTCAACTCATTGTATAATAAATACTAGATGGTTTGAGTTGGCTAAATTTTTAGTTGGTAGAATGACTTAAACTTAGATTTTTCCTACCATTGGCATGCTTGCATTCTCAATTCATCCTTCACCTTCTACATCTAGGAAAGTGGTGAAGCCATGCATTAATTATCATGGTTATATTTATCTTGTAATGTTGGTTAAGAAATTCAACCTCCCACCTATCGCCCTATCTAGATGCCACTAGCCTATAATGATCCATTATAGATAGGATATAAAAGGATCAAATGCCCCAGAATCAAACAAAATACAAACTCATATATCATTGATCATACTTTATGCCTCAATGATTGAGGCCTGATGATCAATTTGGTAGTTTTGGACCACCACAAATATTTTGTAAGCCTTTATGACATCTCTAATTGTCTACTGTAATGCTCCAGGATGATTCCCACATATTCTAAAACCATGTGGGTACTCTCTAGATAACCATAAAAGACTACTAAGTCTAGGAAGGTTATACGTGTTGACCCTATGGTCTTGTATCCATACAAGACCCTCTGACTGCCATAGTCTAATGTGAGTTGCCTATGGTGCCTATTGTGGTCTAGACTTGTGTTCCTATATGTATGATATCATTAGTCCCATTTTCATAGCAATTTACATCCTAATATTATTTCTTTCAAGTCATCTTTTATCCTTTATGAATTTTTTTTATTTATCCTTAATATTTTCAAGAGACCTCTTGGAACTATATTTCACCTAAAAACTCTCTTGAGGGGGCATCAATTCCAACATCATTCATAAGCAACCGAGGAAAATTACCTCTAGAGCTTCACCTCATCTCATCCTTATTTTTATTCTTCTTTAAAACAACACCACTTTTGAGACATTGCATCAAAGAGGGGAAAAATGTAGACACCTAAATATTTCCCTAATGTACCTAGTATTGATCAACAAAATATATCACCTATTCTAGTCCCCTTTACCTAAAGTCTATCACTTAATTAAATAATCCATTTTTCCATCTCATCTCACAAAAGTAATATAAATTTAATTCCTATTTCCACCTATTATCCATCTCACACATGGCTAAAATAATTAAATATATATTATTTAATTAAGCTTATATCCCCTCAAATGTATTCCAAGAATAAAGGGCACCTAACAACACTTCTGATGGTCTCATTATTCTCTCCACCCATTTAAGAATCTATCCCCACTAGATACACATGTCCCTTATTTCCCTCATGCTCACAACTACTTACTAACATTAGTAAGTTCATCTTAGCCATTCATATTCTAACAAAATCCATCTCCACCATCCATCCTCTCTTTGATCCTAAGGAAATCCTCTCAACCATCCTTCATTTTTGATTTCACAATTAGATCTTGACCATCCATTCCCCCTTCCAAAAGTCTATTAATTCATGCACTCTTTCCTTCATTTCCTATAGTCGTCACTTATGCTAGGTACATGTTATCAAAACATGTATCTTCAAGCAAAGGAATATCCACATTCCAACTAATCAAGGATAAAATCAAAATATAATGGAGTTTATGGTAAACTTTGAGTTTATTTCTTAAGTTATTATGTTGTTTTGAACTTCATTGTGAGCTCTATCTAAAGGTTTTGCTTGGTTTGAAGTAGAAACTTGCATGCTTGTTTATTTATGTTTTACATTTCAAATCTTAGGCATTAAATTTTGGCAACTCCATTGGGGACATCTCCCTTAAATCACTTCATTTTCATGTTTGTGTGTCCTATGTTTGGTTTGCACTATCTACTTTTTATAGGTTCTTGAGGAGTTTCAAATACCAACATTTTACAAATGTATCCAAGAGCAAAGTAGAGTGCACAATTGCATTCAAAATGATTGATGAATGAAATTTGACATAAGAACTTGGTATTTTGTTGATGAAATTTTTTGAGGTGTTTTTAGGTGTGATCAAAGTTAATTTGCATAGATTTTTGTATGACCAAATGAAAAAAATAGAGTTGTACAACCTAAATTATACATACATCTTTATTGCACAAAAATATTTTCTACATGACATATATACATAGCAATTCATAGAGTTATATATTCTCAAATCAAAGGAAAGCTTATATATGAGGTTCATACATGATAATTTTTTATTTTTATGAATAATTTATTGGCATATACACAATGTAGCTTTGTTTCGATGAATACAAATTTTCTCATAGGGTATATATATTCAATATTTTTTGTAAAAAATGAGTATATCCCCCATGAAAGATATATAATCCTAATGACAAGAACTATACACGTGTTTTTATATACTCTCAAGTGCATGGGACGTATAAGTAGAGTCATGATAGATGGGTATATACACAAATATTTTAGGGTTTTAAAAATAAATTCATGGGAGGGAATTAAGTGTTTTAGAAATTTAATTATTTTAAAACTACCATTTTAAAATCTGCTCCATTTAATCATTCTTGATGATAATTAAAATATGCCATTTTCTTTAGATTCTATTTAAATCCATGTGGTGGGATGGAGGATAAAACATTTTTTTTTACTTGACATTAGCTCTCGGTCACATTGGTGACTAGGAGTGTCACTATTGGCTATAACCTATGGTTGTGTAGCTTTCCTAGGGGCCTAACCAATCCCCCCAACACCTTAACCCTCTATTATCAGGACATGGTCACCTAGATGAATAGAGGACAACTAATAGGGGGCTTAAGCCTTGCTATTCCCCATTTAATTTTTCTAGCAAGCACTTGCTAGTTAAATCATCATAATACTAAATGATCAGGTTGTATGGTTTTGTTTTTCAATAATTTAACACTTATTTTTGTTTTATTATATATAGTTTTTATTTGCATTCACTTGTCCATCAATATTAACTTGAAAATAAAAAAAAAATCTCCCTACCTTAGTTTATTTTGTGAATCCTTGCAAAAAAATGGTTTCCTTCTTCTCATGAGTAACAATATAAACCTTAGCTTACTTATTATTTGACTATATATATAATATCTTATCTCCTTCAAGGCCACATTGGTAAGGCGAGGCTTGATCCACTATCTCTCTATAGGGATGGTGAACCAAGAGTTCATACTAACTCATAAGACCCACTTAGGTGATAAAGTGGAATGTTATACCCATCCATTCATAACTCAAGCCTATGATGGGAAGAGTGTGATAGATCCACATAAATTGGTTTCCTTTTCTAGCCAATCATGGTACCTCCTTTCTAACTCTAAATATCTAGGGTTTCTAGATGCTTCTTACCCTTCTTTCTTTCTATTTTGTTTTGTTTTCCTTACATTTTGTTGGAAGTTTGTGTTGTTATTGATGTCAACAGATCTTTGTTGTTACATTAATGTCAATCTATGGAGATGCTTTGATTGGTTGCATTATGTTGTCATTAGTAGTCTCACTTATGTCAACCTCTAGTGTTACTTTGATGAGCATATGTTTGTGGATGTTCAACATGTTGTATGGTTGATATGGTGATAGGAGTGTTCCAAATGTTGAGTTGGTGTTTGTGGTGCTTTATTTCCAAGTGCTTTTCATAAAATTTGACTAAAAGAATGTTTAATGTGGTAGAGTAGTGTTCAGTATTTTTCTCCACATTTCTTCATGGTTAAAAATCTACTTGTATGGTTTGAATACATTGATCAGAGGTGTTCATAGGAATTATATCCAAAGTTTCATGTTCTGGATTGTTTGATAGAAGAAGTTGTGTTCACCAGTGTGTGAAATGTGAAGTAGTGTTGTCTAGGAGAAATGGTTTTTCTTTGCATTTCTTCATGTTATCGTTTCTGGTCTTATGGATCTAGGAGTGTGCTTATATTCTTCATATCTATCTTCAGTCTGAGTTGTTTGAGTTTTGGTGCTCAATAAGGCTAGATTCATGTGTTATATTGTGTAGAAGGTTAACTGGTTATACATAATGAATATATCTCTCAGGTGTGTGATGTTGTGAAGGGTTTTTTTGGATTCCAATATGTTGATGGAATATTCTAGATTGTGTTTAAGTATTGTATGTGGTTCACAAGTCATCTTTGGATCAAATGAAGTGTGTACTTAAATGTTTAATGGTGTTAACATAGGTTCGACTGACCTAGGGTGTTTACACTAATTGTGGATATGTTTTCATGCTTTTGGAAGTGTGGTGTGGCATTTATATGTGGATTTATGGTTTGCCTTCATTCCTCTCCACTACAGGAATGTTTTGGTGCTGACCCAATTTGAATTTGCACGTTTGAAGTGTATAACCAGCCTTGTAGATTTTTTTCAAGGTTGAAGATGGTATATATGTGTGATGAATTGATGGAGGATAAGAGTGTGATCTGTGTGGTTCAAAGTGTTGAGATGCAAAGTGAAAAACTATGAAATATAGTGTGAGATTTAATACCTAAGACTACCATAAGCAATGAGTATAAGGTGTCTACATTCTTCAGAGAGAGTGAAAATGACCTAGTGAAGTAGTGGTGGATCATTTATGTTGCTCTAAGATGGATTTCACATTGTAATAATCTCCTTTCTTCTTCTTTCTAATCTAGCAGTGAGCCATTGGCCATGAGCCCTTCTTTCTTTTGGGTAGTGAGCCTATTTTATTCGATGTTGCAATTACTTTATATAGTGATTTAATCCTCATTGTCCTTTTTTCCTTCTTGGGTTTTCCATTTTGGTGTTCTCATGTGTTTGGATGTGTTTACATTACTATTTCTCATGTTTATATTATGCTAATGCATGATAAGAGTTCAATGGTTGTTAGGGTTTAAGAGACTAATATAGATCAAAAAGTAATGAGGATTTACCTCCCTATTATTTGTCTTGTGCATTCAACAATTGGTATCAGAGCAAGGTTCCTTAGAAGTAAGCTTAACACTTGAGTTAGATCCGATGGCACACAAAAAGGTGGCTCCTCTATTTGATGGATACAATTATGCATTTTGGAAGACTAGGATGGAAGGTTTTCTTATTTCCCTAGGGCTTGGAGTTTATAATTCAATTGAAGATGGATATACAATTCCTACTAATGGATCATCAACTGATGATGAGGTCAAGGCTTATGAGAACAATGATAAAGAAAGGTATGCTCTCTAGAGTGGTCTTTCTAATTCAAAACTTGTGAAGGTTATGAGCTACAAATTTGCTAAACAAATTTGGAAGATGGAAAGTGTTTATGAAGGAGATGATAAGGTCAAGCAAGCAAAGATACAAAATCTAAAGACTAAGTTTGGAACCCTAAGGATGAAAGAAGATGAAGATATTATAGGTTATATGCATAGAGTGGACAAAGTTTTCAATTCTATTAGAGGCCTTGGTGGAAAAATTGAAGAAGATGAGGTGGTAAAGAAGGTATTAAAAACTCTTCCTAAATATTATAGTCTTAAGGTTTCTACTATTGAAGAAGCTTAGAATTTAGATCATTATTCTAGAGATCAATTGTTTGGTGCTTTAACTACCTTTGAGTTAAGAGAGTTTGGGGTAAGTGCACAAAGTTGAGTCCACGAAATGTGGAAGTTTTTGCCCTAACCAAAAAATTGAAATCGTCTTTGAGGAAACAGGATCCCGATTTTAATAAACGGGATCCCGATTTTTAAAAATCGGGATCCCGTTACGATTCGGGATCCCAAGCTTGATACGGAACGAGATCCCGCTTTTTAAAAATCAGGATCCCATTTCCCATAGGATCTTGAACCAATGAAAAGGGCACAGGATCCCGGTTGTCACGAAACGAGATCCTGATTACTACGAAACATGATCTCGATTTCTATAAATCGAGATCCCGTTTGGTAGAAATCAAGATCCCATTTTATACTGCTATTTATTTTTTAAAAAAAGATTTCGCTGCATAGCGGACGGGACCTCGAGTACTGGCAACAACGACCCCCACAATTAGCTACAGGTACCCGCCTACATGCCATTTTTTTGCATTTTTCTATTTTGAATTGAAATTTTGAAGAAAATAAGTGAATTTTAGCATGTTTTTTTAATTTATTTCACATTTTAAGCATTTTTTTAACTGTTATAGTAGAAATGAATAATTGTAAAAATAGACAAAAAAATGCAATGAAACCTAAAGGTATTTTAATAAAAATGAAAAAATGAACTTTGAATTGTGTTTTACAAACAAAATTTAACTTTTGAAAGCTAAATTGTTCGATTAAACCAAAAAAAATTGAATTTGAAAACCTAATTGAAACAAAACAAAAAAATCATTTCAAAACCATAGAAATCGAAATGAAATAAAAACATTGCATTTACAAATCCAAATCAAGCTTTTGAAACCCTGAATCCAAATCAAACGAAAAAAAATGAATTTGAAAACCCTAGTTTGAATTGAAACGAAAAAATTGCATTAAAAACCCTAATTGTTTAAAATTGAAACCCTAAATTGAATTGGAACAAATAAATTATTAAAACCCTAAATTGGAATCGAACAAGTCATTTTGATTTTGAAAACTAGGTAATTTTGAGCTCAAAAAAAATCATTTACATTGCTTAAATGTTTTAGAATTTTATTTGCTTTGTATGGAAAAAAAATATATATATTAAACTTTAGTTTCAATGTTAAATTATATTTAGATTAGAAAAAATATGTTAAGAATGGTTAAAATTCATAAAGTTTATCTTGATGTTTGTTTGCAAATTTAGTTAACAAATTCGTAAATCTAAACACGTACAATCGATTCCAATTAACACTAACTTGCAACTCTAAATTATGCCAAGGGCCACCCAAACTTCACCCTAAGTTTGCTAAACCCTAGACCCTAAATTGTAAAATCTAAACCCTCAACACTAAAGCATTTGAATTTTGTCTTAGGACCTTAAAATGAAATTCAATGGTTGCCTTAAAAAACCCTCTATTGTCACCATTTAGTAGAGCTTTTTGTAATGTTTTCACTTATTTGAACACATAATATATAAAAACTTTTGGTTTCTACAAGTTTATGAAGAGTGGATGATCACTCTCTATGACAATTAGACATGATCATTAGGGTTCTAAATCATTGGAAGAAAACTGAGAGCATGAGTGAGAGTGCTATGGGTAAAGTTTCTTTCATTGGACATACCTAAAATTATGTAGGTTCAATATCAAGAATGGGTCTATTTGGTAGATTTATGAAAATAATTTTGAATATCTAGAATGCCATAAAAGTATAATTATAGCAATTCCAATTGGAAACACTTGGGTACATATATATCATATGAAATTTAAATCTAGGAAGGTGTCTATTATATAGGAGAGTTGATAATACATGAAAAGAGGTTTGTATGGGAATATATGTATTAAGAAAAACATACCACATGACCTCTATAGGATTTTTAAGATGTGATCCTAGATAATAATCCACCCATGTCCTCAATCATAATGGATTCTTTAGCAATTAAGAGAGATTCAATAACCATAAAATTACCTATATTTTGATACTATATATATTTATGTGGAAGGATATAAATGCATCAATAAGGAGACCAAGATGGAACCATTTAACACCTACAAGGTACACCTATTACATGGGAAGGGAGGAGGTACATGATGATAGTTTGGAGGAACTACATGCTATTATTACAATTTAGAAATAGGAGGATGATTCATATAAAGAAATATAATTAAATATTTATATTATTTAATATATTATATTTAATATATTATATTAAAATAATATAAATATTAATATCATAAATATAATATAAGATTACAATTAAGGATAGGTGTACATTTACTTGGGGTTTTAATGAGAGTTAGGCTTGGAATTCAATTAGGTTTTGCTTAGTAAATGGATTCACGTTACAATTAGGAATAACAATAAATATTAATATAATTATAATACAAATATAAATTAATTTAAATATAATATAATTTAATATAATATAATATAGGAATACATTTAAGATTAGGTAAAGGTTATAATTTAATTAAGTTTCAATTAGGTTTACAATTCAATTAGGATATGGTTAGGGGTGGGGATCATTTAGCATTCTATTATGATTAGAGTATGGGTTACATTTAAGATTATTGTTATTTTTGTGATATGTATAGATTGATTCATTTTTAACATGATACTTTTTTTTATTAGAGGGGTAAACACTTTTGACCTAGAGCTAGATGGAACCAATGAGGCTATAGTATGACTAAATTTGGACCTCACTAGACATCTAGATCCCCTTAAGCCATCCTATCACCTTAAATCATAAATCGATTTCTTAAGGGGTCCCAATATGACAAATTTCTTAAGGGGATCAAAGAAGTTCTTAAAATTTGGTGAAGTTGCCCAAGGCAACCAAATTTAACAATATTAAGATCATGCAAGATTATAATATGAATGAGATTTCATCATCTAGGTTGGTCAGTTGAAACAAGAGTAGATCTCAATCAACTATTCCACAAGAAAATGTTCTTCACTAACTTAGAAGTTCATTAAATATTCCAAGGGGCACCGAAACTTTACCCTAAGTTTTGTAAACCCTAAACCTTGAACTCTAAAATCTAAACCCTAAACACTAAACCATTCATTTTGTCCTACCCAACACTTTAAAGTGAAATTTGGTTGTCTTAGGAAAATCCACCATATTTTATTCCCTTATGCCATGTAATTTTGTCCTAGGATCTTACTACATGTACATCCCCTTAAGTTATCCTATTACCCTAAACCTTGAACTCTAAAGTCTAAACCCTAAACCCTAAAGCCATCATTTTTTCTTTAAAGGCTCTTAATGAAATTTGGTTGCCTTGGGCAGCTTCACCAAATTTTATTCATTTGAGCCATGCCATTTTCTCTTAGGACCTCACTAGACGTAAATCCCCCTAAGCCATCTTGTCACCTAAATCGTAATTTGATTTCTTAAGGGGATCAAAGAAGTTCTTAAAATTTGGTGATCAAAGTTGCCATCATGACCTAGGTTGGTCAGTTGAAACAAGAGTATATCTCAATCAACTATTCCACAAGAAAATGTTCTTCACTAACTTGCAAGTTCATTAAATATTCCAAATTCTAAACCCTAAACCCTGAACTCTAAATTCTAAACCCTAAACACTAAACCATTCATTTTGTCCTACCTAGGATCTTAAAGTGAAATTTGGTTGTCTTAGGAAAATCCACCAAATTTCATTCCCTTATGCCATGTAATTTTTTCATAGGATCTTACTACGTATATCCCCTTAAGTTATCCTATTACCCTAAACCCTAAACTCTAAACTCTAAACCCTAAACCCTAAAGCCATCATTTTTCTTAGGCTCTTAATGAAATTTGGTTGCCTTAGGTAACTCCACCAAATTTCATTCCCTTATGCCATGTAATTTTGTCCTAGGATCTTACTACATGTAGATCCCCTTAAGCTATCTTATTACCCTAAACCCTAAACGCTAAAGTCTAAACCCTAAACCCTAAAGCCATTATTTTTTCTTAGGCTCTTAATGAAATTTGGTTTATGCCAAACCCAGCTCCACAATTCATTCCCTTATCACCATGTAATTTTTCCCTAGGATCTTACTACATATATCCCCTTAAGTTATCCTAAATCCCTAAAACCTAAACTCTAAAGTCTAAACCATAAACCCTAAAGCCATCATTTTTTCTTAGGCTCTTAAAGAAATTTGGTTTGCCCACAGCAGGCAGCTTCACCAAATTTTATTCACTTGGTATGCCATTTTCTCCTAGGACCTCACTAGACGTAAATCCCCTTAAGCCATCCTGTCACCCTAAATCGTAATTCAATTTTCTTAAGGGGTTCCAATATGACATTTCTTAAGGGGATCAAGAAGTTCTTAAAATTTGGTGATCAAAGTTGCCCAAGGCCCAACCAAATTTAACAATAATAAGATCTTGCAAGATTATACAATATCAATAGTTAATTTTATTTTCATTCAAGTAACATGTGCCTTAGACATATAAATGAGGCTTGTACATATAATTTTATCATTTGTATTCAATTATTTAAGGCCATTTATATTGAATGGTTTAAAGGTATTTCCTAAACATGTATCTTACATCTTGAAATTACAAATCTAATGCAGGTTCACTCATCTTAAAGATCACGTGGATCCATTCAATAATATTCACAATCCACCTCCACACCATCCATCTCCAACACCTTCACCTCCACCTCCACCCACTCTGCCTCGTAACCCCCCACCTCCACCACCTGAAATCAATGAACATGCTCGTTTGCAAGCACAAACCAATGCTTCTGCTAGAACCATCCAAGATCAAATCAACATTATTCAAAATGAAGAATGTGTCGCACCTCCTGTGAGGATGTTTGCATCTAGGTTGCAAACCCTTGTTGATGCTGTCAGGGCTATGATGGGATCGTAGATGAGCATCGACAATGGCTAGAGGAGAGGAGAACTCCTGATTTTGAAAAGGAAAACACAAAGAAATGAAGATCTATGCAGTAGAGAGCCATAATAGTTTATAAATTAAAACAATGATCTTAAATGGTTATGAATTTATAAATTTGATGAACGATGGATATTTTGTGTGATGAATTTATAAATTTGGTTCCAAATGGATATTTTTAGTGACATGAATTTATGATTTTGGTTCTAAATGGATATTTTTAGTGACATGGATTTATGAATTTGGTGGAATTTATGAACTTATAATGAATAGTATACAATGGTATATATTTTATGACTATCTACTAGATCATGATTTCTCCTACTAAAAAATTGTAATATATATGTGTGTGTGTTAGACATAAAATGAGCTTTTGTTAATGTTTCAAGTTATTGTTTAGTATGTATGTGCATGTATTAAAAATTTGCATATATAGTTCTTAAATTTTGAAATTTGTATGTATGTACATAGTTTAGTTTAATGATTTGTACGCATGTAAATTATGCATCATATTTTTTATTTTAAATGTACATGTACATACATTTAATTTTGAATTTTGTATGGACATGCTCTTGGATTGAACAATCCAATATATATATATATATATGTGCATTTCAATTAAATATATGATCTTAATATTTATGTTGCTCATCCTATTTCAATTAAATATATGATCTTAATATATGTATGCACATGGACTATTTTGTATGATTTAATGCAGGTGCACATTTATATCGAGCATATCATGGATGATTTTAACATTGATGATATCATCAATCCACCACCTCAGCCACAGCTACATCCACCTCCCCCTCCCCCTCCCCCTCCCCCTCCGCCTCCACATAATATGCCACATCCAGCACCTATCGCATCTGACGAGGCTCACTTGAGAGCATGAATAAATGATCAAGTTGCATCCTTACAAAATCAAATCAATGCTATGTAGAGTCAAGCATGGATTCCTCCACATGTGAGACGTTTTGCATTTGCAATGCAAAACATTGTTGATTCCATTAGGATGATTGATTTTGATCTTGATAGGCATCAACGAGACATAGAAAAAATGAGACAATTTTATTCTGATGGTCTCTCTTACAAACAAATATCAGACCTTAAAATTAAAAATCCCATCTAGCCCTACTTTCTTGGCCACAGATTTTCGATATTGTTCCACCCAACAAATCTAGAATATCCATGAGGTGGGTGCATACATCATGAGATGAGTGCACATTTTTGGGATCGATGGTATATCTTTTGATAGTCCCCACATACAAATTAGAATTACCCCATTGTATTTTTGATAAAATTGTATGTAGAGTTTGTTTTGGGGAAAAGAAGCCCAATTATTTTGATTTTGAATCATTTTAGGGTGTTGGTGAAATGCCTGGCATAAAGATTAGAGGCAGGGTTGATCCCGTGCCCCATGCCTATACAACCCCTTGTTGTTGCTCACGGTCTCCCATTCTGCTTTGTACATCATCAAGCTCGGTCTCAACATTAGGTTCCCTTAGTACACTCGTGGGAGACCTTGATCCAACAGCGATAGTGATGGGGAGCATAGAGACAATGATGATGATGGAGGAATTTTATGGAAATTTGGTCAGAATCTTGGATTCTAGGAGTGTTGAGGCAGATCCCCATATATGTACTAGTTGTCATCTAGTGTGCTATGGACCTGATCAGGCTACACCTAGTTTAGGTGGATGGGGAGATTTTGGTGGTTCATTTGGTTGCATCAGTTCATTTGTAGGGTTTCTTACAATAGACCATCACCCTGAGGACACTGTAACATAAGTATAAATATGCATCTAGATGTACATTCATTTTATAATAATTTTGATGGATGTATATATCAAAGAAAATTTAGCAATACATTTTAATAATCAAATTGTTTGGTGTATAGATGACACTAACGATGGCCTGACAATCATCTATTCCTCGAGTACATACATCGACACGGTCATACTTTCCGAAAACCATATGGGGTATTTTGATTTCATTTTTTAAAATTATATATGAAATCATAAATTATTTAACTTGAGTTTTAAATTTATAATTGAATCACATATATATGTTTCAAATATTCATGTTGGTTTAGGTGACTCAATCGGCATCCACATCGATTCCTCCTGAGGGATTGTCAAGCACTCCTCCACTATCGAGCGACATAGATCATGGGCAGGTACATTCATATTGTAAATTTGTTTAAATTTTACATTAGTATAGTTACAATTTTATGAGTTTTGAATTCACTAGATATATGAAACGTATGCATCTACACTTGTAAATATTATAAGTGTTAAATGTCTATGTACATGTATGTCTAGGTTGATACCACAATAAGAATGGGCGTGCGTCAAACATTTGATGTAGTTACTCGTGAGGCCCTTCGATTTCTCGTTGTTTGCAAAACTTTCTACACAAAATGTGCAAACTTGAATATATATATATATATATATATATATGTATATATTAACCTAATTCAATTGTACATGCTTTAATTTTGATCTTGTAGGACTTTGTTAGTGCAACTTTCAGCCCTGACCCAGACATAGTTACACCACTAGGAGGACATGTAGAGCAGGTTCCAGATCAAATGGTAATTTAATTTTTTTATTATATTTAAAGTCAATTGTTATATTTAAAGTCAATTATAAATTTTAAATTGAATATATACATAATATGAGATTTTTACATATTCTTTTTCTTTTATAGCATGAGACACATCTTGTAGTTGAGCATGTACAGACAGGTCCTAGAGAAGAGCCTAGTGCACAAACTCATAATACAATACAATTAAAATATGATAAATTATAAATTAAATTGAATTAAAAAAAATTAATTGTAGAATTGTACATCTAATTTTGAATTTCTTTCTCTTGTTTATGTAGATTGATTTAGAGAATTTAGAGGTTGCTTCAGGTGCACCAAAGCATCCAAACGTAGATATGATGGTAATTTAATTTTATGATGGATTATAAATTAAATTTTCATTAAATCATTTTTTATTGTCTTACATCTAATTTCATCTTTCTCTTATCTACAGTGTTTGGTCATCCACATAGTAGTCCACATGGTGTGAAGAGGTCTCTTGATTATAAGAGGCAGTGTGACCCTAGAAACATGTGATTTTATATAATGTTATATTTGTTTTATTTCATGGACTATATTTTCTTGTTTCTCAAGTACTTAGTTGGACTTTATTTCATGCACTTAATATATTGGTTTCATGCACTTAATATGTTGCATAAATTATGGACTTTATTATTGTTTGAAATTTTAATTTACACATGTACATTTATGCATTTTATGTTCATAGTCAAGACATTAATATAGGACATTAATGTGAAATTTAGTGATCTCATACATTGATTAATATAGGACATTTTAATATTTATACTTTGCAAATTTAGTGATTTCATACATGATATACATGATATGTACATTCAGTAAATAGCGATAATTACTTAATGAACTTATTCAATTCACGTCAATCAATAATCAGTCAATAAATCATAATTTACAAACAAAAGCAATCTATTTATATACCAAAAAGGATAAATTTTAAGAAATAAACAATACCATAGAAGATTAGAGAATAAAAGCATTAATAAATACTATAAATAATAGTTCATCTAACATTTAATTTATAAGTTGTCAAAACAAATAATGACATCTTAAGGGGGTGTCTAAAGGAGTCATAATAGAACATCTTAAGGGGATGTCTTAAGGGGTTATAATATGTCTTAAGGGGATGTCTAAAGGGGTCATAATAGAGCGTGTTAATTAAGGGGATGTCTTAAGAATCTTAAGGGGCATGTCTAAAAGGGGTCATAATAAGCGTGTTAA
>VDFB02270651.1:119830565-119848619 GCA_007258455.2 Sequoia sempervirens
AATTGCATTAAAAACCCTAATTTCTTAGAAATTGAAACCCTAAATTGAATTGGAACAATTTTTTTTGTTAAAACCCTAAATTGAAATCAAACAAATCATTTTGATTTTGAAAACTAGGTAATTTTGAGCTCAAAAAAATTCATTTGCATTGCTTAAATGTTTTAAATTTTATTTTCTTTGTATGGAAAAAACAATATATATTAAACTTTAGTTTCAATGTTAAATTATAATTAGATTAGAAAAAAATATGTTAAAGAATAGTTAAAATTCATAAAGTTTATCTTGATGTTTGTTTGCAAATTTAGTTAGCAAATTCGTAAATCTAAGCGCGTACAATTGATTCCAATTGACACTAACTTGAAAGTGTAAATTATGCCAAGGGCCACCCAAACTTCACCCTAAGTTTGCTAAACCCTAGACCCTAAACTGTAAAATATAAACCCTCAACACTAAAGCATTTGAATTTTGTCTTAGGACCTTAAAATAAAATTTGGCTGCCTTAAAAAACCCTCTATTGTCACCATTTAGTAGAGCTTTCTGTAATGTTTTCACTTATTTGAACACATAATATATAAAAACTTTTGGTTTCTACAAGTTTATGAAGAGTGGATGATCACTCTCTATGACAATTAGACATGATCATTAGGGTTCTAAATCATTGGAAGAAAACTGAGAGCATGAGTGAGAGTGTTATGGGTAAAGTTTCTTTCATTGGACATACCTAAAATTATGTAGGTTCAATGTCAAGAATGGGTCTATTTGGTAGATTTATGAAAACTATTTTGAATATCTAGAATGCCATAAAAGTATAATTATAGCAATTCCAATTGGAAATACTTGGGTACATATATATCATATGGAATTTAAATCTAGTAAGGTGTCTATTATATAGGAGAGTTGATAATACATGGAAAGAGGTTTGTATGGGAATATATGTATTAAGAAAAACATACCACATGACCTCTATAGGATTTTTAATATGTGATCCTAGATAATAATCCACCCATCCTCAATCATAATGGATTCTTTAGCAATTAAGAGAGATTCAATAACCATAAAATTACCTATATTTTGATACTATATAGATTTATGTGGAAGGATAGAAATGCATCGATAAGGAGACCAAGATGGAACCATTTAACACCTGGAAGGTACACCTATTACATGGGAAAGGGAGGAGGTACATGATGATAGGTTGGAGGAACTACATGCCATTATTACAATTTAGAGATAGGAGGATGATTCATATAAAAGAAATATAATTAAATATTTATACATTTAATATATTATATTTAATATAATATATTAAATAATATAAAATATTTAATATCATAAAATATAATATAAGATTACACCATGATAGGTAATGTTACAATTTCACGGGGTCTTAACAATGAGGATTAGGCTTAAGATCCACCAGGCTTGTAGTGCAAATAAAGTTACTACAATTGGGAATATATATAATAAATATTAATATAGTTATAATACAAATATAAATTAATTTAAATATAATATAATTTTAATATAATATAATATAGAATACATTTAAGATTAGGTAAAGGTTATAATTTAATTAAGTTTCACTAGGTTTACAATCCAATTAGGATATGGTTAGGTGGACTACTTAGCACTTCTATTATGATTAGAGTATGGGTTACATTTAAGATTACATATTTTTTGATATGTATAGATTGATTCATTTTTAACATGATACTTTTTTTTATTAGAGGGGTAAACACTTTGACCCAGAGCTAGATGGAACCAATGAGGCTATAGTATGACTAATTTTGGGCCTCACTAGACATCTAGATCCCCTTAAGCCATCCTATCACCTTAAATCGTAAATCGATTTCTTAAGGGGTCCCAATATGACAAATTTCTTAAGGGGATCAAAGAAGTTCTTAAAATTTGGTGAAGTTGCCCAAGGCAACCAAATTTAACAATAATAAAATCATGCAAGATTATAATATGAATGAGATTTCATCATCTAGGTTGGTCAGTTGAAACAAGAGTAGATCTCAATCAACTATTCCACAAGAAAATGTTCTTCACTAACTTAGAAGTTCATTAAATATTCCAAGGGGCACCAAAACTTTACCCTAAGTTTTGTAAACCCTAAACCTTGAACTCTAAAATCTAAACCCTAAACACTAAACCATTCATTTTGTCCTACCCAACACTTTAAAGTGAAATTTGGTTGTCTTAGGAAAATCCACCATATTTTATTCCCTTATTCCATGTAATTTTGTCCTAGGATCTTACTACATGTACATCCCCTTAAGTTATCCTATTACCCTAAACCCTGAACTCTAAAGTCTAAACCCTAAACCCTAAAGCCATCATTTTTTCTTTAAAGGCTCTTAATGAAATTTGGCTGCCTTGGGAAACTTCACCAAATTTTATTCACTTGAGCCATTCCATTTTCTCCTAGGACCTCACTAGACGTAAATCCCCTTTAAGCCATCCTCACAATTCTAAATCAGAATTCGATTTTAAGGATCAGAAGTTCTTAAAATTTGGTGATCAAAGTTGCCATCATGATCTAGGTTGGTCAGTTGAAACAAGAGTAGATCTCAATCAACTAGTCCACAAGAAAATTTTCTTCACTAACTTGCAAGTTCATTTCCAAATTCTAAAGGTCCTAAACCCTTAACTCTAAATTCTAAACCCTAAACACTAAACCATTCATTTTGTCCTACCTAGGATCTTAAAGTGAAATTTGGTTGTCTTAGGAAAATCCACCAAATTTCATTCCCTTATGCCATATAATTTTGTCCTATGATCTTACTACATATATCCCCTTAAGTTATCATATTACCCTAAACCCTAAACCCTGAAGCCATCATTTTTTCCTAGGCTCTTAATGAAATTTGGTTGCCTTAGGTAACTCCACCAAATTTCATTCCCTTATGCCATGTAATTTTTTCCTAGGATCTTACTACATATATCCCCTTAAGTTATCCTATTACCCTAAACCCTAAACTCTAAAGTCTAAACTGTAAACCCTAAAGCCATCATTTTTTCTTAGGCTCTTAATGAAATTTGGTTGCCTTAGGAAACTCCACCAAATTTCATTCCCTTATGCCATGTAATTTTTTCCTAGGATCTTACTACATGTAGATCCCCTTAAGCTATCCTATTACCCTAAACCCTAAACTCTAAAGTCTAAACCCTAAAACCTAAAGCCATCATTTTTTCTTTAAAGGCTCTTAATGAAATTTGGTTGCCTTCGGCAACTTCACCAAATTTTATTCATTTGAGCCATGCCATTTTCTCCTAGGACCTCACTAGGCGTAAATCCCCTTAAGCCATCCTGTCACCCTAAATCGTAATTCGATTTCTTAAGGGGTTCCAATATGACATTTCTTAAGGGGATCAAAGAAGTTCTTAAAATTTGGTGATCAAAGTTGCCCAAGGCCCAACCAAATTTAACAATAATAAGATCTTGCAAGATTATACAATATCAATAGTTAATTTTATTTTCATTCAAGTAACATGTGCCTTAGACATATAAATGAGGCTTGTACATATAATTTTATCATTTGTATTCAATTATTTAAGGCCATTTATATTGAATGGTTTAAAGGTATTTCCTAAACATGTATCTTACATCTTGAAATTACAAATCTAATGCAGGTTCACTCATCTTAAAGATCACGTGGATCCATTCAATAATATTCACAATCCACCTCCACACCATCCATCTCCAACACCTTCACCTCCACCTCCACCCACTCTGCCTCGTAACCCCCCACCTCCACCACCTGAAATCAATGAACATGCTCGTTTGCAAGCACAAACCAATGCTTCTGCTAGAACCATCCAAGATCAAATCAACATTATTCAAAATGAAGAATGTGTCGCACCTCCTGTGAGGATGTTTGCATCTAGGTTGCAAACCCTTGTTGATGCTGTCAGGGCTATGATGGGATCGTAGATGAGCATCGACAATGGCTAGAGGAGAGGAGAACTCCTGATTTTGAAAAGGAAAACACAAAGAAATGAAGATCTATGCAGTAGAGAGCCATAATAGTTTATAAATTAAAACAATGATCTTAAATGGTTATGAATTTATAAATTTGATGAACGATGGATATTTTGTGTGATGAATTTATAAATTTGGTTCCAAATGGATATTTTTAGTGACATGAATTTATGATTTTGGTTCTAAATGGATATTTTTAGTGACATGGATTTATGAATTTGGTGGAATTTATGAACTTATAATGAATAGTATACAATGGTATATATTTTATGACTATCTACTAGATCATGATTTCTCCTACTGAAAAATTGTAATATATGTGTGTGTGTGTGTTAGACATAAAATGAGCTTTTGTTAATGTTTCAAGTTATTGTTTAGTATGTATGTGCATGTATTAAAAATTTGCATATATAGTTCTTAAATTTTGAAATTTGTATGTATGTACATAGTTTAGTTTAATGATTTGTATGCATGTAAATTATGCATCATATTTTTTATTTTAAATGTACATGTACATACATTTAATTTTGAATTTTGTATGGACATGCTCTTGAGTTGAACAATCAATGTATATATATGTGCATTTCAATTAAATATATGATCTTAATATATATGTTGCTCATCCTATTTCAATTAAATATATGGTCTTAATATATGTATGCACATGGACTATTTTGTATGATTTAATGCAGGTGCACATTTATATCGAGCATATCATGGATGATTTTAACATTGATGATGATATCAATCCACCACCTCACCACAGCACCATCAGCCTCCCCCTCCACCTCCACCTCCCTCCCCTCCCCTCCCTCCCCCTCCCTCCTCCAACTCCACTTAATATGCCACATCCAACACCTATCGCATCTGACGAGGCTCGCTTGAGAGCACGAATAAATGATCAAGTTTCATCCTTACAAAATCAAATCAATGCTATGCATAGTCAAGCATTGATTCCTCCACATGTGAGACGTTTTGCATCTGCAATGCAAAACATTGTTGATTCCATCAGGATGATCGATTCTGATCTTGATAGGCATCAACGAGACAGAGAAAAAATGAGACAATTTTATTCTGATGGTCTCTCTTACAAACAAATATTAGACTTTAAAATAACAAAAGCCCATCTAGCCCCCTACTTTCTTGACCTCGTTACTCGACAACCCATTCCACCCAACAAATCTAGAATATCCATGAGGTGGTGCATACATCCGCAGATGAGTGCACATTTTTGGGATCGATGGTATATAGTTTTTGATAGTCCCCCACATGCTAATTGGGAGTGCCCATTGTATTTTTTGATAAAATTGTATGTAGAGTTTGTTTTGGGGAAAAAGCCCAATTATTTTGATTTTAGATCATTTTAGGGTGTTGGTGGCGGCATGCCACAACAAAGATTAGAGGAAAGGGTTGATCCTCGATGCCCCATGCATGCACAACCTCTTGTTGTTGCTCCTGGTCCTCCCATTCCTGTACCTATACATCATCAAGCTCTGGTCTCAACATTAGGTTCCCTTAGTACACTCGCAGGAGACCTTGATCAACACGCTTCTGCGATAGCGAGTGGGTGGCATAGAGACAATGATGATGATGGAGGAGTTTTTTATGGAGCTGGTCTGAGTACCGTTCTAGGAGTGTTGAGGCTCGTCCCCCATATATGTACTAGTTGTCATCAAGTATGCTATGGACCTGATTAGGCCACACCTAGTTCAGGTGGACGGGGAGATTTTGGTGGTTCATCTGGTCGCATCAGTTCATTTGTAGAGTTCCTCATAGCAGAACATCACCCTGAGGACACTACAACATAGGTATAAATATACATCTAGATGTACATTCATTTTACAAGAATTTTGATGGTTGTATATATCAAAGAAAAGTTTGCAATACATTTTAACAATCAAATTGTTTGGTGTATAGATGACACTAACGATGCAAGGGCAATCATCTGTTCCACGAGTACATACATCGACACCGGTCATACTCGAAAACCCTTATGGGGTATTTTGATTTCAATTTTTAAAATTATATATGAAATCATAAATTATTTAACTTGAGTTTTAAATTTATAATTGAATCACATATATGTTTCAAATATTTATGTTGGTTTAGGTGAGTCAATCGGCATCCACGTCGATTCCTCCTGAGGGATTTTCAAGCACTCCTCCACTATCGAGCGTCATAGATCAAGGGAAGGTACATTCATATTTTAAATTTGTTTAAAGTTTACATTAGTATAGTTACAATTTTATGAGTTTTGAATTCACTAGATATATGAAATGCATGGATGTACACTTGTAAATATTATAAGCGTTAAATGTCTATGTACATGTATGTCTAGGTTGATACCACAATAAGAATGGGCATTGGTCAAACATTTGATTTTGCAGTTACTCGTGAGGCCACTGATTTCTAGGTTGTTTACAAAAACTTTCTATACAAAATGTGCAAACTTGAATATATATATATATATATATATATATATATATATATATATATACCTAATTCAATTGTACATGCTTTAATTTTGATCTTGTAGGACTTTGTTAGTGCAACTTTCAGCCCTGACCCAGACATAGTTACACCACTAGGAGGACATGTAGAGCAGGTTCTAGATCAAATGGTAATTTATTTTTTTTATTATATTTAAATTCAATTGTTATATTTAAAGTCAATTATAAATTTTAAATTGAATATATACATAATATGAGATTTTTACATATTCTTTTTCTTTTATAGCATGAGACACATCTTGTAGTTGAGCATGTACAGACAGGTCCTAGAGAAGAGCCTAGTGCACAAACTCATAATACAATACAATTAAAATATGATAAATTATAAATTAAATTGAATTAAAAAAAATTAATTGTAGAATTGTACATCTAATTTTGAATTTCTTTCTCTTGTTTATGTAGATTGATTTAGAGAATTTAGAGGTTGCTTCAGGTGCACCAAAGCATCCAAACGTAGATATGATGGTAATTTAATTTTATGATGGATTATAAATTAAATTTTCATTAAATCATTTTTTATTGTCTTACATCTAATTTCATCTTTCTCTTATACAGAATGTTTCAGGTTGTCATGCCCCAATTTTTGAAAATAAAATCCATATAATTTTTTTAAAAATGCATCATTAATCAAGTGCTTATCTATAAATGTGGTTTGAAGTGTTCCATTGAATGTGGAGTGAGCGGTATCTTTGTGTGCATGCACATATTAACTCAAGTGTGAAAGTTAGCTTGTCAAATGGTTAAATGATCCCCATTAGGTCTTACTTACAACCATGCCATATTGACTCCTCTTAGCATCAACTAGGTTAACATGAACCTTGGTTTGATTAACGTGACACTTGTGAGACCAAATTTTTTTAACCTGAAGGTCATCCCATCCTTAATTCCACAATTCCCAAGGTTCCATTTGGTTAGATAAGGATCCAACAATCTTTTGGGTCCTTGGGAGGCCAATGTTCATAAAATATCCTTGTTTTAGAAGTTTGATTTTTCATTCAACAGTTATACACTCTCAAACTTTATTTTTAAAGAAACAAACATTAACAATTTTTTTTTTAATTTTAATACACCTTAAGTTAGGTTGAACTAAAATTTTGATTGGAGACATTCTCTAGGTCCTGAGAAGAGTATCCCTTTTATTTTAATTTTCCTATGTTATTTAAATTTAATTCTTAAATAGCTAATAATAACTTGAACCCATTTAGCTGGTCTCTATCACATTATTAATTTTATTGAAGCAATTTTTATTTATTTATTTATTTTTATTTGAGGGATGAGACATCATTATGAGTAACTCACATTGCATTTTCGTAGATGTAGGTTGTATAATAACATCACATTTAGACCAACATTAATGCAAATCATCATTACATTAGAAAATTACATTATACTCATTACCTGAATTCATTAATGAATATAAATTACCTGTTGACATTTCTTGGTAATCCTAATATTAATATTAAACTCAATAAATAATAATATTAATATTAATTATGTTATTTTTAATGATATTGAACCCATTGATATTAACAATGGATATTAATGTTAAATCCATCAACATTAATATTATTATGAATTTTAAATCTATTGATAGTAATATTAAATATAATATCAACTTCAAATCTTTTGATATTAACTTAAATCTTTAATATAATTTATAATATTAAAACTATTAAAAATTTATTTATTAATAAGATCAATAGTAATATTCTTAACATTTATGTCAATATTAAAATAATGGTTTTAATATATATATTCAAAAAAGACTCAGCTGGATATTGCACTAGATAATAATCCTTATAACAGTAATGCTAATACACAAGATGAATTACACATTTATCTAAAATAATTTACTCATGACAACATTTATATTTTCTCTGGAATTGATTGGACATTATATTTTATTGTTTTGACATTAAAAATACTCATTTATAATTACATCACATCACTTGCCCTAATGCTGGGCTAAGACCCCCCCCAAAAAAACCCTATTCTCTTTTCATTTGCATCATTTTCTTTCCTTGCTGTAGAATAGGAAAAGCATGGCTGTGAAGGAGGCGTGTGGGTTGGTATTTGTTCTGCTGCAGAAAAGGGGCGAGACAAATACCTTGTTGAGCAATGAGGAGGCATTGGAGATACCACAGTAGCCCTTTTTTAAATTTTTTTATGAAATCCATCTCAAGGCATAAGGCTGCAAACCCCTCTCTTAGCGGCTGCATTTTTTTCATTCTTTTATTTTATTTCATTTATTATACATAATATGTATGTCAGTGAAATCATATTTGTTTTGATTTATTCTATCACGAGAATTTGGAAATAAATAAATAAATAATAACTTGCAGCATTAATAGTACAGAGTCAGAATAAATAAATGATAACATACAGATTTAAGGGTGTATGTTTTCTTGTTTTCTTAAATTTTATTTCCCTGTTTACTGTGTAAATGTATCTCATATGTTTCATATCCATTATTCATATTTATTCAAGAGGCGCATATTTGTTGTTTGTATACTTGAATTTATTTATCAGTAATTAAAATAATAGAGTTACAGATTTCAGATCACACACAAACCTCAGTGAGAGTGTAGATTTGTGGGCTGCACAAAAATTATTGAATCTAAATTTGGGGGTGCCTTTGGCTGGCTGGCATGGCTTCTCCAGCATGGGGTGAGCCGTGGGTTTTGAACCCCTGCCCCGGTGCTATGTATTTTAATATATTTATTTCTTCTCTTTTAAAAAAAATAAATTATAATTTTATGTTTTTAATTTTTTTTTTTTTTTATATTATTTAATATACATTATTTTATATAAAGTATATGTTGTATATTTATTGTTTATAAAATAAAGACATCAATATATTTTATATATACAACTGTGTATATATATATATATTATATAGTCTTTGTAAAACATACTTTTAACTCAATAGATATTTGATAGATACAAAAGTCACAATTTTATATGGAAAGAAAATATATATACCTTTTTATGAATTTCATGATAAGATCATATAGATATGCTTTATTCCTTAAATAAAGAGGATGTGCACTCATGCATTTAGAAATTTTTTTAATTTTTTTTTTCTTTTAAATAAAAGTTATAGAAAACTTCTCGCTGTTATTTTCTTTTCTTTTCTTTTTTTTATTGAAAGAGAAGTTTTATCATTAAAAATAAATAAAAATCAAAGTTATTACTAAAAAAAAATCAAAGATTACAAATCATGGACAACAACACTATAAACCAAAGCCAGGTGTGATTTTCTTAAGCTTTATTACACTACCAGAGTATAATTCCTTTCTATTTTTTTTTTGTAATAAAGAAATTTAATTCTCTAGTAAAATAAAATAAAATAAACAATGATTTTACTCTTCATTATAATCTAATGGAAGTCTCTTCCTTTCAAGAGATGCATATTAAGTAACACACAATCAACAAATGAAAACTTGTTTTTGTTTCAACAAATCTTTTGGTACAACTTCATAAAGTAACCCTTTCCTCCATTTTAGCAAGACACAAAAATGTCAATACTACAATAATACTTAGAAATGAAACGGTCAACATGATAATGAAAAAGACTTGCTCTATTTTAGCTCAACAATTACAAACCCTTTTATTTGAACATTTCACATTACAACAAATATTTAGATATACAATAAACAAAGCTTGTTTTATACCATACTTATATTTCTTTATATTTGGTAGCAAGATGTAAAACGCTTTTCTTTTTTTTATTAAACATACAATGCTACATTGATATCTATGCCATAAATGATTTACATGCCAATGAGGAAAACTTGCTCTTTAAATAAACCTTGTTCTTTATAATATTTCATCTCACAATAAGACACTTGTCCTCAATATTGCAACAATAAATATGAATACAATGAATAAAACACAAAGGAATTAGGCTTGCTCACCACCCTACCTTAATGGCATCATGAAGCCCCATGGGCTCTAGCCATACCTCGAGCAAGAAACAAATAGCTACCATTGATCTAGGTAGGAAGAGTGACAAAATAACTTAACTACAAATTTACTATCTACCCACCCACCAAGCAAATTTCAAATTTACCCATTCATAAACTTGGATGTCCCACTTGATTTGGAATCCATAACAAAATAACACAACACAAATTTCCTACTCAAACAAGTTGATAGAAATTAGGAGAAATCACTTATCTCCACCATGTTGCATTTTGAACTCCTCTTTCACATGTCAGAGCTCCTTGCTTCTTTTCCAATTTTCTTCTTTTATTTTTCCCCAAACTTCAAATTCTCCAAAAGAGTTCTCCAAGAGGAGAAGTGGGTAACATCCATTTTCTCTTTTCCATCCAAGTATATAGGAATTCAACTTGAATTCATTTGAATGAGAGAGAGACACTTGTCACTCTCTCATTTGATCTTTCAACACACATCCCCACAAATTCTCACACATGTGCGAGACTTTTGGAGAGATGGGGAATGTACTATAACACTCTACCCAACATCCCTTACAAGGTGGCTTCACACATGTGAAACTCTTGATGCTCTTTCCAAGTTCTTTAATGAACTTTGGAGAGTGTGGTGAGAGAGTGACAAGTCATATCTCCCAACTCCCAAGAACTCAAATTCGTCACACTTTTTCAAGTGGACTTTTGAAGGGTCATATCATGCCCTAAGGAAAAAGTCACATGTCCAAAGGATCCCCCTTCCATAGGTATAGGTCCTAGGGGTCTACGTTTGCACTAATATCAATAAAATTGACCAAACAAAACTCTACAAAGCCCACTTTAAAGGTCAATTCAAAATTTTAAACTCAATTAAGGATTTCAAAATCCTAATTATGCTTACACTCTTAATCACTTGACCTATTTCAATAAAGCTTAAAAATAAATGCTTACAATAAACTACCAATCATTAAAACCCTAAACATAATTAAAGCTTACACAAAACCCTAACTACCTTCCAAGTCATTGGGTCAAAATTCAAAACCTTAAAAGATAAATATTTAACTTGGGTCTAGATATTTCTCCCTTTTACCCTTGACATTACACTCACATGTATTTTTACAAATACATGTTAGGTTAGAAATATAATAAATACCTGTTCAAATATCAATAAGACCAAATCCATTAGTTAGAAAATCATAGTACTCATAGATATTCATTTCCTTTCCCTATGAAAGATGGAAACTTTGAGCATACATGAAATAATAATGAAAACCTAACCTTAGCTAAATAATTTATAATTTACACTACTAAATTTACTCTTGGACACTCCTTTAATAAAATTTATCATGCAACTTGATATCTAATTTATATAATTTTTTTCCTCAAATTATCCTACCTTAGGTATACCCCTCATTGATTAGAGTCATCCTTTAAATCTACCTCGATGGTGCTTGGATAGTGATACTTCTGAAAACTTCTTACTGATCTTCCAAAAGTCCTGCTTTGTTCCTGACTATTATAATTTTCCAAGTAACATGAAAGTTATTAGTGAGATTCAAACCAATGTTAGGTACACAAAATTCTTTAGCTCATATCGATCTAAGTGTATTCTTCATATGATAATTGTTCAAGAATCTAAATATTATTTGCTCACATTAATTCTTGATAGTTTTCCCATTTTCATTTACTAAAGAGAATTTATCACAATAATCATTTAAACTACTTCATAAGAAAATCAAAATATTAAACATGGAATTGGGTTAAATCATCTATTTATTCACCAACTAGCATAATTGAACTTATTAAGATGTCACATAATTTATAGACAGTGTTGGGCCTCACACAGGTCATCCACATAGTCTGCATGGTGTGAAGAGGTCTCTTGATTATAGAGACAGTACATGACCTAGAAACATGTGATTTTATGTGTTATATTTGTTTATTTCATGGAATATATTTCTTGTTTCTCATGTACTCTTTTGGACTTTATTTCATGCGCTTAATATATTGGTTTCATGCACTTAATATGTTACATAAATTATGGACTTTATTATTGTTTGAAATTTTAATTTACACATGTACATTTATGCATTTTATGTTCATAGTCAAGACATTAATATAGGACATTAATGTGAAATTTAGTGATCCCATACATTGATTAATATAGGACATTTTAATATTTATACTTTGCAAATTTAGTGATTTCATACATGATATACATGATATGTACATTCAATAAATAGCGATAATTACTCAATGAACTTATTCAATTCACGTCAATCAATAATCAGTCAATAAATCATAATTTACAAACAAAAGAAATCTATTTATATACCAGAAAGGATAAATTTTTAAGAAATAAACAATACCATAGAAGATAAAGACTTCCTAAAAATTGCGATGACGGGAGCGGGAATTGGAGCGAGCGAGTGGGAAAAAATAGGTTTTGAATCTTTGAATAGAGTAGATGGCAGGGGTTCGGGGGAATCTCAGGTGAATGAGAACTCTTCTTCGGATTCTGATAAAGGTAAAACGGATCCTGTTGAAAAGGACGTCCATGATAAAGTCCAGGTGGATCCAGGTGGAAAGGTTGGGTCTTCTGTTCCCAAAGTTGGCGTGGATTTTGCAGTCGGGGGGGATGAAAAAGGTAAGTCGTGGTCTTCGCTGTTTGGATGTAAGCCAAATCATATTTCCTCTTTTCCCCCCATGCGTATCCTCTCTAATCCGGGGTCTGGAAAGTTTTCTATTTCTGTGCCGGACGAAATCATAGACCATAATATTGCTAGGATGGAGAATGTTTTGGTTGGAAAATTTTTGGGTCCCAGGCCCAATATTGAAGTGGTAAGGGAGTTTGTTAAAAAAAAATGGAAAACCAGTGGTCTGGTTTCGGTTGCGGCACTCCCAAGGGGTTTCTTTGCTTTTCAGTTTATCTGTATTGAGGATTCTAGGGCTGTTCACAGTGGTGGTCCTTGGGTAATCGGAAAGTCCTCCTTGGCCCTGAAGAAATGGTCTTCTAGGGTAGATCTATCTGATTCAATCTTCAAAATGGTGCCAGTTTGGGCTAGATTGCCTGGTCTTCCTTTGGAGTACTGGAACACTGATATCTTCAATGGGATTGCTAGTTCTTTTGGTGAACTTCTGTCCATTGACTCAATGACAGCTGCAAGAAAGCGTTTGGTCTTTGCTAGAATATGTGTCGGGGTTTCACAAAATGCTGATCTTCCATCTTCGATTGACATCCAATCTAAGCTAGGAGTTTGGAAGAAAGCTATTGAATTTGAAACAACACCCTTTGTTTTTTTCAAATGTCAAAAATCTGGGCATTGGGCAAAGAAATGTCTGCTAAATAATAAAAATGAAAAAGAGAAAGCGGCCAGCACCAAGAATGTTTGGATAAAAAAGCCAGAGGAGGTGAAGAATGTGCCTGCTCCAAATGTGAAGGAGAACTCGGAGGGAAATACCTTTCCTCAAGATTCGAAGGAGATCCACAATGGCCTGAACAAGGAAGCTTGTCTTGGGTTTGATGGCACTTGTTCTCAGGCTCCTAAGGATTCGAAAGATTTGGTATCACCTTTTGAGGTAAGTGGGGAAGGCATTCCCTCTGAGAAGGAAGCCCGCGATTCTTTGAAGAATGATGTATCCAGAAATGATGTTTCAGGTTTTGTTCCATCTTTATCTTTATTGTCGACTGGAAGTATGAATATCCCTGGGCTGGAGGATATACCCATTAAGGGTTTATCCTTGGAAATAGAAATTCCTGCCCCTTTCCTTTCTCCTTGTATTAACCCTTGCTCCAACGGGGGTCAGGATCAGGAGATTTCCAATATGGAAGTAGTGAAGGATACTTTTGATAGTCAAAGCATGAATCTGAGAACCCCAAAGCATAATACTTCTGAACCCAAGAATGGTTTAATGGATACCCTCCCTTGGGACCAGAGATTGTATTCTGAGAAGGATGGGGAACTAGGTAGAGAAATGGAAAGCCAAGATGAAACCGAGTGGGAGGAGGTGATATCACATTCAAAATCCAAAAAGGAAAAAAAGGAGGAAAAAAAGAGAATGAAGGAAACTTCAAGTGGTGTGGTAACAAGGACTAGAGCCAAGGCCGATTGTGGGACGTCCAAGCCCTGCTTGGGAAGAAAATCTGAAAAATGGCAAAGGGAGCAAGGTAGCCTACAGGATATTGCGGATGGCATCCAAATGACCATTCCGGAGATACTTCAATCCCCAGGTAAGAAATGAAAATAATGTCTTGGAATATAAGAGGGCTGAATAGTCATCATAAAAAGGATGTTTTGCAAAATTTTGTTAGGGACCACAATCCCGATATTCTCCTTATTCAAGAATCTAAAATGCCTAAAGATAAAGTAGAAAATCTTAAAAAATTTCAGGACTGTGGAGCTCATGGTAATAGTTCTGCGGGTGCTTCGGGGGGTATAGTTACTTTTTGGAACAAGTTAATTATTAAAGGTGAGCCCTTAATGGAGAATGGTAATGTGGTGGCCACTAGATTTACTCACATTAGGGACAAATTTTGTTGGATCCAATCTAATGTTTATGCTCCAAATTGTAAGAAGGCTAGAAACTCTTTTTGGCTTGGGTTATCAAGTTTTCGAAGATGTTTTGCTAATGAAAACTGGTTGGTTATGGGTGATTTCAACACCCCCCTTCTGAATGATGAGAAATTTGGGGGATCTCAAATCAATTGGGAAAGTAAATCCGGCCTTTCCGATTTCATAAACAACAATGCTTTGATTGACTTAGATTTACAAGGAGCTTCTTACACCTGGTCTAATAGGAGGTTTGGGTCTGACTTGATCCAAGTGAGGCTTGATAGGGCCCTGGTCTCGGGTCAATGGTTTATAAACTTTTGTTGTGCTTTGAGAGCCTTGTTAAGGGTTGGATCTGACCACTTTCCCATCTGTCTTATTGCGGATCCTACTAAGGTGAAAAAGAACTTAGCTTTCAGATTCAAAATTTTTTGGCTTTCTCATCCTCGAATTTTTGAGGAAATACGTAGATGGTGGAATGTTGATATCTCTGGCACTGCTATGTTTAGGGTTGCTAAAAAACTAAAGGAAGTGAAAACTAATGTGCGAAGATGGAAAAAGGATGCTTTTGGTAATCTTTTTGGTTCTAAAATGGAAATCTAGGGTAAAATTCAGGAGATTCAAGTCAAAATCCAGAAATGGGGATACATTGATAATTTTAGAGAAAAGGAAAATGAACTCCTTATTCAACTGCACGATATCATTGCTAAAGAGGAAGTGTTTTGGCAGCAAAGGTCTAGGGTGTCCTGGTTGACTAAGGGTGACAGGAATTCCAGATTTTTTCATCTAACTGCTTCTAAACACAGGGCTGCTAATAGAATCAATCTTATTGTCTCTAATGGGACTAGTTTTGAGGAGGAAGATGATATTAGAGAACAAGTTGTCCTTTTCTTTAGAAACCTTCTTTCGAGTAATGGAGAGATTGTTATTGAAGCTCAAGATTCTATGATTGAAGCAATACCTCAAGTGATTGGTCATAATGAAAATTCCTTAATCACTGCTATACCCTCCAAAACTGAAATAAGGAAAGCTGTCTTTTCCTTTGATGGCAACAAAGCTCCTGGACCTGATGGTTTTCCTTTATTCTTCTTCCAAGTGTTTTGGGAAATTGTTGAAACGGATGTGGTGAACGCTGTCAAGGAATTCTTTGGATCAAGACGTCTGTTGAAAGAACTGAATGCTACTTTTGTGGTCCTTATTCCAAAAAAACCCGAAGCTTCAGAGTTTCAAGCTTTTCGGCCAATCAGCCTGTGTAATTCCATTTACAAAATTATCTCAAAGGTGTTGACCTCAAGAATGCTTTCTGTGCTGCCCCAGATTATTTCCCCACAACATAATGGTTTTGTGCCAGGTAGGTACATTATGGACTCTGTTGTTACTGTTCATGAGAACTTACATTCATTAATAATGTCAAAAATTGAAGGGTTTATTCTTAAACTTGACATTTCAAAAGCCTATGATCGGGTTGATTGGGCCTTCCTGTTTAAAATTATGGATAAGTTTGGTTTTAATAATAGATTCATTCAGTTGGTGAACCAGCTTGTTTCGACAGTTACTTCTGCTGTCATTGTGAATGGATCACCATCAAGGTTTTTTCAGACATCCAGAGGCCTCAGACAGGGAGACCCTATTTCTCCTATTCTTTTTACCATTTTGGCTGAGAGTTTAGGGAGGAATATTAAAAAGCTTATTGATCAAAGATCCCTTATTGGCTTAAGACCTTCTTCTTCTCCTCTTATTTTCTCTCACCAGCAATTTGTTGATGATACTATTCTTATGGGAAGATCTACGGTGACTGAAGCTAAGACTTTTAAAAAAATCCTGAATCTATATGAATCTGCTTCTGGGCAAGTTGTCAACAGGGCTAAGAGTTCAATCTTTTTCATCAACACTCTAGAGCAAGACAAGTTAAACTGGCTCGAATTCTTGGATGCCGTGTTGAGTCTCTTCCTTCAACTTATCTTGGTTTACCTCTTTGCTCTAAACCTCCGGAATCATTCTGGATTTCTCTGGTTGAAAAATTCAACAAGAAGTTATCAGGATGGAAAGGAGCTAATCTAAGTCAAGCTGGAAAAGTCCAGCTCCTAAAGGCTTCTTTGCAAAATCTTCCTACTTATGCTCTCAGTATATTTAAAATTCCTGCCAAATACGCTGAGGCCATTGAAAAAATTCAGAAAAGGTTTCTATGGTCTGGAGTTGAGGACAAAAGGAGAATGCCACTTGTTGGTTGGGATTTGGTCTGTAGAACCAAATCAAAGGGGGGCTTGGGTTTAAGGAAAATTAAAGTTTTAAATGTGTCCCTTCTTGCTAAACAGCTTTGGAGAACTCTTACATTAAATGGAGAATGGCGTGATACCTTAAAAGCAAAATATTTCAATAACTATGAGTCTTTAAATGAAATTTTAAACTCTTCTTCTTTACCTTGTGGGTCTATGTGTTGGAATGATATGGGTAAAGGAAGAAATCTTTTAGAAATGGGAACTGGATGGTTGATTGGAAATGGAAATTTAGTCAGATTTTGGGAAGACAGATGGTTATTTAAAGATCCTTTAATTAGAATAGAGAATTATAATAAATGGATGAATGATTGCAAAAAGGAATTTGGAGTCTTGGTTAAAGATTACTGGAGGAATGGAGGTTGGGTTGATTTGATGACCATCAGTTTGGATCTGGGTCCTATTCAGTCGGCTTTCAGAGCCCTTAGACCAGCTCAACACCAGGTGGGGGATCTTGCTGTTTGGTTAGATAACCCGTCTGGTATATTTTTAGTTGCCTCTGCCACTTCTTTGTTAGACAGTCCAAGGGAGCTTCCTCCTTTCTGGGCTAAGGCTTGGATTAATCATTTGACCGCGAAAATCAACATTTTCTACTGGATAATGCTACAAAATAAGATCCTCACTTTGGACAATCTCGAAAAAAGAGGAATTCAATTACCAAATAGGTGTTTTATGTGCAGGAATGAAGCTGAGAAGGTTAATCATCTTTTTCTCCATTGCCCTTATGTGTTGAATATTTGGGATAAATTATTGGGGCTTCTTGAGATGGTGTGGGTCTTCCCTGCTTCTGTTGAAGATTTCTTC